>OX345691.1:13686500-14907000 GCA_947044815.1 Apomyelois bistriatella
GACGTCATGAATTTGGCCGCGCGTGCCTTCTCCGCCATTTTATTTCACACTAGTCTTGGGTACATATGCTGTCAAACGAATGTTTGTCGAAAGTGAAATTTAGCGATTGGTCGTGTTTTGTTTAGATAACAAACTATTTTTGAACACTTGAACCCAAATATCTGTTATACATTATGACAAAGTGTTGTATAAAGTGGTGCAGTGCGAGAAAAAATAGAAATCGCCCTCAACACACATTGCACAAGTAAGTTGCCTGTTTTTGTGGTTTATTTTTATTATTTCGTCAATCTGTTTAAATGTTATGTTACTAGTAGTCGTATTTAATATTATAGAATACATATTTAATTCATCATATGTTTCCAGGTTGGTTTCTTGTTTGTTTTCATAAGAAAGGTTTAGGTACATACAAACTGCATAAACGTAGTGATGTGTAATCAAGCACAGCTGATATCGATAAACAATACATAAAATAATGTATTGTATTGTGCAAACTTATAACTTCGGAGAGACCAAAGAGTGTAATAAATAAGAATTGACATTGATTGCTCTAATTTATACAAGGTCTAATTTTATTTTTATATTATTATAGGTTACCTAGTAATGAAGCAATGAAAAAGAAATGGCTTGATATAATAGGGACGGAAAATATTAACCCAAGTATTAAAAAAATATTCGTCTGTTCCCTACATTTTGAAGAAGCTTGCTTCAATAAAACCCTGGACGTAATTAGATTACGTGATGGAGCAATGCCTTCACCATCTCTTGCAGTACGTAATTTATAATTTATTAATTAACGTATTAATAATTTATTACTTGGCCAAAAATGCCTTGTTTGAATGTTTAGCAGGTATATAAATAAAATACATCATCAAATAGAATATATTTCTTTATCCATCCATATCTTACATATCCGGCTAAAATATTAAAATTATCCGGATAAAATATTATCTTCTAGCTGTGGCCCGCGGCTCCGCCCGCGGCAATAAGTAGCCTGTGTTGGACCTTGGGTATAACTATATCCATACCAAATTTTCCAGCTGTGAAAGCGTAACATATCTGTTACACTGTCACAGATAGACGGACAGGCAGACTTTCGCATTTATAATATTACTATGAATTAGTATGAATATGGAAGTATAGATAGATATAGAATGAATGAAAAGTACCTTATAAGGTTTTAGGTACATCTATGTACCCATCTATAACCTAGAAACTTTAATGATATTTTTCTTTTTCAGATTCAAACTGAAAGTGCAAAAACTCAAGAAAAAATGGATGCATTGAAAAAAAAATGTTCCGAACAAAGAAAAATAATCAAACGGCTTAATGGAAAAGTTCGCAGGCGCGATGAAAAAGTAGCTGTTTTGACTGACATTATTCAAGAGCTAGAAAAAGTAAAACTAGTAAATAATGAAAAAGCGCTTCTACTAGAAGAATGTGCAGGTCCCAAAAATTTCCTGAAAAGGCAAATTACAAAGTCAAGAGGATTGCCTTTAGAGAGGAAATATTCTGAAGAGATAAGGAAGTTTACTCTTACACTTCATTTTTTTTCACCAAAAGCGTATAACTTCGTTAGGCAAAAATATAATACGTGTTTACCTCACGTCCGCACTCTAAGCAAGTGGTACCAAAATGTTAATGCGGAACCAGGCTTTACTCAAGAAGCATTTGATACTTTAAAAAGAAAAGCTGAGCAAAGTCCTTATCCACTGGTTTGCGCCTTAGTTATAGATGAGATGGCTATTCGTAAAGCATTAATATGGCATTAGTTTTTTATTTATAGGCATTACTTATTTTATTTTGTATTAATGTTGTTACCTGAAATAAATGATTATTATTATAACTGTAGCACCTGCAGATTATCTGTTAATTTGACTAGATACCTCCTACTGATCTCCTGAAGTCCGTGCCAAGGTATCTTACCCGTTGTGTATGTAATTTTGACACCGGGGCATGACGGGGTAAAATAACTCACTAAAACTATTAACTAACTTCCCGAAAATATTTTAAGAAAGTGACAGGTGTATCTTAAAATTAAAACGTTTCTTCTCACAATGTCCGGTGTTTAATATCATCTCTAAACACCACCTTAAAACGAGTGAGTAAGCGAGATGGCGCAGTACATGATGTATAGCGACATCGCGCTTACTCAATCGTTCTTGCATGGTTTTAAGAGAGGTTATTTAACCCCCTAGATTTTATTTGACAAAGCAATAACACTATAAATATAAAGAAGGGGAATGTTTTTAGTTTTCGAGTATCTACTTTTATGAAATTAACAATTTTTATCAATCAAAATGGTTGTAAGTTGTTTACGGAACTATAGTCAGTGTCTCGATGTCTCGATAGCGATATATCGACGTTTTTTTGGGCATCCCTATATACGACTCCATTTTATATTACACTTTGGTTGTAGGTATACACGTTTTTTTTGTAGGTATTTCCCGTCCATACATTTAATAGGTCTATGGTCTACATAAAGAAAGTGCAAAGCAATAAATATATTGACTTTCCTAATATCCTAACCTAGTACTCTACTATAATCAATTAAATCAACTGTCAATGTCGATTTGACAATGCTAGCAACTGTCAGAGTGACATGATGTTTCAGTTCAGTTGTGGTTGGGTGGGTTTTGTTTTAAATATGGCGATGGAAAATGAAACAAAAGGACGACTTTTAAAAAACGGAATAATTAAAAGACCCCGGGGTTTATAATTATTTAGTGGTGGTAAACGTGTAATTAGTTAAGTGTTCTTGCTAATGCGATTTGTTTCAAGTTATCTATATTTTTTGTTTTTTTTTCGTACAAACGATGTATGGGGCTTCGCCAGGATTCTTTATAAAATATCAACAATGTTTTTTTTTATAATACTTTTTACGGCCATGGAAACTAGTCCTTTAAGGCCTTTCTTCAATTTATTAATCTTCTTCAGTCCTACTTTAGTCAAGTCAAGTCAAAAAGTCAAGTCAGTAGTCTAGTCTAGTCAAGTGAGTCAGTCAGATAACTAAGTGAAGCGGTGGAAAAATTTCATTTAGCTATATCTTGTAAGATTTTTGGTGACAAAGATAAAAGTCACGTGATCGACACTGTTCCACTTCCCAACACTCACGCTTGTTCACAAAAACTTTGCGAATAATAATCCACTAATATTAAGCACAAAGTCGATAAAACCTAAGTTTTGGAAATTAAATACAGCGCGGACATAGCGACAATTTACTTTTCCCAAAGAGTGTAAGAGTGTAATCACTACGTTTTACTTTCCCTCCAAAAAAACGCTGTCAACAATGACATGATGTCATTCATTTTGTTCAGTCCATTCTAGAGGTGAGACGTACTAGGTAAAACGCGGACTGAGTCTTGCGAGTACGCGTCCAGAAAAAGACTAGATCCAAAGACTAGGTCCACGAGTATTTACGAGTACGCGACTCAATGGACTCATTGCGTATCCAAATGATTCCCGTAAATGCGCGTCTTGCGTATATGGACATTATGGACTAGTTTTACAAGTATTGAGTCTTCACACTTCGTATTTTTTTTTTATCCAATTTTTTTAATGTCGACTAAAAACTGCTCTTCATACTTTATACGGGCTTAAGGCTGTCAGCAGTTTTTATTAAAATTTCAATCAAAAAGTGTATTTAAGTAAAATTTATATATTTATGAAATAGCTTGCGTATTTATAAGTTTTCAATCGATTTTATATACATTGATTATTATTTTTTACATTTTTTTTATATACAAAGTGATTCTTTTTTTTTCAATTCGTTTATAATCAACCTAACGAACTCAAAACGTAAGTAAAACTATTTATAATCACTATAAGATCCGCACTTTCATAATGAACTTTCGGCGAAAGCTAACAACTAACAACTGTTTGTTTTTAAAATTGCAAATTGTAAGTAAACAACAAGTATTATTATCACACCAAAACAAATATGTTACCAGAAGAAAAATGACCTTATTGTGTTTGTACTAAAAGTGTTATTTGAACAAACAATTACTCGCCGAAATACATCGCTCGGCGGCTCGGTGCGGCAGCGGGCTAGTCGGGCGATCCCGAAGTTTCTCGACGCGTCTTCCGAATAGTCCCGAACGCTCGCATCCTAGTTTTGAGTTGCGCGGACCGGTGAAGTCGCCGTACTCGTAAATACTCGATACGCTAAAAGACTCGCATGCGGGAACGCGTACTTACGCGTCCAAGCCAAAACCTATTCCAAAAACCTGTTCCAGTAAATACGTCTCACCTCTAGTCCATTCATTCATTAATTAATTATTGTTTGTCAAACAGCTGATGATTTAACTAGTTGGAAATGAAGAATTTCTTTAAAAATAATAGTATTTTTTTATTGTGATAAAACAAAAATGGACGTGGTGGGACTTTTGAACAATATAAATGACAAAACAGACATGTTTGCTGTAAAAACTTGGACTTCGGAATGGTCTGACAATTTCCAAGAGAACCAGGTATTGATTTTTGAACTGCCTGCCTTGCATGCCGCTTGCTAAACCTTCTAGGAACCTACAATACTTAGGTGATCTAGCTAAACTGGTTTGTTAGTGTTTTCTCAAAGATGAGACCTAGCTTCAGTCTTTCCTCATCCGAAACCCGTACATATAAAATATGTACCTATCGTAAAAATCGTTAGAACTACTGGACTAATATAAGAAGCATGTAAGTATTAGAATTTCTCGACATAGTTCTTAGCTGGATTAAATATATGTGGAATATATAAAAAATAATCTGTTTTGTAGTGTAGATTTACTTTCCTGTGTGTTAGATAACAAGCACTTTGTTAATAATAGAAACAAATATCCTTGAATTCAATGTCTGAATTAGGTACCTACTTACCTACATAGATTAAATCTTTATAAATAACAATTTAATTCTGTTATCTCACTTGGCTATTTTTATACGAATATTTACCTATTTGACCATGTGTGGACGGATTCGCTTCAGAAAAAATCAAAATAAATAGATAAAGTAAGAATGGATAGATACACATTTTTCATTTATAACATAAGGTTATGGATGTACAGTACAATTTAATATTACAATTTATTAATACTTTGAAATAGCCTTAAGAAATTTTCACATTTATTAATTTAGTGATTCCTTTTAAACCTACACAGAAATAAAAAAAAAATTGCAGAGCTGCTTTTCACTTTTTTAACTTTAAAATGTCAATAAAAAAAGGTCATTAAAGCATTCATAATGTAATATATGCAAATATATGCTAACATTTCTCAAAAACAATTACAATCATTAGGTACATATTCCATTGAAAAGTTGCGAGTGGAACAGCTGCCAATAGCAACATCAGCCTTAAGACAAATTTGAACCTGATTATATCTGATTATAACAGCGAAAGAAATGTGTTACCCATTATTCAGAATCATTGCGAATCAAAAAGTTGCTTTTCCATTTAAAATAATTATTTTCTATTTAATAAATAAATATACAATTACACAGATTGAGCTAGCCCCAAAGTAAGTTCGACATTTTTGTTATGGGAAACTAACTCAGATACTATGTTTTATAACAAATTCATATGCTAATCTAACTAAAACAATTTGATGAGCCCTAAAAAACTTTATTAAGTATCCTAATCTTCCTCTGGTATTATTACTAGATCATAAAAATAATATTAGTAAACAAACAGCTTTTTTTACGTTTGTGATACCTCGAAGATATCACTTATAATACCAGGCACGTGAGTTGGCCACAAAGATTCAAGATGCTTTATTTGTTGAACATATTATAGTAACATACGCATAAATTACATGCAGTGTCGATGTTAAGCAAAAAGAGATAGATAAACGGGACATTACATGCCGGGAACTATACTAGTATGTTGCCACTCGTGGCTATGGACTCAGGGTGTTTCACCACATCACCCAGAAATTTCTAAGTACTCAGTAATATAATGTATATAGAAGATTAACAAAGATGCCCTAGGAGTAAGACAGAAAATAATCTTTAGGAGCTCTCACCTATTATCGTAGGCTCCCTTTGCCTGCGAAAAGCAATTTGTTCTTTTTTTTGCTAATAGGTGGCGCTTCAAAAATTGCATCACTTCAGTGATGAAGTGTTCCAATTCGGCTGTTACTTTTGTCGAAAAAATGAGTGAACTACACAACTAACATGATTTTCTAAATTATCGCCATCGTACCACAAACTGATTTAGTGCATTAATTAGTATAATATGATTTAGGCAGTACACGTTTCTTGCTATGGCTGTTAGTACGTTTAGGTATTCTGTACCACTAGTATTAGATTTTATAAATGCGACTATGTTAGGATTTTGTATGGAATTTCTTAGTTGCCTTATGCCGTACAGGTTTGTCATACAAAATCGTCAACAAGTCGTTAGCATCTGAGTTTAATAAATCTCGTACTAGGGGTACTGTGGTATGGTGGCTGAACATCTGTACTAGCATAGTATTCAGTCATCATCATCGTGTAGATGACATGGTAAATCGACCTTGCATACCCTGGTGTCAGAGTTCTTCGGAACCGCCTCTCGACACCTGAAGTGGTTTCTATAACGACTACCAGTTCCGAAGCACGGAATCAACTTTATTAGCCTGCAATGTCCTAACCAAACAGGAAACAACTAAATAAAGTATGCCTCCCTTGGGAATCGAAGCCACGACCACTGGGTCTAAAGACAAACGCCTTAACCACTTGACCACAGAGGCAGTTAGTATTCAGTAAGCTGAGCTCAAGCTTATATGGGGATCTAGAGTTAAACTATTATTAACACTAATATAGTTTTCTCAGTCGTCAAGGCCATTGCCCCTTGGCTTGTCAACAATACGCAACACGCACACACCCACGTCTTTTTATAGCATCGCGGAAATGTGTGTCAAACGTTATCTGATGACTGATACTTATGTATGATAGAACTTCTTCTTAGCGTATCGACGTTTACCCGAAATACACTTGAATGCCCGAAAATGGGCCACTCTGACAGCGTTCTCTGTAGCCTTGTACAAGTCCTCCAGCGTGCAGGTATCGGGGCACGCCGGGCACGTCTTGATAGAACTGTTGGGGTATGATGAATGTTTGTGTTTTTGTAAACCCTATAGAGTGCAATATCTATGCTATGTTATACCTATTAGCCTAAGTCATCGTCAGGAAAGTCAATATTTCAATTGATCGTATTTTTCGTATTTCCAATTATAAATCCTCAAAATCACTAAAAATGGTTTTTAGGAAGCTACCAACTTTATTAGGATTTAGTTAAAGATATTTTGGAGGGCTACTACGATCCAAAAACGATATAGAGTAAGCGAGATGTCGCCTTAATTTCATCATGTATTGATTGCGCCATCTCGCTTGCTCACTCGTTTTTGGATCGCTTGTAGAAATCATAGTAAGCAAGCCCCCTTAAAAATACGTGTATCTAAGTTTATTGAGCCAACTTTAAAGAAAGTTGGTACAGATTTTAGCCTAGAAGGATAAAGGCTAGATTTACGCCATAGATAGACTATGCGAGCGGTATCGTGCGCATTAGCTATTACTAGTTAAGGATTTTAGATTTGGGGATATAACTATCTATATACAAATAGATATCTCGTTTGGAAAGTTGGCGACCGGAAATTATAATATAAAAATAGGTATACAGTTATTTTTGCGTAAACCGGTTTTAGAACTAAAGTGGATTCAAATGTAGCTTAGCTACTATTACCCACCCCAAATCCCTAAAATAAAAAATAGTACTAAACGTAAGTACCTACACATGATGATGATGACCTCTGAGTTGGCAAGGCGCCTGCGATACTTACCCCCGTGTTTCCGGTGACAGACCATGGTACCAGTGGCTTTTCGCAAGCTTTACATTCTTCATTCTAACTATCTAAAACTAGCTTTTGCCCGCAGCTTCGCCCCGGTGAACTTCCCTCGGAAACAGTGCTTTTTCCCGGGATGAAAGGTACCCTATCTCCTTCTCCTGGTTTTAAGCTACCTCCCCACCAATTTTCAGCCAAATCAGTTCAGCCGTTCTTGAGTTATAAATAGTGTAACTAACACGACTTTTACTCTTGTCGATTGAGTCTCTTCCAGATGTCTCTATCTTCCGCTAGCCTTTTTACATTTTGATACGGCACGCCTTCCACTTTTTCCTTTATTTGTTCTACAAAGCTCCTTGTTTTGTTCGTCTACCTCTTCCCCGTCTTTCCTCTATCTTGCCTTCCATAATGTTTTTCATAAAGTCGTCGTGTGCCCTATTAAATGTCCCCACATTTTCCCTCTTCTGTTCTCAATGTCCTTTATTAAAGCTCTTTTCTACGCATTTTAAAACTTCTTCTTTGATTATTTTATCTTTTATTGGTTATTCTTCATTCAGTGGCATAATTTTTTTTTATTTTTTGTATAAATAAGGAAAAATAACTAATTAGCGTAATAGTGGCAAGCGCTGCTAATTAATATGTTTTGCAATATGTTTCGGCGTTAACTGTTTACATTATGGCTAATGTTGCAACAACAAAACCAAATTACGTTTGTAAATATTTATAAACACAAGTACCTACCTACTAAGTTTTAGTAGTATTATGTTAACTCGCGTTAGATAAACGTAGATAAAATTGCACTATACACAGTAATTGCAGCAATTTTTTAAATTGTATCATCTAAACAAATTCTATTGACATAATGGATAGTTATCATGTTGAAGATATGGAGATGTATACCTAAACAACTAACTAAACATTTCAATTTTACGCAATTTCTAAGCGCTTGCGCGACAGTATGAAAAGTGCTGGCACAAGGACTTTGCGTAGATCAGTGCACCGTGACATTTGATTATAAGCAGTTGTGTTGTTGTTCTTGTGTGCCAGTGTTTTCGATGTTTTTGTTTGTGGTATGTTTCGAAAGTTCCATTTTCAAGCTTAAAATTTGTGAACCATAAAATGTACCTATTATGAAATGGCGGCTAGCTTCTATGTTTGTTTTTGGATATGTGTTAAATTAATAAAATTTGATCCATCCATCATCAATGCTTCTGGGAACTTCAAAGTACTTGGTGAATTGGAGTATGCAACCTCCTAAGTATGATCACTTTTGATGGTTGGCATTTCTTCCACCAATAACGAGATTAAAAAGATTTAATCTTTTCATAAGGATCAATTTGTTTGTCTCTTTGTTAAATTGGTGGCGGATGTCACCAACCACAGCATTACCAAGGACAATGTAAGGCAGGCGGCCGGTTATAAATGAAAGGGAAAAACAAAAACATCGTGTTTTTGCTTATATTGATATATCAAAAACACAATGTTGATAATTAGGCATCTATATCCATACTTCCATACTAATATTATAAATGCGAAAGTCTGTCTGTCTGTCTGTCTGTCACCTCTTTACGGCTAAACGGATGGACCGATTGTGATGAAATTTGGTAGGGATGTAGTTTACGACCTGAGGTCAAACATAGGCTACTTTTGGGCGCGATATAACCGAGTCCCACGCGGGCGGAGCCGCGGGGAACAGCTAGTATATATATAAAAGAAAGTCGTGTTAGTTACTCCACTTATAACTCAAGAACGGCTGAACCGATTTAGCTGAAAATTGTCAGGGAGGTAGTTTAGAGCCAGGAGAAGGACATAGGGTACCTTTCATCCCGGGAAAAAGCACTGTTCCCGAGGGAAGTACACGCGGGCGAAGCCGCGGGCAAAAGCTAGTTTGCAATATAAATTAAATAGGTATAGAAACAAACTTTACGGGGTGGGTTGTAGACTATCATTTTTAATAATTTAATTTTTGACTATTTGTATAAAACAGTGACTAAGAAATTAAAGAAAAATGTTGTATATAGAAACAATTTCATTTAAATATAAGTACCTTCTTATTATTGTTTTAAATTTCAGTTGCTGTATTCAGTCTGCGGATGTTTACTAGTGTCGGTGCTGGTCGTGTGTTTCTACTACTATAGGAGATGGCGTGCCAAAGGTGAGGCGTAGTAATGTGGCAATGGCTCTTGTACTATATTAGGTTATTTATGGAATATGTGACTACAACATACATACATTTAATCTGGATCGGTTCTCTATCATAATTACCTATTCATTGAAAAAAAAATTCAATTTTGATGAAGCTGTTGTAGATCATATGATTTGCTTACACCACTTTTAACAATTTTGCAATTTGTAACTGTAGGGAACTTTAATATGTTTAAAATTAACTTCAGATCCAGAATCTTATTTACTGACATGGATTTTTGATAACTTGTATTTTCAATGAATAATGATTTTTAACTGATAGTGGCGCTAGTGTTCACCGAGATCTCGTCTTAAATGAACATTGTTAGGATACATCTTAAAGTCATTAACGTTTTTGTCGTAAAATCGTATTTATATATTTTGTATAGAGTTGTCAGGCAAGTTCAAGGTTGTGACCGACATTAGTTGTCGTGTAATTGCTTGAATAAATTACATCAATAGTGTATTAACATATACTTAAATAATTAACAATTTCTCAAATTCATGAAATATTTTGTTAAATAAAGTAAAATTTTATGTTAATACAATTCAAAACGAAAATATTGAATTCCTCATTCGTTCATATATAAGGTGAATTTAAATCAACTGCAAATATTTCAAGGGCAGATTCAGACCACTAAACTGAACAACTTTCCCAAATAAACTTATGTCGAAATACAAAAAAATTTTTTTGACCTCCCATACAAATTGAGAATCAGCTGATCTAGTTTAGTATGGAGAGTAAAAAATAAAATTTCGTATTTCGATATAAGTTTATTTGGAAAAGTTGTTCTGTATGGTGGTCTGCATCTGCCCTTAAAATATTTGCAGTTGATTTGTGTCCACCTTATATATTTGAGTAAGTAACAACAAAAGTATGAGTTCAGTGTGCGTTGAGTCAGAGATAACAAAGAATACTAACAAAGAGAGTTTACGTTGAATTGGAATGTTGGCGGTTTGTTGCCAGGTCAAAGACCAAGGGTCGTGCACGGTCTGATCATTTCGCTTTGATACTCGTATATTCGGTTTTTATATTTCAAAATTTACGATTAATTAAAATAAAAAAAATTGTATTAGAATATTTTTTTATATTAAGTTAATATAAGTATGTTTTAGTTTGTAGATTTATTAAATTAATAGCTTTCGCCCGCATGAATTTCCCGGGATGAAAGGTACCCTTTGTCTTTCTTAATACTCCAAGCTATGTGTATGCGAAATTTCAGGAAGATTGGATTAGTAGATAGGGCGTGAAGAGGTAACGAACAAACATACAAATAATCAAACAAACAAAAATATAAACTCACTTTCGCATTTATATTAGTTCGGATTTCTTCAAAACTTTCTCCTTTAAACCCGAACACATCTTATGTTTAGACTCGACAATTGCTCAGGCGTAACAATTTTTGCCAAAATAAATTTATTAAGATTGAAAAAAAAAACCCGAGTAACAGTAGCAGCAATGTATTTTATTCAAAGTAGTTGGAATCCGTGCGCGGTCTCTTTTTTTTTAATCTATGATTTTATTTATCTGTTGTATAGAGAGTTTTTAACAATAAAAAAACTAAACATGCAACTTTTCCAGCCAGTATTTCAGTTCCGATTCAATGTCATCAATATCTTGTTATTCAAATGTCTTAAAATCGTAAATAATATTTGGAGGTCAATTGTGACTTGATACAGATTATATTTTAATGACATTGAAATGTTTCTTCCGTGCTTGTTCTTATCTTATATTGCGATAATAACAAAATTTCTGCGAAATTAAATAATCTGAAACAATTATCTAGCGTGCGATGTTTTAACCAAAAAAGTAGGAATCGATCCCCTGACCTCTGAATCGTCAGCTGGTACACATAGACTATAATAAATTGAAAAAATCCCTTCCCACAGAACTATTACTCGGCACAGGCGCTACTGGTGCCGCGGGGGAGCCAGCGAAGAGATTCCGAAAGCGAGACAAGATGCTCTTCTACGGCAGACGAATGTTACGGAAAGTCAAGTCCATATCGAATTCAGGCCAAGGCAGGAAACGAAGGGCGGTGATGAGGTTCGCCAGGAAACTACTGCAGTTGAAGAAGGAGGCTGCTCCTGAACAGCTTAAGGTACGTCTGAGATGTGGTCTTAGTAAATGGTTAGAATAACTCTTTTTAAGGTGATACCTCGGTGAACACGCCACCGTCATTTAAAAATCATTACTCACTGAAAACACAAGTTATCAAAATGAACCTTAATTACAGCAGATGGATTTCTGGGAAGAGACGAGTCGAGAAATTGTCTTTGCCCAAACACATGTGATACCAATATTAAGAGTATTTAATAATAACATACATAATATAACATATACAACCTAATTTGTACCATATTTTGGCAATGAGGTTTCATTCATTCATTCATTCCAGTAGTGGGAGACACAACTAAGGGCTGTTAATGGTATAATTAACTAATGATAACTATACATACATATCATCACGCCTGTCTCCCGTAGGGGTAGGCAGAGACTAGAGATTTCCATTGGCTACGATCCTTACATACCTCTCTCGCCTCCTCCACACTCATCACTCTCTTCATACACGCTCGCCGATTTCGGGTACTCCTAATGATAACTATAAGAAATTATATTTAGAAATTTTCACATTTTCGTACGTACATGTGTATTTTATTTGAGTGTACATGAATTTAATCTTACAAATATTATAATAGCGAAAGTTTTTATGGATGTTTGTTACTCTTTCATGAAAAAAACGACTGAACCGATTTCGCTGAAATTTGGAATTGAGATTGCTTAAACCCTGAAACAACATATAGGCTGTATTTTATCCCGGAATTTCCACGGTGGCCGAGCTCCGAGAAATAGCTAGTAAATGAAATAAAAAAATAATATCTCATACAAACACATTAACAAAAATTCCAAACAAATAAATCTCCATCTTTGGCTTCCTTAGTAACAGATAAGATGTCAAATTCACAAAGAAATAAACAATCAACAAAATCAATGAAACGTATCAATAACACTCAATATCATCAGTCGACGCCGCCGGAGCTTATCGCCTGTATTCATAATCGTATTACCGATTATGACATTCGATCCATTGATTGCAATGTATCGATGTCGTTATATTCACACATTGTCGCCATCGACTAATTTTCCGCGTAACCCACACTTCGGTAAAGTTGGGTTTACACTAAGGTCCACAAAAAGCATGATATCACAACACAACTATCGTGTCATGTGAAATGTTATGTTATCTTATTATAATAGTATGATTTATTAATATATTTTCTTTCAATTTTGCACACCTCCGCAAGGGGTAAAATGAATAAGGGCTACTAAATGGAAAAATTACCATCTTATACGTTTACTAGCGTCACGCCCCGGCTTCGCATGGGCATAAAAACCTTCCTCTTGAATCACTATCTATTAAAAAAACCGCATCAAAATCCGTTGCGAAGTTTTAACGATTTAAGCATAAATTCTTATTAAAATATTTAACTTTGATTTTATATTATAACTAGCAATCCACCTCGGCTATGCCTGTGATACATATACATAGCCTATCTCACTCAGGGTGAATGTAGCTTTCCAATGGTGAAGAATTTTTGAAATCGCCACATTGGTTTTTGAGTTTATTCATTACAAACTTATTCTCTGTCGTTTTCTCATGACTGAGGGACGTGACCATCACGGTTGACACCTGCCACAATCTTCCTCCATTACAAACATACACAATAATACAATTCTTCCTCTTTATAATCCAAATCCATATTCATACTAATATTATAAATGCGAAAGTCTGTCTGTCTGTCTGTCACCTCTTCACGGCTAAACTGGACCGATTGTGATGAAATATGGTAGGGATGTAGTTAACGACCTGAGGTCAAACATAGGCTACTTTTGGGCGCGATATAACCGAGTCCCAGGCGGGGCGAAGCCGCGGGGAACAGCTAGTAATCTCTATATATAAAAATCAATTGCTGTTCGTTAGTCTCACTAAAACTCGAGAATGGCTCAGCCGGTTTAGCTAATTTTGGTCTTGAAATATTTGTGGAATTCCAGAGCAGGTTTAAAAGGTGAGAAAAGTGCGATCAGGCGGTACGGAGTTCGCCGGGTCAGCTAGTATTAGTATAGATGTAGATAGTTACGAAATTAATAACCATGACGAAATCTACGCCCTTAGGTCTTGGAGCCGCCAGCCGAGTACCTCGAGGAAGACCTGACGAGCGACGACAGGGTGCCACCTGACGCCCTCTACATGCTCCATAGCATTAGAGTGTTCGGCCACTTTGAGAAGCCCGTGTTCCTCATGCTGTGCAAACACACGGAGATACTGAACCTGCCGGCTGGCTCTTTCCTTTTTAAAGTCGGTAAGGCCGCCTTTTGCGTTTTATTTTTAAGTTATGTTTTAATCTATTTTGTGTGACCTATGTTCAATAAAGGGTTTTGTATTGTATTATATTGTATTACAAATTTCTAGTAGTCTTACTAAAAAATTTGTAATTCTTTACCCTTTTTTTTACATTTGCATGCTTTATTTATTTTATTTATTTATAGGAAAACCATCAGCTACAATAATATTACAATAGTAAATTAACTGTGACATAAAAGAGATGAGCCACCACAGGTCCTCACAAGTAGATAATGTAAAAAGGAAGTTGAACATTAATACTAATACACGCTATAGTTACGAGTACAATACCGATAAAATACGTAATAGGTATAAAACAGATACAAAACTAATGATAACAAAAGAAGCAGTTTATGTTACTGAAGCAAAAGCGGCCGTACAGTAAACGCTCAGCTGTAGCTTTGCTTGTAGTGAACAAATCCAGATCCAGTGATATAGAAAGAAAGAGTGAATCATTGAAGCTGTGATTTACGACATACTGGTCAATACTGCATTCGTTACTTGCGCGCAATAGAAACTTACTTTTGTGGTTACTTATACAGAGTACTTTACTGGATACGACACTTCCTTTATAACTCCTCCAGACCTTAACATGGACCTATATTCTTGTGATTGTAATTGCCTTAATTTTTTTTTTAATATATTTTTATTACAGGCGATACAGATGAGAACGTGTACGTGGTACAAAATGGCCGCGTTAACGTGTACATAACGAATCAGGACGGCAGCAGTCTCTCATTGAAAGTGGTCCGGGCGGGCGAGAGTGTCACGTCACTACTCAGCTTCACTGACGTGCTCACGGTATGTTCCTTTATTTATTAACTAGCTGTTCCCCGCGGCTTCGCCCCGCGTGGGACTTGGTTATATCGCGCCCATAAGTAGCCTATGTTTGACCTCAGGTCTTTAACTACATCTCTACCAAATTTCATTACAATCGGTCCAGCAGTTTAGCCATGAAGAGGTGACAGACAGACAGACAGACTTTCGCATTTATAATATTAGTATGGATTAGTATGGACTAGCAATCGCCCGCGGCTTCGCCCGCATGAATTTTCCTTGGGAACGGTGCTTTTTCCCGGGATGTAAGGTACCCTATGTCCTTCTCAATACTCCTAGCTATGTGTGTGTGAAATTTCAGGAAGATTGGTTCAGTGGATAGGGCGTGAAGAGATAACAAACAAATATTCAAACTCACTTTCGCATTTGTAATATTAGTTGGGATTCTTTGGTGCGCATTTAGTCGAAGATAACAGTTAACCTGTTAGCTCGAAATCCACATAATAGAAAAACAATTGTTATAGGATGACAATACATTTAAAAGTCTTTAATAATTCACACTACTTTCGCCAAAATACGTGGGATCTATTTTTTTTTTTCAATCCTTGTCTCGCCATCTCTTGACAAGAAAAAATTGGTTGCCTGTAAAGTCGGTATACGGGCGAAAGTTTTACGTGACAACGACTTTGAGTCTGTCTCTCTCGCTCTTAGGGGACGCGTGCCTCTCACTCGCTCTCATTGTGAGCGCATCGTAACGTTACCGAGCGTTACACTTTTTCATAAGTGACTCCCAGCCGCAACCTAATTTAAGACGTTGTCACGTCAAAATAACTAAATCTTTTTCTTAAAAAATGGGAGCACATGATATGACTAAGCTGTCATTTTAAGCGTAAACGGTTTTTATAAACTTAAAAATATGTTTTTAAACTCTGGTTTTAGCTTTTATGTTATTATTTGTGTTTTACGACATTTTAATCACGTTTTGTTCTTTGCAGGGCCATTCACAACCGTACAAAACGGTTAACGCGAAAGCGCTAGAAGATTCCCAAGTGATCAAGCTGCCAATGAGGGCGTTTCAAGAAGTCTTTAAGGAGTATCCCGATATATTCGTCAGGGTTATACAGGTAATTGGTTCATCATCTTGTTTTCAAACCAGTGACGAATCCTATACTTTGTCTACCCTCTTAGAAAGTTTCTAAAAGATTCTTAAGTCATCAAGCTACCAATGAGGGCGTTTCAAGAAGTCTTTAAGGAGTATCCCGATATATTCGTCAGGGTTATACAGGTAATTGGTTCATCATCTTGTTTTCAAACCAGTGACGAGTCCTATACTTTGTCTACCCTCTTAGAAACTTTCTAAAAGATTCTTAAGTCATCAAGCTACCTACCAATGTGTGATATGTCCTTTATATTTATTTATCTATACTAATATTATAGAGCTGAAGAGTTTGTTTGTTTCATTTGAACGCTTATAACTTGGAAACTACTTGTCGGATTTGAAAAAATTTTTCTGCATATGATAGCTTGATTCTTGGGGAAGGTTATAGGCTATAGTACATACACACCAAGGGCTAGTGAAACCGCGGGGAACAGCTAGTTTTATAAACTCGTATTAAGCTTTAATTTAATATTGTTTCAGATTATCATGGTGCGCTTACAACGTGTCACATTTACTGCGCTGCACCAGTATTTGGGACTAAGTGCAGAGTTAGTCAATCCAGTGAGTATATAGATAGTATTGTAATTGGTGCAATAAAGTGTTTATTCATTCATTCATTTATAAACAAACTAGCTGTTCCCCGCGGCTTCGCCCCGCGTGGGACTTGGTTATATCGCGCCCAAAAGTAGCCTATGTTTGACCCCAGATCTTTAACTACATTCCTACCAAATTTCATCACAATCGGTCCAATAGTTTAGCCGTGAAGAGGTGACAGACAGACAGACAGGCAGACAGACTTTCGCATTTATAATATTAGTATGGATTATACAAGTTAATAAAAATACAAACAATGTGTACAAAGGCCGACTATAATAATTTTATTAACATATAGGTTTATAATTAATTTAGATGTGTTTATTTGGACAATATTCATAGTATGTACTAAATAAATAAATAATTTATTTAGTTTACATATTTTTCCGTCATACACGCTTTTAGCATTCATTCATTCATTTCGTGTAGGTGTCATGGTCAATCGACGACCATGTCACATGCACACCCTGGTGTCAGAGTTCTTCGAAACCGCCTCTCGGCCTCTGACGTGGTTCCTTTAACGACTACCAGATGGCAGCCGGGACCAACGGCTTAACGTGCCTTCCGAAGCACGGAGTCATCTTGTCAGACAATCAGGTGATTCAAACCTGCAATGTCCTAACCAAACTTGAAACAACTAAACAAAGTATGCTTCCCGTGGGAATTGAACCCTCGACCCCCGGGTCTACAGGCAAACGCCTTAACCACTGGACCTCGGAGGCAGTTCCTTAACCACTGGACCACGGAGGCAGTTCCTTAACCACTGGACCACGGAGGCAGTTAACGTTTTAGCTATTAACCCTTTTCAAAAGGTCTAAAAGAAAAATTTGTAAAGTGACAATTTAGTAGGCAAACAGTACCCTTAGTATAGGATTTTGTATGGAGTTTCTTAGTTGCCTTAGTATCCGCAAGGGGCGCTCTACAAGATCGTCATAATATCGGCATTTATAAAATCTCATACTAGGGGTACTGGTATACGGCACATCTGATAAGTTGTTACTTAGCATTTTATCTATTAGGTACTCCTCAATTTTACAAGAATCTTCAACAAATAGGCTATTAAATTACTTTAATAACAATTTATGTATTTTCCCTACAGCCTCAAAAGTCGGGTTAAGTTCTCCTGTGAATGTATTTATTTAATTTTATTTCTTTAGGGTCGCGAAAAGCGTCGCCCTGTGACAGTGGCGTCATCTCCCGGCAAAGCGCCGAGAGTTTCCGTGGTTGACAGCAGTACTACCATGCATTCACCGCATCACAGCGAGAGGACAGTGCCTGAACATTTGGTAAGTTATATAACAATATGTATTAATGACAATAATTATATTATAAAATCACGAAAAAATAGACCTACGATAGTAGCGCCATCTCCCGGCAAAGCGCCGAGAGTTTCCGTGGTTGACAGTCGTACTACCATGCATTCACCACATCACAGCGAAAGGACAGTGCCCGAACATTTGGTAAGTCATATAACAATATGTCTTAATGACAATATATGATTAATTCACGAAAAAATAGACCTACGATAGTAGCGCCATCTCCCGGCAAAGCGCCGAGAGTTTCCGTGGTTGACAGCAGTACTACCATGCATTCACCACATCACAGCGAGAGGACAGTGCCTGAACATTTGGTAAGTCATATAACAATATGTCTTAATGACAATATATTATTAATTCACGAAATAAGAGCCCTAATATAGTAGCGCCATCTCCCGGCCAAGCGCAGATAGTTTCCGTCATTGATAGCAGGTACTACTATGCATTAACCACATCACAGAGAAGGGACAGTGCCTGAACATTTGGTATGTTATAGTGATATACTCCTGTCTTAATAAAAAAACTGTGTGTGTGTGTGTGTATAGTGGGTTTAATGTGAATATTACTTCTTAAGGTGCCATTTCATTACTGCAGTTGAAACAGGGAATCAATAGTGATGGGTTGCTAGCCGCATCGCCTATGGCATGATTCCCCCATTCCATGATTCCCTCGGTCGACTTTTACGCCCTGCGCGGGTAGAGAAAATTGATAATATTTTTTTTTTAGTATAATTTGATATCATTGAGACTCCTTGAGCATAAAGCGAAGTTGAGATACCACGCACACTTATTTCTTCGTGACATTATACATACAGACTGTATGTATTATGTTTTTTTGTAAATAATGTTTTGTTTTTTTTTTTTTTTTTTTTAAACTGTCAAACTGCCATCTTTGTGTCTTATATATATAACCTTATTCTTTACTAATGTGACAATCAACATACCTAACTACAGTAACCTAATCCCTTCAGAATATTTTTATTACACATATTATGCAAATATAAATTCAATTGTAATTTTATTTTGAGATCTCGAAAATCGCAGATGTGCAAGCATGTGATTTCCAAAAACCTTCATCAAAAAAAATTTACATTGATGGATTTCAACTACTATCTTTGGTTGACATATACAATAACTGACAAAAATGTATCAATGCATTTATTAATTGACATATGGACATTGTCAAAAATATAAATACTTTTCCTTTTTCCCTGAGTGTGTGCAGTTTGATAAGTAACTGTCTAGAATAGATGTGTGTTATTCTGTAACAGCATGCCTCCGAAACGAATCACCAAGCATCGTCACCGATCCACATTCAAGGGCGGCGGCAGAGGCCCGACATGGTGCCAGATATCACTTCCAACACCCCACAGGTAATCCCAACTATTATTATAAATGCCAGAGTGATTTTGTATATTTGTTTGTTTGTTACCTCTTCACGCCCTATCTACTGCACCAATCTTTCTGAAATTTCGCATACACATAGCTTGAGAAGGAGATTACCTTTCGTCCCGGGAAAAAGCATTGTTCCCGAGAGAAATTAATGCGGGCGAAGCCAAGAGCGAAAGCTAGTTATATATAAAAAATAATTAAATACGCTAGCAAGGAGCCAAAACGCCAATTTAATGGTATTTGTAGTTAAATTGTTAACTACCCCGAAAGGCGTTAGTAACATATAAAAAAGTACAGTAAATTTGTTAAATTAAATAAATACATTTGTTTTAGGTATTTCAAATACTTTGGAACTTTCGTTTTCTCGATAAAATTTAACGTTGAATGATAAAAGTTTGAGAAATATATGTGTAACGTTTTCTAATCCTAAGCATTAAATAAAAAATGTAAGAAAAGTACTGTACAATCTTCGACCATAATAGCAATTAACGTATTTGTTTACTTTCAAATGGATTCGGCTTTGCCTCGTCCTTTTTAAATCACTTGCAATCACTTCCAATATTACTCTGCCGTGAATAATTTACTTCTCAGTTCCAAAGTTTACAATTTAGACCTATTAATTTATTTAACCGGAGGTCCTGGATTCGATCCCCGTTCAGGCCAAGATTCAAAATGATCTGTTTCAGATTCACCTGGGTCTTGGATATTTATTTATATTGTATTGTACAATATAGTCATCGAGTTAGTATCCCATAACACGAGTTTCGAACTTACTTTGGGGCTAGCTCAATCTGTGTGATATGTCCGTATATATTTATTTATTTATTTAATTTTTAGCAACAGCCCGACGTCCATCCAACGCCGCCATTGCAGCGGTCGAAGGAAGGATCATCTTTCAAGAAACGGGACGCCAACGAGAATCTCGATGAGCAGGTATTGACTAAACACAGTGGGATTTCAATAACTTAATGTCAACAAAAATGCTGAAAATTTCGAGTTTTTTAAAATGCTTTTATTACAACATGACAGCTCGACAACCAAAGCGTTGCACAACTTAAAGTAGGACACAGATTCATCTATCCTTTGCACAAAATAGTAATATTTCTCTCACCAAACGCTCGAACTTGTCAGCAAAAAGATCAAATTGAGCACCTTGTACCGATGACAGAACCAATTATTATTTAAACGTATTAAAAAAATTGGAAAGTATATATTTAGGTATTATATTCATTATATATATATCAATTTAATATAAAAAAGATAAAACAATAAAAATAATAATAAAAATAATTAGTCGCCCCTTAAAGTATCCGGCGCAAAGGTGCCCAGAACACTGGCAGCGTTGCCATGCTGGATTGCGATCGCCATCCTTTGCACCAGATACGACTCGGAGCGAGAGTCACCATTCTTATCGGGTATACGGTGCCCTAATTCGCTGATAAATCTTTTAGTGTCTTGTCCCCAGCACCCCATGGTCCAATTATTAAATTATTAAAACCAATATAATATTTTCCACAGGCTTTGATACAAATAGCAACGGAGGCGTTTGTCAAAGAACTGGGACTGGAGAGTGATAATGTCCTTCGTGGTCACGTGCAAGTGAGAGACTTACCGGCAGGCACTTACATCATGAAGGAGGAGAGTCATAAGGTAGCCACTTGAAGTGTTATTTTAAAATTGTACTCTCTGTTGAAGGAAATAGGGTGGTTTTTATCTGGTTTTAAATCTATAGATATTTTTAAAATATGAATATTGATTCACATACATAGATTTAATTTTATTTTTTATAATTGAACTCTCTGTTGAAGAAAATAGGGTTGTTTTTGTCTAGTCGTTATACTTTTAAACAGCTTGTTAATACAATTTACTACTTAAGCCTCTTATTGATACGATTTACTTTCCCCTAGCTGTTTTATAGTATCGTGGGTGAGCCGGAAATAAAACAGGTATAAGGGTGACTTTTCATGAGTTTTGTGTCTTAAATCGATTATTCATGACTAGATGTAGAAATCATAAAGCCAGGTTTCATAGGCGATTACCATTTTGTATATTTAATAGATTCAGGCGTTACTTTGCGGAAGTCAATGTTACAAGTACTTTTATTATTTCGTGTGGTGTTACGGTCAATCGACCATGCACAACCTGGTGTCTGAGTTCTCAGGAACCGCCTCTTCGGTCACTATCGTGGTTCCTTTAATGAATACCATATGGCAGCCGGGACCAACGGCTTAACGTGCCCTCCGAAGCACGGAATAATCTTTATTATCAGACAATCAGGTGATTCAAATCTGCAATGTCCTAACCAAACTGGAAACAACTAAACAAAGCCTGTTTCCCATGGGGATCGAACCCACGACACCCATGTCTACAGGCAAGCGCCTTAACCACTAGACCACGGAGGCAGTTACAAGTACCAACCAAATTACTTTTCCCGCTTCCGCCACCAGTTAGTTCATACAAATTACTGCCGGCCGGCGCCCACCTCACCACTGTTAGTCCCATTAGTGTGTTGTGTATATCACATTGACAAATGTGTCATCAAAAGCTGTGTTTTTTTTTTTCAAGACATCTCAAATAAGCGTTATTGTGGACATGCAAGCATTCATTTCATAAAATTAATGTGTGATATGAAGTGGTTTTTTTTTATTGCACATCAGCTACTATTTCTTGTATATATCAAAGTCGTCAGGTAGTGTTTTATTCACGGAGGATATAAATAGAGTGGAGTAACAGTTGGCCTATCGATCTTTTCTTTAGAAACACAGTGTCGCCGCGTCGAGAGGGGTCGGGGGGGCTAATCGCCATCTAGTGATGAGTGGATAAATTAAAAAGTAACAGATGCTTTTGAGATGATTTTTTGGTAAAGTTACGTTCTATTCCACGCTAGATGGAATGCCCCGTGTCATGCCTATCATTATTTGATTTTATAAAATGAAAAATTTATAATTTGCTAATAAAAAGTCAATTTTTTGTGTTGCAATGCAAATTTAGTTGTGAAAGTGAAGATAATATTTCATTATTTTCCCCGAATACAGCTTTACAACTATTTATTAATTTATGAAAACGTCACGAGTAAACATGTCTAAATGACAAAAAGGAATATTGTGTACTGATCAATGCGACACTGGTGGCGAGTAACTGGAACTAATCAAAGACTAGACATAAGATGAAACCAGTCTTTATTGGGTTAATTCATCTCTTCTATGTATTTTCTCTGTGGTTAGAGGTGAAGAAATAAAGTTTGTTGCGGAACTATCGATAACAGTCGACAGTCGTAAAATTGTATTCTAGCAAATATAGATTGATTAATAAATTGTAACAAATGTCATTTAAATTAATAAACTATTGAATGCAATTGATGTTAAATTATAAATATATATAATTGTTTTTTCCTTCACTAACAATAGGCTAGCGATAAGCAACACTATCGTCAGGCACCTCCACATTTTAAATTATCTTTTTTGTCATACTATACAAGTAAAACATAGTAATATGTTTTTAGGACGTGGCTTTGGTATATTTGCTTTCTGGCGCTCTGCTGGTCTCTCAAAAAGTGGCTGAAGGTGATGGCGAAGTCCATATGTTCACGGCTTATCCAGGTAAGCGTAATTATTTATTCGAAATGCTTAAAAAAAGATAGGAGATATGCGGCGACCGGATGGTAGAGAAGGCCAGCGAGGCGTACCGTGTGTTATGAGCCCCCCTAAGGCTGGGGGAGAGTCTTATATATATAAAAGCACTAGCTGTTCCCCGCGGCTTCGCCCCGCGTGGGACTCGGTTATATCGCGCCCAAAAGTAGCCTATGTTTGACCTCGGGTCGTTAACTACATCCCTACCAAATTTCATCACAATTGGTCCAGCAGTTTAGCCGTGAAGAGGTGACAGACAGACAGACAGATAGACAGACAGACAGACTTTCACATTTATAATATTAGTATGGATGAATGCTAAAAGATAGGAGACACTATAACTTGTAAAGAGATCAAGCAGGTGCGACTGGAAAGAGATGCGAAATGCTAGTACAGCGCACTCTCCCGAGATTCGGCTCGTATCACCGAGAGGTCGGTAGAGCCATGGGAGGTGGAGGGAGTGTACTGCACTGCATACGAAATGACGAAATGTGCGTGTTATTTGTTTAATTTGGTACTGTCTTTTATCACCACATTATCTATGCTTCATCACTACATAGTATAAAACAAAGTCCCTTTCTCTGTCCTTATATCCCTATGTATGCTTAAATCTTTAAAACTACGCAACGGATTTTGATGCGGTTTTTTAATAGATAAAGTGATTCAAGAGGAGTGTTATGCCCATGCGAAGCCGGGGTGAGTCGCTAGTCCATATCCATATCCATATCCATACTAATATTATAAATGCGAAAGTCTGTCTGTCTGTCTGTCTTTCTGTCTGTCTGTCTGTCTGTCTGTCACTCTTCACGGCTAAACTGCTGGACCGATTGTGATGAAATTTGGTAGGGATGTAGTTAACGACCCGAGGTCAAACATAGGCTACTTTTGGGCGCGATATAACCGAGTACCACGCGGGGCGAAGCCGCGGGGAACAGCTAGTATATTATAAAGAGGAAAGATTTGATTTTTTGTTTGCATGGAATAGGCTTCAAAATTATTGGACTGATTTAAATAATTATTTCACCGTTGGAAAGCCACACTATCCCCAAGTGACATAGGCTATGTGTGTACCACGGGCGAAGCCGTGGTGGACTGCTATTACAGAGTAATAAACTCATTCAACCAACTCTCGCTTTTTAAATATCCTATCCTATTAAACGAGCAATAAGTTTATTTGTACTCGCGTTTTCGAAAACGGCTCTAACGATTTCTTTGAAATTTTAAACGCAAGTTCTTACATAGTCAAAAAGATAATCTAGCTAGGTTCCATGTCTGGGAAAATTTATTTTCACGCAAAAAAAAAAAAATCTGCATAAAACGAGCGAAGCTCGGTCGCCCAGGTACTGTTTTATAACATGAGTAACCTTTTCAGGCGAAGTGGAAGGCGGCTTAGCCGTGATAACGGGCGAACCGAGTTTCTTCTCGATTCGGGCCAAACACTTCTCCCGCATAGGCCTGCTGTCCAAAACCACGGTGTATAGCATTATGAGAGAACGGCCTTCGGTTGTATTGCATATTGCTAATACTGTGGTGCGAAGGTTGTCTCCTTTTGTGAGACAAGTGGACTTCGCATTAGATTGGGTAAGTTATACATACATACATACATATAATCACGTCTTTATCCCATACGAGGTAGATAGAGCCTAGAGTCATAAGACCTTAGGCCACGTTTAGCATGATGGTTGTTGTCTCTAACGTGATGTCGCTTATATAGAACCTTGAAGCACGTTCATTGTTTTTATATTTCCATTAAAAATAAAGTGTAGTGATAGACTACCATATTAAAACCAAATGTTTCAGCTATGAAACGACCATAGCCAAATGTTTTCAGAAATACGTCTGTAATAAGCCATTCGACTTGTATTTCGGTTTTTTTAAAATAATTAATTTCTATTTGTTAGATTGAAACAATTTTTTCCATATTTTCTAAACCCTCTAAAACAGCAAATTAATTTCAGTAGTTCACTTAAAAAATTCTATCGAAAACAATGTCAGCCATTTTTGCAGAGTTTGTGACGTCTTTGTAGTGCTATTTTTGGAACCTGATTCTCGACCTGATTTTGACTGTGGAGTCGCATGAAAATCATGCGACTCCACAGTCATGTCGAATGAAA
The DNA here is from genome assembly GCA_947044815.1 of Apomyelois bistriatella. Classification (NCBI taxonomy): domain Eukaryota; kingdom Metazoa; phylum Arthropoda; class Insecta; order Lepidoptera; family Pyralidae; genus Apomyelois; species Apomyelois bistriatella. The sequence goes on from OX345691.1 coordinate 13,711,861, forward strand.
ATTATTCGGGTAACCGACTTTAGACTAATCACAGAATTCAAAAATAGGTCTGAGCTGACCATTCACCACAACGGTTGCCTCACATTAAGGCGAATAATGGCCGGCACGCGTTTTGACAGTTCCGAATTTTAAGTAAATCGGAAATTGAAATAATACTTCCATCTTGCATGTTTCTTGACGCAAATCGATATATTTTGGTTTCGGGGGTCAAATACTGTAACAAGTGAACATTTATTGCATCCAAATTCATATGAGCCAAGTAGCCTATTAGTGACATAAGTTTTGACAATAGTTATAACTGTGAATAAATATTTGATTTCTCCTTACCCAGGTATTCTTAGAATCCGGTAGAGCAGTTTACCGCCAAGATGAGGAGTCCGGTTCAACGTTCATAGTTCTCAGCGGGCGATTGCGTTCGGTCATCACACACCCGAACGGGAAAAAGGAGCTTGTAGGGGAGTACGGCAAAGGAGATCTTGTTGGAATTGTGAGTAGTTTTTCTATACTAATTCAAGTTTAAATTCAAATTTATTAATTACTCCCACAAAATTCACAAAATCACTATCACTACATAGTATAAAACAAAGTCGCTTTCTCTGTCCCTATGTCCCTTCGTATGCTTAAATCTTTAAAACTACGCAACGGATTTTGATGCGGTTTTTTCAATTGATAGAGTGATTCAAGAGAAAGGTTTTTATGCCCATGCGAAGCCGGGGCGGGTCGCTAGTCTTTACAATAAATCTTTTTCTTTCGGTGCCATCTTCTATCGAAGGTCGGCAACCATCAATGCGACGACCATCGATAACTTGTGTTTTCAGTGAATAATGATTTTTAAATGATGGTGGCGCTAGTGTTCACCGAGGTATCGTCTTATAAAAAAAGCAACTATTTGTTGTCATCAGGTCGAGATGGTAACACAAACCCGCCGCAGCACAACAGTAATGGCGGTCAGGGATTCCGAACTGGCGAAGTTGCCAGAAGGATTGTTCAACGCGATCAAACTGCGCTTCCCAGTGGTCGTCACGAGGCTCATCAATCTGTTGGGACATAGGATTTTAGGTAAAGTATACATCTATATCTATGCTTATGCTATTGCTGTTCGTTAGTCTCGCTAAAACTTGATAATGGCGTCCAGCCATCTGGCTAATTTTGGTCTTGAAATATTTGTGGAAGTTCAGGGAAGGTTTAAACGGTGAGTAAAGTGCAGGTTCAGGCGGTACGGAGTTCGCCGGGACAGCTAGTAATAAATACTTAATTGTGGTGAAGTAAAATAGAGATTCGGGACATGCAATGTTGTAATCCAGAACGTAAGATTTCACAAGATGAAAGTATTAGAAAATCATATTTTTTAACAGACAATTGACAATCGTTCGCTGTCGCATATGTCTCAAAGGATTTCCTTAACTATATAACATGGAAATGCAGCCAGTATAATGGGAACTTTGAACCAGACACGATACGGAGCGTACTATAAGCTTTTGACGAAGCTTATTGCGGATACGAATTCGTTATTCTTATTGTGACGAAGCATCTTGCTGATGAATCAATATATATTTATTTTCTTGTAATTAATTGGGATTTTACAGAATGTATTTTTTTTAACATTATATTAAATTTACCCAATACTTGGCCTTGGCCTATTGCGCGGTCATTCGCCATATTGAAATCCTTTGATAGTGCGAGAGGCGGGACTATTTCACACGGAGGTGAGTCATTGATTGTACTGATTGTACTGCACCACAGGTGCACAGGTTAATGCTGGAAAAGCTCTACCTATCACGGTCGCAAAATATTACATACATACATACATATCATCACGCCTGTCTCCCGTAGGGGTAGGCAGAGACTAGAGATTTCCATTGGCTACGATCCTTACATATCTCTCTCGCCTCCTCCACACTCATCACTCTCGTCATACACGCTCGCCGATTTCGGGTACTCTTTCAAAACTTTTTCAAAAGTTCTGCGATTTGGTCGCAGTATGTTTTACGAGGCCGACCCTGACCGCCGCTCTCAAAATGTTAAACTCTTCTTAAGTTGAACTCTCCTGGCAAAAGCCGACGGTTGGTTTGGGCGCGGCGACCATAGAGTCTCGACCTTCGCAACACAACTTCTCGACAGTCGCCGTTGTTCTAGTCAAGATTCTTTTCAAAGCCTTATAACATTGTCATCTTCAGCTCTATTAATCTTACTTTCTCTGTAGTCCAGTGGTTGAAATTTTCCCAGAATGTTTATTTTTGTATTTTTTTTATTTTATTTAGATTACGGTGGTGATGAACCTCAGCTAAAACGACTCATTAAGTTGCAATCCCTTTAATCATAGGTTCCTGGCAAAAGCCGACGGCTGGTTTGGGCGCGGCGACCATAGAGTCTCGACCTTCGCAACACAACTTCTCGACCGTCGCCGTTGTTCTAGTCAAGATTCTTTTCAAAGCCTTATAACATTGTCATCTTCAGCTCTATTAATTTTACTTCCTCTGTATTCCAGTGGTTGAAATTTTCCCAGAATGTTTATTTTTGTATTTTTTTTTAAATTTAGATTATTTTAATTTAGATTATAGTGGTGATGAACCTCGGCTAAGAGAAAAACGACTTTGAACTCTCATTAAGTTGCAATCTCTCAATCATAGGTTCCTGGCAAAAGCCGACGGCTGGTTTGGGCGCGGCGACCATAGAGTCTCGACCTTCGCAACACAACTTCTCGACCGTCGCCGTTGTACCGGTCAGCGACGATGTTCCTTTGACTGCGTTTACTTACGAACTGTACCATTCGTTGTGTGCTATCGGTAAGTTCATATTTTTCTTCTGAGGGTGGTAAGTGTTTAGTTTAGATAAGGTGTCCGAAAAAAAAATCTTATTTTTAAATAGTTTATTACATGTAGATGTACTATTTTTATCAGGTACTTAATGAGTGATTTGTGGTAAGGGTTTAGTTTAGCTTAAATGTGTTCGAAAAAAAAAAATATTATTTTTAAAATAGTTTATTACATGTAGATATACTATTTTTATCAGGTACTTAATGAGTGATTTGCACCTATCAACTGTATTGATTGCTTGTAATAAATCGTGTTTTTGGACAATATAAATTATTTTTTATTTTTTGTGTAGGTGAACGATAAGTTTGTTAAAGTCCGGAAATTTGGTAATTTTAAACGTTCAAAATTATCAAGTTTATGTAATGACTATTTTGTTTTATTTTTTTTCATAGGTCCTACAGTGCGCCTTACTTCAGACGTGATCAGAAAGCTTCTCGGACTCACAATAATGGACCCAAACAACGAATACAGATTGAGTTCTTGGCTCGCGCAACAAGAGGATAAACACAAGGTGAGTAATTAATCAACAAAAAAATCCAAAAGTCCTATTTAAATAATCTAGTACAACAGTGTGACACATTTCGGAGGTTAAATTCACAGATTTATTTGCCAAGTATTTGCAAGTAATATTCAGTTTATTTTTAGTCATAATCAGATGGAAATTTATTATTTTTGATCTACATAGTAACTTATTGAGTTGGTTTTTCGTTTGCTCTTATTTGCCATGATATCAATAACAAATTAAAGAACACTATTCACAGGTGGCTTTGTACCAATGCGATCCGAGTCTAACGCAGTGGACGCAGCGATGTATTCGACAAGCCGACTGCATATTGATTGTCGCTTTGGGCGACAAACAGCCCAGTATTGGAAAGGTAAGTGTTGGGGAAATTGAAGAATACATTAATAAACACCCACATTTACAAATATAAAATTGGTTGAATAAAAATGAATTAATGACGCAAATGCAAAAGAATATTAGCAAAAGATAGACTTTGGTGAAAAATATGACCTATAAATGCTATGATACTTACTGCATCCTATTGAGAAGGTACGCTTTACTTCACATTAAGCAATATTCAAGGGCTATATCATAATAATTGTCTTAATTTTTAGGGTTTCGTTTTTAGTAAACGGAACCTATCACCTGTTTGGTTGACTGGTAGACTAACTGCTTTAAGTACGCCATTAACATATTTTATAATAAAGTTTAATAAATAAACTAAAATATTTAAGCCCTAGTTTGTCTGTTTTCGAGATCTCTTAAACTTTTGTAAAGAATCGAATTTTTTATTTGTATAAATACTTTATTAGACCTTACGCTCATTATTCAGTAACATGCCCTAGTGGTGTTTAAAAAACTCATATCAATAGCATATCAAATAAAAATCCATTTCATTTCATTGCTTCTATTCCCGCGCAAGCCGTAAAAATCGACTAATGGAATCGGCGAATGGGGGAATCATGACATAGGCGATGCGGTTAGCAACCCACCAATATTGATTTCCTGTTTCAACTACCATCATTCTAAGGTCTTATGCCTCTAGACTTTGTCTACCCCTTATAAGATAAAGACGTGGTTATATGTATGTATGTATCACATAAAAATCTTTGTGATTTTAGATCGAAAAAGAAATCGAGCGTTTAGCCATTCGTACCCAAAAGGAACTAGTTCTACTCCACCGCGAAGGTGGTGCTAATCCATCTGGTACCGTTCATTGGCTGAATATGAGGACGTGGGTCAGTCAACATCATCATGTAAGGTGTCCGCATCGGATGTTTACGAGAAAAAGCCAGTATAGAATTGTAAGTAAACACGACCTTATTATTTACATCATAAGAGCTATAATTGTATGTGATAACTTATTCGGTATCGTTCATTGGCTGAATATAGAGCCTGGGTCTATCAGCATCATCATGTAAGGTGTCCATCAAATATAAGAGAAAGAGCCAGTATAGGATTTTAAGCGACTATACTAAATTAAAGTGGTTTCATTCAAGACTGCTTGGTGGACAAGCCGGCTTAAAGTGCCTCTTTATTATCAGTTGTTTTAAGCCTTCAACATCTCAGCCAAACGGGAAACAATAAAGTATGCTTTCTGAAGAAATCAAACTCACGGCCTCCGGGCCGGTTATTAACGATTTCAACAAAGCTGTTAAAATGTATTATTCGTAATTAACGGTTAATTAACCGCATTTTGTTCATAGGAACTACAATAAAATATGTAACTTTACTAGTTTGGGATTATTATATTTGTTTTGATAAGTAGTTTTGATTCTGACTATAAGATCTTAAAAGAAAGAAGTGCTTTTTCCATAAAACTTGTTGTTTGTCGCAGACGGATAATTAACCGTCAATAACCGTATTTTATTGGTAGATGTTTATATACAGTGCTCCTACATACTTTCTCTGCTTAAACCAAAGTCTGATTGTTGAATGCTCCTAGCATTATGTTCGCCTATTGTGCGTTACATTCTATTTTGTGCAATAAACTTTTAAACAAATAACTTATTATTTTGTTTAAGTAACCGTATTAACTTTTTTTATTTGATATGTGTATTTTTTTTTAGTTTAATAGTTTACGGTTTTTTTTGTTCGTTAAACAAAATCCTTTTTATCGCTAAAAGTCTACGATTTTAAAACTAAAAACAGGGGCATAACACAGTGCCGTTCACTTTCAGAGCGAGCTATACAGCAAAGTGCTAATGTCTGAAGCGAACGTGCACTCGGACTTCTCCCGGCTGGCTCGCTGGCTGACGGGCACGTCGGTGGGGCTGGTGCTGGGGGGCGGCGGGGCGAGGGGCGCCGCGCACGTCGGCATGATACGGGCCATACAGGTCACTCTACATTGATTAACCAATATAATAAAGTGTTTGTGTCTTGTGTGTTTAAATTACTTACTTCGCAGATGACTCGTGCGGTTTCAAATCACTCACTTCGCTTATTAGTCTTAAGTAGCATCACTCGCAAGAAGCATTGAAAACTAATATAATAAAGTGTTTGTGTCTTGTGTCTTTGAATTACTCACTTTGCAGGTCAGAATTGTTTTTTTTTTTACAGCAGCTTAGTGGCTTCAAATCACTCACGTCGCTTAGTAGTCTTAAGTAGAGTTACTCGCTTCGTTTGCTATTTAACAGCAAGATGAAACTTTCTTCTACTGTGTTTTCTAAAATTTTGTAATTAACCTCTGAAATTACGTGTTGGAATATGTTAGTGTTTCAAAGTCATTAGATGGAAGTTGATAAGGCTCCTCCTAATAATGGTGTGTAAGATGTCTAGGAATAGCAATCAGGGCACTTAGTGTGGGTAGGATAGTAGAAGTAATACAGCTGGTGCTGGGGGGCGGCGGGGCGAGGGGCGCCGCGCACGTCGGCATGATACGGGCCATACAGGTCACTCTACATTGATTAACTAATATAATAAAGTGTCTTGTGTCTTTAAATTACTCACTTTGCAGGTCAGAATTGTTTTTTTTTTCACAGCAGCTTAGTGGCTTCAAATCACTCACGTCGCTTAGTAGTCTTAAGTAGAGTTACTCGCTTCGCTTGCGATTCAACAGCAAGATGAAACTTTCTTCTACTGTGTTTTCTAAAATTTTGTAATTAACCTCTGAAATTACGTGTTGGAATATGTTAGTGTTTCAAAGTCATTAGATGGAAGTTGATAAGGCTCCTCCTAATAATGGTGTGTAAGATGTCAAGGAATAGCAATCAGGGCAATATAATTTATGTATCACTTAGTGTGGGTAGGATAGTAGAAGTAATACAGCTGGTGCTGGGGGGCGGCGGGGCGAGGGGCGCCGCGCACGTCGGCATGATACGGGCCATACAGGTCACTCTACATTGATTAACTAATATAATAAAGTGTCTTGTGTCTTGTGTCTTTAAATTACTCACTTTGCAGGTCAGAATTGTTTTTTTTTTTCACAGCAGCTTAGTGGCTTCAAATCACTCACGTCGCTTAGTAGTCTTAAGTAGAGTTACTCGCTTCGCTTGCGACTCAACAGCAAGATGAAACTTTCTTCTACTGTGTTTTCTAAAATTTTGTAATTAACCTCTGAAATTACGTGTTGGAATATGTTAGTGTTTCAAAGTCATTAGATGGAAGTTGATAAGGCTCCTCCTAATAATGGTGTGTAAGATGTCAAGGAATAGCAATCAGGGCAATATAATTTATGTATCACTTAGTGTGGGTAGGATAGTAGAAGTAATACAGCTGGTGCTGGGGGGCGGCGGGGCGAGGGGCGCCGCGCACGTCGGCATGATACGGGCCATACAGGTCACTCTACATTGATTAACCAATATAATAAAGTGTTTGTGTCTTGTGTCTTTAAATTACTTACTTCGCAGATGACTCGTGCGGTTTCAAATCACTCACTTCGCTTATTAGTCTTAAGTAGCATCACTCGCAAGAAGCATTGAAAACTAATATAATAAAGTGTTTGTCTTGTGTCTTTAAATTATTCACTTTGCAGGTGACTCAGAATTGATGTTTTTTTTTTCTACAAATGAATAGTTTTTAGAACTCGTCTGGCTTCAAATCACTCACTTCGCTTCGTAGCATCATTATAGTTAAGTAGAATCACTCGCTTCGCTTGCGATTTGACAGTAGGTAGCAGCTTTGTTCGACTGTTTTCTTAAATTTTGTAATTTTTCTTTTAAATTTCGTGTTAGATTATGTAAGTGTTTCAAAGTCATTAGATGGAAGTTGATAGGTCTCCTCCTTATATTGGTGAGTTAGATGTCAAGGAATAGCAATCGGTAACATAATTTATTTATAACAAATAGTGTGTGTATTTATTTTTATTGTTCGTTTTACAGGAGGCAGGCATACCAATAGATATGGTGGGCGGAGTCAGTATTGGAGCGTTCATGGGAGCTCTGTGGTGCATGGAGAGGAACATTACTACGGTCACGCAGAAAGCCAGGGAGTGGTCGCAGGTTCGTGTCATTGTTTGTGTCATAAACACACTTATTGTACTGATTTCATAGTTGTATCGATTCGTCCTGCCTTCTGTTGTTTGTTTTTTTCAACTTTGCCGGAAAAATTATCCACCGACGCAACGACAAACCAGTACTTTTTGGGCCAGGCCCTGGATGATGCTCAGACATTTGTTCCCAACGTAATACGCATTAAGTATATCGGGGCCTGGAATCAATGGGTTTGCGCGGTGAAGACATTTCATTAGTCAACATTCGAGATTATCAACCGACTTTTTTTCTGTTTATTTTTGTATATCAATTCAAACAATAAGAAATTGTTTATTATTCGTATTACATATCAATAATTATGTGCCTGTGTTCTAAGTCAGATATCAGCACTTAAATGTCTAGTCCGATACACCGTTGGAGATTGTTTATAAATTTGCAGATCCAGTGATAGATAATTGTGTGCCCTTTTAACAGTCTTTTAATTTCCCAAACCAAAATAGCGCCATCTGTCGTAGAAAAAATTCCTTCATTCTCTTATTTGAAACTTCCAGAAAATGACACAATGGGGCAAACAGCTCCTAGACTACTAGACCTGACATATCCCGCGACGTCAATGTTCTCCGGCCGCCATTTCAACGCGACCATTCATTTTACATTTAGCGATTTACACATGAACCTAAGAACTAACTAAACTAGCGCTTTCTGTAATTAGGCAAAAACCTAATACTTTATTATGTGTTTTGAAACTTCCAGAAAATGACACAATGGGGCAAACAGCTCCTAGACTTGACATATCCCGCGACGTCAATGTTCTCCGGCCGCCATTTCAACGCGACCATTCATTCGACATTTGGCGATTTACACATAGTCCTAAGAACTCAAACTAAACTAGCGCTTTCTGTAATTAGGCAAAAACCTAATACTTTATTATGTGTTTTGAAACTTCCAGAAAATGACACAATGGGGCAAACAGCTCCTAGACTTGACATATCCCGCGACGTCAATGTTCTCCGGCCGCCATTTCAACGCGACCATTCATTCGACATTCGGCGATGTACACATTGAGGACCTTTGGCTGCCGTACTTCACGGTCACTACCGATATCAGCTCCAGCTGCATGAGGATACACAGGCATGGTAAGTGGGGTTTGGTGTGTGTGCAAATGGATGGGTTGCCACAAATTGATGTTTAGTGAATATTATCGCGTAAGCTCAAAATGTGTCCTTGGAACACGTGAGTTGATACGGAATGGAGGGACGGAGATACAATTAAATTCATTCATATCGTGTGAGCAACAAAGTCAATTGACCCTGCACACTCTGGTACTGAGGCTTATTGGTATCAGACATGTTTTTTTACGAATATCAGGTGGCAGCCAAGACCAGCGGCTTAACGAGGGTCATGAGAAATCTCGTGACGTATGAAGAGAGAGCGAGAGGAAAACGATTTCCCTCTCTGTCGCTCTGTACGTGACGAATCGCGCGCTGTCCTTCGTACACACACGCTTTAGGGCATTGCATTTTCAGGCAAATGTATGAATGAAGCTTTTACTCTGTTCCGATTCCGTTCATACATTACTGATTATGAAGGCGATAATCTTTAAACATCGTTTTGTGGTGGGACGCAATGGTTGTATCTCAGAAAATAATATGATTGAAACTTATATGTTTTAATAGGCATTGCTCTGCAATAGCACTATGTTTTGAAGTTTTCCGTTTCATGGCGCTGTGTTGACGGAGACCTAAATCTAAATCATTTCTCATTACTCGAGATTTGATTTAGAAACGAAGGCCATGGAATATGTGTAGCAAAAAAAGTTAAGTTAGGCCAAATTAAAGTAAAAAGTTACAAATTTATGCTACAATGCAGATAGAAGCAATGCTTAAGAAATGTTAGACAAGTCTCCTTTGACTACACCGATCCATTTAAACGTCAAAACATATTGCCATTATCGTCATACATTTGTGTAAATTGTTATTGTAATTTTGGTGATGGGATTTTACACGGAACATTGGATATATTGATGTGTTTTGTGGGACACCTGATATTGTCTAGAAATGGTTGATTTGTCCGGAACTTCATTCATTTAAAAACCAGGCAGCGATAATTTATTAAAACCGCCGCTGGTTTTTAACCTAAGAGCATTAAAAGGGCTGGAGAGGCCACGCGTTCTTATTTTTATGGAAACATCACTCACTGCGCGACATGAGAAAATGGACACTATTTTTTTTTATTATAATTATAATTAACTAATGCATTACTCACGTCGGTACGCATACACAACACACGTCACATATGACAAAATTATCGAACACAAGCTAAAATAACCGCACTATTACAAACTGTATTAACCGGCGGTCTTATACTTTTAACAGGAGAGATCGCTTGTCAATGACCACTCCAGTTGGTTTAATGCTCTAAGTATTCAACATACTATTTCGGACAGTATTGCGTTTACCGTTCAGCAATTTGCAAATTAAATACTGTTTCTCATATTAAACGGAGTCCCGACGACACTTTTCGACGCGGAATCGACTTTAACCGGTGATAAAAAACCTTAGTGTCAAACTAATAAGGGTATATAGGTAGTGGTTTGGCTCGGACGACTCGACAAGACACCGGCTGACGGAGAAATTACCTTATTATGTTGACAAAAAGGTTTTTTTTTGACCGGCAAAATCTGGTTCCCGTTGATGTGTTGGGAATCTCTAACACAACACATTCATGGACAGGAGTGTATATTGTGTTTATTATGTTACAGCTTTCTTTGCACTTTACTAACCCAAAAAAATATATATTCGAACAATATATCTATGTTATGTTAAATGCAAACGAAATATGTATTCAAAATTTATCGGTGTTGTGTTACATTTATTGTTGATGTCAGAAAAATGTAACAGAAGTAAATGAAAATGCATGGTAAACTTGGGTACTTTATGGTGGTGTGAAATTGCATCTATGAAATGGTGGTTTTAACTAAGATGAAAAAAAAAATAGTACATTATCGTATTTCTTTTCTTTTCTAATGAAAATATACAACGTTTTATTTTACACCAAAAATAGTTTAATATTAATTAGCGAAAAATAAAATACCTTTATTCAGTTTAGAAAGCTTAGTTCTTCTAAATGCCACAACGGGTGGCTTACCATCACCTCTAAAAACTATGCAAGAACAGTCGAGTAAGGGAGATGTTGCCTTACATCATGTATTGCGCCGTCTCGCTTACTCACAAAAAATTTTTTGAGTTGATTTAAACCAGCAGATGCCGTAGCAACTATTTGCCACTTTCCATTAATGTAGTGAAAAAGTATTTATGCTCCTAGCTTGAAAATTATGACACCAACGGCGCTCGTGTTTTTGAATTATATTAGATTATTTGTTTGGTTTTTTTGTGACTACCCTTCCTCTTGTTTTACAGCACTACAAAGTACCCAATATTGAAGTTATAATAATATTTATTGTAGTTTTTGCACCTCTGTCTGCCGACCAGATTGCCAAAGAGGTTTTATATATCAATTGTCATTTCACACGGCTTCACAGAACAAAGTTGAAGCCTTTTTTTTTATATTAGTCCTGCGGATTAGTCTATGCCACCATATGGTTATTATATCTATGTTGACTGAGACGTTTAGGATGGTACAATATTTTATATTTTATGGTATTATCGTAGAGGAAAATTCTGTCGAACCATGATGATAATTGTGTTTTTGGAATATTTTTGGGTGTACAAATATATGAGACAATTTATAGATTATTATAATGCCTATTTTGTAATATGAATGAAGCTAAGAATGCTGAGGTAACTCCATGTATAACATCATATTTTTCTTTCTATTTAAATTACTTTTTGTATGTATTTATAAATTAAATAACTATTTTATAAAAAAAATATTTTAAATCTTCTAGAATTATAGTAGTTACCTACATCCATATTTAAGCCGTGTGAGTGCCGAATTTTTTTTTAAACCATTTTGCTCTATTTTCGTCAGTTTAAAAAACACACGTTATTCATAGTATTTAATCAGTATTTAAAAAAATAAATATTTATATTACGATAATAAGTACCTAGGTTCCAACTAAATTTTTTGCCAAGTATCCGAGTTCGTTTCCCTACGATAAAACCAGAAAATATTGTATTTTATTTAGGTTGTCTTCGGGATGTGAAGTCCCGCTTTTAAAACATCTCCCAATTTTTTTTATATTTAATCTGCTACAGTTTTTTTTACAACCACACTCACTTGCATTTATGTGTCTGTATGATGTCCGAATTCGGTGTGTATGTTTTGTCGATAAAATGTATTTTTATTTATATATGTATATTTTGGTGTCCTCACAGTAATGCTATAAGTAAAAAAGATCCTATTTAATTATACGAATCCGACATTTGCTTCTGGGGTTGCCATTACGAAAAAAAAAGAAAGCGCTTGTGATTGGTTTACCGAATAACGCTTTTTAAAAACATTTTTTTTTTTTTTAACAGTGCGTATCACAATGTCGGGTTGGATGTGTCTTTTACGAAATGGTTGTATGTGTAACTCATCATTAATATCATTTTCATGTATATGCATGAGTGTGGTTTTTAGTTCATCCATTTTATCCTTCCTCATCTCATCAAAGTAGATTGTCGTTTTTAGTTGAGAATGCTTCATTGGTGTTGTTAATTTTCTTACAAAACTGCCTCTTTAAAATAAAAAACAAAAAAACATTGTCGTTTAAGAGATGTGTCGTGATAAAACATTGGCAGCCCCATTATCAAAAGCGAATGCGTCAGGGCTATTTTCTTTAGTGTTTGTTACAACGGGGTTGTTATACAGGGTGTAAAACCAACTACCAACTACATACATATGGGGGAAAAATAGCGCATTCAATAAAGTCATTTTACAATAAAAAAAAAACTTGTTGTTCTTCTACAATATGTGCATGATCCTCTACAATACCGGTGATTAACGGCCCGTCGCCTAGCAGAATCCAGACACAATAGAAAACTATTGTTATTTGGCATATTTGTGCGCGAACCAATCGGAAACATAATGTCTGAAAGCAAGTTTGTCACTACGCTGAAGATTTTTGTACTTGCTTTTAATTTCTTAATTAATTAATAATATCTCTAAACCAGTGATTTCTTAGGTTTAGAAAATGTACGTGAATTTCCGATGTGTCTCAAATAAATTTACACCCTGTATAATGTAAATTTAACGTTTACCGTATCAATAGAAAACTATCTTAAATTTTATACCAGTAATGTCTATTCACAGTTCTCCTATAAGCGCAAAGTCCCAATAAAAGTCTTCAATTATACAAAATTGCGCATTAATTAGTGAGAACAGCATACGTGAGCAGTTTCCATATAAAACTAATAACATACTGTATTTATGCCAAAAATATAAAAAAACCTGCGCATGTATTTCTGAAATTTTATGTAAATTCTTGTAAGTTTTTGAAACTCGTGGATTTGAAGAAACAACACTGTAAATTAAATAAAAGCTATGTATAGGTACTCAAAAATATCGAACTAAGTTTCGATTTTGTTTAGTTTGAAATTCAATTGAGTAAATTAATCTGAAGCGTTTTTAGAAATCATACATTCATTCATATTTAAATTCATCAGTGATTAAATTACCTACACACATCATATAATTATTTTTATAATTCTTTATTTTCATCATCGGCTTTATTGAATGTCCTTCTCGATCACTAGCATGTAATGCATGTTAAATACTGTAGCAAGGACTTATCACTGTATCTTATTTCACTAGTTTTTATATGTTATCAAAATCAACAACACGGGTCCAACAATAACTAAGGTGGATTTTGGGTTGGTAAAATGAATTTCTTCGCTTAAGTGGAAACTACAACACCTTTCGAAATATCTCGTTCTTTTCATGATCATTTTTCCTTTCCATGGACTGTGTTTTCTTGTTTCACGTACACAGATTTTCACAATATTTTACAACCATTTTAGCTTTTGAAATCAAAGGCGGAATTTTATTTAAAGATTTGGTAATTTAAATATCTCTCTGGCCTAAAGCGAACGAAAGTTGCTGGCCGATTTGACCGCCTCGCGTGTAATTGACAAGTAAATTAAAAGTACAAACTATTTTAAATTGAAATTCGAACGTTCGTTAACGCATGTCGCGCACCGCAGGTTCTCTATGGCGCTACATTCGCGCATCCATGTCCCTGAGCGGATACATGCCGCCGCTGTGCGACCCCCTAGACGGCCACCTCCTATTGGACGGCGGTTACGTCAACAACCTGCCAGGTAAACCAATCACAATGCACTTTTGAATGTGTGCGTCATGCGTACGCCATAAACATCCAATCGGCTGCAAGTTGAGGGTGTAGTGTAGAATTGAGTGTAAATGTTTTGGATATTAGATTTCATGCACACTAATACACACGCAATAATTCTATCTATCTCCTTTTCTTTGCTGCTTCAAGACATATAACTAAAAAGTCAGTAATTAAGAATTTAAAATTAATTCTTTGCTAGACTAACCATATCACGTAGGATCTTAAAAAAATCGTAGAAAAGTAGTGATGTGTAAGATTTTTATCGTATATTACGTAAGATGTGCATATACACAAAAAACTCAGATAACCTAATGTGTAATTTCTAAATCAAAACATTTACACTCACAACGGTAAGTAATGGCAACCTGCGGGGTACGAAGAGCTTGGTATACGCTAACGAACACCGCCAGGTCGATTATGGCGGTACTGCAGGGCGTCAATGAGCATCGCCGGCATTTTCCCGCCAATTTGCGACCCACAAGATGGACATCTACTATTGGATGGGTGCTACGTCAATAATGTACCAGGTTAGTGGAATTCTATTATTTGTTTTTAAATTTTTTAATCTGCTTTTCAGTAAATATAGAAGGCGTTCACGGATAATTACTGGCTGGAAACATAAATGGAAAGATGGAAATTGAAAATTCTTGATTTACGGATATGTTTGAATCTCAGTCTTATGCAAATGGAAATAGGTGTCTATTGGGTGTAAAGAAGAATCCTGAATTAGCTTAGATGTTGCATCCTACTCAATTTGTAACGTTTGATGAAAGCCCAATCAGATATATTGCAAACTTTTAGGGTTATGTTTCAAATAGGTTTTCTGTGAATTTTTCAGTATCATTATGTGTTGCTACTCCTGTCTTCTATCTATGGCTTGTGTTGAGGATGTTTTGTTTACTGCCCGTTACTATCCTTGCTAGAGTGGCCAAAGTTAGATTTATACTATGAAATGTTACACAAATAATTTATATATTTCAGCTGACGTGATGAGGTCCCTGGGCGCTAAGCATATCCTGGCTATTGACGTGGGATCGCAAGACGACGTGGATCTAACCAATTATGGCGATGACTTGTCTGGCTGGTGGCTTTTATGGAAGAGGTATATTATATTTATTTATTAATTTCTTAAACTATCATAGCAGGTTATTTATTATTATTTGTCATATATGTATAATTTAATGCCATAAAATGTATGTCGGACAGTGGAGAAAGAAGGATGGCTTCGAGGCACTTCGAGCATAAAGAAACTAAGCAGAAGTTTGTCATCCCACAGCTTAGGTATAATCGCCTGACGGAGCAGGCTTATGGCATTATTGTAGTAATAAAAAGGGACGGCATGAGATAGAAAGAGATGCAAAGAACTGTAACCTAATAAGACCGTATTTATTAAGAAGGGAAGATTGCAAACTATGGTCGTTTTGTTTGTCGTAATATACGGCTTTCACTCACACAAAAAAGTGCCAATCGCCATTACGCATCAACGCAATACACACACGAGGTAACGATTTTCGAGCTACGGTTGATTCGACGACGATCCGTCTGTAGCTCTTTTAAGTCTGTACAGTTCAATAAGTACAGTAGCTAGTTTAATTCCTTTGCGCCATCTACAAGTTCAGTGCTGTTTGAATGGCAAACGCGAGTTAAGTTGATAGACAGTAATCCTATTTTTTGGCAAGTATAAGTGCAAAGTTCCTCGCGTCTCTATACCCCGCCGACTTAAATGGTTAACAAATAAATGGGCGAGTTTAAGAGTTAAGTGCAGTTGATAAGTTTGCACACAACGTGAATACGTGATTTGAACTTCATTGCAACTTGTGACTAGACCAAATTAACGTGTGAACGCAACTTACTACCTAAACTAATTTCTACACTCGCTACTTAAATTATTTTATCCTACCTAGTAGACGTGAGACTATTGGATGTTAGTACTATTAAGTGAACTAATTATCAAAGGATGGCCATCGTGATTCGTGTGGAAATCTTTAGAGACCATGCTAGCTAATAGAAATAAGGTTGTTGAAGTTTGTTTCTTAAAACAAGAAAACTGACATGTAAAAAATGACATATAATAGTAATAATCATATGTTACAGATGGAATCCATTCACTACTCCAGTGAAAGTGCCGAATTTGCCAGACATACAGAGTCGGCTGGCATATGTGTCATGCAACAGACAGTTAGAGGTAAGTACGTTTAAATTAATTTCCACCAGTTTTAATTAACTATTCTATCTTTAATAGTGGTGGAACAATCTTTAATTTACCTTTTGAGGGTATTTCCAGGTTTTATATTTATCTATTTAACTTTTTATGATGATTCCGTGCTCCGGAAGGCACGTTAAGCCGTTGGTCCCGGCTGCCATCTGGTAATCGTTAAAGGAACTACGTCAGAGGCCGAGAGGTGGTTTCGAAGAACTCTGACACCACGGTGTGCATGGTTGATTGACCGTGACGCCTACTCGAGATGACGGTGACTATTTAAGTTGTATGAAATGATTCTTCCATGCTGGTCTGGGAGAAAAAGAAAAACATAGAATGTACCAGCTGCTTCTCTTCCCGCGCAAGCCGTAAAAGTCGTCTGAGGGAATCGCCGATTGGGGAAATCATGACATAGGCAATGCAGCTAGCAACCCATCACTATTGATTTCCTATTTCAACTACCATTATGCTAAACGTGGCCTAAGATTTTATGACCCTAGGCTCTCTCTACCCCGCATGGGATAAAGACGTGATTATATGTATGAAACTAGCTGTTGCCCGCGGCTCCGCCCGCGTGTAGGTCGCTTTTCGCGTAACCTGTGGAAACTACAACTAACCAGACCTATAGTTAAATCTATAGTATCCTATTCCCGTGCCAATTTTATAAAGCCATTACATTGCTACGATATCAAACTGAAAATATTAACATCTATTAACATTAATACTATCACATCTTTGTCTCTAAAAGAGTAGACGCAGCCTATTACAGGGTCATTTGGACCTAAAAGCCACTCCTAAAGTTATAGTGGGCGTGAAAAGTGGAGAAAATCTCAATAAAAAGTGATAAGTTAGTTAAATTAAACCTTACGACACGACCGTATGTTCCGTCAAACAACAACTGAACTGACTTGCCGATTTGATTATTTTTTAAACCAAAGCCAAACCAAACCAACCAATCAATTCAAACAGCTTACAATACAACACGACCGATAAACAAACCAACCAATAGAACGAAATCAATAACCAATTTTTTTTTTAAATAATTCAATTTAATTGCCGTAAGGAAAATTTTCAATCTGCTATACCATATGCGAAAAAATAATTAAAGTCAGCGCCATCTATTGATATTTTATGTAACTAAAATATACGCCCACACACATTCAATGTGTTATTTTATTAAAACTTAATAGAGACTGCAGTGTGTTTTTCTCTTTATTGATATCGATAAAACAAAGTAGAAATTCTAGCTTTATCTAAATTAAATACGTTTATGTAAACCGCATTCAACTCCAGTGCTAGAAGTAAACTTCAACTGACCATAACTTCTTTTTCCCTTAACCGATTTTGACGAAACAAAGTTTTGACAACGCTCCTAATTATATGTAATCCACCTGTGAAAACCGCGTTTAAATCTGTTGAGTAGTTTTGAAGTTATAACGTACCAGAGAGACAAAAATTCCATTTTTTTGGTTTCTGTTACTCTTCTTTAATCGCTCCGTATCAGTTTTTTTAGAAAAATATTTAATGTATAGACACTCGATTTTTACTGTCCTATTATTTGTATAGATAAATAAGTAAAAAATACTGATATATTAATGGACTTACTAACGCTAAGAGCGTTCTCTACCAGTCAACCATTTGATTAATCTTCATCAATGTCATCATTGACCAACTATTAGATTTGATTTGATTGGGGTTACGATATCGTTTATCCGCAAATAAATTTGCAAATGAATTTATTCGTTCCTTTTCAAAATTAAAAGAAAAAAGAAAATAATTATAGAAAACAATTAAAAAAACGAAACAGAAAATTATTGTTTGTGGCAGGAAGCGATCCAGCTACTTCGAGCTATTTCTTGAAACATTTCTTTACTAAAATATTAAAAGTAAAAATATAGACTTCTAAAAAACTAATACAAAACGAAATAAAAGTAAGTAAAAAAAAGTCATGTTTAGCAGGATTAGAATCCTCTACTCAAAAAAATAATCCGCGACCTCTACCGATAGGCCAACATGCGTTGTTAGTAATTGGCGAAATTTCAAATGGAATTTGTCTGTAGGTACGCAAATTCACCCCTTTTTTGGATGTAAGGTTTGAAATTGTGAACAACCCTTTCTTATGTGGGCAGCATATATTATAATGAAGACACTTACCAAATTTCACGTTTATGGCTTTTATAGTTTCGGTTTTGTGATGATAAATTAGTTAACCTCCCCCTTTTTACCCCTTTAGAGGCTGAATTTCAAAAAATGCTGAAACACGCCATTAGTTATTTTTGTTGAGAAGCATTCTTGCCAAGTTTCAAGTAAATCAGTGTAGATTTTAATTTTTTTTTCGTACAAATTTGCCTTCAATTTTAACTCTTTTAGGGGTCTAATTTTGAAAAATTCTTTCTTATCTGAGCACTACGTATTAACATAAGAATTCGGTTCAAATTTCAAGTTTATAGCTTTTATGGTTTAGGCTGGGCGTTGATTTATCAATTGCCTTTGTTCTTTTATATAATTATAAATTAATATTTATCTATATAGAAATTATAATAATCTACTAACTAATTAGAAATGAATACAAATATACTTAAAGACCTACAATTTATTTGAGAAACCTTACAATATACATATTTAAGATATGCAACTAACTTATGGAAAATAACACAAAAATTTACCTATTTTCAAACTACTAATCGAAATCTGAAATCCGGAAAAATACTTTTCAAACTAAACGAATCAATGAGTAGCCCAAAACGCAACATACCATATAATGCCGCAATTTCCACTCCATACTCCAATCAATTCCAATTTAATTTTATTATTTTAAATTTAGCAGGTACCAAATCGTCTAAACACACAATCAAATCGTTAGAAAAGCAAAAACATTTTTATTTTATTTTGAAATCTCAATTACTACACATGATGATTAAATGCGAACGACAAACCATATCGACTTTAAAAATGTATGGTGGCGCCATCTATTGACACATTACTGAACTCATAATATTAACAAATAAATAAAACCTTTGCACTCTATCTTCTATTATGTATTGTATCCTATTACAATATGTTGTGTACATACAATACAATTCAATACAATACAAAATATTATACCAAGACATTTTAAATTTTAATTCCATGTATCTCACTTCAAAAATGTATGGTGGCGCCATCTATTGACACATTACTGAACTCATAATATTAACAAATAAATAAAACCTTTGCACTCTATCTTCTATTATGTATTGTATCCTATTACAATATGTTGTGTACATACAATACAATTCAATACAATACAAAATATTATACCAAGACATTTTAAATTTTAATTCCATGTATCTCACTTCAAAAATGACAAAGTTTCATACAAACTGGCAACCCCTATTTCACCCCTATAGGGGTGTAATTTTCAAAATCAGATTGATGCATTATTAATTTTTACCAATTACAAATTCAAATTAAAAATTTCATGTGTCTCACTTCAATAATGACAAAGTTTCATACAAAATGGCAACCCCTATTTCACCCCTTTAGGGATGTAATTTTCAAAATCCGATTGGTCCATTATTATTTTTTACCAACTTCAAATGTAAATTAATAATTTCATGCATCTCACTTCAAAAATGACGAAGTTTCATACAAACTGGCAACCCCTTTTTCACCCCTTTAGGGGTAAAATTCCCAAAAGTCCTTTCTTAGTGGACGTCTCTTAGTCACAATCTACCTTCCTGCCAAATTTCATCTTCATCGGCTCAGCAGTTTTGGAGATTTCGTGATGAGTGAGTGAGTGTTTTTCGCTTTTATATATATAGATGATTACGATTCGAGTGTGTCAGATCGCAGTCGTTAGGCTGTGTCAGATGCCTTTAGGCAGCCGGAAAAATAAGATAGTTTTGACCACTAACATACTAAAAACGTAAATTTTTTTGGTCTGTGCTTTGACCCGTAAATTGACGAATAAACTGACTAACATGCTTGGACGCTGATGATAATATTACAGATTTCAGAATACAATACTTGTACAGATATTTAACCGCCATACAAAGATGCGCCGATTTTTAGTGTACCAATATAGTCCTCTTTATGCTGAGAAATATTAACGCCATCTATCGATCACTTGAGACATTGTGATTCAAAATCCGATAACTTATTAAATAAAACACTAAATCAGTTTGTGGTAGGAACCCATACTTAAAAAAATTGTGTTTTTATTATTCGCACTCTTTGTTCGCCATAAATAAAGGGGATTTCAACTAAATTGAATTTTTTAGTAGTGCCATCTAGTATCAAGAAAAAGAACTAAACTTTTTCTTAAGTAATGGGACCACACGATAATATTGATTAACGAACATTTAAAAACGTTTCACAACATTTCAGGAAGTAAAAAGCTCTGACTACTGCGAGTACATCCGGCCGCCGATCGACGCGTACAAAACGTTACAGTTCGGTTCGTTCGACGAGATACGCGAAGTGGGATACCGTCACGGGGCCGCGTACTTCGAGGGGCAGCGGCGCGGGGGCGGCGGGGGCGTCAGCGGCGCCGCCGCCGAGGGCCGCCAGCACGACGCGCAACCCTCACTCACCGAGTATGTATCCTCCTCCTTCTTCTCCTCCTCTTCCTCCTCCTCCACCTCCTCCTCCTCCTCCTCCTCCTCCTCCTCCTCCTCCTCATCCTCCTCCTCCTCCTCCTCCTCCTCCTTTATAATTCTTTATGTAGTTGGTCAAACAGGACAGCTTGGTTCCTTCTTAGAGGACGAACGGAAACCCTGATACTCAACCTTCACTTAATATGTATAATTTACGCGCCTTCTTCATATACTTATGCCTCTTTTATCTAGTCGGTCAAGGTTTTATAATGACAGGACAGATGACGTTGCAGTTTGGATCCTTTTAAGACTACGGGCAGAAACCTGATACACAAACTTCACTTACTGAGCATGAATGTATAGCTGCTGTGACATTTTTCATAATAGTTTCGTTCAACCGGTATTTACCGAAAAATTGCGATCTTAAGTAGGTATTTAACTATCTCAA
This sequence comes from Apomyelois bistriatella, assembly GCA_947044815.1. Lineage (NCBI taxonomy): Eukaryota > Metazoa > Arthropoda > Insecta > Lepidoptera > Pyralidae > Apomyelois > Apomyelois bistriatella. The sequence continues at coordinate 13,733,129 of OX345691.1, forward strand.
CCTTCACTTACTAAGCATGTATGTATACCTGTTTCATTTGGAAGCTAGATAAGGCAGACTGAACTGAACAGTTACAGTTCGAAGAGATATGTGAAGGGGCGGCACCGAGAGACGGAAACATGACGCACAAGCCTCACTCATGATATGTTTATATAGTATATAGCTCTCGCCCGCATAACTTTACCTCGGAATCAGTGCTTCTTCACGGGAAAACTATATATTTTGATCTTGTTTGTTTCTTTGTTTGAAATTTATTATCGTATAAAAAAAAACATATATAAACATAGAAAGTTGAACCAATATACAATGGCGGACTTATCCCATATACGGATATCTGATCATGTTTGTTAATAAAAACGGAAATATAAAACAATTTCTTGTTCACAGCTACACATTCACCGACTTGGCACAAATGGTTTGTTCTGTCCGCACCGGCTACGACATGGACGAGTCGCCGTCGTCCTCCGATTACGAAGAAGACCAAAGACACTTCGAGGGGTACGCGTCTGAACCTAGTGCGGGTATACTCGAGGTAAGTGAAACTATATCCATACTAATATTATAAATGCGAAAGTCTGTCTGTCTGTCTGTCTTTCACCTCTTCACGGCTAAACTGCTGGACCGATTGTAATGAAATTTGGTAGGGATGTTGTTAACGACCTGAGGTCAAACATAGGCTAATTTTGGCGCGATATAACCGAGTCCCACGCGGGGCGAAGCCGCGGGTATGACTATGTAGTGATAGTTGAAATGTCTCTTTCCTATCTTCTGTACCTTATTTATTTAAGGAAAATAGCCACACAAAAAAATAAAATAAACAAATTAAAACCAAATAAATTTTTTTACAATATTTATTTTTAATACAGGTTTTTAACAAACAATCCAAGGAATGTTCATCCAGTAGCATAAGAAACAGAGAGACAAAGAAGTAATAAATATATATAGAAAGAAATAGATAGAGAGAGCAGATCGACTGGTCAAATATTGTTCCCTTGTTTTGAAAAAAAAAAGTAAAGTAGAAAAGGAAATAAAGTTGAGAGAAGTAATTGCTATCTGCAGGGCCGACCGATAATGAAGTCCTCAGCTGGCTATTGTTACCTTATTTAAAACGAGAAAGCTTTTTGTAGTAAAAGGCAAGTCCTCTTGTTCCTTATATAAATGAGCTCTCAGATCCCGCGCTTTTGTGACCTCTCTAGTTAAAGACCCGGAGAGAAAGGGGTCCCATTCGGTCCAGTGGATCTCTTCAGGCGCAATGCAAAAAACCCTGAAGAATATATTGGCTTGTGTAACAATGATTGTCAGATACAGTACAAACAGTGCGGAGCCCGGTGTTGAAAATTCTATTTCACACTCAAATTATTACTCAAAGTATGTAAAATTTAGTTAAAATAGAGTATGTTCATTGTATAATCATTGCTAAATCCGGTATGGTTGCAATTATCAACTAGAAATTCTCAACTTTATATTGTGGGTTGCCTGGCAATGAAATATCTGACTATTTTGAGAAAAATAGACCCTGTGTGAAATATTTTACATTTAATTTATATGTTCTTGGTTTATTCATGTGTACAAATAGTTAGAAATCATTTTAAGACAGAATCCAGACAAAATCTGAATACAAGAAACACTTGATAACTACCCTAAACTCAAAAATATAAATCTCACAAAGAATCTGATTTTACCAAGAAAATATAAGACCAAATGAGAGGATTTTACGGTTTATTTAGCATACTAACGTGGAAATAGAAAATTAGAACAAAACAAATTACCTTTTCAGGGTTTTCCAAAATATTTTTTAACAAAACTTGGTTGTCGGTAAAATACAACCTCCATGTACTTTTCGATTACAAATATTCGACTTTCGATATCTCGGCACTTTTTTAAAAGAATAAAAAAAATACGTTTATTTAGCAACTTAATTGCAAAATAACGAAAAATAAATTCAAAGCCGGCATCTAATCGAACCACCAGCGAAATCCATTTGACAGCTAGCTCGTCCGTAGTGATGGGGGCGAAGGTCGACAATTTCGATTCGTCTATCCATAATCGATCACAATCTGGTATCGACTACTCGATTCTTTTTCATCACAATTATACAATGCAAAATGAAAATCCTACGTGTGAATTATCGATCACCAATCGCAACCGTCATTGACAAAGGCGTCGATAAATAACATAATATATAAGTAACCCACCAATTTCGTAATTGCACATAGCGCTCAACCGCATCGTAGCCGAACTGCAACGACACATTTTGACGTTTCCCGTATTCCGCTACTAATTTAAAGACCAAATCGTAGTTCATCAGAAAATTCTCAAAATATCGATTCTCTCAACGATTCGATGCTTGGCAAGTTACTTTACTCGGATTTTTACATATTAAACAAGCTTTAATTGTAGATAGCCACAGATTCATAATTGTGTTAGGGGAATACGAATATCGCGCAAACTTAATCGAATCGGAATCGGATATCAGTTGTATGGATTTCTTAGAGTTCAATAACGAAAAGTCGGCTAAATCGATCACTGAACAATTGCGATGACAATCGACCTGAATTATTAATGTGAATTAAAAAATAACGTTACAACACCCCCTTCCCCGGATAAGAATTCACGTAGGGAATTCGCGGGACGTCCTCGGCCTTTTGTATACCATAAGGAAGATTAATATTCATTTACTTTTACTATAAGAATAGATAGAAAAGGCAATAAAATAAATCGAGAAACAATCGATATAAACCAAATCATAGGATGGATTCAATCGATCGATTCATGAGATAACGATATCGATCTGAACATTTTCCGCACTACTTGACGTTGACCGTTAAAAATAAAAAACATACTACCGTCGAGTTGATTTACTTTTTCTATGATATTTGAAGGTACCGACAATAATAATAAAAAAATCGAATTTATTACTGAAATATAGGTTATAATATAGAGGAATATATGAAAATGGATATTCAAAAATGAATGCCACTACTAAAGAACTGCTCAGGCAAATAACTACAGCGGGAGAATATCGGCCAGGCTTGCAAACGATTTGTTCGAAAAGAAATCGTTCAAGACTGATACATAATTACATAAGCATGTATTTTAGAATGTCTAGGTATATATATATATATATATATAGGGTAAAGATTGGTTAAACAGTTTGTATATAAAGTCGCTACTGGAGTTTACACAATGACAAAAAAAAAATAGACCAAGAAGGCAGAGTATTGTAAATAAATATTGATCTGGTAATTCTGTGGGGAAAATTAAGTGAAACTATAATCTACTGAATTATTAGCCAAAATTGGTTGTATGTATCAATTTAGGATTTGAAAAATAAACAGTTTTGACAAAATTTTACAAAATCAGGTACTCTAAACAGGAAGCCTATTGTAATTTATATTTTTTTTTTAACTAACAAAGGGGCCAATTGTTTCTCACAGTTTCCAGTCAAGGAAAATAAACAAGAAAAGTAAATTATTAAAATGATAGTTTCCTGAAAACAGGAATTAATCCAAAGTATATAAATAAAATATACTTATTTCATTATGTATAAAAATAGAGTAAACTCTTACTAAATAGGTAAGTGAAAAGGAAAGTAAATTCCTGAAAACAGGAATGAACCCTTTGTAAAAATAAAAGTAGTTTAAAGGAGAAAAACAACAACTGATTAAAACCTTTGACTAGAGGTAAGTTATAATGTATAAAAAAAAGGAATAAAAAATAAAATTAAAGGTGTGACAACCAACCACTACTTACATCCCCATAAGGCCTGAAAAAATGACTAGTAAATCCGTAATAAAACCGTCTCCCAACCCTGTACAACAAAACAGTAGTAAAATAACCCATTATTCTCCGGAAACAAATAGACTCGCCTATATGAGTATATTATAATTGGGGAATAAATGTATTAAAATAATAAATCTACCAACACCGGTAGGGTGCAAATAGACATAATATAGTTGCTAATTGTCATGGGATCCCTTAGACAACGCAGCATAAAAGAAATTAAGTTTTCTTGTTATACCAGTTATAAAAATTGAGAGAAACTAAGTACAAATTTATGGTTTTCAAATTACACAAGATACACTAAATGGAATGGTAGATTGATATAAGTTGTGGTTAGGTAAGGATGGAAAACACCTAAAATAGTCCACAGTCGCCTCCTACGACACGTCCGGACATCAGACGGGGAGACAATTCTTTGAGGCCGATCATCCCACGGCCGTTGAAAGCTAGTCTAAACATTTAAAATCTTTTATATGCCATTTACCAATGTATTTTCCCTGGTCGTCCTCCAACTCATACACCAATGGTGAAAGCTTCCTGATAATCTTACATTTTTCATATTTTGGAGCAAGCTTCGCGGTGAAATACTTACTCGCAACGCTTTGTTTGTAAGTACGTTTCCAAATAATATCTCCTACATTAAAGGATACATCCCTACGCCTCTTGTTATAGTATTTCACATTCTTCTGATGCGCCTGCTTAAGTGAATTTTTTACATTATTGAAAATTTGAGAAAGTTGACCCAATTTTTGAACATGTGCATCAGGCGGAGTAATAGTTAATTCATTGACATCACTACAATCTTTATAAATATCACCATTGGCTATAGCTTCTCTACCATGGACTAGAAGGAACGGGCTATAAGAGGTGGATTCGTTAACCGAAGTGTTTATAGCAAATTGGATCTTTGGAATATTCTCATCCCAGGATCTATGGTCATTTTCCACAAAAGCCGAAACGGCGGTCATTACTGTACGATTATAGCGTTCAACGGGGTTAACTTGCGGACAATATACTGGGCCTAGGTGTATCTGGGGGATATTATATTTTTCATATAAGGCTAAAATGTCACGACCTGTAAATTGGGATCCGTTATCAGAAATTATGGTTTGCGGTATTCCATGCACCAGAAACACATGATCTTCTAATCTTTGCGCAATAACCTTTCCAGTGGCCCTGCGAAGTGGAAACAAAAAACAATATTTTGTAAAACAACAAATGACAACTAACAGGTAGTTATTTTGACGGCGGGACATTGGTAGCGGGCCGACTAGATCCACACTTATGCACTGGAATGGCCTTGTACAATTTTTTGGTTCTCCCATAAAGCCGGGTGTACACTGTGAGCTGTGTTTATAGGCACTACAAATGTCACAATTTTTAATGAAACTAACGGTATCTTTGTACATGCCAGGCCAAAAATATCTCAATTTTAAGCGTTTATATGTTTTGGCTACACCAAGGTGAGCGGCAGTAGGTTTAGAATGATTTTCAATAATTATACTTTCCCTAAGCTCAAGAGGTATAACTTCTTTCCACTGGAAATCACTACTGAGTTGGTTAGAAATTTTCGTAAAACGGAAAAGCCTACCATCCAAAAGTTGATAATTCGGACAAGCCTGGGGTCTCTCGGTGCAACGTTTTACAATATTAAGATACCATGCGTCCTTAATTGTAGTTAAATCTATGGCATTTACAGACACAGGTACGGACCGCGATAAAGCATCAGGTACTACATTTTGTGACCCTTTTCTATGCTCTATAATAAAGTTATAGGGAGATAGCCTACAACCCCAACGAGCCAAGCGACCGGTAGGATTTTCAAGATTTAAAAACCATTTCAAACTAGAATGATCCGTAACTATACGGAAAGGTTTACTGCCCTCCAGATAAGGTCGAAAATGCTCTACCACATGTACTACTGCGAGAGCTTCCCGCTCTGTCGCAGAATAATTTCTCTCTGCGGGGGAAAGCGAGCGACTACAATAAGCGATTGGATGTTCTTGTCCATCTATATTTTGAACTAAGGTCCCGCCTATTCCAAAATCCGACGCGTCACAGTGCACAGAAAATTCACGCGAAAAATCTGGACATGTTAGAACAGGTGCAGTGGTCAGAGCTAACTTTAAATCAGTAAAAGCTTTATCTGCCTCGGGAGTCCAACGGAAGGGTGGAGCTCCTTTGCGAGTTGACGTAAGCGCGTTTAAGGGACCGGCGCGATGACTGAAATTTTTAATAAATCGCCTATAGTATGAAGCAGTGCCTAGAAAACGCTTAACATCCTTTCGACATGTAGGGGTGGGAAAATCGACAATAGCCCTTACCTTATCGGGGTCAGTACGTAGACCAAATTCATCGACCACGTGACCTAAAAACTTTAATTGTTTTCTGAAAAATTGGCATTTACCCATATTAACAGTGAGATTTGCGGCCTGCAATTTCTCCCTGACTTTACGTAACAATTCTAAATGATCGGAAAAAGTTGAATGAATGATGATAAGATCATCCAAATAAATAAAAACTTTATTATCAAACTCCGGGCCGAACAACCTGTCCATAAGACGCTGTTGGGTCGCCGGGGCAGAGGTTAGGCCGAAACACATGACCTTAAAATGGAACAAACCTCGTGAAGGTATGGTAAATGCAGTTTTTTCACGAGATTCGTTCGAATCCAATGGTACTTGGAAATACGCAGATTTTAAATCAACAGAAGATAGGTATTTAGCATCCCTGAGTTGATCCAAAATATGGTTAATATAAGGTAGAGGATACGCGTCGTGCTTAGAGATAGCGTTGAGTTTTCGGCTGTCCAGGCAGAAGCGGAGTGTGCCATCCGCCTTACGGGCTAGGGTGACGGGGTTATTCCAAGCGCTATTACTCGGTTCCACTACATCGTCTTTCAACATTTGATCAAGCTGCCGGTTCATTTCGGCTAGCTTCTCTGGAGACATCATGTAGTAACGTTGCTTGATTGGAGGGTGATCACCGGTATCAATACGGTGAGTCACCAAGTGAGTACGCCCTAATCCTCTCTTTTCTGCCGAAATATCCTCAAATTCTCGAATCACTTCCCGAGCCAGTTCACACTCTGACTCGGAGAGCGAGTCAAAGTCTCGTAACGCTTTATCCTTGGCGGCTACAGTATGGACTTCTCGAGTAGATTCAAACTGATTGTCATTTAACAGTGATAAAACGTCGGGAGCTATATTAAAAACTTTCCAAAAATCTATTCCAAAAAGTAAGTCAGTATTAATGTTTGGAATAATATAAAATTTAATAATTGCTGTTCTATCCTTTACTGTAACCGGCAAAAAGATACATCCAGTGACAGGTGCGGTAGAATCATTAGCAGTTTTAATATAGTGTAAATCCGCCGACTCGTGTACCGTGGTGAATTTTTGAAAATATGACACGGCACTGCCATGAATTATCGAAATTTGGCTGCCTGAATCCAAAAGGCCATTAAATACCCGACCGTGTATACTAGCCTTTAGATACGGCCGTCTGTCGAAGGAGTTGTCAACGTCGCTTGTCATCGAGATAGGTTCAATATCAGAATTACGAACCGACAACACGCGCTGGGGACGGGTTGATGAAAAGAAATTCTTCAAATAATTTAACCAAGACCGCCATTCTTCAGCACAGAAATTACTAGAAGCTGTAGAAGTATGTTGTCGATTCAAGCTTACTCGTTTTTTGGAATGGACGGCGGCGTTGGCGACTTGACAGTCTTCGACGGGGAACATTTAGGACAAGTTTTGGCGGTGACGTCCCTCTTTCCACAACGATAGCAAATTATGATGGCGGGCGCCTTGCAGGACTTCAACGTGTGACCATCTACACGACAACGGACGCAGAAGTTGCTACCATCAACCTGTGCCATCGTCGCGGCCACTTTAGGAACAGCAGGGCATCGGTTGCCCTTGTAAATAAGATCTGGGGCCAAACAAGAAGACGACAATTTAGGGGGCTCTGAAAATAACTTGGAACGCTCCTTTGCATCCTCAAGGAGTCTACATTTACGCTTCAAATCGGTCCACGAGTCAACTGGATTTAAACCTAATTGGGAAGTGTAGAAAGGTCTAATATTAAACATTACAATATTAAGTTTCTCCTCATCAGATAAGGGTTTGGACAAACGAGTGAAATAATTCTGCATAACACTCAGATAATTAACTATGTTTTCATCAGATCCTTGTGTGCGGGCTCTTATTTCTATCAAAAGTCGGTGATCATAATTAGCGGGCAGATACTCCTCCAGAAGGGCGGATTTTAATTCAGACCAACCATTCACCTCATCGCGTACTCCACGATACCAGTACAGTGCCTCCTCAGTGAATAACTCGGCGGCAGAATTAAAAAGTTTGCAATCATTAATACCGCGGGACAAACAAAGTTCTTCTAAACGTTGCAAGAATGCCTTTACACAAGTTTTCCCATTAAAATGAAGGTTTAGCTTATAAATCTGAGAGTATGAATTTGAAGAATTATCAGATTTACTAGAAGGCATCGGCGGATTGGTTGCTGGGTTAGAAGAGTGATGATGCTGCGAAGAACTGCTTTTAAAATTATCCATGATCCCGTCAATTTTGAACAAAATGCGGTCTAATCGTTCCTGTAAGCTCTCAATTTGCGGGGTGTATTCTTCCACATCACCAGCATCCAATCTACCCAAACGATGAAACAAATGGTGTCCTAAGGTTTGAATTCTATTCAGTATTTTAAGAGAACCCGATTTACTACTTGTTCCTTTAATTAAACCCTCTAATTCAACCAATTTGTCTTTTATTATGTTCAATTCCTCCGCGATATTCGCATCACAAGTGAAAATCTCATCTGATGGGATTTCTTTACTAAGCGCGCGAACCTGAGCCCTCAGACCAATGACATTGTCCTTAGGTTGAGCGCCACGAATTCTTACTTCATACTCTAATTCGTCTTTGTGTAGCAAATTAAAGCAAATTGGCCTTTCACCCATTTTTAGCAAGTTGTAAATAGAAAAAAACAATAGGGTTAAGAATATATTGACCAGACGTAACAAATGTTTGGTAAAAAGCAAAATTATTCTATATTGTAACTGACTTATTTTCAGATTGTAATGTAGGGTAGTAAAAATAAACTTAATTGATAAAAGTAAACAAGGGATCAATATTGACAGCTAATTCTGAGCAAAATGACCAGAAATAGGGTTATGGTTATTTACTTACTTAAATTTGCAAGCAATACAAGTTAATTTACCTCTTATCTGCTCGTCCCTGTTCCGGGCGCCAATGAAATGTCTCTTTCCTATCTTCTGTACCTTATTTATTTAAGGAAAATAGCCACACAAAAAAATAAAATAAACAAATTAAAACCAAATAAATTTTTTTACAATATTTATTTTTAATACAGGTTTTTAACAAACAATCCAAGGAATGTTCATCCAGTAGCATAAGAAACAGAGAGACAAAGAAGTAATAAATATATATAGAAAGAAATAGATAGAGAGAGCAGATCGACTGGTCAAATATTGTTCCCTTGTTTTGAAAAAAAAAAGTAAAGTAGAAAAGGAAATAAAGTTGAGAGAAGTAATTGCTATCTGCAGGGCCGACCGATAATGAAGTCCTCAGCTGGCTATTGTTACCTTATTTAAAACGAGAAAGCTTTTTGTAGTAAAAGGCAAGTCCTCTTGTTCCTTATATAAATGAGCTCTCAGATCCCGCGCTTTTGTGACCTCTCTAGTTAAAGACCCGGAGAGAAAGGGGTCCCATTCGGTCCAGTGGATCTCTTCAGGCGCAATGCAAAAAACCCTGAAGAATATATTGGCTTGTGTAACAATGATTGTCAGATACAGTACAAACAGTGCGGAGCCCGGTGTTGAAAATTCTATTTCACACTCAAATTATTACTCAAAGTATGTAAAATTTAGTTAAAATAGAGTATGTTCATTGTATAATCATTGCTAAATCCGGTATGGTTGCAATTATCAACTAGAAATTCTCAACTTTATATTGTGGGTTGCCTGGCAATGAAATATCTGACTATTTTGAGAAAAATAGACCCTGTGTGAAATATTTTACATTTAATTTATATGTTCTTGGTTTATTCATGTGTACAAATAGTTAGAAATCATTTTAAGACAGAATCCAGACAAAATCTGAATACAAGAAACACTTGATAACTACCCTAAACTCAAAAATATAAATCTCACAAAGAATCTGATTTTACCAAGAAAATATAAGACCAAATGAGAGGATTTTACGGTTTATTTAGCATACTAACGTGGAAATAGAAAATTAGAACAAAACAAATTACCTTTTCAGGGTTTTCCAAAATATTTTTTAACAAAACTTGGTTGTCGGTAAAATACAACCTCCATGTACTTTTCGATTACAAATATTCGACTTTCGATATCTCGGCACTTTTTTAAAAGAATAAAAAAAATACGTTTATTTAGCAACTTAATTGCAAAATAACGAAAAATAAATTCAAAGCCGGCATCTAATCGAACCACCAGCGAAATCCATTTGACAGCTAGCTCGTCCGTAGTGATGGGGCGAAGGTCGACAATTTCGATTCGTCTATCCATAATCGATCACAATCTGGTATCGACTACTCGATTCTTTTTCATCACAATTATACAATGCAAAATGAAAATCCTACGTGTGAATTATCGATCACCAATCGCAACCGTCATTGACAAAGGCGTCGATAAATAACATAATATATAAGTAACCCACCAATTTCGTAATTGCACATAGCGCTCAACCGCATCGTAGCCGAACTGCAACGACACATTTTGACGTTTCCCGTATTCCGCTACTAATTTAAAGACCAAATCGTAGTTCATCAGAAAATTCTCAAAATATCGATTCTCTCAACGATTCGATGCTTGGCAAGTTACTTTACTCGGATTTTTACATATTAAACAAGCTTTAATTGTAGATAGCCACAGATTCATAATTGTGTTAGGGGAATACGAATATCGCGCAAACTTAATCGAATCGGAATCGGATATCAGTTGTATGGATTTCTTAGAGTTCAATAACGAAAAGTCGGCTAAATCGATCACTGAACAATTGCGATGACAATCGACCTGAATTATTAATGTGAATTAAAAAATAACGTTACATAGTGATAGTGATGAACACGTTCTAATGAGTTATAATGACCTATGACCATAATAGAAAGGATATGAAACTATTGTTTTATATATATTGTATACTAGCTGTTCCCCGCGGCTCCGCCCCGCGTGGGACTCGGTTATATCGCGCCCAAAAGTAGCCTATGTTTGATCTCAGGTCGTTAACTACATCCCTACCAAATTTCATCACAATCGGTCCAGCAGTTTAGCCGTGAAGAGGTGACAGACAGACAGACTTTCGCATTTATAATATTAGTATGGATTATATATTGTATTTGGTAGTGTAAAAGTAGTTTGGTTTCTAACGGTAGCACTGCTACTGGGTGTCGGTAACTTGGTAGCATTAGAAGATTGTATTTATTTTATTTTGAGAGCAATCGTGGCAACTGCCTCTGTGGTTCATTGGTTAGGCCATTCGCTTGAAGACCAGAGAGTTGTGGGTTTGATTCCCACAGGAGACATGCTTTATTGTTTTCAGTTTGGTAAGTATATTGCAGGCTTGAATCACTTGATTGTCTAATGATTCCGTATTTTGGAAGGTGCCAACTGTCATTTGAGATTGTTAAAGAAACCAAATTAGAGATTAACGAAAAACTAACACCAAGGTGTGCATGGTCAATTGACCTTGTTACTCACTGAATATTAAATCTATAAGAATTAGTAAGATCATGGTATCGCTTATAGATGTCTTCAAGCGTAGAGGACGGCGCGGCGTGGATCAGTGACACTGAGCTGGTTCGCAATTCGTATTGAATGCACGAGTAGAACGGGTTTTACACGGTTTTCTTTTTTTTTCCCTCTTTTTTGGTTGTGGCAGCACTGGGTTGGGTGGTGATATTATGTAACTGATCTGTGTGATGCACAAAATATAAAAATGTACAGTGGGCTGCAGAGAATTTAGATCCCCATGACAAAAGTATCGCTATTGAAAGGGGGTCAGATTTCTCGGCAGCTCACTGTACAGTCAGGGACAGATAAATCTGCTTACCGGGCTTAACGATATTTACGGAATTATGGATGTAATAAATTAGATAAATGCAACGGATGAGGTATTCCATGAATCTCTTCCAGCCAACCGGCAGATTACGATACGATTAAATACATGAAACGAAAGAAAAATTGGCATTAGTTTTTGGCTTTAGATGCCTATTTATTGTAATTGAAGTAAAGATGGAAATAATATTATTTTTATACATGAAAAAAGAGGTCTTGACAGACGGAAAATGGAGTGACCAAGATTTTTCCGACTGAGGTTTAGAACCCTAAAAGGTACTCTTTTGATGTTTGACAAAAAACTTTGATGTATTTGAATACAAAATACATATTTTCTCACAGATCAGTTACTTAAAATTATAATGATGTAATGGCAAATTGCATGTTTCTAGCGACAAAATTAACTTTCAAATTTATATTATTCACTTTTTAATAACTTTTCCGGCACAAAACGTTATAAAACCGTTAAAAATGTTTCTTTATTATTCTCACTTTACTATTAAGTACCTGGGCGACCGAGCTCTGCTCGGTAGTTATGGTATGCATCCATATTAATATTATAAATGCGAAAGTCTCTCTGTCTGTCTGTTGCTCTTTCATAGCCAAACGGCTGGACGGATTTTGATGAAATTTGGTATGGATTTAGTTAAAGACCCGGGGTCGAACATAAGTTACTTTTAGTCGCAGATGGAGCTGTGGGAAACCGCTAGTGGTGGTATATATGTAAAACAGAATCACTTTTTGTGAAAACACAACGATAGCGCGTTGTACTTTTTCAGTAAACAGATTACCGTCATCTAACGTCAACCGTTGTTAGTTGCATTCCTTAAGCACTTTCCACGTTTCAGTGCCCCTTGTCAGTTTCAGTTTTCCTAAACGCAGATGCTAGCGACTGCGTTAGGATTTTGTATGGAATTTCTTAGTTGCCTTACTATCCGCCAGAGGCGCTGTACAGGTTTGCCATACTAAATCGCTAACGCAGTCGCTAGCGTCTGCGTTAAGAAAAACTCATACTAAGGGCACAGTCCTATTTGAATTGGTAGGTACACTGGGTACACTATTTACTCCGTGGATTGGTAAGTATTTCCTTTGAGTCAGTGGTAGAATTTATCATTCAATTTTTAACCGACTTCATAAAAGGAGGAGGTTATCAATTCATCGGAATCTTTTTTTTTATGTTTGTTACTCGATTTCTCAAAGACGCGTGAACCGATTTAAAATTAATTTTTTTGTCTGAAAGGTTGGACCGTCTAGTTGGTCCCATATTAGTTTCAACAGGTTCTGATGACGGAATCCTGAGAAAATGGTGATACTTGGATGACTTGCGATTTGAATCTATAATGTTTCTTAGAAAAATATTTTAATACGTTATAACGGAATTAATAATTCTTTCAAGTTATTTTAAAATAATATATTCGCAATTTATACTGATTCAATACTTTTATACTCCAAAACAAAAAAAAAACCTAAGAAAAAAAAACGTTCTTTAGTTGGGATTTGAACCTGGAACCACCAGAGTACAAAGTAGATGTCTTAACCACTGGGCTATCGAAGCAGACCGGCCGACGCCGAAATTATTGTACTATAACTACAATTTCATGCAGAAAATCTTTTTTGCTGGAAAATATGGAAAAAACGAATTTTCCCCGACATGAAACCTGGCTAGATTAATTTAATGACTTTATAAGAACCTATGTTTAAAATTTCAAAGAAATCTTTTGAGCCGTTTTCGAAAACGCGAGACAAATATATATACATATATATATACATACATACAAATATTGCTCGTTTAATAGTATAGGATATATTGGCAATGGTTTTAAGGTAATGGTTATGTTTGTGACGTTTTTGTGTTTTGATGGACTATCTTATTGGCAAGGAAATATGGATAACACAGGCACTAAAATGTGTTATCTCTTTCTGTCACGTGAGGTTTCAATGAGAGAGAAAGAGACAAAACATTTTAGTCATAATGGGCTTAACAATCGTTTGGCGTAAATTTTATCGTTTAGCTACTTTATTCCTTTCTAAGGCTTTAGATTCGATTTTGAGCGATTGCGAAAAATATTTCACTTATGTCAATACTTAATAGTACACTAGCCTTTTTATCTCTTTAAGTAAATTACTTATAGTAATTACCTGAAATTAGACTTACCGATATTTTTTAAATTGGGTACTGGTTATTACAATTTAGATTTATTTAGAGTTAAGTTAGCTAATAACCAACAGATTATTATAAAGATTATAGGATGTCCAACACTATGTTATATAACTAGCTGTTCCCCGCGGTTTTTCTCGCTCGTAGTGTATATTATGTACTAGCCTTAAACCTCCAAGAATCAGACTATCATACACAGAAATAATTTTTGAACCGGAACAGTAGTTCTAAAGTAATAAGCGTTCAAACAAACAAACTTTACTTTTATGATATAAGTATAGATAATATTGACTGTTAGAAAGTCCGCCTATTGTATTTTTGCAATAAAATAAATAAATAAATATTTGTTATATATAAATTCACAGGAAGGGCTCCGCACCCGTCGCGTCGGTGGCTCCCTCTCTCTGTCTGAAGACGAAATCGACTCTGAAGCCGAGATGTATGACCCGTTGAACAAGCGCGGGGGTAGGTGAGACCAGAATATGCACGATCTGTGCAAGGCTTTATACCAATACGTTCTCACTGAGAGTTGCAGTGATTAGTGATACCACAGATTACAGAATTCTAGGTTTTTAAACCGCTATATAAAGAAACATGCTGATTTTTAGTGTAGGTACTAGGTACTAATAAGAGTCCTCCCCATACTGAGACAAATTATCGCCATCTGTCGAACACTTGGGACATTGTGATACCAAATGCGATAACTTATAAATATAGCACTAAATCAGTTTGTGTAAAGATCATGATACTTTAAAAAATTGCGTTTTAATAATTCACACTCTTCGACAAAATAAGCGGATCTTAAATGTTTTTTTTTTAAACTTGTGTTAGCAAGAAAAATAACAAAATCTATGGCAATGGGAGCACTTGGTGATACTAAAGTAAACGTATAATTCGCGGGAAATAAGTTGACCCAAAAATAATGCCTTAGAATGCGCAGTAGCCGATTTTCATACAAAACACGCAGGCCCCGTTTGGGTTGAAGTTAGGGAATTGTACTATGATTTGAAAGTAGTTTGGTGAATTGGCTTCATGGAAAAAAAGTTTCGAAATGATTCCTTGACGGCCGAACGGGATTTGGAATCTAGTAGTGGAATTTGTTGATAAATCTTACAGTGTTAATTTAAAAAACTTGTGCCAGTTTTGTTTAAAAGTGTAACAGTGTACTGTTAGGTAGAATAAAACTTGAAAAGGCCGAAGAATTTTTGTAAAGTACCAAAAAGGATGGCATTTCGCTCAGGTTTATTTCATCGTCTATAAATGTATTATTATTGTTAGTATATTTTTGAGTTGAGATTGAGTTGGGACGTGGAAAAAAATATTGAAGGATTTGTATTTAGCTCTGATTAGGTGCAATATGCACATATGTATTGAGCATTGCGACACAAGCTTATGTTGAGTATAATCCAATATGTATTTCTTGATTTTGCACAATCACAGCACCAAATGTTATTTCTAAGTTGTGTGTTGATGTAAATAATGTCTTAAAGAGGGAGATTTAACAAAATGAATATACAAACATACATGTTAGTATTAAAGTTATTTTAATAGGTTGCAATGTGCCAAAGGCCGTGTTTTTTTAATGTAGATTACACCCAAGTGACTGGTGACCGCGTAACGTTATGGGTTCTATAGGTTGTATTGTTCCCTTCGGTAGTCGACGGTGGGTTATTTTTTTCTTAACAAACATTGCAATTGTGAATAGAATGCACAAAAAGACGTTTAAAAGTATAAAAAAACTGTCGTGTCATATAAATTTAATTAGTTTATTTATTTTGTATTTCCTAAGTATGTAATTCCAAAGTACGCTGTGATTATAGTGAAATTATTATTTCAGAATCATAATATTAATGATATTATGTATTTGTAATGTTATGTAAAACACGACGCGAATCATTAATTTGTACTAGATGCCTATTTGATACATATATTTAATTTGTTTTATTTAAAAACTATCATCATTATTCGAGCGGGTTTCCCAGTGGCATCTGCAGCTTACGCTATAGAGCCCAGCTCATTATGGTGCTAGATATGGCGGTATTTGTAATTATAATAAAGTAGTACAGTCTGACCTCTGAAACCCTTTATGCAGGATAATCTTTTTAATAAATTGATTAAAGGTAAGCAATTTAAACTGGATTCAATGAAATATTATCATGAAACAAATTATATTCTACAACAATAAATAGGCAAATATCGCGAATATTTTGATGGAATGGTGCTCATAAAAGTATTCTTGGAACTGGTATGATTAAGAAATCGTAATAAAAACTATAATTAGTTTTGTGTTGTGCACCAGTTATTATAAAGCAGTGCTTATAAATTTGTAATTCGATTCTATTATGATTATAATAATGCTAATGTATGTACTTAAGGTAGCTGATTATTAGTTATAAAAAATATCAATGCAACTATTTTAATATTAGTGTTAAGACTTATTTAATGCCTTTTTTGGGAAGTTTTGAATACTACGTCTTTTATTTATATTTAAAAGTTTCTTGTTTGTTTCCATGTAAATATTATTTTATTTTTAAACATTTGAAATTTTGTCTAATTTGTGTTTCAATATACGTATGTGAATTTGTATGCACGACTGATAATTATAGCTTTAAGGCTGCCAGTGAGGCACAAAATGTAAACCAAATTAGCTCAATTAGTATAATGTATTTTGTTTAATTTCAACCAATAAATATGCTTACATGAATTCTTGTTTATTTAACAAAAAAATGACAAAAAGAATACATAATTTTATTTACACCGATTTAAACAGAAAAAAATATTAAAAATACATTTTGTTTATGATGTTTCTCTGGTGTTAGACAATGGCGGTTGCATCATTGATTTTTAAATAATTCAAAAATAATATAAGTTATTAACATAATAGAGCAGATGAACGAGGATAAAGGGTGTGTGGTGGTTCCCAGGAACTCTGACACCAGGGTGTGATTTCGTCGTGGTGTTGCAGGCGTCCATAGGCTACAGTGACCACTTACCCTCAGGTCATACATGCTTGCCTATTAAATCAATACATATAATAATAATAATATTTTATATAAAACAAGACTAGGTCACATACAGGTAATAGGAAATGGCGATAATTTAGCGAACCCTCACTTTAAACGCCCAGCGGCCCACCGGTGACCGACAACAAACAATTGAAAAACTGTTGTGTCTGAGATTGCGACTTTAAAGTACTAATGTTTATAAGATTTCTTGTGAATAGCAAATATCAAACGCGCCTTCAATTCGTGCAGCCTTCTCAAATAACTGTGCACGTTGATCACGAGAGCGTTATCTCCAAAATCGTTCTTGATAGTTTCCACCTTCTCAATACTCATTGTCCTATAATTGTGACCAGTTTCGAGCCCATGGCTGCTAGTCTCCGTTGTTCCGTCCCAGTCGTCATGATTTCTGATTCTAATTGTATTCACATTCTTGTCCATGTTCATCCTGATATGATGGCGGATGTCTGGCATATCGCATAAGTTTATTAGGACTTGCATAGCACCGAGTTGAAGGACCGGCTTATTCGGCTTGTGACACAAGTCCACCAGTCTTTTTGGCAGTCTCATACATTCCTTCGCTCTCCATTTCGACCTCGTAGTCAAAGTTGTATACGCCATCAGACTAACAGCACTTATGATGACTTCTATACTTGTGCTCATGAGGTACGGTCTCAAAACAAAGGTCAGGTCGTATTCATCCGCGAGGATTTTACCGATGTCATCCTTGCACAGCTGGGTCATGCAATCCATAGCGGCACTAACAATTTTAGCGTCCCTGTCTGTGAATAAAGTCAGCATAATTTGGAACCCGTTTGCTTTGAGTAACCTCGTAGGATCCCATTCAGCGAGATTGGTCAACGTTTTCAGATGAAGCAGCACGATTCCTGAATGTTCATTTTTAACCACTTTGAGAAGGTCCTCTACGATCTTTTCATTCTTTAGAATGATTTCGCAGGAGAACCTATCTCGTGCTAAGGTTTTTAGGGTCGTTGCCGCTGTGAATCTTATCTCTTTTCGGTCTCGCAGTATGAGCCACATGAGATTATCGATAATAACTTTTCGCGACATGATTTGTTTCCGTCCTTGGTAGTAGGTGGCTAGGTGGGTCAGGATAAGGCAGATTTTCTCTCTGATGACCGGGTCCCGGTGGTCCATCAGATCTATGAGTCGATATACGACTTGAAGCTTTATTAGAAATAACGCGTTTTCTGATATTTGTACCTGGTGGAAGATATTACGTGTAATTAAAAAAATATTGGTGAAAAATACAGCAAAACATGGTGGCGGAAAGCTGAACTCTAATGATAAATAGCAACAAAGAACTTAAACTCTGACAGTTTGCTATTTCAGGTTTTCTTCTTTAACAACGAGCATATTTGTAAGGACCAAGATTGCGCCCTGATTGTCGGGTAGCTGAGTACTTAAGGCAAGAACAGATTTGCCAGTCTGGGGGAGAGACAATATATTGGGAGGAACTTCAAATGTTATGGGAGAGACACCATATTGGGAGGAACTTCAAAGGTTATAAGTAGGTAGTTCGACCACTGATTGTCTGATACTAAAGATAATTCCGTGCTTCGGAAGGCACGTTAAACCGTTGGTCCAGGCTGCCATCTGGTAGTCGTTAAAGGAACCACGTCAGAGGCGGTTCCGAAGAACTGACACCAGAGTGTGCATGGTCGAAACACGAAATGAAAATTAAGACTAGGGTCCCAGCAAAACGCTCGATGCGGATTGCTTAAACGACCTATATCCAGCTGCGACTTGTGGCCCAATGACGAGCACTGGGCTGATTGAACTATGACTGACCTGATCCAGCACAGAGTGTATCGCCTGCAGCTGAACTAGGTTATCCTCGGAGTGCAGCTCCCTGTTGATGAGCCGGAGGCCAATGCGGCCAAAGCCAAGTTTGGCGCGGGTTATGTCCACGTGTGGCGCGAAAAGTGATGGTTGCATGGAAGTCATTCGCTGGGCTGATGGTCGCTCTGTAATTCAACATTCGACTACATTTCTTTATTCTTACAAAATAAGTGAAAAAAAATAAGAGAGGAAAGGTAGGTAGGTAATGAAAAGTGTTGTCACATCATAAGACTAAAATCTTCAATTTTAAATTATTATGTCACAAGTAAATTGAGACCGGAGAGCTCGATGGCTTAGCTAGCAGGGCAAGCGTGTTCAGGGCAAGTGTGAATTGGTCACTTATAAGAGGCATTTCTATCTTCAGCTCCTCCGTGCTTCGAAAGACACGTTAAGCCGTTGGTTCCTGCTGTTTTCGATAGATGTCAGTCGTTAGGCTGTGTCATCTTACATACGATTCAGTAATTAGATGAGTGGGGGTAGTATAGACTACCCCTCATCTAATTACTAAGAATAGTTTTAACCTTAATAAAAATCTGACTTACCACAATGAGGATCGAATTCAGATCTCTCCATAGCCTGGTCGACGGCTTTGTTTATGACCCTCGGGTTCATGGCACATACCAGCTGAAGGTAAGAATTTTTATGGGGACAAAACATGATTTCTGATTAATATTTTAGTACAATTATATATTTAACTATCCAAACCGTGTAAACAATTTCTTAACAAAACTACAAATAAATCTATTTGTTTTGACAAATATGACAACTGACTTTTAAATTTAACTCCTTTTTTTAAAAACTTTTTTATTCCTTGAGAATATCTAGGAGAAACTGGCCTGAACAATCAAGAAATAATGATGAGTTCATTGATTGACGTTCTGTTTTCGAAACAAAAATCATTTATTTAATGTCAGCATGTCGTGTGTAGCGTTGTGATATTTTTTATTCTACCTAAATTTTAGGTTTTTTGCCGACGGCGATGTACGCAAGCTGATGGCGGGCAGCGGCGGCATGGACGAGGAGGAGAAGAAAAAGAAAAAGCTCAATGATGAAGTCGTCGTGTTCCTCAGGAAGCGTAGTGATGAGTCGCCGCGTTACACGGCAAGACTGAAAGGCTACGTGAACGTGCAGCAAAAGAAGCGTCGGGCGGCCGAGGCGCGCCGGCGGTCTGAACACGCAGTGCAAGATAAGAGTAAGAATCCAGAATCGAAAGAAAATATCGCTAACGAAAATGGAGAGGGTCGAGTGCGTAGTAGATCTTTTTCGCGACCCCGATCAGCGGAGCCTGTGGACAGGTGTGGTAGACGACGCCGTCGCCGCCGCCGATGCAGTCGGCGCCGCCGCCGACGCGGCCGCCGCCGTCGCCGACGCAGCCGTTGCCGTCGTCGCCGCCGACGCCGCCGCAGCTGCAGTCGCCGCCGCCGCCGACGCAGCCGCTGCCGTAGACGCCGCCGTAGCCGTCGTCGCAGACGTCGCTGTCGCTGAATAACTTTAAGTTTACTAAATTTGTGGTAACTTGTTTTTGATATTGGTTTACATTATAAAATTTTTGTTTCATATAATGTCTTTTTGTTTTTAGTCCACCTGCTATTTTAGGCTATGGCATAGAGGTACTTCACGCCACAGCAAAGATAGCTGCTTTATACTTAAGGCGCAAGTACGGCCGCATATGGAATACCTACCGCTGTCACCTCGGGAGCACCTGAATGTCAGTGTTAAATCTGTAATTAGACTCAATCCAGCTAATAACATCTAAGTACCCATGTTTGACAAAAATAAATGAATACCCTTTGTAAGCTGTCTGCATCTCAATTATGTATTGTTAAAGTTTTTCTATGTAATCTTTTAGCCTTTTCTTAAAGCTCGTACTATATGTTGTGCAGCAAATAAATTAATTTTTCATTTTCATTTGAAAAATTTATTAACAGACTAAATTTAATATATATTTTGAACACGTTCATTTTCTTGGAAAAGTCCTGAAGCCTTTTCTTCTGCACTTTGTATCGATGATGAGCTGTGCCTGCCTCTTTAGGTAGCATCTTGATGGTATATCCTCATCCTCTTCAGATACTGAAACAAAGTTATGGCTATCAGGTCTATGGTTTCTATAGGAAAAACAATCCTTTGCCCACGGCTTCGTCCATGTGATTATCTTTGATTAGCTACTTTTGGACGGAAGAAACACGCAAACAATTAAATTGGCCATCTTCTTACGTGACGGCCATCTTTCTTATGAAGTGGACGACATTATGGATGATTTATAAAAATCTGTATTTAGGTAGGTACGTGGTAGGTACATTGGCTCGTTCAAACTCTTAAGCGTTATCTCCCCTGTGAATATTTAATTGACGGAGTAAAAAATAACCCAAGGGAATGTAAAAAAATCGAGCCTATATATTTATCTGGGAAAAAATCGTGACCTCAAAGGAACTTATGAGCATACTGCCTAACTTTTTAAACGAAATGAGTCCATGTAATCAGTTTCTCAATTTTTTCAGGTCCAGCGTATAACAGCCGGTTCTTACTTGACCCTTTGGCTGGCTCCTTGGCGATGAGCTCTTTGTAAGTAGGCACGACCTTCTCGGACTCCTTAGGCGTGGTACTGGTGCTCAGACCGGCGACCGAGGAAGGGCGGCTTGTTGGCTGAAACCAATTTTAATTTTTTTTAGGAGCTGCCTTAGAACTTTAAAAAAAGTTTCGCTAAGATAAGTCAAGTTTATGCACCCTAATTCCAAAGTTCAGTAGTTTTGTTTAGCTATGGCATTGTAGGCAGTCAGTATTTTCATTGAATGAGGTGAATTAATAGGTTTATTTTGAGAGACGCGATTTTTTGACCAAAACATAGCAATCGAGACCACAGATGCGGAATTCTTATAGAAGGCAGCGATTTATGGCAGCGATCAACGGAGCTCAGAAGAGCTACTGTTAACGCCGACTAATCCAAGATGTGGTCACGCCCTTTTCCTCTCGTATGTGATTTTATAAACGCAGACGCTAGCGACTGCGTTAGGATTTTGTATGGAATTTCTTAGTTGCCTTACTATCCGCCAGGGCGCTGTACGGGTTTATCATATAAAATCGGTAACACAGTCGCTAGTGTCTGCATTTATAAAATCTCATACTAGAGGTACTGGTTTAGTTCACGTTCGGTATCATGTTTCTGTAACAGTTCGATTAGTATTTTCTATTTCATAATGTCTCGAGTCTCTGTAAGGTTGCTAGAGCGGCATAAAACGTCAAGTTTGTTCAATCATAAATATCCTCACATTTGAAGGTATGGCGATGACTGTAGATTTTCCCTTCTCTCTGATTTCCTCAGCCCTGATGACTGCTTTCTCGTATCGAGCCGTCAATACTTCAATCAGCTCTTGGATATCTCGCGCTTCAGCTGTCCACTCTGGTATTGGAGGGTCAGGTATTACCTAAAAGTAGGTAGGAATATACTTTATCAAGGAATTTCATCTAAAATCTAGCGTTGGTTAAACTTGGAAATAAATAATCAAAGTCAATCTTAACCTTATTGCGTAAATGTATTAAATGACCCCCAAGTGTGTATGTATACTTAGTAATTGAATTAATAAGAACGACGATTGATTTTGAAAGACCTTAGTGGCCTAATGGTCATCATGCCAGGTTGCCACACCGGTGGTGCCGGGTTAGATCCCCGATCAGGTCAAGATGGAAAATGATCTTTTTCAGATTGACCTGGGTCTTGGACGTTTCGCATCATCCAGCCGGTCTTGCAAATTGTAAAGGATGATCTTGATGATTGATGACTTACGTCTAAAAGTTTGCACAGATCGTAAAGTAGCCGCTTTATCTCCATCAGTAGGGTTTCCAGCTCATCCAGCTGCTTCTGCAACTCCTTGTGGATATCATCCTCTTTTTTTATGTCTTCTTTTAGATCGTTTAACTGTTCTTGACCTCTGAAATTAGATGTTAATTGCTTTGGTTGATTCATAAAAAATGCATACGTGTAAGAGGATACTGGATGGCCCTATCAACATGGGAATTTTCATTATTTAATTTTTATGTTGTTGAAATTTCTTAATTCCATTGAATAAAACGCTAGTTATAGTGTAGCCATGACAGTCATGATAACTTGAGCGTATCATTTGCGAGCGGCCAAATAGTAGTCTAGCTCCTTTTATTCGCAACCTAGACATCACTTTTGAGCCGGAACACAACAATGTAAGTACATTTATTAAAGGACAGAAATAGGTGAACGATGAAGTCGGGTACTTAAGCAAAGGGTCTTAGAAGTTATAAGCACTGTTTTGGTAGCGGAAATAGAGATATTCTCTGATATAATGTTTACAAGACAATTTCTGATAAAATAATCTTACTCATCCTTCCCCTTCACAGAAGCAAACTTGAACGCCTCCAACTCCGTTATAAGTGAAGTCTGCGTCGCTTCTAATTGCAGTTTCTCTTCCTCTATGGTCTGCTGAAGATAATTGAGCCGCTTGCTGGTTTCCCGCTGACCCTGGAACTTCTCGAATACTTCTTCGGCTTCGTTTGCTCCTAAAATATGTCATATTTATACTAAGCGTTTTAAGGGTGATTGTCGACTATCGTTGTGAAAGATTTGGGTTCAACTGAACACTAAAAAACCGACAGATTGTGCTGCCGCCAACGTATGAGAAATGCCGCTTCGGCATAAAATAAATGGATAAAGCAAGAAAGAAGAATAGGATTTTTATTTATCCATCTCACTTGATGTTAAATAGAAACGTGGTAAGCATTGTATTTCTTTTTTAATTTAGTTACCTTTTCAATAATTCCTTATTTTATAGTTACCATGATGGAGCTCAATGACTCTATTACGTGTCTGATTTTTGTTTTCACGGGGAATCCAAAACTTGTTTATGGATAGCTGTTGAAAATACTGCCATATCTTGAAAACCTAAAAGTGTAATGAATGAACCTTAACCTGTTAGTTTCATTAGTCTTTGGAATATTTGTTCCATCTGGGCGGCGGCTGTGTCTTCCTCAGTTTCGATTTCACCTTCATCAGATTTCACCGATTCTTGACGAACCACACGAGCTGAAAACAATGTCCATCTTGATCAGATCAATTTATTTTGTTTTGATGTACCAAGAAATACGTAGTTATTTCTATGTAGGTAACTGACAAAATATGAAGAGTAAGAGAATGTTTGTACTTGTATACTTACCTTGAGGAGGAAATATTCTCTTCTCCAATTTCTCAAGTTCACGTTTCCTCTCGGCGAACCTCTGAGCGAAGTACGCCTTCTCCTGAGACCTCGTATGCTCTGCATCTTGAGCTCGCTCAGCTTCAGCTGACGTGGCGATAGTAGCTCGTACACGCATCTCGGCTGCTTCTTCGCGAATTTTCTAGAATACACAATAATAAATTAATTTACAAATTTTAATTCATCTTAAGAAGGGCTTTAAGAGATACTTTCAGGATTGGCAATGCATTCGTCTGGTATTGCAGGCGTCTGTAGGCTACGGTAACCATATTCTATCAGATGGGCTGTAGGCCTGTTTGCCTGCCTACTGAGTAGTATAAAAAGATATTTTCAGTACTTAGATATCATTATTCAGTAAGGACCAAGCATTCTCATTAATTTTTCTAATCAACGTTATTGTTTCAGTTTTACAAATCGTTATTTACCTCAAGTTTAGCTATTTCTTCTTTCTGCTTATTAAGAGCTTCTTCAATCAGGGCTAGAGAGCTTTCAAACTTAACCGAGTCATCTATAAGTGCTTGTCTGCAAAAAATATAATTTTACTAAGTTACCTACAAGCATAATACTTACAAATAATTGTCTTCTTACGTAAATACTACCATGGAAAATTGAAAATGTCTTTTACCTGATGGAATAGTATTTTTTCTTGACCAATTCTGCTTCCGTCCACTGTATAAGAACTTTGTGAATCTCATTCTCCAGATGTGAATTTTTCTGTTAATTGTAAAGACAATAAAAATTAAATAATTTTTGGTGAGATTTTTATAAATTGTTATTTATCCTTGGGAACATTATGCGGCAGCTAACTATCCCTTGGGTACTTAGTAGTTTTAACATTAAAAGCATGCTTGGTTATATCTTGTTCTTCTAAGCATAGGAGGAAAGAAGTTATCTTAGAAAGATATACCTAAAAGAAAATAAATAATATTACCTTTCTGGCTCTAGTGCTAGATTTCGATTTCACAAGTTCTCCTTTTGTGTTCTCAACAAGAAGTTGTTCGTATTTTTTCTCAAAATCACGCAGCTTATTCTTTTTGCTTCGTTTCTCGTACTTCAGCAGGTCCAACATCTTCCTTTGTTCTATTACTTTTAAATCTAGGTTGTGTATTATCTGAAAGGAAGTTATGAAAATAAAATAGTTGAGAAGGATTCTCTCTTTATCTGTTTGGTAGTCGGTTTTCTTCTTCTTTTCTTGTCAATGACAATGTTGCATGTCGGTTATAATCGGTTTCAAACAAGATTCATTTGTTTAAAAGACTTGTTTCTTATTAGAAGATATTCAATCAAGAACAATTTCATTTTAGGCTGTGCTAATTATTCGAATGCTAGACATTCATCTCCTGTGTCGTTTACGTCATCTTGATCCATTACAAACGAATCAACAACTGTTTAGTCGTTTTTGTGTCAATCCTCAAAATGGAAACGGAGTCGCAAGTATCAAAATCTTAAACATCACTTTTTGAAATAAATTTAACCTTAGAAAGGAAACCATTTTCATTTGAAAAGAGCTCTTTGAGAACACTGTTGCCATTAGGAGCACTAGACCAGCGAGCACCTAATCAAATAACTAGTTCATTCAAATTTACCTGATCACTAGTCTTGTTTCCAATTGGACACACTTCAGTCAGGTACTTCTTCACCTGAACCTCTTCTTCTCCGATCACCAGCTTGGCTTGTGCTAATTCTGCAAGTCTTAGTTTTATTTCTTTTCTCAATGTTTCTATGAGGTCATTATTTTGCTGCTTTTCTTGTTCATTTTCTTCGTAGCATGACTTTCTTTGGCCCTCTAAAGGTTAATTATCAACATCATCATTCATTGCTTTTTCCGTTTGCATCCTGTCTAAGGCTTCTTTCTAAGGCTTCGGAGTCCAGTGTACATTAAGACGATGTCTTACTACTTTTTCATGAACTTAATACCAATTTAATTATTATTATGTACTAGCTGTTCCCCGCGGCTTCGCCCCGCGTGGGACTCGGTTATATCGCGCCCAAAAGTAGCCTATGTTTGACCTCAGGTCATTAACTACATCCCTACCAAATTTCATCACAATCGGTCCAGCCGTTTAGCCGTGAAGAGGTGACAGACAGACAGACTTTCGCATTTATAATATTAGTATGGATATGGAAGTATGGAAGTATGGATGTAGTAATAAACATGTACTACCCATATTTTATGCAAATAAAGTAATTGAATGATTTATTAGTGGAATACGTTAGATATTTTTATTAGATAAATGTTTGACAGGATTAGAAAAAGTGGATAATAAACTGCTAAATGTTTATTGTCATTTAGTGTAGCTACCTATAATAGCATTTCAGATTAGACTACTAATTATATGGGGTCTGTTAACAAGGGCGTGGAAGGATTTCTTGAGAAACCAATCAAACTATTTATAAGCAACCAAAGCAATTTGCGTGTCTACGGCTTCGTTACTTACCAGACAATTGTATTTTCTTTTTGATCTCAAATATTTTCGTGTTGATAGTTGTGAGACGATCTTCGTTCTCGATACCAAATGGATGTTTTTGGTAACAAGTAGCCATTGTAATAATCGCTGGGACTGTTTTTAATAATTTGTAATATTGACAAATGGTATTCGAGGCTTCAGTCGCTAGGTAGTTATTGATCTAACGTTCTTTTGAACTTTCTTGGAGCTCCTTGATGAAAAATACGTATATGCTTTATTTTGTAGGTGTATTACACTTATCGATTCTTAGATTTATTACCTAAAAAGAACTAGCTATGCCCCGCGGTTTGTATTAAAGTGTATCTATTTAAATGTTAGATAGCTTAATTTGAGATTTTCAAGAGAGATATTAGCATAAGTTTTGGGTTTATACATACCTATGTATAAATCCAAAACTTATGCTAATCTCTCTCTTGAAAATCTCAAATATCTAATGAGTAGGTACTCATTAGCAGGTAATGGGACCGTGTTGTAATGTTAGATTTTCTTAGACCCAATGTTAGAGTTCATATCTAACTAAACCACTGAGTTGGCAAACTGAGAAATTTTGAGGTTTATTGTTACGGGCTAACAGCAGGACATTATTTGTGCTGTCACAAATAAAGCCGCAAAAACAGCACGAATTCAAAAAAAATTAATGACAGTGGAATGGAAGATATACTTAGCATTAATAAAACTAATCATATAAGTTTTAAAATATTGGTATTGAATTACTAAGCCTTGTCCACTAATGTAGCAGACAAAATATTATTTTCTTTCTTCTTATCGACTTAATAAATCGTTACCCTAAAATTTTACACGATTTTTAACTAATCAATATGTAAAATGAAATAGAAATATTTAAGTAATCATTCGTTATCCTTAAAATAATGATCAAAGGATCAAGGGCCAATAAACAGCCGCAGATGAAGTTGAGCCAAAATATTTATTATAACAGTCAAACTGATACTAGTTTAGGTTGCTTAAATTTTCTTATATTGCCATTTAGCATCAAAGGCATAATCAATGATAATATACTAGTTAGAATATAAAAAAATAAGATACAAACATTCCGTACACTTTGTAACATATTGAGACCGCTAAATGCAAAATAAACGTTAAGTAACGTCTACCGTTGCAACAATAATTATCGATGTCTAGGAAACGAAAACATTAATTCACCCCTCTGTAAAGTAATAATAATTACAGCGCCATCTGTCTGGCGCACGAAAAACGATAAAGTTCAAAAGCTCGCCATTGGCTGCAGGCGCAGTTGAATCGCTTGATTTCTCCATTGAATCAACATTCCTTCGCGTACGTCTGCATGTGTGAGTGACAGTGTTCTCACGGTGTTTTAAAGACAGTTGTCAATTTTTATAACAGAAATATTATGTAAACGTTGGTTAAATATTTAAACCTAATGTTTTAGTAAGTTTTTAACCTTTTCATCGTAAGTTTTGTTTAGTTACAAGCTGCGCGCACGCACACAGGCACGCCCGCCGCCATTTTGATTTACCGTACGCTGTGTATTTACGAACAAAGCCGTCAGATGCGAGCAGGACGCGGCTGCGCATGTTCCTACCGGGCTTACTTTTTTTCGAATCGTGTTTTACCGCTAAAATGACAAATTCCACAATGTTTTCGACGTAACAACAGTTTAAAAACAAAATGAAGTGTCAGTTCTTACATTTAGTTCCGTGAGTGTTGATTATTGAGTGGTTAAACGACAGCAGAAGTAAAACAAATGTGTGTGATCCATGTGTGAATATTGTGCTACAAAATGTGGTCGAGAAACTTTATACCGGATTATGGGATTAGACTGCTGGCCACTGCCGTTTTGCTGTCGACGGTAGCAGCCAGGATCCAAGGAGTTGAAGGTGAGTGGTAGTTTGCGTAGTTTAGACTGGTGGCGGAGCTTATGAAAGCGCAACTGGGCAGGTAACGCTGACGCGGGAAAAAGCACCGTGTATCAGCGAGCTTGCGTGTTTCGGTGTCGTATCGCAACCGGTCGGCTTATACCAAGTTATATCTCGGTTCTCACAGTACGAACTTGTGAAACGAGTCGTTTTTAAAACTGGAGTGAAGTCAACGCATCGCATTTTTAATGTTTTTTAATTGTACCGCGTTTGTTGATGTTAGGCTCGAATGCGCAACCTGAGACCGTACGGCTATGACATCGACTCACCTTTCCCTGTGTTGATTAGCGTAATCGTTTAGCGTTTCTAGGAATTAGATCATTTGCATGCATCCGACTACTGTCGCCATGCTAGGTTATTATAACTTTAATGTAGATGATCGCATTTGGCTATTACTTATCCCTTCTCTCTCAAAACCGGGTAAGGTTTTGATGTACTTTTACTATTTATTTAACCCAAAACCCAAAACACTGTAGAATTTGTTGGTAGAACATTAAAAGATTTACAAAACATTCCACACATATAACCATCATTTGTTTTCACAAATGTTACTTATCATCTGCTTGCTTTTATTATTTCTAACTGCTAATCTATTGCTTAACCCCATCTAATAGCTAATACCATAAACATCAACGTATATAAAAATATCATCACGCCAATCACATTTGTTTTATCATCCAATATGATTTGTAACTTCGTAAGTCAATGTACTTAAATTTTGTATCTCTTTTCTAAGATGAAGAAAAAGCAAATAAAGTCAAGGCTGATGAAGATGTAAATATGCTAGATGACAAAGATTACCTATGTTAAATTCTTCACGAAACATCCACGAAGCTAGTCTACGTGCAGCTAGTTGAATACGAATCGACCATGGAAGAATTAGTATTCGAAGCCTCTGCACACGATTTCTGTGCTAGGACCTTTGAATATTGATCATGGACGGTTATGTCTTCCTAAAGATATTCCATCCCGAAGCCAAGTTTTGAGAGAAAGTTATGTTTATTGTTGTTAATACAATATTTGTTTGCTAAATGCGTCCTTTTTAGATGGAAAGTTAGTTTGTCGTGATACAAGGTAAAAAAATATTTATTTGGCGATTGACTACGTATTGTGTTATGCAAACTGTGCCAATAAAATTTTAAATTCACACTACTGTTAGGAATTTGGTTTCTGATGTTAATTATAAAAAATATGAAAGAAAACAAGTAAAGAACTTCGTTTAAATGTTTTTGTCCTTCTTTTCTTAGTACTCCAAGATCTTTTAAGATGAATCTATGTTTGGCTACGTTGTTTATTGGCTGATGCCATTAGCATTCACAATTTATATATAACCTATTAGCTATAGGAAATGAATTACTGATTAACTTCATCCCAAAAGTATCTAAATTGATGTATGTCTACTTTGCTTAATTGTCCAAATAAACAATAACAAACACTTAACGATAACATTGTCTTTAAACCTTTATCATGGATCCAATTGGCACTAACACGTTACTGAACAAACTCAATACAAACTAATGAAAAATGAAATATAGATATTTGAAGAGGGTCGTACTAGGGTAATAAACTTTGGCTTAAAATATAAAACCTATGAGCAAGTTCCGACAAAAGTGAATCAAAATTACTTAAACGATCCGTGGCAATTACATCACAGTTACATTCGACTATCGAATTGCTGATGTCTCCATGTTTGAACAACATATCTGTCCCACTTTTATGATCAGAATCAATTAATGGTCAATTGCCTCGGCAATTGTCCGGTATGAGGTCACTATACTTGTAACGAATAAATCTCAACTAAAACTAAGCAATTTCTCACTTGATTCTGTAGTCATGTACTTACTGTATCATAAACATTGTTTTCTCCTCGTGTAGACCTTATTTGGAAGGTAAAAGTGGCAATATTTGCATGAGCTGACTACTGATATGCGCTGTTTTCAGCCAATCGAGTTTGCGACTGGGAATTGTTCTTGGTAGCGCCATAATAGTGTTGGAGAGCCGTTGAGTGTTTTTATGATTTCGTAATGAATATGTTTTATATTAACAAAGTTCACGAGATCTACTTATTTCTAGAAGATTTATTTGATGTGTCAACGTGATTAATAATTCTAGCAGTAGGTAATTAGTTATCTTTTAACTTACCAAGACACCCATAGTTTATATTAGCTTTGTATCTTAAACTACGATTTTACGGCTAAACAGAATTTGGAACTAACACACATGTATATAGAATAAATTTTATGCTGAAATCAAAGCTTAGGTCCTATTTATTTTTAGCAATATTTAATTCAATAAACATCTAATGTAACCGAATTGTTATCCCGGTTCTAATGATAAAGTCACCACAAAACAATTGAAAAAAATATTGCAGACAGAATTAGAAATAAATCTAGGCATAGATACATTTCCATTTTTGGCTCAAGTATCCGGACCACACGCAATAGAGTCTTGTCTATGGCTATCGGTCCTAAACGTTCTCCGCAATTTGCTGGCCATTTAGCCTTTTTTGGCAGTAAGACGTCCATGAAACACTTTTGAACAGGCTACTTCCAATCGTGATTTATGGGAATCAATAACATTCGTTAAATTGCTTCTATTATACTCCAACTTTCAACACATTTGTTGTAGAAGAAAAAAAAGCTCGATAGTTGAAACAGCTTATTTTACAATCGAATTATTGACTCGACATTCAAAACAAATATTTATATTGAAATAATTATCGAATTTTCGCCATATAACAATGTTTTTAACTACTATTATGAGTAATAAAACAATTTGAAGACAAAGGTAGCTGCAGCAGTAACGCAAGATTATCATAATTGGATTCATCGTAAACCCTTACCACAAACTTTTTTCATAACGATTGCAATTACAATTACTTCCTTTGAAATCAGCGATTAAATTGTAAACTTAACAACTTTAATAAAAATCTTATATTCTTAACAATGTCGGCATAACAAAGTCGGGGATGTTTTTCTCTTTCTTGTTTCTTATATCCTAGTTGACGAAAAACCCGCCATTTACAGCCTATAGACTCTTGGCATTGGTTTTGGCATTCTAGATAATTCTAGATTTATATATCCTAAACTAGCTGTTCCCCGCGGCTTCGCCCAGCGTGGGACTCGGTTATATCGCGCCCAAAAGTAGCCTATGTTGACCTCAGGTCGTTAACTACATCCCTACCAAATTTCATCACAATCGGTCCAGCAGTTTAGCCGTGAAGAGGTGACAGACAGACAGACAGACTTTTGCATTTATAATATTAGTATGGATTTCTTTAGTCGTTATTTACTTGCTCTTGATACCGCATTATTAGTTCATCCTAATATCAGCCTTACGTGTACTAGTTTTAAGTGAAGAAAGATAAAATCTAATCTTTATTAACACGCTTTTATTAGCTCGGGTTGTATGTATGTATGTATGTAATGGAATCTTTGAGCTTAATTTTCACCGGTTTCTAAAAGTCTGATCAATTTGAAACTTTACACACGTCTCAAGGATCGATGACAATACAATAATTCGATAAAAAAAATTCATTATCCTTAGGATCGTCAGGATTAATAAATTTCTTGAACGCGTGAACTGCGCATGCGTACGGTTTCGGATTCTGCTTGAGGCACTCGACTCGGCACAACATATTACTCCATATAAACACTCCTTTGGACCTACAGTCGATAAAAAAGGATTCAAATCTAATAAACCAAACTAAAAAAGTAAAAATAAATTATAGTTTAAAAAACTAAAAAAACAAGCTTTTAAAATTAATTGAACTAAAAATTAAAAAATAAAACTGTAGTAATCAATTGAAAAATTCATATTATTGTACAAAAGCCGTGGGGTGCTTGTTATAATAACTACAGATATAATAAAACATTGATAAAATATTTCCAACAATCAAAATTAAGCCCCCCACGCTTTTTGTACAATAATATGAATTTTTCAATTGATTACTACAGTTTTATTTTTTAATTTTTAGTTCAATTAATTTATTAAAAAGTAAATGAAGGTCGTTCCTGATTGAATAGAGGCAGAACGACATTACATGTCATTATAACTTCAGTTGAGTTGAGACAGTAGATAGATTTCGTGTGACTATTGCGTAAAGTGAATATATATGCAGAAATGGTTAATGGTTATGCCATGCATGTTGACTACCTGATTCACTTACTCATAATTATTTTACACTTACATACATATCAACACACTTGTCTCCCGCAGGAGTGAGCTGAGACTAGAGATTTCCATTGGCTATGATTCTATCCTTACAGACTTCCCTTTCTGCCTCCACACTCATTACTCTCATCATAAACGCTCGTCGATTTCGGGTACTCCTAATATCTCAGTTTTTCAAGAGTTCTATGATTAGTTTACATGTGTTTTTTGAATATAGGCAATACTAAATAGTTAGTCTGACACCATACTTGTTAAACTAAGAACTATTGTTTTGTATAACACCTCAATATCGTAAGCTGAGGTCAACAAAGATCTTAGTTTAGCTAGCAATGAGGCACAGCATGGACAGAAAAATAATAAAGTTGTCACCACTGCCACTAAGCATGCGGGAGCATTATGTAAAATAATTGTTTTGAGGCTTTTTACATCACCGCAGGCTGAGACAAACCCGCGCTTTTTATTACGCATTCGCTACAGTATTGTATGGGAAATGTTAGTTTCTCATGCGAAAGTTGTCTATTGTTTGGTTTTCGTACATGAGCATTAACAAGTGTGCCTAATGAAGATTTACTGCAAATTTTGTATGTTTAATTTGTAATTACTAACTGCATGCATTTTAGTAATTTCAAAATTTGTTAAACAAGTATCATAAGATTCTTACATTGATTAAGAGTTTTCCTAATTATGATGTGCCTATTACTTTTTTCTTGTCTTTAGGTTGAAAGACAAGAACTATATTGATTAATAACAATATCTAATCAATAACGCAATTAACATTGTTATTTATAAAAAAAAATAACATTATCTTGTATGTCTATGCTGTGATTTTTTAAGAGTATTAACTCCCAAGACATCCCAAATTACAAGTTTACTTCTACCCTCAAAAAGTGCCTTCACCTCTAGAATAAAAACTTTATTTTACATCAATAAATTACTGCGATTACATGCTCCGTCCTATTTATAGCTTATCTCCAAAACTTAAAGCCCTGACTCGTAAATCTAACATGTAACAAACCCGCCTCGCATCCGTGGGGTCCGTGTTTGAAGAAGGGCGCTGTGCCTGTATTGTATAAACAACGAGATAACCAGGATACCTCTGGCTAAAGAGTTGACATTTCATTATATGGTGGTTAACGTTTTCTTGCATGTTTGCAGCCTGCTAGACAGGAGAATACCTGCTGAGTTATTTTTTTTTTATTTTCATTTGTTTTGTTTATATAGATCTAATTTACAAACTCTTCGTATTTATTTCTTTTTTTAAATCCTTGATTGCAGTTAATTTAGATATCCTGAATGCTGTTCACCTATTATTTTACAAAAGTACAATATCATGAATCGTTTCAGCTCGATCAACACCCAATATTTTATAATGTCAGTTAATTTCCTGATTTGGTGCAAAACAATCTTAATCTACATAATTATACAGAGTTACTATGTAAAATATCTGTCTATTGATATTTTAAGTGACAAAATCCTACAATTCTTTAGATCTCAACATTCATCATTCGTGACTATGACATTCGTCAACTGATACTGTTGCTAGATGCATTTTCAAACTTAAATTTTTGAACCAAAACCGGTCATCATTTTTGCCCCGATCCATAGTAAACCCTGTTATATTGCATTAGGGTTTAATATAAAGATTCAACTTAACAAAAACTTGAGAGTAATGTTTACATAGTATCGTATGAATATGCGCAAGTGGTTATCGGTCCGTCCGTCCATCCGTTTGCTTTAATAATAAGCCAGTCGCTGCACCGGTGTCACGAACACCAAACACTGCCTCGGGCAAGCGTGTTGGGGTTTCAAAAATGAAGAATGGATAAATATACTGCATCTGGATTGTATTTCAAGCTATTTCTGAAGTGTAAAATGGTTTTGAACATTCCATCTTGATCATTATGCAGATTTATATATAAAAGGAACAAGAATGATTGTTTATTACGAGTAGATGGGTTGGCAGGTACCTAAGTGGTTACATGACTCTGATTGAAAGGATTGCATTCGATTTTGAAACGTCTGGAGCCAAAATGCAACGGGGACTACTAAAAATCCTTACAATCAAGTTAGACATCTTTTGATAAATGTGCTATCATATTCCAAATGGAAAGAAGATAATTATAATGTCATGATAATTTCTAATGACAGTTTATAACGGTATCATATTACTGGTCAAACTTTGTTAACTGCAAGACAAGCAATATTTACCGACATTCGAAAACTCAAACCAGTACTTAAAATGAAATCCGATGACACTTATTTGAATAGAAATAGGTTAGACCATAGTCTATTTACTGTTTTATTACGAGTTTAAGCTAAAGGGTTTGTAGGTAGCATATCAAATATCCTAAAATTCTCCCACACGAGATAACTTCATCTCTAAAATTTATATTTTAGTTTTTATGTCATGGGGTTAAGGTTCAAAATATTAATTTTTTTACCAAATTTAATTTCATCAGTACATCTGCCATGCATTGTGACTATAAGCTTAATATCAAAGCGATGATGGTCTATTATTTCTTTAATTAGTCATACGTGTGATGAATGCTTATTCGAATTACTTGTTATTCTTTCTTGACCTTCATTCGGCGTGCTTTTGTTTTCTGTGAGCTTTTAATTAATGCTTTGAAGTGACTGTTTATAACTATCTTCAAAACCTACCTTAGCATTGTTACAGTACGCCATTATTATTCACTATACAAAGAATAAATTAATTCAATTTATTTGGAAATTATATTTTTTCATGGCCAATTGAGAGATGTCATGATAAGACGAGTATAAAAATTCTTCTAAAACGTCTTTATTTAGTAAGCGGGTTCGATGCGCTCTAATATTTTCATGATCGTATAATATGTAACATACCTATTTGTGATATTTATGCAAGCATTTCCGAGCACTACACCTGACAGTTCAAAGTTACGATGCATGAAATCATTTCTAAAATACCAACCTGTCTCGTGAACACCGACTCTCCTAATTGCAAAAGCGGAAGGACTACGGCCTTCCCAACCCGTGAAAGCCACTTATCTCTATGTCGATTTATGACGATCAACGTCTATGATCTGTCTGGAAAGTGGCCGGCTATTCATTGCATTTCATATCATATCTAATTGAAACCACACGTTCAACTTTGGTCTTTACACCTACTTCATTGAGATCAGTTTTAAAAGCTTCTACGTGTTCATTGTCTGCCGGATCAATATCTAGTTTTTAATCCACTTCATAACTTTTGCTAAGTTATATTAAATATTAAATTCAGTTAATCAATAAGCAAGTAACCGAACTGACCTTTGGTATGGTTTCTATTTGAGTTTTGATATCTATCTTTGAAAAAAGGTCGAATGTTGCACGTTTCTTAAGCTCAAAATGTCGAATATTTTGCGTAGTTGATATTTTCAGAATTCACATATTCTTTTTAAGTTACTCTTGATAAAGCTAATTTATGTTATGAATTTAAGTGAAATGATAATCACTTCCTATACATGAGGCGAGAATTTGTTGTAATATTCAAAATGTGTGGGCGTTGCCATTACATTCTTAACGTTATCATTAAAATTGACGATATATTACTTTTACACATTAGCCTCTAAAAGCACACTTCGATAAAATCCTAAACAAAGCGATCCTCACACTGAATCTCGATTTCATGCTAATTGACATAAAATTGGTTTTAACAGACGTGTTAAGGCGATATCCGTGGAAAGTGCTCGGATGACCTTAGATAAACCAGTCCATGGGTGTTATGGGCTGGGCTCGTAGCGTCGGTACTAGTAACCGCCTATCGGAAAACTATAGTTGTGTAGTTCAATACGAGTTTCTCTTATAATGATCTAGCGAGCAGTACCTATTGCCCGTTTTATCGTGAGACCCGGGTAAATGAGATCAAATTATAAATCACTGCTTGCTTAGAATTGGCCTCTCAATTGAAATTTAATTAATTACGCATCAATCGAAAGGTATCCCAATGGAATATGGAAATGAAATAGAAAACAACAATTCCTCTATAGGTGTAAATATTTTCACAATGTTTATACAATAGTCTGTATACGCAAAATAAAGACAAAACGTGAAGCACTAAACATTTATAAACACGGTCTACCGTGTTCTATCTATAGTCAATGAAATCCATTTTGACGAACCGATATCCGAAATATTATTTGAAGTTCTTTGGTTTTCATTATCTATTTTATGAGCGTGGGCGTTTTATATGTCTACAACTCGTTTAAGTTCTCCGACTTAATTATTTATGACATTTATCGGTCCTCGCACAATACCGGCTTTACATCATAAGTTGTAAAATTAATGCGAAATGTGAATGACATCAAAATAAATTTAGATGTGATACGTTTATAAATCTTTTGTTCTGAATACATTGGTATTTGAAGATAAAGATGAATTTGTACCTATATTTTTATTTTTTTGTTTTATTATTATTATTAGCAGCAACGAGGCTAAAGTGTTTAATTCATAGAAAGGTATGAAAATAAATTTGTAATTTTATAAAAAGGAGATTTTAAAATTACTTCTTACTCAATCTTTTTTTTTTCTACCCGTTTTATATTCGAATTATTATTTTTAATCTCTTAACGATAAACGAGAAGTAATAGACAACAAAAAAGGAACCTACAAGGATAAGTTTGATGAACTTTTGGATAAGTCATTTGATCCTGCAATTAATAAATTTGCCTACATTTAATCTGCAGTACTGCTTAGTGTGTTTGAGATAGAATTACATGAAGATAATGATCAGATATCTATTGTTCGTGATGGATGATTACACGATGCTCATTGTTCTAGGCCATCGAAATCTGGAGAACCGTTATGGTTCTCAAAGACAGAAGCGAATGTAATCAAGAATAGATTATGAAACTTGCCTCCGGGATAAAGTTGTAATAGATTATGTGATGATGACACGAACCAGAACAAAATACGAAAAAACACAAGTCAACAGAAAGAACGATGATATATTATTTAACTACATAGCATTTCTGATCATTATTAAAGACCCTTAAGGTGCGGAATACAGTCCGTTTTCTTACCAATAAATATCTCAAAGTAACCTTTGTTAATTGGGAATAACTATTCATGAGAATAGAGTAGAGCAATCAAGCTGTCTGTCTGTTGGTGCATAAATAATTTGCACGTCATAAGTGCAATGAAACTGTCCAGACACCTATAAATTGGATTAAGAAATTAAAGTTATTGGTGCGTAATGTCTGGTAGCTAGATTTTTAGTAGACGAAAT
Source organism: Apomyelois bistriatella (assembly GCA_947044815.1). Taxonomy (NCBI): domain Eukaryota; kingdom Metazoa; phylum Arthropoda; class Insecta; order Lepidoptera; family Pyralidae; genus Apomyelois; species Apomyelois bistriatella. The sequence goes on from OX345691.1 coordinate 13,771,048, forward strand.
ATTATTAATAAACTTGAATGCTATGGTAGATAAAGATTTGAATTTAAAAATAGACACTGTTTTTATTAAATTAATTAATGATTCAGGTCATTAATCTGTTGTGACAATCTTGTTTTTGAAAAGAAGGAGTCGTCAATATTTTTTCCTTTACCGTCTTCAACAGGTTTAACAAGAGTGTGCCCAAAAAAATTTGTATGTTTCATATTATAAACATTTTGATAAAATCATACAAGTATAACTTAAGTGGCGTGTGAGCGACAATTCTAATCCATTTTCGTAACTGGCTTACGTTTCTACAATAATGGGAGTTATGCGCAGGCGCAGCGACAGAGTTCCACAAGCGTGGCGCGATGTGAGAACTAAACCTATTGTCTTGATTGCAGTAATCTGATAAATAGGTAATGAGACTAAAAATGTGTTCCTAAACAACTTCTAATTTAACACACGGAAGTTAATTATTGTAATTAAATTAGGTTACTAAATGTCAATTTGATAAAAAAAGCAAATACGTTAATTACATATAAAAAAAACGATTTAGTTACCACTAAACAAGATTCCTTTAATCTCATACAAGATGATACAACAAAAAACACATATGAGTATATTAAACAAAAGAAAGTTAAAAACTAGGCTCATCATCAAATTGTTGAAGAACAATCACACGAGTTTGCGGTGTCCGGCGGAAGTGGGCAACGATAGCGGGTTTTCAGGTCCTGACAAGTTGACGGAACTGACGGAAACCCGGGTATCAGACCGTGTGAATGTTGGTTATCAGCGTCCAATGCGACCTCGGCCTGAGGTCTGATTACATGTTTGTCCTACTATTAATATGCGATGCCGTGAGTCATGCTTGATTCTGATGTGGCGCAATACGATCAGATTTTTCAAGATGTCTGAATACATCAGATTAAGCTTCTTTAAGATTTTCTGTGTGAATATTAAATATATAATTTACTTGTTTAGAACTTTGTCTTGGATACATTCACTCATTTATATCATTCAAACTGAAGATTTTATTTTGACATAAATATTGAACAAATCTTTAATAAAGCCTTTCAAGCCTTTCCTCATTCCATCAATGTCCAAACTAAATTTACAGCTAAACGGACATGTGCATTCAAAAGCTAGTGAAAAAAAAACACTTGGAAAAGTATCTTTTCACCTGTCACTCACTCAGTTTTATTTTTGACTTCTGTTCTTTATCCTGCAAATGAATATTCCCAATGGACAGTACAATGAGTGTTATTACAAACGGCCTTTGATGTTTCCGATCAGTTCCATTGAGTTACATACATAAATATGTCAACTTCAGTGTTCCAAATACAAGGCATGTCAAAATTTTGAATTGATGAACTCTTAGGTCTCAAGAGTAAGACTTTATCATTTCTTCCAATTTCTATAAGATTTGTACTTTATAAATAGGTCTTTAAATTTCCATTCTTCTTTTATAAATACTTCGTCTTAACAAATCAATAATCAGATTCTCATATAATTAGAGTTAAAACTGCAGCAACTAGTTTGCGATGGTGGCTGGTTAGTATCTGTATCGTAAAAATATGTTTCTTGTTTCACAATTACAAATATTTCTTCATCTACTAAAACAAAAAAAAACTAATTTTTCAATAGTCAATGAGAGAAAAGTAAAACTTACTCGACCCTTCGTCATTTTATGGCTCCTCTTAGATATTTACGGTCTTAGCAGAGTGGTTTGTATTTGTAACTGCACTTGAAAACAAAAGGATGGAGTGCGGAAGGCTCTTGAATCCGGCAAAATGTTCAACGTCAAGTCACCATTTCCGACGATTCTTTCACTACGCTGTAAACAATAGCGGTCGTGTCATAAAACACTGCACTTGTTGCCATTTGTTACTTTTCGCTTACCTGACAACTTTGTATTTGAACCTCTCCTTTAAAAAAAAGCAATTAGGGCCTTTTGTAACAAACTTTGGTGGGAGAGTAATATTCGGATATTGCGGATTTAATACCTGACATTGTCATTATTTTAAGTTCATCTGAAAATAATGATGGTTTCTTTGAAGATAAAGTTACATAAAGATAGGTATTCCGGTATTGCATATTTAAAGCATATAGAAGGACATACAATTGCAATGTATTCGAATATTTATCGAAACTCATAATCAATGTCACTTTGAGATCCTTGAGATCATTATCATTTTCACGTCGAGGTGTACGCTTCTCTTGTTAATAACAACAATAAAAGCAAAAGGTCTACAGACCATCTGGTCCGCGAGCCAAGTACTCCTCGTAATTACTTAAGTATTATTATAAAGCTACTGAATCTAGATTTTAAGTCTTATTAACAGGTTAAACGCCTTGACGCGGACCGTGAGAGCATTGCGAATTGCAATGGATTTTAGTCTTACTTGGTAATTATTGAAAGTTTTTCACTGTTCATCGGTAAACTAACCTTAAAAAATTATGGCAAATTAGACTTTAAGGCAATAAGTATTTGTACATGCAGGTAGGCAACTTTTTTATCATGCTGGTAATAAATCAAAGTTAAAAAAAAACAATCTAAACACTGGTGCTTTTGTTCAACTTCTCTAAAAATTTAAATATATCACAATCTTAGATTATAATATTAATTGATGTTGCTTGAGTTTCATTTGTCACTATTGCAATTTCCTCTTATAATAATATCAGTTTAATAAACTTTCTTCATCGACATAAATGAGAAACTAAAATACATCATTCCTATGACAAGGTAATGAATAAAATAGCTGCCAGCAATCATTCTGAGGCTGGAGCAATGGTTAATTACATAATACACGAGTGTAGCTGAGGCAGGGCTGTAATTAATACCTCGAATGTATCCGAAGCATGTTTTTTTTATGTCTACTTTGCGGTTTGTACCGAAGCCCGAGATGCAATAGATGGTACCGCTTATAAGCACGCCCGACACAGAGGTTACCTAATAGGTGAGTTCCGAATTGCTTTTCTCTCTGTGCCCTGTAATTATTAAAAAACTAAAATGTATATGAACATTACTAACTTTGCTATTGTCAGTTGCGAACTTATTTAACTGAACGTTTTGAAAACCAGTTTCGTTTGAATTGTGAAACAGTCTGTCGCTTGCAGGGATGGTTTTTGGACCGTTTACCTGCTCGATCCCTTAGCCCCACAGCACCCTCCGAGATTTGCGCCGGGTGTGCGTGCGCAGGTGCTCGGCGCACGACCACTAACCGTCTATTCGACAAAAACAACAAAATTGTACTCTGCAACCATGGCAACCGTGTCATGTTTAACTTAGCCGGTTTATAACATAAAAAGAACGGAGAATTTGTCGTTTCCGTTTTCTCAGAACAGTGATTCACCTCGCGTGTGAGTCGGATTATAGCTCTATGATTTATACAAAGATTATTGTTTGCGGTCGAACATGAATGTTTTAGCTGGAATAAATTTTGGTGGAACATTATTTTTAATATTCTTTTATGCATCCACCGTTTAAGTCGTGAAGGTACCTAAAGACCTCTTATGAGCGCTTTTTGAAAGTGCTTTCGGAGCTTTCACTGAGATAAGTCACGCAATGTCTACCCTATTTATTACACCTGTTGAAATTAAAACATGTATCGTGACATTAACTGCTGCATATTAGGATAAATTAAAATTTTAAATACAAGTAACGTTAAGATGCTTTATGTTCGATGTCTAAATTATAATTCAAAGTTACTTTAACTGTAATATTTCATGATTTAAGCATATAAATGAAACTATTATTTATATGCTTAAATCATGAAATATTTAGTGATAGATATAAAAATTTGATTCAAGTCCGATGCAAACTACCTTTTTAGATTTTATTCTTTTTAATTAAGAAAATTTTAACTATTGTTATAATCTATGTTCCATCCACGTAATGACACCCAACAGTGAGACTGCGATAAAACTAACCTATCCTCAGGTGGAAAAGACTCCAGTAGTAGAAACAACGCAATGAGATAACGGGCCACAAACGAATAAAAGATTTCCTGAAACCTCAACGCTCGTTAGACATAAAACAAGATAATGTTACCATCACAAATCCCTGTAAAACGCCTGGGGTGTTTTCCAACGGTTAAGAAATGGAGTTCAATAGTACCGTTGGGTACTCGTTCAGGAGTCTAAATTACGTGCATTAACGGAGCAGATCTGGCTTATTGTGAGCTAGACTTATATGGGATATTCACAGGGCCGGATTATGCATAGAAAGCTAATTTAGAGCCGGTTCTAGGTAGCGCTATATAAAAAAAGTATTTTTTTTTTCAATTCCCCAATTAATTTTGAGGATTTCATTTAATCTATCTTCTACTACACATTTCACCGGTTCTATCAATATTTGTGCACTTTGATTTGTATTTACTTCTTAGGCTTCCATTTTTTAAACGAGTACGAATTATATTAAGCTTTCCCAAATATAAAATTCAGTCTCCCTTTCTATCTTCATCATCGCCTACTTATTAACCATTTATTTATCAATTTTATGCCTAAATCCGTTCCTGGATATTGTCTATTCTCCAGGGATGTTAACCTTCAGGTCAAACATACCGCAAAATTGGACATGACTATTGAATCTAATTAGATGATGCCTTTGTTCCTCCCATAGACAATCTGACAGACTTATATGGATTAATAGCTAGAAAAGTGATTGGATTTCCTTTATAGGTGATGATATATAGAATTAATTGATAGGCTGCTGAACTTCCATGTCTTCAATGAACTGACATTAAATAAAGACATTGCTTGTGACAATTATATTATAGTAGGTCATTGATAAGTTAATACTAAGGCATGATGCTAAAGGTTTGATAACCGCAAGAACTTGAAACATATTAATATATTCGCAGATTGTTTAGTATTTAAAACTATTTCAAGTTCTTTTGTAAGTGATTGATATTTGTGGAGTATCTATAAAACATTCTAAGGTCTTTTTGAGAACTTAGAAACAAATATGTTTATCCCTAATAATTTTCTTACACAAGTTATAAATAATGACGTAATTATTCTATCGTTACTGCTTTCGAGACCATTATGACGCTGATAGTTCCAAAAAATGACGCAATGCATTGCGTGGTCAAAAATGGTCTGCAATTGAGCAATCTTGTTTGGAGCAAAGATCAGAGTTTAACATCATCCTGATGGACGTTAACTGGCTGGTAGAAATTAGTATGAATGATCGGTTACCTATCTGTTATATTGTCATGTGTGTATGTGAGTATGATGATAATTAGTGATGTGGTTCTGGAAATTTTAAAAGTTTACAGGAATTTTTCTAGTTAATTTACGGAATATTCTTAAAGTGACCAAAGGACTACTGTCCCAAAGTAACTTGGAATCTTTGGGAATATTTACGGAAATATTCTCAAAGTGACCAAAGGACTACTATCCGAAAGTAACTTGGAATGTTTGGGAATATTTCTGGGAATATTTCCAGGATTAAGTGTTTCTAAAATTCCCGCTAATGGCATATCACTTGATCCTTTGTTCGATTTGACTGATGTGTTTATTTCTAGCTGTGCTTGCATTTTCACTCGCAGTGTTTTTATCATTTGTTCCACCTATTTATAACCATTAAGATGAATGTTACAACAAACCTGCATTTTCAGAAGTTAGTCTTTAGCTTTAAAATACGTAAGCGATACTAAAATATAGGTAAAATATACATTTTGTAAACCCTTTCAAGAAATGATTAGTTTACGTTCACGACGTGGTTGATTCAAGGCTAATTTACCTCATATGGGTTATTCCTTACTTAAAAGGGGCACCTTTAGATCTTTTCGTACTTCAAGTCCATCTTACCTTAATTACAGAATAGGTAAGTAAGCTAAATAATGATTGAGATCGACAAAAAGAACGAAGTGAGATTTTCATAGACAAGAGTCCAACTTAAGATTGTCAGGGCTAATTCAGAACTTAAATAATTCATTTCAATACGCAGTTAATACTTATGAGAATAACACCATTAGTAAATGAGAAATATAAAAGATATCACTTCTTTTATTCAAATAAGTGAGTGGGTTGTTCAATATTTCATTAGCCGGCTCATTTTTGAAGTGTCGAAGGCTTTACAAAGATTATTTTAATGTCCATTAGTGCATTTTCATTCTGATACTGCTACTTTAATAGATACAGACCAGTTTCAAAGCTGGTAGCTAATTAGGAGTGTTGAAATAGATACGGTTGTTGATTATTTCACTTTAAAAGTGTTTGATTTTGAATGCAATGGTAAAGGCGAAGCTCGTGTTGGTTTAATTCTCTAAGAAGCTCTTATAAGACCGCTTTTTTAAGACTGACTGTCCAACTGTCCATTGCCTTTTAATTTTTTAGACATGCGCAGGTAATAATTTTTGTATCAATTTATTTTTGATAATATTTTAACTTCTAATAGTCAAAGTCAAGAATATTGACGCAAATTGAGTGCTCTTTTTTCGTTTTGTTTTGTTCTTTTTAAAACATACCTATTGGGTTTTATATTAAGTAACTTTAAAAGATCAATTGTGTAACTATAATATTAGTTATTTATAATACTAAGTAAACCTACCTATGGATTCGTATTAAAGTAATTCAAAACATTGAAAAATAACAACGAAATATAATCAGAATAGCTTTAGGCCAGTGCCACTATGGCCCCGAATGCGAGACAAATGATGGCCGTAAAATACTGTCTGGCATCTACCGTTGGTATCCACCATCGCTGGACCTATTAATCCGATTTGCCCAGCATTCGAGTTTATGATTAATTAATCTAGTATCTTTATATTAGAGTAGACAAGTGGATTTTGTTGAGTCGAATGTTGTTATATTTAATATCGTGAATTTCAGAAGAATTACATATATTTCTCCTATTATTTTAAGTAATACGTCTTATAGGTAATCTTCTTCCTCATATAAGTTCTTACAATTAGACATTTAATATTTATATAAGCTTTCATGTATTTTTAAAATCAGAAGAAACAGTTAATATAGCCATGTTATATGGGAAAATTTGTGACATTTTTTAAATTTAAATATTAAATTTAAAAAAATCAAGAAATACTTAAATTTATTATGAAGTTTAGTTGTTGTCCCTAATAACTTTTTATAGACATTAAAATGATTCTTAATCTAATCTAAGACTTTCTAAGTATATTTATAGACAAAAATGATATTCAATCCTTTCTTAAAATTTGAACATTCTGCTGTTAGACTTCAGCTTCAATTCTGTTCGCTAGGTCTCAAACATTACACCACGTTTTTCGTAATGACTCTCAATGAGTCTATCCAGATGATAGATACCATTGTACCTGTGATTTACAGCCGTAATACTGGGTCCCTGCTCTTCAATTGCTGAGATCGAAATTTCATGCGCCAATGTCTTCACCAATTTCTGCTTTGATGTTTTCATTTAACTTATCAAAAGACTTAATATTAACGGTAATATCATGTTTCTTTGTTTAATTAAGGTTATTTCGATCTTTGTTCTAAACTTTAGGATAAAGTCAGCATCATAAAAGCTAGGCATTTATCGATGGAGTTCCTTCCGTCTCTGTCTATCATTAGCAAGTTCCTTTATTTGTTTTCTCCATTATCTGCTTCATATGTCTATGCTTCGGTCTGCATGGACCCCTCCTTCCTTTTATCTTTTCTTCAATGATGTTTTTCATTAAATTATCGTGTCGTATCAAGTGTCCCTAACATGATATCTAAAGTACTAAAAAATATCTAGCTAAAATGTCTCTGGATTCTGAATGTTTGCCGGTAAAGATTATTGCAATTATCACTACTTTTCTGTTTCTTCTAATTATTTCATATTAACAACATTATTCTACTATTGTTTTTGAAGAAATTATTTAGTTTAATTAATGTCATCTACATTCCCGATTTAATCACATGAAAACCCATTTTGCTATAAGTTTGATTTTAATGTCAAATAGGTCAACTATTATAGCGATTCTTTACGTGCACTGCTAAATCCAATAATGATAAAACTAATAAAACCAATAGTTACAACAATGTTGTGGCTAATCTAGAAACATTGTTACAAGTATTGCCAGTGTATTCCTTTTATCAATGCTACGGAGAAACTCGAACAAGAAATGTGCTAATTAGACTTTGTGTAAGTATCGGATTATCTGGCCTGTTGGTACGACTAAACAGAAACAGTACTACAGTTGTTTTGTGATATATACCAAGCTGTTTGTGTTGTTTATGTTCTTAATGAATTGAAACTGTTAGGGCATGAGCAAACTAAATAATTGGATGATTTTTTAAAATTACATGTAGCAGCATTCTGGTAAAATACAAGATGATCAATTCCACAATCTTGCACCTATGCTTTTCAATTAAATACCTTCTTCCTACGACATAATAGATAAAAGTACTACTCCTACGTATTTAAGTGATAACAATAAAATAGTTACTGCTATTGCTAAGCTGAATATTATGTTTAATGCTTGTTTTAATTCCGTATGAAACAAAACTTATAAAAGTACGTTCCTTTACAAACATGACTATGTCTAGTCATAATACTATTCTTTCCACCACGCTCGAGCGCATCCAACTATGCTGTGAGCCCTTGTGACGTCTCCGGCAGCTGCATATCACGCATCCCTTTCTCTCATTAGCGTGTCTATAGTCTGTCTCGTTCAACGCATATCTGTCATCCGGTCAACTTGTTGATGTTCGTTGGTGCTATCGATTTTTGTTTTGTATGGAGCGACCCTTTTTTTGAGTTTGGAGTAGGTACTAGCTTTGAAATTATATTTATTTCTTTATAATGGCTAATATTCCGCTTCTTAGAGATTTTATTTGCCTATCTACATGAAATATATTTAACAACTAGCTGTTCCCCGCGGCTCCGCCCGCGTGGGACTCGGTTATATCGCGCCCAAAAGTAGCCTATGTTTGACCACAGGTCGTTAACTACATCCCTACCAAATTTCATCCCAATCGGTCCATCCGTTTAGCCGTGAAGAGGTGACAGACAGACAGACAGACAGACAGACAGACAGACTTTCGCATTTATAATATTAGTATGGATTAGTATGGATGATTGACAATTAACGACCTACTGGCTATTAACAAAAATGATTATTCCGAATATCCATATGCAAGTAATATAATAATATGTTACATGTTTTAATTTATAAACTTCTCATGTGGTTTTTTGTTAAGGCTTTCAATTGATTGGCAAAAAATTATCTCTGTTTGACAGGTGACAGTTTTAAATTAGATCAAATTGTAACCCAAAAAGTGTCACGTGTAAGTAGTTAAAATTTTCTAAATCATTATGAAACAAATAATCTTCTTATTTACCTAAAATGTTTAAAAGTAACAGTAGACTGTAGAATTCGAATCTGGTAATATAATAGACAGACAGATAGATGGTCCACGTGTTTAATATCCTGACGTTTTTATACTCATTTTGGGTGTTCGTTTTTCTACTTGTTGAATTTAGTTATAAAAAAAGTTATATAAAATGACGCAGTTCATACTAAGATTAGTATTTTTTGTGTGATTTACATTACATTTATTTAACGGTTTTGTTATATCTTACAGATAAAAGTATATAGATACGAGACGCATAGTTTTAAGGAAATAACCACTGTATGGAAAGCAAATAGATCTGTATCTACTTAGTGCAAAAAAATCGTCAACAGATACTTTTTGCATAAAATATCATCATCATTTCAGCAGCAGGCTGTTCACTGCTGGACATAGGCCTCCCCCAAAGATTTCCGAAACGACCGGTTGGAAGCGGCCTGCATCCAGCGTCTGCCTGCGACATCTGACCATCTGGTCGGTGGATGTCCGACGCTGCGCTTGCCGGTGCGTGGTCGCCATTTGAGAACATTTCTCATAGAAAGAGCATAAAATATCCAAAAACTAAAACTACAAGAACCACGTGCGTGAGTGATGGATCTTGTCGTCATGAAGCCATCAAACAAAAGAATTGATGAAAACAAAATCAGAAGTCATTAGTAAGTAATCATTACCATGATTACAATTTGACAGGACCACCATCCCTTCAAGAAATTATACGATAGCTAGAAGATTCAATTTGCAAATCGGTAGCTTGTCTTATAAATTTCTTCGATAATTTACAATCGAAAACTAATAATATACGAGTATATCTCTAACCTTATTACTAGTTAATAAATTCACTGAAACTAAAGGGACGTAGGGTGATGTTCACGTTGGTCAAGTTCTTAGAATGAAAACTGATGTAAAATTTGCTGTTGTCTCGAACAATGTAAAATTTTCCTTAATTTCTCATTGGATATTTGTTTTTTGGTTTGGATCTCCTCTCTATATGAGATACAAATAAGTAAATATAGATAATAACATAAGAGGTTTTCTGTCTTCTGCCTAATATGATGAGCTTGCCATGATTTATAGAATTAGCCTTTAACGAAACAACTGTACATAGAATAGACAGCGATGTGGTTTAATTGAAAAGATAATAGACATTTTATTCATATAAACATTATTGTGCCACAAGTAAAACTTACATTTTAATGCTAAGAGCATGCTCGTTTGACTTATCTCGCACTCACCTGTCAACTATTAGGAGACAATTTTCTTTAATCTACAAATAAAACTACAAAATATATAATTAGGTATAATTAGTTGTCGATAAATGTCTTAATTCATTAAATTTTTTATATTTGAAATGTTTACATGAATCAAATTTAAAAATGGAATAGACAGATTTACCTGTCTTGTAACAACATTTGCTTGCCAGTCAACTCGCATTTCAGCTTGACTAAATCTGAACTATAGTTTAACGGAAGCTGAAGCCAATCTATAGTAATGCGTTTTTAATGACGCAAGCGCAAGGGAGATGGAGATATTGTGCAGGGCGATGAAAGGTGATAGATGGTGCGGTGTCTCAGACTGGTTAACGGTATAAGTAAATATATTATTTACTATAATCATAATTTTGTGTGGTAATACAAAAAACATCTTTAATGACAGATGAAATGAGCATTTTAGTCTCAAAATTGTTTGAATCAAGGTCATGTTTGGATGTCTGATTGTTCTTTTACGTTTTATGAACTATACTAAATAAGTTTGAGGATTTTATCGTCAATTTTGACAACAATCAACATATTCAAAATTCTACACTAAGTACATAGTATTAGCAGGCTAATTTAAAGAATAAGTACTTTTATCAAACACGACATGTAACATATCAATAAAACCCTTCCAATAAACTTTAGGCCGACAGTCACACACCTAGCGGGGCGCCATAGTCCATACCCCATAAGTCCCAATAGTATCAGCGTAAAACATTGAAAGGATAGAAATAACGTTTCATTGTCATTCATTCACTATAACTTTTTTGTTTCATAAGAACACAATACTTATTGAATAGTAATAAACGGATATTCTCTACCTCAACCATTAAGAAAAACAGAAAGTTGGTGCGGCACAAAAAGTGCTGCTGTGGAGTTTGTGGCGCCACTTCTTCTCCACTTGCGCTTTGGAAGTGGTGGTAAACTTAAAATAAGTAACAATTGACGTCAATAAGTGATAAGAATATCCTATATTGAAAATAAACAATTTGAATTTGAATTTGAGTTACGAAGGATAAAATCAAATCTTCTACTTTAAACATTTTTTTATCGTCAGGTCATAACTATATGACATACTTACTACACTTTCACGTAGGTCCTGCTCCTATAGAAAAGACATAGTGAAAATCGTAAAAATAAACTGATACATAATGATTACAAAAATTTTCTAAATAGATTTAAAAATTAAAAGGATAGATCTATGCAATCCATATTTTGTATATGTATTGTAAGCTACAAGGTTAAAAACCATTAAATACTTAAGTTAATACCAACTTTTAATTCCTAACCATATGAAGTTAATTAGTAAAGTTATTTTTAATGTCTCCGTGAGAATTTACGTCGCGCTCAACCAATAACAATTACGGATTTAGGATTTTTAATGTCCGATTACGAATGCAAATGGTTGTAATTTAATTTTATTATTTATGTTTTAATGTTTGATTTACCGATGATGCTAGCGGTTTGACCCGTCGAGGAAGATGAGAGCCCACCTGCTGGTCACATGGTTGCTGTTACTATCACTCGTCTTGAGGCCAATTCAAAGCTTGGAATCTCATAATGTGCAGGGGAAAATAGCACGTTGAGCTATTGTTTGGCGTGTGTCAAAAAGTATTTATTTATTTATTTAAACTTTATTGTACAAAATACAGTTGTATAGCACAATAGGCGAACTTAATGCTAAAAGCATTATCTAACAGTCAAACTTTAGGTCAAGCAGAGATCGTAATGTGGATATAATATAATAGTAATATAAATTTACATAAACTTACATACATATACTTACATATATACCTAGATATATAAATACATAAATAACAATATACATATATATATATATATATATATGACAAAAATATTTACGAGATAAAGCAGCAACTCAAAATGTAGTATTATTAAGTACCTATGATGATCAGATTGACCAGTTAAGCTATAATCGAAGAATCATTATTCTTCTGTTGACATGAGGATAGCTTTGATGTTTTATTATTATGACGCGATGATTATAAAGACTGTCACAAGTTGCCGATGAAGACAATTCTAAACGCTGAGACAAATGAACAACAAAATATTGGAGATCTTCTTCTTTCGTGTCTCTAGCTAAAAACTATATAAATTTAACCCCATAGGATGCAACATCTACGGCTGATTCACTCAATGATCTTGACCATGCCAGCAAAAGAATATTCTCACTAGTGGGTGTTTCGAAATTCGATAGCATGTCCAGTGCAGCAACAATAGACATTGTTTAATGTTTTATTCATGGCTTGTATGACATGGGCCAAGTTTTTTATATCGTCATTCAATAACACAGCCCGAACGCCTAGAACCTTGGGAATAAAAGACAATACAAACTATATTTGCAATTAATAATATTTAAAAAGGCTGACACTACAAAAACATAATGGCGTTACATTGCAAAATGTTAACAATGATACTATCTCATTTAACTTATATTTTACAGATTTTGACAGGTCATTACTTCAGTTGGGAGTTGAATTTGCATCGACTTCCTGGTCATTAGTTAGAAGTTTTAACATGACACATCTTTTTCATATTGAGTACTAATATAGACCGCAAAATGTCACATTTTGTTAAATCCACAAGTAAATTTCAAAGAAGATTAGGAAAATAATTAGATTTATGAAAAAATACCAATAAATTTACTTTCAAACCCATTTTTATAAAGAAAATATATCAGAGCCTTGGCAAAACGCTTTAGCGCATCGATTTTCTTACCTCATAAATATAAAAAAAAGAACAATTGCCCTTAAATAAACTACATACTACGAATCCGGATTCATTTCATTGAAGAACACACATTTGCGTATCACTCTCACCCCCATCTCACCCGGCGCAAGCACATGTGTCGCCAGATGCGCGCCACTTGAGGCAGGGTGCGGTGGGAACGTAGGTTCAATCCGGTCAATGCCACTAATTGCTCAAACCTGTTGTTATTCCAACTCATATGGTAATAATTTTAAATGATTCCTCAACTTAAATTTGATTTTTGTCCAAATATTTTATCAAAGGATGATATATCTAAGTGCCTCCAGCAATCAACTAGATCGAAAATACTTTCTGACAGCACTTGTAATTACAACTGTTAATTAAATGCTCAGCTAGAGGTAGTAAGCAATCAGACTTCACAATTACCGATATTCAGAAGTCTTCAAAAGAGCCGCAAATGATTCCACCATTCCATACAAAGCTCAGTGATTATAGAGATTCGATTCGCGCTATTAAGAATCGATATCAGTACAGAATTCTCCAGAAAAGTGAGCCAGTACCAATTGAAAACGGAAGATAGTTGCACTTGCTTTGTATTATTTTATGAGAAACTTCGGATGCTTACAGTTAAAAAAATGGTCATTATATGTACGATATAAACAATTGTGTATTCGTAGTATGTAATTTCTTTAATGACAACTAAACACTACTGTGCACATAGTTCCCAATATTCGTCATCAGTGTCAAGCGCTTAACCTTGCCTTTCCGAGATTAATAGCGCAACCATCTATCATAAGCAAATTATTGTCCTATTAAACCAGTATTGTGGAGCAAACAGAAACTGTGGCACTATTAGTGATCAAGTGAAGGCCACAATGACCAAGCTTCATATTGTTATTATGAGGCAGATAATAATCGGTGTGTCCGCAAGGCTGAGTGTCTCCGGGACGCCGACACTTTAAAATATTTCATGTGATCAAGTTGTTTTTGCAACGCATTCCGTATCGATGCTTTTCGTACTCATTATGAGATATTAATATCGATTCTTGTGACTTGACAGGTGATTGAGAGAGAAATATCAAGAATGGCGTACCACAGGGCTGTACTCTTGGTAAAAAAAATTGTATTCTATCAAATATACCTTCTCTCAGTTATTCCTCGGTACTTAACATTTTCTACAGCACTTCATTAGTGAAATGCTGTTTTGAACTCAGTCTTATTTTTCAGCATGATTCCCATTTGTGTTTTCTCCTTTACGCGGTCCGCTATTTTTAACGCAATGTGTCATTTATATGGCTAGTTAAGATATTGATGCTGTGATTATAGCCAAATTTTATAAGCTCAATATTGTAATGAACAAGGTTATAAATAAAAACCTTACCTAATAGATTTTCATCGAAATTATGAATAATGTAGCCAAACTAACGTACAAATAAAATTCAGAAGAAAAACAGTCTTCGAATCATGAAATTTAAAACAATGTTTATCTATTGAAATCTGCTACGGTAGCTGCCCAGTGTGTTTGTTTATAATTTTTAATATTCATTATGAGTGTGAGAATGTGTCGTGTGTACCAGTCGTTAGCTTAGGAGGCCACGGCCCTAAGTTTTCAATGCATAATGTGCTTCTTAAAATCAAAGTTACTCACCAAATTGTTTTCTTTCGAAAAAGAAATGAATTGTACACAGTTTTAAGTATGTTATAAATCATTGCTTATTCTTCTCACTAAAATTAATCTCCTTGTAATATATTTTTACAACAACTGAAAATAATTTAACACATTTTATTAGACAGTATTATCAATATACTTGTTTCATAACAATTTCTTTTTTATTTTACAATCCAAATACCGTGCAAACGTGGGTGTGTCATTGCATTCAATAAAAATATTCAGTTTATTAAATAAAATTGCATATAACTTTGGTGATGCTGCATGACAAACACTTATACTTATTGTATTCTGACATAATAATGCCCACATTGAACCTAAAAAATATTTTAAAATAAATAATCATAAAAGAAATCTTTGAACTCATTTGAATAATCCGTATTCAACAAAATGCTTTCGTCTAAATGAGTACGTAAATATTTCACAAAATTTATTTATATGAAGATTTATAAATGTTATATCTACGAAAGTGTCTAATGTGTATGCTTTAATTTTACATGCAAATTCAAATTCAAAATGTTTATTTTCAATATAGGATATTCTTATCACTTATTGACATCAATTGTTACTTATTTTAAGTTTACCACCACTTGAAACAATATTACTTAATCGTTATCATTTTTTGTCATTCGATTAGATTTTATATAGTTACCCTTGATTTAATATTTAAATATAAATAGCTAATGTTTCTAATCTGGCTCTAGTATCAAATTTAAATTTTTTATCATCTAATAATCCCAAAAACCCCTCACAGTTTAATGTCCTTAACCGCTGGACACATTTTACGACAAATAAAATTTCGGTTTACGATCCATCAAGCTGCTTATGAGCAACTATTTAAACATGATTGGGTATACCTACTTTCCAATTGTGTAAGTTTCTTAACTGAATGTTTTATCATGATATTTATGAACATTTCTTGTTAAATACAAATGCATAATTTAACCTAATTGATGTTCGACAACATCTTTTATTATCTAGAACGAAATATATTGTTTTAATATTGATTGATTTATTTTCTATGAAATTTGATACATTAGAAACAAATATTAAAATTCTATAAAAGATTCATACAATTTCGTATATTTTGTGAAAAACTAATTAAAACAGTAGGACAAAGACCGTTTTTATTGCACCAGTAAAAATATACAATAGACCTTTTCGCTGATGCAATCAAAATAATAATAAATTTAACCAAGCAACCAAGGAACCAAGAACGAAACATGATTTGATGAATTTTGTCGTCCTAGTAAATAGTTACTTTAGACTGCTGATAATAGAGAACTTAAACAAATAACGAAAAAATGTCATGAAATTTCCTAATTAACAGCTAAATTACCGCTAAGACAGCGTCATCAACATTGCTCGGGCAGATTAATCGTTCTATTCTGTTAGATCGATTTATGCATCGATTTAATGGTCCCCATTAGAGGTTGTTATGGCAATAACGCGTGTTGGCCGCGACTTCAGACAGTCTCTTGCATTCATACGTCCGCCGCCCAATTGCTTTGATTTTAGCCGGCCCCTTGTTAATTGAACACGGAAGCATTATGTTTATCAAATATAATTAGCTATTCATTCTTCTAAGTCAGTTTTCTGATGAGAATTGTGATCGTGTCTTTTGATAAATCTTTCTGTATACAGCCCTTTTTGGTTTAATCTTTGTCGGACCGGGACAGATTATTATAAAACTTTATATGAACTTACTTTATTTCTGAAAAATGTTATAATGTCTCCTTTTGATTAAATTGTTATATTAATTAATATATTTTAGTTATATTAATTGATAGTTTTAGTTATATTAATTAATAGTTTGTATCCTGATAATGTATGCAATAAAGTTATAAATGAATGAATTGAATTATATTCATAATTCCTACTTCTTGGATTATAGACAAGTTTATTGAATTCTGCAAAGCCAATACCTCTTATGTATAGGAACAAGTCCTAGGTAAATCAACCCGGGGATTAGGCCGTGTCTTGTTCCAGATCGGTGTACGTTATCTACGAGCTTGCTATTTTCTGGGTACAGGAAACTGTTTATCTCAAGTGCGTAATTTGCATTTTGCATTGACCGTTTATCAGACCTCTATTCAGTATTCCATATCTGGCTTGTTACAACGAAACTGTTATAACACTCTGGAAAATTTTCAATTGAGAACCCATTTTCCATTTCTATTTATTGATAATAACAAATATTCAAGTCAATTAATATTGCTTGTGTTAATAAACAATAAATAATTTATAATAATAATAAATAATAATTGTGTTAATAAATAATATTTTTTTACTACTAACTAGGCAAATTTTAATGTTACTAGGCATTAAAATTTGCCAGGCATTACAATATGTAGTTTAATCTTGATCTAAATGAAATCAGAAAAAGAAACAAATAAAGCTAGGTTAAGTAGAAGTCAATAATTCTGAAATCAATAAATACATATATTTTTTTAAAATGATTAACGAGATCAACATAACACCGAGCCGAACGTTACGTTTTTTAGAAAATGATACATAGAGGGAAAATCATTTAAAGTTTATACGCTATACCGTGTGTGTTAGATGCTACAAGGGTCCATTACAAGGCACGGCCAGCCCACCGGGCCCCGTGTACCTGTAATCGCGTTGTCGTGTTTCGCCCCAGGAGCTATCTCCCAATACTTTATGTTGGGCAGCTTGGCCGCCATAACGATTTGTCACAGGTATCGAGCTATCCGATAAATCGACTGTAACCTCCACTTCGTAAGTACTGACCAGCGTATTAGCATTTTGTTCTTTTTTCTCCGAGTTTTTTGGATCCTTATCGGTTTGGAATCCTTACTCATTGAATATGGAATAGAGGATACGTATCTTGTCTGATGAAAATTCATATGTTGGACAACTACAACGCAATACTCGTACATTCCTATTAGATTTATCTTAGTAATTGTGTTTATCTTGATTTTTTAGTTTTTATCAGTGTCGTTCTATATATGGAAACTAGATTCTTTTCTATTAGAGAAAGTTCTTTCATAACGTTGCTATTGATCTGACTGTTATTGTTTTCCTATTAAAATATGATGTGGTGCAAATTTATTTACTTTGATAGATTTGAAGATTGTTGATTATTATCAAAGGACTACATTTATTTATTTTAAAATATACAGACATCTACCATTCAGTAATTTCAGAATTTCCTAACCAAGTGAGGACCATAATGGCAAGCCAGACCAAGTTCTTAAACGTATCTTCTTCAATATTAGCCTTATTTGAAAACCAACCCAGCATTCCTAGATGATTTCCGTCCAGTCCAAGAGCGTTTTTAAGTGTCACCAGTTCATTAGACCAATATTAGTCACCAAGGTGTGTAAATTGTATGAACCATTTGTACAAGCCCACGCGCAGTTGGCGATCCCGAACACAAATTATGTAATTAGGCGAAAATAATGTCCTCTCACGTATTCTGATTGCCTGCCCTGCTGATAGTGCTATGAATTAGTTTTAATGAATCAAGTTAGATTACAGTTTTATGAATGAGGAAGAAAATTGCGTTCAGACTGCTGATAATAAAGTAGATGATTTAATAGAAATTGACACAGTTGTAGATATAGTAATTTTCAGTTTAGAATGTAAATATTAATTTTATGACGTCCTTTAATTTCCTTTGCATGGTAATAATAAAGGAAGTCATAAATATCAGGAATGTTGTTGTATTTTGTTAAATTTGCAGAAAATACATAAATAAATAGTAACTACTGTGTTTGGTAGACAATATCATCTATTTTCGTATTTCTGACAAGATACATTCTTTTGGAGCGATTTCATTAATTCTTGTGTTTAAATGATCAATTTACCCATGGCGTAAGTATTTAAGTATATATGTACTCACTTTAAGCTTTAAATCTTCTGCAGAATTTAGCCAAACAGTAACCTGATTCAGGCTCCTGTTTAGCTAAATTTTGAAATCCGACCAGTAGTTCCAGAGGAGAGCGTATTCAAACAAACAAATCCTTTAGGTATTAGTATGTTGATTGTTGCACTTGAAGAATCAATTCAATTAAAGTTGCTACAGAAATAATATCTTCCATTACTGAAATAGCACGTTGCTATATTTATTTAAATGAAATATATAAATATCACAAATATATGGTTGGGAATGTTATTAGCCCAACGTCAAAAAGTAAACGCATTTAGAAACACTTAATGCAGGCAAACGGTATAATAATTGTTTATAGATATTAACTTTCTTGATAACAACCTTTTGGAATTAAACGGGTTTTAGTTGTAAGGTGTCGGATGAAAAAGTTGCGTGTACTCTTGATTGAGGCAATTTATATAATTGACTCGCTTTAGTTGCTTTAGGACGATATATAGGATGTAGAAAAGTCTTGAGAATATATCAGTTATTACATTAAAATTTATTCATGGCTTTGTGTTGATTTTTAAAGGGAGATCTGTAAGGTTCGTTAAGTTAAATCTTTAGTTTCAGCTATATTATTTATGTATGTATTCAAGTAAGTAGCATTTTTAGTTTTGAAAGGTTTACATTAATAATATTTGGATTGAATATCAAAATATTTATCATTTCTTTTTAATTACCTCGTTGTTGAAATAAATCGTCATAATTATATAAATTGATCAATGATTTTACAAAAATATTTTTTATCAATCAAGCTGTATAAGTAATAGAAATATTTTAATCCATTTAAACCTGTTGGTCCAGAGAGTTATGGGAATTCAGGATTCTACTTATCCGAGTGCGTAATCGTTGTTCCTTAGTCCATCTTGTGTTTCTTGCGAAGGAAAAAGTTTACCGTTACTTAAAAGCTTGTTTACTTTGTATTGTGCACCAGGATCTTACGGTACTGTCTGTCTGTATATCTTATCTTTCATGATCTTAGGCTTTTCAACTAATTTTATTTTATAAGAAATCTATACGTTGTAAAATGAAAAAAGAATTCTCGAGATTATCGAATGACTTATGATCTAGTACAGGATCCACTCATATTTATTTCTTATTGCAATATGTAATGAAATTTGTGATTTCTTACCATTTTCAACATTCTATCTAAAATAAAATAAAAAATGTCAAGACATTGGTAAATTGTGCAATTATAATCTAGCGTGATGGGTATCTTTGAGCCGGGTACAATCCGGCGTGGAATTTTTTGATTAATCAATTACATTTTTGTACAATTGTGTATTGTTTTGGATAAATAAACTGACAATACATGTGCATTATGAACTCGCTCAGCGTATGCGCCATGACCATCTATGGCTATCCTTTGCTTAAAAAATGCTCCTGAGCAGGTTTTTTTTAATGCAAGCTCCATCTTAGACCGCATCCGTATTTAACATAGAGAAAAATAAAGATATTTAAACAGACGTATTATTTAAAGTAAATTGAAATCAAAAAGGGCAGGTAAATGTGAATGACGAAAAGAGATAGACATATCATCATTCGCTTCTCATAAGCCTTGACTTTCTTCTACCTGGCGCCGTATACGGACAGTTAATACCTGGTTTTCGCCAAGCAATTAAAATTAAAATGTTTGCAACTGGTTCGTAGCCACAGACTACTGAATGTGCAGAAGCTGATTCACTTGTATCAAGAGCATAATCTGTACTGCTTGCATATACAAGTCTGATTTATTCTTGTTCGTTTTCTGTTTAATCTCACATATTTTTATCTAAATGAGTTTTGTATTACTCAATGTATTTAAATTTGTGATTATTCGACTGCAGAGATAATATTTTTGAAGATTAATTTATTCTATGTTTGGTCAAAGGTTTTTCTCAGTCTGACGGTTTTTTTGCGATGTTACTTTCCCTCTGTATTCTTTTTATTTGTAGCTGTGGTCAATAAGGCGTATTTCTTATAACTTAAACGCGTATTTTGTGATTTTATTGGTCCAAATTTATCTGGATGACTTCTTATTCGGTTGTTTTGTTGTACCAGTTTCGGCTGTGGAGAAAGAAACTTGTTTTAATTGATTTTGCAATATTTTGCATATGAGACAAATGTAAGTGTATGATTCGACGGAAAGTTACGTTATTTGAAGTCAAAGTATTTATTTAAATAGTTCTACTGAAAACATTGTTTTGAGATTTTGACGCAAAGTAACTTTTAAAGAATTTTATGTAGGTATTAGACAAAAGATGATATATTACAGGAACCTAATACTATTGTATGAGTGGTCTCCAACACAAATAACTATATAGATCAGATTAGTAGGTACTAAATGAAGATATACATCTACTCTACATATCTAATATAGCATGAATCTAAAACTCAAAAGGCATCACCAGTTGCTAATATCAAAGTAATAATGCTGCTTATATATATATATATACTTATATATATATATATATACTAATATTATAAATGCGAAAGTCTGTCTGTCTGTCTGTCTGTCTGTCAGTCTGTCTGTCTGTCTGTCTGTCACCTCTTCACGGCTGAACTGCTGGACCGATTGTGATGAAATTTGGTAGGGATGTAGTTAACGATCTGAGGTCAAACATAGGCTACTTTTGGGCGCGATATAACCAAGTACCACGCGGGGCGAAGCCGCGGGAAACAGCTAGTATCTAATATAGCATGAATCTAAAACTCAAAAGGCATCACCAGTTGCTAATATCAAAGTAATAATGCTGCTTGCATAAGATAAAACTTGAACACTTTCTGACAGGAAGTCATGCAAATACCTTCTAATGAGTCATGTAGACAGGAGAGAAAGAAATCAAATTATTAATGACCCAGGTCACAGAGTCTTTGAAGTTTCGACATCCATTGTGTGTTCTTTAACTATTAATGATACGTTCGCCTCGTCAGACAATAGAGAGCAGACTGTCACACGTGAACTTAGCCATAATTAAGTTAACAAAGTGCTAAGATTGATGGAATGGGTTGAAGCTATGGGAAGAGTTTGACAAAGAGTGCTTATAGAATGTTCGCTCGTTCGGCTGTCCGGTCTCAATTACTTTTAGGTCTCTTAGGATGTGTAGTCATCTTGTTCTTTTGCATCCATTTTAATTTGATTCTTATCCACTTATTTTCAAACATTTGTTATGCCTATTTGTTAACTTAAATGTGTTTAATTTTATACTAGCAACCGCCTCGGCTTCGTATGGGCATAAAAACTAAAAGATCAAAATCCGTTGGTAAGTTTTAAAGATTCAAGCATATATAGGGATATGGGGACAGAGAATGCGACTTTGTTTTATACTATGTAGTGATAGTGAAGAGAGTAAAATACAAATAATATTTTTGTCATCATCATCATCACTTCGTGCAGGTGATAACGTCAATCGACAAACTGAACAAAAACATATATTAGTGAAAATAGACTTTACACACGTAATTTTTTTTTAAGTTTCAAATTGAGATTCATGACCGCTATTATCGCTTATATAATTATTACCTATACATACCAGTACTGTGCCGACAGAAATTTACAATATACTACGAGCATTTCTGGCATGTCAACACGCTAATAGTCAGCTAAACTTTGCAGAATTAAGACATAAATTATCGTGATAATGATGACTTTAATTACGCATGAACTCTTAAAATATTCAACGTGCAAATGTCTGAATCAGCCATTAAGGCCATCAACTGAATATTCTATTCTGCAGTTACATGATTCATGTATGGATCTGCTTTGGAATAACGGGGCTTCATTGCAGCCCGATTAGCTTAACGGCAACCACGGACATAAGCTTTAAATTCAAGACAAGGAAACCTAATGAGAACTAGGTGGTCTTTGTCGGTACTATATGTTTTTCTATCTTGTCTTGCAAATTTTTGATTATAATAAATTGTTCGTTTGTTAACCTTCCTCTTTATACACTTTATCTATTAAAAAAACAGCATCAAAATCCGTTGCGTAGTTTTAAAGATTCAAGCATACATCAATCCAAAAACTGAATTTGCAATTAGCCTCTAACCGATAGTCGGATCGTGTGATACATCTGATATTTTTGTCATTTGTGGCTTTTTTAATTAAGATACTTATAAAGCGTAAAAAATGTGTCATACATTTTTATAATGACTTGTCTGTTTTAGACATGTAATTATCTAATACATCAGCCTATATGCAAAGAAAGTAAGTAATCTCTGGCAAAAGATCAATCGAAATTGCCGGTGCTTTTCCTTAATGAAGCTTTTTGTAGAATCTGCTATTCTCTTTTAAATATCTCTGTCAGTTGATGACAGAATGTGTAATAAGGTACCTGAAGATGATGCCTATAATAATTCCAATTTTAGACTTTGCAATCTTTGTAATAAGACTCATAATAAGGGTGGTGAATTTATATTGTGATTTGGCCTAAGATCAAATTAATCATGGACAATAAAGACATAATGCGTTAACATTGGCAGGTAATTAGGTTTGATAAGCTGACGGTTTTAATGCGGTACGGTATTATTGAAGTAATGAACTTTTCTTGCTGTTATGTGTATTTGGTATTATTTCGTATATTGCTTTTTACATTAAGCTTTTATTTTAAAAATTCGATTAAATCGGTCTGTTAGACAAAAGGAATGAAATTGTGAAAAAAGATTTTTGTTACGTAAAACTGTAGGTAATGAAATACATCCACAGTAAACATAATACAGCAGTACAATTAGAACCTATAGATGTTAAAACCAATTTAGAAGATGTCAACAATCACAATCGGACAGAATCGAGTGAAATCGATGAATCGAGATCAAAGCCGGGCACAGCGGATGTGACAATAGAGGAGCGAGCGTATCCGCAATTACGCTGATTTGAGGCCCCAGTTACCCAACAAGGTACGGCCTATTATTTAATCGTGTATGTATATAGATAGTATAGATAAAAGGTTACTAAGCTATCATAAATAAATCCAGAGTTCTATGGATATTAAATTCCAGTGTACCTTCTTATATAAAACTTCTGTTTTGATCTTAATATAGCGGTTCTGGTCCAAATCGGTAGCAAGAATCGGAAACTGGTTGAAATATTACTAGCTCATTTTCTGCCCATACATTTTTACAGCGACTTTATTCTTACGGTTTCACGATCCAGTGTTATACACAAAATCAACTGTTTTTACCAGATTAAATTTACCTCTATTTCCATTTATTAGGTTAAAGATTGTTAAGTTGTTTCCTAATTTCCATCCTACCCTCGGATCCTACCATCCTACTCGTAGCTTTGGTTGGCAGTGCAGGTTTTTTTGATATCGATCGCGTCTTTGGTTAATATTAGCTTTGACACTAAGTATTATGTACTAAGCCAATATAAATTTTGCTTAGATTCTGGCCTCCTCCATCTGTCGTCTAAATTTAAGACTAATTTAAACCTTTTTCCTATTACAATCCAAGTATAAAATGGCTTTAATATTAACGCTGTTTTGATTCAACTCCAAAGAACTATTGTAGATGAATCAAAAAGTGTAACAGTTGTTCTTTTGCGATGGCTTATAAAATAACAATACAATTGCGTCTGTTCTATGCGCGTGCGACGGTCGAAGTCACGGGGGGTGGTCACCCCACGGCACAAACGTAATAATAATCAATAAGTTATCATTTTTTCGAAGGGCAATGTCGTTTGCTCGTCTAGTAATAATGTTACGAATATTCTTGGTGTTGTTAATGCGAATACGGATTGGAATATCTTCCAAAAAAAAAGAAAAGTTTAATATGTGAAAATAATAAAATCTTACTACCTAATTGATGACTTTTAGGGTATCGGTAGCCTGCAATATAGCTAACATTCCTATCTTTAACACAGAATGGTTAGTTGACTGTTGTTATCAATAACTAACACAATATTGAATGAAATGTTTGGGCTCTTATCGTTTGTGATAATGGTAATAGTATTGTAGTTTTGAATGAAATTACTCGTGATAAACAAACAGATTTTGAATGAAATCAACGAATCATAATATGCTGTAACAGATTAAAACAGATCCTAATACGCAGAGATGATAAAGATAAAAGGAGAGTAAAGAATTGTCTGCGGTACTTCTAAAATAACACAAATTACAATTTGACATATATAATATTTCTGATGAACAGGTTGATAACAACAGACCTAATAACACCCACATTTTGAATGGAAGGTGTAAATCTAAACTGCTTTTATTTATTACTATGACGTGGACTACTGTTAGTGATGTGGGCGTTTAGGCATTTGACACAAAATTGGTCCCCATAATAAAATAAAACTAAGCTAAGTAGACTGAAAACTGTAAGTACTCTACTACGGCAAAATTTATTTTTGAGAACTAATAACTGGCTTTGACAAGGCATTGTCAGCGGCGGCGTTGAGGTCCATGAGGGCTGTGATACGTGGAGCAAGGCAATAAATGGTCTGAATATAAAACTTATATAATTAGCGTACGTTAATTTATAAAAGGTTCGAAAGGAATACATTTAAGGATCATGTTTCTAATAAATATGTTGCCAGAGTAATTCATAACAATAAGCTGTTTGCTAAACATACATACATTCACGTATTCCAAAAGTTCACACGTACAAATGACTCATCAGATTGATTCATGCGAATGCATAATTTGCTAAAAGTAAATTTTAGATCAAAACTCCTAGTATATAAGTTCCAAATTCAAATTCTCTATTCGATTCGCTTGTAACAGATATGCGTTTGCGCATTCTTATTCAAAGATTGAATTTTACTTCAGAAACCGTTTTGTATATAGTATTTAATTACTTAGTGTTCGAAATATTTTACCGATATTCGTTTCTATTCTAGCATTCCAATTACGCGTGACCGCTGATCGGTGCGAGTCGATATTTTGACGATTAAATATAATTTTAAACGTTTATCGATTTCACGGGCTGTTTTGTGAGCTTTGACAGACAAAATATCTATAGATAAGTACTATTAGAATTGTAGAAGACTATTCATAAAAAATATATTTTACTAACTGCTGCCGATTGATAAACTGTTACATTGTAAAAATAAGTTGCTTATATCTAGTTTCAGATTAAATTCTATATCAGTGCCAAATTCTATTCAGATCCATTCAGCCGTTTCTTTTATAACTACTTATAACTATAACAAAGGTATTTTATGTAAGTATAAATTTAATAAAGATGATATAATAAACTAATACAACTTTATAGGATTTCATATAATTTTACCTAATTAGACGCGCCGAAAACCTATCAGTGAAAATGTTTAGAATGTCGGTCTTGCTACTCCTTCGAGCGACACAGTTTCCGTACTGGAAGGGTTAGAGATATTTTACTATTCCAATAAATCTGGCGTTTCTTTGCAGGGGAAATATACACACAAGTACAGTTCTACATACTTACATATACTGATTAAAAAAGAAATTTGCCTACGCACCGCGATTCCAAATTCTATGCTGTCTCCTGACTGTAATGATGGCAAAATGAAGCAAAACAGCAAATAATTTGTTTACAGATTACACTAATAGGTAATCTGTAAACAAAGCTTCCGATTAGGCTTATACTTTGACAGAGGGGAACACAGCGTATAGCTACTCCTTTCCGGAACACAGGTCGTGTTGCTTGAAGGGCTACGCTGATTGCACGTTTATCTTACGCATGTCTTATGCTTGATTACCAAGCTTGTATATATAAAAATCCATCCATACTTCCATACTAATATTATAAATGCGAAAGTCTGTCTGTCTTTCTGTCTGTCTGTGTCTATCTGTCTGTCACCTCTTCACGGCTAAACTGTTGGACCGATTGTGATGAAATTTGGTAGGGATGTAGTTAACGACCTGAGGTCAAACATAGGCTACTTTTGGGCATGATATAACCGAGTCCCACGCGGGGCGAAGCCACGGGGAACAGCTAGTATAAAAATAAACCTAAACAGTCACTAACTCAACAAATATGTATCAATCAATTACAAACTATTCCAATAGTATTTATGCAAATTATCAAGAGATTCACTGAGTCATACCGGATGCCGATAGTGTTATCTATCAGGACCGTGGGAACAAATTATTACTGATAGCCGGTAATATAATATAGTATTGACCCGCGTATTTGTACCCAATATTTTTCTTCAAAGTCCTTCTACCCAATTTTTTTATAAATCAGCCGTAACAAAATCCAGCTTGATTGTTAGACTTGTTTGTAGAAGTAATGATAATTATTTATCATACATTCTAACTTTAGATGCATACATGCATTTAAAGTTTTATATGGCTTGAATTAAGTACTTCTTATCAATGAAACCGATTCGTTGAATCATGTTACATTTGCTTACACATTAATATACAAACAAACATACAATAGGTCCGTTTTATAATAACAAAAATTCGCCAACGCCCAACTTCCGGGAATCGCGTGAGAGAAAGACATATCTATATTGACATACCAACGTAAAATGATACCAGATTTTATATATATATGTTTGTAAATATATTAACGGATTTGTTAAGTGACAGCATGTAATTTAGAGGTACATATTTAAATATCAATAATTAATTTCGTGTCGCATAAGGACGAAAAGACCATCATAGACCTAAGCACTCTTGTATCATTTTGTTATTCCAATGATCATCAATATATCGTGTGACTCCCAATTTTTAACTTTACTTTTTCTACGCAGGAGATGCTTACCTCTTCCCCGTCTTCGCTCTATCTTGCCTTTCATAATGTTTTTCATAAAGTCCTCATGCTGTATTAAGTATCCCCACATTAATCTTCTGTTCTAAATTTGCTTTCACCACCTCCAAAGCTTTTATACGTTTTAAACTTTTTTACTTTTAGTACGGAACTCTTATTCCGCGAATCATCCTGTGCTTGACCGGTTTTGTTGACAAGGTGTAAGTTAAGAATATATTTTGTATAGTCGTAGTATCAGTTTGTCATAATGACCATCTGCCTGTGTGTTATGGGACTGGTCGGTCAACTTTACCGGTTTCGGTGCCTTGTGATCGGGCCGTGTTTTGCCAAAGTAACTAATATAATTTATACGTTATTTGGAACCATTTGGGCTTCGATAATTTTGGAGATGTATGTTATTTTTAATTTTAGGAACAAAGTAACTTACCTACATTTATCGCTCAATCATTTGGCTCGGACTCGTAGAATCGAAACACAAGAGATATACTATTATTGTGACAATTGTGTCCGCTACCTGAACAACAACAACTTTTGTCTTTTCCTGCTTCTCTGAAAATCCCTTGACAGTGGCGAAGTAGAGGTCCTCACAAATAAAATATACCAGAATCGAATTGCTAAGAAGAAGACAAAAAAACCACAATGTCTAACTAAGTTCACCGCCAAATAAGTAGAGGTATATTTATACATATGTCGTAAATTAATTTCTTTTTCACACTGTGAAATGTTAATTGTAGACTTAATTCGTCACCCTGGAGCTGGTTCCACAATTTGCGGACTTCAGAAAAACAATGGCCGACCTTAAAAGGTGGCGAGCGTCTGTCCGGTTTTTGTTGAAGAGACCCAAAATTGGCGAGTTCGGAAAAACAAATGAGAAATGCGTCTTTTGTTTTCGGTTTAATAAACAGTTTTGCAGAAAGGCTTCTGAAATCCCGCAGGGTACAGCTTTAAATACATAAACTACATTGTTTAATATCACGTTGTTCTCAAAGGATGAAAAGTTATCTACCTTTCCCTTGTTCTTATTTTTATCTCTCTCTATCAAACATCAAAATGAATTTAGTAGTTTAGGCGTAAAAAGATATTCTCGTTTGTGATTTCTACTACCATTATACAATGTTATCATCATTTGAATGTGTTTCCCAGTTGCGTCTTTTCGCTACAGACCCCAGAGTACGCTATCCTAGTCCTAGTTTCATCATTCAGATCGGAAATCTATTGGAAAGGCCTACCTAAAGATATCCTGCACCTGAAATGATGAGATCTTATTCTTCGTGCAGGTTTTGTAAATTATACTTACGAGTACCCTTGCTATTTCACTCTTTTTCACTTGATTATTCTTTCTTGGTGCAACAACTATGTTCACGTACATTTCTTGGGTTTACTTAATTAATGTCTTCTTTTTCTTCATCGGTCCCACATATGGACAGCTCTGTAAATGCTTCCTCACCTGCTATGTTTACGGCTCACGCTGTCCACACATCTGGTCCTAAGGTTGGCTAGAAGAAATTGCATTAGCGATAAGTCCGTCTTTGTACACATTGTTTGTATTTGTATCAACATGTATAATCACGAAATTGAAAACAATGCAAACATTTCATGTGGGATTTGAATCAATAATTTTTATTTAAAAAGTTGAATCCATAACTTCAGAAACTATTTTTGCGCGGGAAACCGCGGCCGGTCACTTGTGAAAAAGCGACGTCGAATTTGACAAAACAAGATACGCTATCATAAAAATAAACAGTTGGACGCGTGGGAACGCTATATTTTGACGAATGTAAACAAAGATTACGCCGAGACTGTTTCCTTATTTATTTGGTTGATTTAGCCTATTTCTGTTGAAACTCTTCAAACGTTGGTAATAAACATCTTAACTTAAAATTTTAATACTTATAAAATTTCTTAAGAGGAAAAAGTACTATTTGACTTGCATTTCGACGCAAGCTTTACTATTTATGCTAGGATAGCTGTAATGGACCTATATTAAAACTTTAATTTAATACTACTTGCACATTTCAAATTCAAAGCAAAAGTAAGAATTGATACTCAAGTATTCGATATCAAGTAAAATTATATAATACTTAGTATAAACGATACAATTTGGTTTTTTAAATTAGACAATTTATATCGTCTAACGAATTGTACGATATCAAACATGTTTACTTTCCACAAGTGCTAAGCAAACATGTCCGAAATACGTTAAAATTTCCCATAAATATTTACATATTTATGTAAATTGTTGTAATCTGCGTAATAATATTCGCTGATCGATTTTTTCATTCGATTCAAATCGGACAATCAGCATTTCCTTTCAACGTTTGGGTGGTCTCCAAAAAGAGTGATGGATACATTCAGATTTCATCTCATGTCCTCATGACGATTTTAATCAATATCCGTATTCCCCTATATCGATTGAAGATTGATTAGGTAATTAAGTAAACTAAGATCACTATTTTTGCAGTATTTAAGTATTTCATACGTGAACTTCTCTTACTAGTTATTCTTTTTGACTAAACAACTTTGTACTCTCATAAACAAGTGTTTTATTATCTATATTAGTAGGATAAGATCTAAACATAGGTTTAGGTTTATGCTTGTTATGCTACTATCTATTTAAATGTTTCTTTCCCATTTGTATTTTATTGCATAGCTATTTTCTAGGATACATTTTATAAAAGTTATATATAAGTATCCATTGTATTTAAAGATATCAATGTCAAAATAGTTCTGCATCGTTGACTAGATAATCACATCAATAATAAAATAAATAATTCATGATCTGCAATTGCAACGCGTATGCATACATTACTCTGTATCTAACAACCTTGCATAAGGCGACTTCGGGTAAGTTGAAGGCTTGGTAACAACAAGCACTGACAAAGGCAAATAAATAGTTCGTTTTTGTTAGTACCTACTACGACCACAAAAATAGTCCCAAGTCTCAGTACAATTTTTAGTTTCTCAATCTGTGTGGTAACGCATATCCGATGCAATGCTAATTTCATATAAAATTATTGCTGATACAAATCTTCGTCTGCAAGAACGGGATGTATCTGATTGCTATCAATTTGTATTTCGCGCCAACAATCGATCAATGGTTTCTTTTATTTGTTTTGTAATATGTCGACACTGTCTGTT
Organism: Apomyelois bistriatella; assembly: GCA_947044815.1. Lineage (NCBI taxonomy): Eukaryota > Metazoa > Arthropoda > Insecta > Lepidoptera > Pyralidae > Apomyelois > Apomyelois bistriatella. Next base: position 13,801,715 of record OX345691.1, read on the forward strand.
TTTGCATAACACGCATTTTTTCTTTCAGGTTTCGTTTCCTGTTCACCCTCTCCGTGCAAGAATGGCGGGACCTGTCTCTCGTCGCCCCGGGGAGAATACTTCTGCAAGTAAGTCTCTTATTTTTTTTTAAATATTGAAAGTGCAGCGCGAAGGGCATGTTTGTTGAAATCATTGGCAGATCAAAATTTTGTTACATTACATTGGAATATTTTGATCATTAGTCTATATTATTACATTTTGATTATTAGTTTTCGAGGTTGTAGTTCACCATATTCTGCTATGACTTTACTTGGTAGACATGTCTGTCTCTACATATTTTTTATTTAACAACCCAGGGTTGGCCTATGGACCTGTAGTACGAGAATTGGAATTGAAAAAGAACAGCAATTATGGATGTCAGTACCTAAACTATCAGGTTAGCAAGGATACTGAAAAATGCACGTAACTTAAAGGAAATTAATTAATTTTGCTAAGAAACATCAAGGCATGACATAAACGTAACGTATAAAAAACTATAGACTACTAAACAAAAATCAATTTAACGCACAGACATATAATTCATTTTCATTACTGCAAATTTATTTCTGTATAAAACGTACTCTGTAACTACATCTTTTGATATAATTTTTATCTGCTAACTACTCCTCTATCGTATGTGTCTTGCAATAAATACTCTGTTCATTTTGAGTTCTGTGATGTTGTTAGTAAGATACAATTTTAACTGTCAAATTTCATTGCGACCGCTGGTAAAATATCATTTTAGGGTCTTTATGTGCCCCTATACGACCCGGTGTGTTGAGTATCGGACAGATGTGCAAGCCCTTCGGTTGAAATGGGCCCTAATTGCAATAAAAAAACGGTTGAATGCTTATGGTCCTTTAGATACTGATCGATATTTTTGGCGCCCAAATATTTCTGCGCTAATTTTAGTACGACATCTAAGTATAAATGCGCAATCGATACATAAATTAAGTAATAATTTAAATAGATGTAAAAGCCAAATTGCACTAAGTTACATTTAAACAAGATTATAGTGGTAAATATTTTTTTAATGAAATAGGACAGTATAATAAATATGTTATCAAAACTTTAATATTTGGTGTTAAATATAATTTCAATCAATTACAAATCAATGTCAATATTATCAAAACAGTCATCTTCATCAAACACTTTATTCTGAAAAGCTATGCTAATGCACTCCTTTGATATGGTCTCGATTTGCATTGAGTGCATTTATATTACATGTATTTGTATCAATTTGTATGAGTGGTTCATGATGCTGCAGTTTCACAATGCGAATACTTAACGTTATCAAGTCAGGACGATGGCCGTTCGAAAATGTCAGTAAAATGACCTTCCTTAGACTTAAACGGATGTTGATCATGTACTGGATAAGTTCATAAATGTCAATTTTGCATTAGTGACTACATCCATTTTAGTATTATTTTCATTAGTCTTAATTTATTCTTATTTCTTTTTAAATCAGTCATCATTTACTTTGGGTTTGATTTACTTTGGGCTTTCTTTTTTTGGTAGGTGATTCTGCTAGTTTTTGTAGGATATACGATACACAAATCTACAAATATAGTAAAAAAAGAACAGATGAAACGTTTTTAAACAATAGAGGATCAATTATTGACATTCCAAAGTATCTCGTTATTTAGTACTCCATCTTGGTTTTTATAAGACATTAAGTCTTATTTAGCTAGCTTCATGAACCTTTTACAGCTGCCAGCTTCTCATTCAACGCCAATGAAATCAGTACATTTATACTTAGTCATAAATAAATGCAACTGCTCCATCATCAATCGTTCGACTGATCGTAACAGCACGCCCACAACTCGTTGCATACAATAATGCATTTCCTGGCATCCAGGGACTATCTGATAGCCTTACCAGTGCAATTCACACATGCAGCCCTTTAGTGGAAATATTAGTTTGAAACCCCTTGCATATTGTTTTAACTTTCTTTTTTGGTAGAGTAAAAAAGAACTTCTTTCTTTATTCAAATAGTGCATAGTTATCAACATAGACGTAAAATTTTTCAATCTGCCTGAAGACTTATCGATTGCCATCTGATGAAGGGAAACTTGATAATAAATTGGTTCTCACTTTCATTTCTTCAAACGGAAATAGACGCATATCAAAACTGTGCTCCCAATTTTCAATATGTTTGCCAACATATTAATGAAACACACACATAGACGCTAATACTTTTAATTTATCATCTATTGCTACTCTAACCTCACCACCGCCTCACACCTGGACCTGTATTACTTCGGCTCCCTTTGTTCCCTCATTGGCGATGCTCATTAAAACCATACCCTCATATGGCCGTTGAGAACCTTTTAAGGATATACGCTACACATATTTACTCTGACTCGGAATGGAGCGCATCCGTTTCTGAGTTTGATCAGTATTGTTTGCCCGATAATGGATCGTTATTTGGTATATTTGCTATCTTTTCGCATAGTCATAATTCATAAAGCTTTTGTTTCCTAGTCCTGTGCAAATAATAGAATATTGAATACTTTTTAGCACCACAGAAATTTTAATATTATTTTAATTTTTATACCAATAAGCATAAAGATGGGCGTGTGATCACAGTAGCCTAAATTACGTTCGGGATACCGCAAGGGTATCACTAGAGCGCCGCCAATTCATGATCTAGGACGTTTCACCATAGTGCTTAGTACTACATGCGAGAAAATACCCAAAAAACGAATTAAATCCATTTTTTCTTTCAATTTGGGAACTGATAAAAAAAAAATAAGTTACACATTTAAAATAGTACTATCAACCTATCCCTGCATAAAGATATGGTTTGGAAGTTTATGTATAGTTAACTTTACGTACCCTAAGCTAAAGCTGAAGCGTAAGCTGAAAATGCAACTATTTGCAGTTAACTTTACAATACTATCCATATATCAAACTCATAAACCAAAATCGCCACTAGTAGATTCACAGATAAAAGATAACAATTGTCCAGTGTCTAGCCGTGTCGGTGAACTGTTGTGGGCGGCGGCCTCATTCCGGCCGATGTCACGCTGCCTATAGACTATGATAGAGAATTTAAACTTGCATTCGTAGATCTAGTTACAATCCTGGATAAGATTCAAGATAATCGAAGTCTTGGAGTAGTGGGTTTCTGTATCGATGAAGATCCTCTTTTGAATGTTGAGCTTCATCAAGATTATGTTTTGAAGTTATTTTCAGAAAATGCTTAGGTATATTTTGTATTTGATTTATTGCATGATTCTGTAATGCAAAACGATTAAATGATTTTGTATTTATGTGCGTTTATTTCATCATCATCATCATATCGTGTGAGTTACAGAGTGACACACCACATGGCACATGCTGTATAAAACTTTCTTATATAAACATTCAAAAAGTTGTTGATGTTTTAGAAATAAATCATGGTTACTGGCATTTGTATAAAATTTGACGAGGGTGTTAAGATTTGACTCTTTGCTTTAATGGACTTGACATGGGAGTTTTTTAAAAGATCCTGAATCATTATAAAAAAATATACACTTATTTTTGATTTTATTATTTTTCAAAGTTTATATCATTTAATGTTATCAATAACTTACACGTTTGTAGTTCTCACAAATCAATCCAACCATAAAATAATAAAAGGGATGGACTAGGATTATGGATTGTATCAAATAGAAATAACAATTAGACACCCTTCTCCACCGCACGTGACTCAAACATTATCTGTTCAAAATTTGTTATCCGTAACATTACGAAATTAGAACCAAATAATGCATAACGTTTGTAGAAAATAGTTTCTAATTCAACCATTTATACTATATGATTGAAGGGTTCTACAAAATCAAAATTTCTTTGTCCTACGAAACAATAGTCTACCTATTATCAAAATCAAATTGGTTGCCAGACGTCTGGGGCGAAGGTCTCCGCCCTCTTAAAGGTAGAAATAAAAGAATGAGATAAAGGGCCATTTGCTTCACTTCTATAGCTTGCTTTTTTAATTCTTTTTTTTATTATTATTTTTATTTATAACATTCAACTTTTTTCTTTTTATCTTGGAAGCCTGGACAATCATTTCACCTTGTTCTGTTGTATTTTTGTGTAATTCTCATGTTAAGTGAATTGTAAAATTCTTAATGAGAATAAATATCTATAAACCAACAAGAACAATGTCCGTAAATTATAGACAGATAGGTCATTTAGTCATTACGCGGTGGATAATGACATCATCCAGATAAATACAAATCGAAAAGTTGTGATAGTAGAAAATGAAGGAAATTAACATAGTTTTAATTGTACTAAAGCAAAAATTTTAATACGACGTCCTATAAAAATTAACAAGATGGGGCTTACATTTCTGCTACTAAAAGTCACAGAACATTTAACTGCATACGGGTACAACTATTTTTGTGATGTATGCTAAACCGAGAAGTTCACACGATACATTGTACTTTAAGATGCAAGTACAGGTTTGAACCACAAAGCCACTTGGACATTTAGAACGTTACATGACAGTATCTAATAAAACCAGCAATTTCACACAAACACCGATACTAGTACCAAAACTGCTTCAATTTCCAAGAATAGTGCACGGGTAGTGAACCTGTGACCCTTGGACAGCGCACACGTCGAGCCACTCACGAAAATGTTATTTGTTTGTTGATTGTTATGCTCAAACGACGTAATCTTCATCTTAATCAACTCTACTGATGTCTAGAATTACTTCATAATTATCATCAAATAAATAGATAATATTATGAAACACGACTATTACTAACCCTGAAACATATGTTTGCAAAGCTTTTTTTTATCTAACTATTAATTTCATAATCAAACTCCAATTACAATTTAACAAAGATCTGTTTCCTTTTCCGTTATATTTACTTTATAATCAAATAAAATCGAACCTTTAAGTTATAAAATACTAGCTGTTCCCCGCGGCTCCGCCCCGCGTGGGACTCTGTAATAACGCGCCCAAAAGTAGCCTATGTTTGACCTCAGGTCGTTAACGACATCCCTACCAAATTTCATCACAATCGGTCCAGCAGTTTAGCCGTGAATAGGTAACAGACAGACAGACAGACAGACTTTTGCATTTATAATATTAGTATGGATGCGGTAACTTTTCCTTTATTATCAAATGAAAATTGTAATGATTGATATAATAGTATTTTAAATTTTAATACCAGATAGAGTTTCGTAGTAAAATGTAAATCAGGGCTCGAATAGCCGCAGTAAAGTTTTATAGGGCTAGATTACAAAACGTTATAATAGATGGTGACTGTGGTTTAATGCGAGTTACATTCCCAATAAAACAAACGTAAGGACATTAGTCGCTATGCCAGCATCACACGAAACATTACGTAATTAAAGCCGAAAAGCCAAAATGTAGCAAGGACAGTTGTGCAATGGTGAATAGTCTAAATAGACTGTTCGCTTGTTGAATCTATTTCTTCTTAGCTATTATAGAGGTACTGATCAATGTTCTTGTTTTTCTTAATTTCCAGTGTGTAAGGTTTAGCATTCAGTGTTTGTTTCGTTTGTTCTATATTTTCATTTTTCCTCCTTTTATCTTCTCAGTTCATCTGGGGTTGGACCGCTTTGTATTATGCCGATGCCAGGATGTCCACCATGATTAATATATTCTCCCCTTGTACTTTTAGAAATCTTTTGTGTCTATAGTCTTAGTCATCTTTGGATATATAATCCCATAGAAAAAGGAAATGGAAATCGTGCGCTTTGACGCCAGGCAATTTTTTTAAATCTATGTATAATAAAATTATCTGTCTGCTCTTTCCTAAAATCCCCTTCAAAATTATTGGAGGCTGTGTTATGTAACCTATCCATTATAGAAATGCATTTATAATAAAGGAGACGGCCACTAAGAAGTGCATTAAGTGTAATCGTTGGCTACCTCGTTACACCCAGAGTGCGGCGGAAAAGGGTTCACTTTTTCTTTGTTTGATTTACTTTAGAACATAATAGTAGCACTTCCTCAAATTTCGAGATGGCCGTCGAGACCGTGGGAAGAGAAATGGTTTTTAGAACTGTTACTTACGTCATAAAGTAAAAAAATGTCGTTTTGTATGAACATTGTAGTTACTGAATCCATGCTAATATTATAAATGCGAAAGTCTGTCTGTCTGTTTGTCTGTCTATCTGTCTGTCTGTCTGTCACCTCTTCACGGCTAAACTGCTGGACCGATTGTGATGAAATTTGGTAGGGATGTAGTTAAAGACCTGAGGTCAAACATAGGCTACTTTTGGGCGCGATATAATCAAGTCCCACGCGGGGCGAAGCCGCGGGGAACAGCTAGTTATATAATATGTTTAATTCTAAAATACAAATATTTCTATTAACTAATCATATTATATTTGAGGAATCACTTGTTGTATTTATAAGATTAACAAAATAAAATTTGCTGCAAGTTTACGTCAAAATTTTGATTAAACCGTCGAATCAAATCCACACGCAAACGGTGAATCTTGTAATAAAGGCTATTTATAAAAAAATATAGCGAAATGTGTCGCTATTTTTTTCTATGCTATTATAATAAGCAAGAGGTGCATTTACATTTCTTTGGCCCAGAACTTATAATAGTACTAACTTCATACATAGGTAAATTCAAATAAGTAAGTTTAAAGCCAATTTGATACTATTTATTGAACTCCTAAAATATTGATTTAGCTATGGTTTACATACACGTATTTGCCATATTTTTTTAAACCGGTCTATCTTTACCTCTCGTGATATTTACAGTGTCTTGAAAAACAAGAACATAAAGCTACTGGTTTTGCAAATCAACGCTTCGGCACGCAATAATAAATGCGATTCAAGAACGCTACAGCATCTTAGAAGGTGAAAATATTAACTTATTTGCGTTTTGATTATTCAACAAAATGTCTCTTAACACAAGCTTTGAACTTACTTTGGGGCTAGCTTATTCTATGTCATTTGTTCATATATATAAAAAAACTGTACTTCGAAATGAATTTAAGATTATAGAGCATTTAAACATCCAAGTTAATTTGTTTAACAACAATTCGTATCACGTAACCACATTCGACTCGCTTGATAGCAAGCATTTCCGAATCCTATGGAATACAAGAACCAATAAATTTAAAGATATTTATTACTTATCCTTCAATAAGGACATTATACTGCTGAAAGACTACAAGATTTATATTGGACATGTCAATGCAAGTAAGACTCAGTAATTACTTCGAAGAGCAATAACTCCTCTTACTTCTTTTTTACATCGAATTAAAGCCATGATCGATAACTTTTCTCATTCCTTTAATAGTAGTATGTGGTTACCTTTAAAAACTGAGGATACAAGGCTCAGACCAATGTAATGGTAATTGCCTACGTGTATCAACTCCGCATTGACTATGATTGATTCTTAATACAAACCATTATAGCACCAATTGGTAGTATAATACGGCATAATACAGCTTAGTCGCAAAGGAGTGGCCACGATTTACATGCCGGTAGTTTCTGTTGAGACATTAACTTTTTTTTGGCTTCATTTTAGGTCTTATTATTCGCGGTAATACATTTTAGTCAAAATTGCAAGGACTGCGTTTAAGTCAATGTCCGTTTTGTCCACCGAAACATTTTTGGAACCACCAACAGCGTTGGGCGTTGCTGCTTAAACTGCGAATACCTTAATTCTTTACAAGTTTTTATTAATGTCTGTTAATTACCTACCAAATTTAACGTTCTTTCCAGAGTTTTCACATGCTTGTTAAGTTTACGGAATTTTGATTTCAGTCTATTTATACATGTTATATTAGGTTGTGATGTCACACATTGTATTTTCTACTTCTTCTGATTTTCTATTAGTCCTCAAATAGGTAAGTACCTAAGTTTGCAATCGAATGGTAAAGTTTCTAGATAGAGAATTAATATAGAACAATCTTTTATCAATTATCTGGTTGGTATTCTTAATAGACAGATATAGGTACAATCCTATACAGGGTCTAGTGCGTGAGTCAGAATGATTCTACTAATCGATGATTCAATAAAATACCAGAAGGCAAACTCCTTTCGGTATACAATTCTTGCCAAACTGTTTGGACCATAAATAAGGCGAAGTCTATACTTTTTCTAAGGATTGCCGTTCTTTGAACAAAATAAGAATGAGATATGGAATTTCTTCCCGAGACGGCATGCGTGGACGATCATTTTCGTACCATTATCTGTGGAACCGGTTTGTTTGCGAATTTGAAACAATGGCTGAACCGCCATGAGCCTGCGACTGGCTTAGTGACGTCTTAAAATGCGTGTCGATAACTCTGGATAAAAATAATTGAATTTAAACTATTAAAGTGCTTACTTTCAAAATTAGAAGTATAAAGATCCAATTGTCAAATAAAAAAATAGTTAAATAAAAGATTTAGGTTCACAAGGAGAATAACCGAAGTCAAAATCGATGAAGTCCTTACACAAAGTGTTACTAAGATTACGTATGATAGTTATACAAAGTAGTACCAACTTACAAACATATCTATGGCGCTAGGATACTTCTTTGGACTCTGATATGCATAGTATACCTAGTATTTATATCCGATATGAAACTGCTTAAAACTTATACAAAAGGACAGTCTAGGCAAGATAGTTTAAGATATTATAACTAATAAAAACAAAAGTTGAGATCAGTCCATTTGTGGCTGAATCATCTCCATCGCAGACAATTTATAGAAAGACTTTATTATAGAGATTTATTACTCAACTAATTACACATCTTGGTACATACAAACATACGCGCGTTTTATTAACAATCAGCCTAGAGGTATTCAAGCGTAGCTGTGGGTTGTGATGTGAACAGTTTTATGCTTGTGTTTAGGGTAGGTACATCTACGAAAATTTACCTTAATGAAATAGTTTTAGGTTTGAACTAGGTAGCATTTATCAAGGTAAGCCCTAGTAAGGCCCTAGTGTTAAAACTAGTTTTTATTAGTCTAGGTGTTGTAATAAGAAGGAATTAATCTGTAGCCAAAATAACCCTTCCCAAATATGATTAATGATAAGAAGTCAAAATATTAAAAAGAAGATTTGTAATGAAACGTTTGCACATTTTTGATGATAAAACCTTGTTTTGGCTTTGTTTTTTTTTCGGGAAACGAGTTCTTTCTTTAACTGCCGACAAACGAGTTGTATTAATATTGGTTTATGCGACCATTTAAAATTTAACTCCACTTTTAACCCTAATTGTTGACTTTAAGGGTATAACTTATATCGAGGCGTTTTATGGACATGTAACAATCAAGTTATTTCACTTCAAAGAGAAAGGTTAAGCTTATTTTTGAAGTCATAAAATTTTGAACAATTAATCTTTTCGCCCCATTTTATCTGCAGCTATTTGACATTAAATTTTTTAAGATGAAGGTGGTGAAAAGATATATAGATAAAATGGTGTTCTAGCAGAACATAATAGCATGATTCAATTTTTAAAAATTGCGTATGTGACAGCGAGCTCCGCTCACATTTTAAATATCTATATATATCGATCATGTTTTATAATAAAACCTTGCATAACAAAAGATACCGTTTACCAAAATGCAAATATTGTACTATCGCTATTAGAATGGCTAGCCATTCCCTTGTCCTTTAGCTTATAAACTAGAACACACTTGTCCATTTATTCAATTAACTTCCTTAATGAATCCGATGGTGTATTGCGCAAACATAACATCTGAGTCTGCTATTACGTTTGCTTCATTTTTTTATCTGTACTATTGTTTTGGCTCCTTTACAGTAATCTTTCTCTCATAAGGACTTACTTCAGTTAGATTAACTGGTGGTGAAAACATGCGAAGTAACTCAGTACATACTTGTATTTGACTTCTGCAAAGTAACTTTTATTTAAATCTAATAAGTAATAACTTTTTTTGGTTGTGATCCTATTATGAACAAACTTTTAAAATACAAATTAATTCATCTGATACCAGCAACAGATCTTTTTAATGATGAAATGCTAGATCTTACCGACAACTATCCATACAATGTCACAACATGAACAACGGCTTATACGGCAAATATTTATATTTGCAACGAAATTTCCACTCATCAAGTCAGCAGCATCGCATCAGGGCCTTTTCAACTGCTGCACCTAATGAACTCTGGCTGAGCCATAAAAGGAGTTCGTTTGTATTGTGCGCCCGCAATCGGTCCAGATATCTGTATCATGGCATTGTCGCTAACGATGCGATTTAGTTCGGCTTGTTACACTTTAATGCCCTCGGCCATTGCAGCGTCTATCGGCTTAGCTTTCAGATCGTAATTTATCATAACTTTCTTAAGTCTGGTTTATTGTATGTTCATTTGATACTTATTACAACATCATATCATCGTTTGGTTTTGGAATAAATTTGAAATCCATACTAATATTATAAATGCGAAAGTCTGTCTGTCTGTCTATCTGTCAGTCTGTCACCTCTTCACGGCTAAACTGCTGGACCGATTGTGATGAAATTTGGTATGGATATAGTTATGCACTAGGAGTCAAACATAGTCTACTTTCGGGCGCGATATAACCGAGGCACACACGGGCGGAGCCGCGGGCAACAGCTAGTATGATTATATATAAACATATATTTCAATTTCTGGCCAATTTCAAAGTATTTAATATTAAATTATTATTTTCTTTGTTTACTTATATAAGTCTCAGAATACAACTTGGCGTAAGCTTTAATCTTTCCCCGAATAACTCGAAGTGATTTCCATGTAAACGCACTATAAAGCTTTGACCGTGAACTTTTACGATTACCTTTGTCTCTCAGTATCACATTCCCAAATCTTGATGACAATACAGACTATAAAGAGCTCTTGAACTTGCCTCGGTAACATATGAAAAAGCTGATGTAGGTAAATTAGTGAAAGACAAAAATAAGCTTTGGGTAGATGTTAATAAGGATTTTGATGATGTTAGTGGAAGCATATGTGAAAATACACCTGAGCTAGGGCCTATCACGATACCGTGAAGCACGTCTCTCTGAGTTTCGACCGTCATATCTGTTGTCGCTAGTCTTAATGGCTCCACTAACTGTAAGACCTCATGAATGCACGAAGGATTAACTAGAACACGTATGAAGTCTTTTATTTGGTCTCGTTTATTACCGCTTCAAACCGCTATTTATATTATTAGTTGGAAATAAAAAAAAAAACATTATTTAAAAATCGTATAACGTTTAAAACGATAATCTAAAAATTCTTTGAACGAATCCATATCTTAATAGCATTCATTATAAATAGCGTTAATGGTCCACCTGAACTTCGTTACAATGCACAATAGTTTCGAAATGATAAATCGATATATATAATCACTTATTCATAACAAAGTATTGGTAAATCCGAAGTTGATTATAAAGTCAGGGAACATGTCTGCCACCCACTAAACGCATGTAGACAGCTATTCTAAAAGTCTGACGCGTAACACGAGCTATTAATCTGAATGGTTGCAACATAAATGTTAACTATCAATTATTCGTCTAATGAAATAATAGCAGAAGAAACTCACGACAGGCCTCATACGAGTACCTTGAGCTTGCTTAACGCACATCTTTTGAAGTCAACCAGGATCTGTTTAAATACAGGCTTAGATTAATGTATACTTATGATAATGTTGATACTTCCTAATTTATGAAATTTTAAAAAGCCCGGAGATACAAGAGATAAAACACGGCGAAAACAAAATGAAAGAAACTAATATGCTATAACCAACTCTATACAATCATAATTTAAATTGACAATCATGTAGATTTTGTGAAAATATTGTTTTTGAGAATGTTTGTCCCTGCGGAAAACTGCCGACTTTTGTTATCTAAAAAAGGCACATACTAGTATATTGGTGCCGATTTTTTCCTATTTACTACAATAGAAAGAATTGGAGTCATATAATAACTATCACTACATAGTATAAAACAAAGTCGTTTTCTCTGTCCTTGTCTCTGCTTAAATCTTTAAAAACATGCAACGGATTTTGATGATGTTTTTTCCAGTAGATAGAGTGATTCAAGAGGAAGGTTTTTATGCCTTTGCGAAGCCGGGGCTGGTCGCTAGTCAGTCATAAATCTCAAAAATCCGATTTCGCATAGCAATAGACTACTTAATAACATTCAAAAATCATTAATTATTGTACTCTGAATAGCGTTGAGAGACAAGAGTTGCGTTGCCTGACACTTCATCAATTTGCGACACATTCTGTGCCCCGGTGGTACATGGTGCTGCATTGTTCGGATTTGGACCCATTATGTTCCTTAATGACTTGTCTTGTTTACCTACTTTCCCTGCTGATCACGCAACATAATTCAGCAAAGGAACAATAGTGGTGTCTTCTTTCATGATAAAGATGACGTTGGTTTGTTTGGAATTCATGACATGTATCTGTTGTCTTTACTGGAGTATCTACAATTTATTGCAAGTGTTAATTTCTATCAAGAATTGTTTACATTATTCGTATTCGTAAAAAATATCACTTCGGTGAAAAAAATTCATTTCAATTAGTGGTTACAAAGTTTACTTTAGAAGATAGGCTAGGCTTAACACTGAATTTATAATCCTTAGATGGTGCTTAATAAACATTTATTTTTTTAATTGTCCCTGCACACCCTGGTGTTAGATTCAAATCATTGGTAAAAAATATTAACATGTCAAACATAATCTAAATCCTTAGCTAAATCTTTAAAATTACTTTTAGTGTCTATGTCTAAATTAAATGCACCTTTTAATCTGCTTCAGCAAAAAACCCACGTGGAAAATATCTAACGTTACATTTTTTCTACACAAAAACATTTTTTACTTCCAGACATGTCATATTGTCAGACGCGTCGATAGCTTGACAATAGACCTGGGGATACGAACTCTGGCCCCGATAGAAACTTCAGGTACCTCTCGTTTCGTCATTTGTCAGACCATGTCAGCTCTCAGGCCGATAGCTTCAATTTACATAAATATCGTGACATTGGTTCAGAGGTTACTCACCTTATGTTCAATATTATGTATCACATTTTATTATGCAATGATGTAAACCAATATTAGCATGACGTTAATTTGCGAGTTTGTGATGTGTTGCCCTGCGGTTTTATCCGCTGTTGATAAAGCTTAAGTCTATTATGTTTAGTTTAACCGTAAAATGCAACAAAATCGTAATATGTATAGTGGTTCCAAATTTTATTGCTTTCAAATTTTAAACTATTTACTTATGCTTTAAATCAAATCTGAAGTCGCAACATATAAAACAAACAAACATGTTTTGAAAGTACTTCAAAGCTTAATAAAGATATATTTATGACACAAACGATTAATATCAAAATGAATGCATATTATATATTTGAAGACATCAACATTTTTATTATTATAACAGATGAGAGAACCCACCTTCGCACAGTTCCTAATAATGAAAGCAATATAAATTTCAAACTCATCTTGACGGACTAGGCAACCATCATACAGTATGAGAAACTGACGAGTTTTTTGTCTTTAATAGAGCCAAGACGTGACCAGTCCAGTCTCGAGCTCGGATTCCCGGAGCGGCGCGCGACAAAAAACAAACTAATTTAGGATTTAGATTACAAATGGTCGACCGTAGCCAACTGACTTATCCACTGTTTACTCTGCTCCAGCATTTATTTACGCACGATCTTTTGAAAAACCGTGGCTCGAGATTACAGACGACAAAATATCGTTCATATCGTTCTTATAATTATGAATAACTTTATCACTTTGCTTTAACTATCTAAAATTCAAGAGCTGCGATATTGTCTCTTCCAAGCCCATCAACTATTTATTTAATTGTTATATAATTATTTTACAGGATTTTCAATATATTATATCTTTCACCAGTTTTTTTCACATCCCATACAAAATGATTCTTAGTTTTTTCTTTATAACTAACTACTTTATAATATCCCTCAAATTTTTGAAAATCTATTTCACATTTAGTAAAATCAATTCTGCTATTATGAATTTAAAAGAAATTGTTCACCTTCTCTTACTCGTGTACATGTTTTCAGCCAATGTTAGCAATTAATCAGACTGATTTAACCGAACGATCTACTGTAATAATTTACAATAGCAATCACATGAAACGAACCACTATAATTTCCAATTAGCTGGTAGACGCAGTCCAAGAGTCTACGTACGTCGTTGACGGACAATGGCAAAAGGGTCCGCGACACAAAAAGGAAGAATTTAATGCGATATAAACAACATTGTTGTCAAAACGCGCGACTTAGTCGACTCTTTATGGCCTTTAGAAGCACCGTGGGTGTATTGGAAATATTTGCATAGCAACTATAAAGTAGCTTTTTAATGGTTAACTCATATCTTCTCCATTTGAGCCGGTTTTGACATTGATTGCGTCCGATTGTTAAGTTCTGCTCGAATTTGGTTTGACATAGAGTTTTTTGTGAAACCCTTAAATAAACCAACGGGTTTTCTTTCTGTTCATGAATGGCGCAATATAAACTTAGGTTTGTTTCACAAATTTGAACAAATTAAAACGCAGAAGGCTATTTAATGAGAGATGGTTGGGAGTGTATTAACGTTAGTGTGATAAGTGATGCCAATTAACGTATAGAGGAAATAAACAACGCTGTCACGTTAAAGGAAACATTGTTGGAGATGAAGGGTCTAACAAATATATGGCGTGACATTTAGTAGTACTTAACGTTAGTGCCGTTAAATAGACGCATCAAAATGTGGCTGCTGTTAAACGCACCAAATTAGAGTTATGTCCTGTTAAACGTGTAAGTATGCTTTAATAAGTTGCTTGGGAATTTTGAACTCTACAGAAAATTTGTTTACACGTTAAGCAATAGGTGCTCTTTTGTCTTTACTTAATATTTACGACTTAGGTTACTGTCAATAATGATAGGGACTTCGCCCAAAGGAATAACTTGGACTTGTTTGTCAGTCTGCGCAATTGTAAGGGCACTCGTAAACAGAGAAACATATTGTTCAAAGGCTTAGAGCATTCAACCTGTTATTACTGGTAATGCTTTATGGTAACTGGGCGGACACGCCCTAACTTGATCGATGGACATGGGCCAGGTCAACGTGCCCAAATATGAAAAATTTTTCATCTCTTTTACTGTTAAGTTGCCTGAAGAACATGCCATATTTCTTTTTAAATATAAGTAATTCTTAATACTTACATAGATATTCGTTACCTTATCTATCTTATCAATTTTCCTAAGCGATTTGTTTATTATTTCCCAACTTAACAATTTCCGTTTTCTGTTTAAAGTAATTATCAGCTCTTTTGCATACGTTCATTAATGTTGTCTGAAACTCGTCATGAATGAAAGATTGGCTGCCAGTATTGGCTACTTTCTCAGCTACTCAAGTGGGATTATAACCGCTGTAAATTTAAATTGTATCACGACTTCCCGTTCATGATACTTTCATCTTAAAACCGTTTTTTCGTATGGTGCTCCAAAAACTGTTGTCTGTTGACACTGTATGACCGATGCTATCTTTTGATTAACTAACAATATTTGAGGTAAAATCAATCTTAAAGTCTAAAACACAACATTCAATTTACGTGAACTTCATTGGAGATTATCGAATTAATAAATATTTTTGAATTAACATTTTTAAACCTTTACTTTAGAGTTTGTTTTTATATGGCTGATTCGCATGCCATTCAAATCGATTATACACAACGGAGTGTTACTAAGTAAACACTCGGAGATGAGGATTCGAACCGATTCCAGCGGTGTTTATTTTAAAGAATTCTCTATGCTTTTTTAGTCAGGTTCATCGGAGTCCATTGATCGGGTCGTCTCGAAGTTCTTGACTATGACATCGAGCCTTCTGTCAAGAGCTAAAGAATTTCATGCATTTTATGTAGCATCAATATTGTTGTTTATTAAGCAAACTATCCAGTGTAACCAGTTGAATTGTAAATATTATTATGTATATGTAGATATTCATACCTAATCAAAAATGTTCATATACTGACGACATTGACTCTAAGTAAACCATTTTTGTTATGTAGATATATGAGAAAGTAGTTTCTGATATTACTTGGATATTAAATTTATCTTATACTAAAATACATGTAACAAAACTGATGATATATTTGTTACATAACATGCTGGACTCGTAACTTATATTAATTAATTACTACTTTACTCGTTTCCGACTCGTTGGTCGTTTGATAAAGATGGACTATTTTTCATTATTTAATTCATGATACTTCGAAATCCTTAAAATACCTAATGAACTAAATATGAATAAAATTAGTCAACATTTTACCAAATAATATCAGTTGATGCAGTGATAACACTAAATTTGCCTATGATTTTTGTTTTATATATTATGACAATTCGAAAGAAGAAAAAGAATTTGAATTCTTCTTTTTTTCTCGAAAAGAAGAAGAACTAGGAGGAATTAATACATTAAATATTAAATTAAATACTAGCTGTTGCCTGCAGTTCCGCTCCCGTGTGACTTAGTTATATCGCGCCCAAAAGTAACCTATATTTGACTCCAGATCCTTTACTATATCCTTACCAAATATTATCAAAATCGGTCCAGCGGTTTAGCCGTGAAAGCTGACAGATAGACAATTTTTTGCATTCTTAATATTAGTATGTATTCTTGATTATTATAAGCGTAAACTTAATTAGGCTTATGAACCTGTCTTACTTTTTTCTTAACTTGGGACTAAGTAATAAAAAAACCGGCCAAGTGCGAGTCGGACTCGCGCACCGAGGGTTCCGTACAAACCTGCAAGGTTTACAAAGTTCGTTCATTACGACAATCGAGTCATAACTATGGTATTTTTATTGCAAAATGAAATTCATAACATTACAATGGGGAAAGATGGAGGAGCATAAATTTAAGACAAAGATCTCTTTATCGTTTAAGTAATCCTTTATTTTATATTAACACATATCATTTATCTATAATATAACTGAAACACTTATACTAGCCTTGCAGCAGACTTGCGAAAGTTCTTTTATTAGTTATTTATTTACTAAGTTTTTTAGTCACTATTTAGAAATCTAGTTCAAAAATATTAATTAAGTATTAAATTTGAACCAGACCTGTAAATGGTGACTGAAAAAGGTATGAATAGTACCACATTGAACATTGAAGTTCGAAAAAACGTTATCAATAGTTGTACAACTTCGTGTAGTGCTACTGTTTATTAACGGAAACAT
This sequence comes from Apomyelois bistriatella, assembly GCA_947044815.1. NCBI lineage: Eukaryota > Metazoa > Arthropoda > Insecta > Lepidoptera > Pyralidae > Apomyelois > Apomyelois bistriatella. Next base: position 13,818,887 of record OX345691.1, read on the forward strand.
GTTTATGGATGAAAAATATGTTGAAATTCCATTTTGGGGATTCATTCTAAAATCTATATTGAAGTCTCCCACAACAATAAGACGAGAAGATGAAGTGTACATATTGAGGTTGCTGCCGAATATTGTTGTATTTATACATTCTATTGCAACATTAATAAAGTAATAAGTTTATATTTATTAAAAAATATATATTTTGTAATGTAACTAAAAATTTAAGGTTTTCGGAATTTTTCCTTTATGTGTGCTATAAAACGTTGCTTCATGCCAAATTTCAAGATTCTAGGTCGACTGGAAGTACCCTTTAGGTTTTGATTCCCTTGCGAGTACTTGCGAGTTTCAAAATATGCAGCTTAAATTGCTGTTTCTTTTGATTGCGTTGATATAGAAGTTTGATTTTGCTACAGCTTAAAGGTATTATAGACCTGAGTATTTGGTATGAATTTCAATTTAATACCTCTACGCGTTTATGAGGAAATGGGTAGTAAGTTTAAAATTATTAAAAAAAAATATATTATGTGATGTAACTAAAAATTTATGGTTTTCGTAATTTTTCCTTTATCTATGCTATAAGACGTTGCTTCGTACCAAATTTCAAGATTCTGAGTTCACGGGAAGCACCCTGTAGGTTTTGATTCCCTTGCAAGTGTCGAAAATTTGCGGCATAAACGGCTGTATCTTTTGATTGCGTTGGCTTAGAAGTTTGATTTTTTCACAGCTTCAAGGGACAGTAGACCTGAGTAATTGATATAAATTTCAGCTTCATACCTCCACGCGTTCCTGAGAAAAAGGGTCTTGACAGACGGACGGACGGACGGACAGACGGACAACAAAGTGATCCTATAAGGGTTCCGTTTTTTCCTTTTGAGGTACGGAACCCTAAAAAGACTATTAAGTGTTAATTTGGTGCCGACGACCGATTATCATCCTCATTTGGATAAACCCCTGCATTGGTTTGAGATCAGAATGTATAGTTATGTATCTGCAGCACCACTTTGATAAAAATATAAAACATCTTTCTCACTCGCTGGTTGACTGTAAGAGATCCCTGTTATAAGTCCGCCATTGTACTTCTTTTTTTAATTTTATGCTTTTGTATTTACTTTATTATTTTTTTGTTGGTACAATAAAATAATTACAAACAAACAAAAATCATTATTGTTAAATATTATACTCCACGACTGCTAGATCTAAGCCACCATATTCAATTCCAACCTGCTTTGTACTGATCATAATAAATTGCCCTACATCATGCCTAAAACCAGTGATCTATATTTTGTGTGAAAAAGTTCATCATTATTTGTTCATAAAGTTGGGTTTTGTCGACGAACGAATTGACAAAAACAAACGAATTTTCAAAAACATGATGAGCTTTGATGAGAATTATATTTTAATTTCAATAAGATTTGAAACTCAATAAATCAGTATTGAATAAATACACAAGCTTTAAAACTATTATATAATACTTATTTAATTAAACAAAGTATTTAAAAAATATACATAGCTATCTTTTTCCGACATATAAACACCTTTGATTTAGTTAATTAATTTGTTTTAAGATTACACTGACTCTTTAAGGATAATTGATCTTAAATTCATTGATAATCATTTGACAGTTTATCAGTTTTGTATAAAAACTAGGTTGCTTAGGTTTATTTACAATGGGTTTCGAGATTTAGTAATTTCTATTTCCGGCTTGAAGCGATATAGCTCGTAAACCTTCTCCATTTCTAAACTATCTTACCAGAATATATTATTTGAGAATGTAGATTTTAACATTGAATTAATGCTTATTCTTATTATTAGTACATATTCGAATGATATCATCAAATAATGTGAAATCTTTAAATATATCATCATAAAAGTATTTCGTCCGATCACAATAACTTAATGGAGAGGTGCTGTAAAGAAATTTGAATATGGTCGTCTTTTTGTTCGCCGCTTTATTAATGTTGATCCATTAACAGATTTTATTGCTGAAGAAAACTAGTTTGGTGAACAAATTGAACCTCGCGAGATAAATGAAGCGATTTTTATTATGGAGGTTCGGATCTTCGATCTTTATGATAGGGTTATACCATAATTCCTAATTTGTATGGACACCGTCTAATTATACTCGGAATAAACTATTTCGAGACTTTGTGTGTTGTGGTTGTCGTCATTATAAATTTGATTGCGTGATGAGTAAATGTTTCAAGATCATCCAAGATGTTGCAAGAATTTAGACTTAGATCACCATGGTAATCATTAGGCAGTAAATTGTTTCGCTTTTTGCAATGAAATTAAATAAAATAAAATATGATCAATATCTAAAATATAATGTCATTAAACCTTAGTCACGTCTTAAAAGGATTTTTGAAGAAGACGTAAAATAAATTTTATTTTATTTTATTTATTTATTTGAAACACAAAACAAATTGCCACCAATTAAAACATATATAAGAAACCAAACTTATAATCTAGGTAACAATTCTTAGCATGTGTTTACATAATTACCAAATAAATTTGACTACATCTGCTACCGTTATTTGAGAATTTTATTTAAAAGCACATAAACCATTTCTGTCGTTTGTGCATAAACAGATTTAATCGGTACCATATCAAAGGCGTATCGACATTGACCTTATCTGAGTACGTTACGAATCGATTCGTCCAATAGAGGCACGTCGCGACGGATGCTGCCAATGCGCAAACACGCCGGACGTTGACCCTCGTCTTGTCAGGCAATTTGCATACCTAGCTGTTGCATCACTTAGTGACCAACTTGTCATTATTTGATTGATGGTTTATCAGAAGATCTATATTGCTTATTTTACGGCTTACATGTATGACATGTTCATGACGGACAACAACATTCCCGAGAAAAGTTAGGTAGGCCGATGGTCATAAAATAATGCGAAATCTTATTTAATGTCTCAAGTAGCTTATTTAAAAGATCTTAGATAAAATGTATCGATTGGTTTCTGGCTTAAGAATAAATCATGTTATTGGTTGCGTAAAAAGCTTTTTAGGGAATAATAGAGGTTTCATTACCTCTCCCTGGGTGAAAAAAATTGTGAAATATTAATTTGCATGCAACTAGAAAGCTACGAAGATAGTAAATGATTTACACAACCTATAATTCCAGACTGATGATTTAAAAAATCTGTTCTTCGATTATAGAGCTGTAAAAGATAATAATCTAAATTCTATAACACCAACGATTCCAACACAGAATCGAGCACGCGCACCTTCATGCCGATAGGTTGTGCTACGTGTAGATGCTATCGGTGATAATGGGATAATATGACGCGCGAGCACCTTTTATGCATAAGATGGAGTTATCAATTTTGATGTCCAAGATTTACGTGATACTCAAGATGATAAGGTCTTTAAGATTCCGACTCATGACCTTTGAAATGAAAAGAAAAAGAAGTAGTCCTTTAAATTCTAATAGATTTTTAAGTTACTGCTTGTAAGATAAAGTACAAAAATTTAAAAAGTAATTTTGGAATATGGCTATAAGTTACATTCAGCTTATAAAATTTACGGGATTATAGAAACAAAAATATAGGGCTCATAGGTTGCACTGTTAATCAAGTAAAATAGGCGAACGACATAAAACTTTTTTGAAAATTTGATTACTTTTGTACAATCATATTCTTAAGACATCTTATATTTTTATAACATGTTTGATTGAACGCTTCACTAACAAATAAAAATTCTAACTCGTTTGATTCATCAAAATGATCAATTTCTACGACAAAAAAAAATAACGTTTTTCTTATTTGGCAAATTGAAGCAGGTATTCAATAATAACATCTCAATAGGCTTTATTATTATATTTTTACATAATTTATTTAATTGTTGTTGGTATACATATTCATTGATATTTCTTGTATCTTGAATTCTAGTTGTTTGAAAAACGTAAATTGTAGACTTCTTTTATGTCAATGTCTCTATCGAATCGACAAGAAATTCAAAGCTCAAATCTTGTTCACGATTCATATTATGTGAGCCTATGCATTATGTATGTTCCTTCACTATTCCTATAGTTCTGAAATTGCATATTTTAATACGTAATGAATGGTTCGAATGCAACTGCTTTTCATCTCGACTGGACTTGGTTGTCAGCCATTTTGTTATGACTTTATTTGAGTCCAGAATTCATTCCCATTTGTTGGAAAGTCTTTAGAAATTTACTCTAAATATTTTTGTGTTATCAATTTTAATTGAAATTGATTATACATATACAAACCATTAATTTGTATGAAGTCTGTTTTATCTACGTCATCAACTCTCGCTATAATTAATCCCTAATTCTTAATCGAGGAAAGAGGGTGTATGTAACATTCAAATACTGTTACCAAATTGATACTTTCAGAAATAGCAAATTTAGCTTCTTAGGTAAGTAATCCTATTATTAGAAGCCAGAGGCAGACAGACATAACTAGCTGTTAGTTTACTGTTGTGTCTATGTAAAGTGAAAAGTGGCTCAGCACGCCCATGTGATTGTTCATTTTAGTTCCTTAGAGCCCCTACCAGATGTTCAGGCGATTACTAGAGGCTCAGAGTATAATTGCATTATAATTAAGTTAAATATTTTTTAAGTTGCCATCGCAAATACTTTGGCAAACTTTAATGTAAATCATATATTTTTAGTGAGGTCTCTTTGAGTAATAGTAAGGAATAGATTTTCATAATTATTAATTCAGGAGCAATATGAATCAAACGAATCTTTCGAATATTACTGTTTCGAGAAACAACCCTTTGACAAACAAACGGACGCACGATAAGTAACATTCTTCTGTAAGCATCCTTGGAATACAAATCTTAATTGATAAGAAAAACCTAATCTAATATGACATATTCTGTACTAGACATTATTCATTCAACATGATGAATGATAGACAACCAAAATTCATTTGTAAAGAGGTTTAGATTTGCAAATCTATTTGTAGAACATTGCGAGTTGTTTTGAACCGGTGGTTACGGCCAGGTCGAAATAGTAGCCCGAGGCGATCGACGCGGACACGAGGCCGCGGAGGAAATGCCTGCCCAGAGGGGCTCCCATGCGGGACCCGGCTGTTTCCCACAAACTCGATGTAACTGCTGCGTAGTTTCGTTCCATTTCGATACCGTTCAAATCCTATTAAATTAATACGTAGTCCTATTGTTCGCTGTTACAAAATAAACAATTTCAATACTCTGTGACGCGTTTTTGTGGTTCCTCCTAAGAACATTGTTATTACAACATTTTGTACTGATGTGAATTCTCCAGAATAGGAAAAATTCAATTCCATGAAATCTTCGTGTCTCTCACATACGTAAATAGATTGCTCAATGGATCTGAATCGGGACAAATTCATGCAGCATTTAATTTCATCAGTTTAACGTCTCTAACACGCTCGACGCTACAACGGGTGACATGTGTTGCTCAATTGTTATTTATTTGACAAACATTTGATGTCGTCTCAAGTCACTGACTCATGAACCATTTCTTTATTAACATCTACCGCTTCTATAATAATTCACGATTTTAATTTAACAGCGTTAGTATTTACATTACCAATTTCTAAGATATGTTTAAGAAATGCAGATTACATCATACAAATTTGGTCACGAACACGACACTGGTCAATAGCTAAATCGCGCTATCGCTGGCGTCCACAACTTGCAGCTAGAGAATGGTTTTAGTATTTGCATATAATGCTTGAACGGAGCGACCACGACTTTAGATCTAGAGCAAAGATCAGAACCGGCGTGCGACCGGAGTCCCCATGTATCATACTAGTACGATTCAATTCTAGCCTCATACTTACAGCTAGCCCGCCAATCTGTTTTCTGTGCCAACGTTTTTATTATCAATCCTACAATTCTTGCAGTAATAGTTAACTTGAACTGGATGTTGTTGCATTCTGTCCATAAAGATCACTTGTAAACCTGTTTGATGAAGTCAACAATTTGTTCAAAAGGCATTCGTTTTAACATAAATCATATTAGTTTTTGTAGCAATACATTTCAAATGGGATTTTTGCTCTAGATATGTATCTTTCTACCTCTTTTAATCTATTATGGAGCTACTGGCATTTACATCGTGTTTTATCAAAACAAGTTCTGGTATCAACTGCAATGTACTTGAGACATGAAGATGTTGCAAAAAGCCTAGCCGGGGTTTATTGACTTTAACCTCATTTAAACAAAGTTTGCATGAGTCACGGCATGGCCAATACAATCGAGCTATAAGATCATCAAGTCTACAGAATACGGTCCAAGATCGGATAAAACTGGTTATGACTGTGATAAGTTACGTGTGCTCGCTCGCCTTATGGATATTTTTAAAGCCAAGTGTATCTGCTGTGCCGTTTAGCATAGTGACCCGACCGCGAGCGTGCATGTTTCAACAATATTGATCGACTTTATTGATTCAATGCAGGATTAAGAGCGTCCGTGAATGTTTCCATTTTGATTCGCAGTGTGCTCTGTTGAACTCGCACCCGGATGTCATGTTCGCTTACATTTTGTTCTCTTGTTGAGCGTTCTTTAGTCGTGCTCTTGCGCTCTCAGGTGACTTCACGATTGACGGTGCGTTTGATGTGAACTCGATTGTTTTCGACCGTGACTCTTTGAAACGTGAACTTATTTAGTATTTCTTACTTATCAACAATGTCAATATATCATAACAGTTTGGTAGATTCCCAGGATTAAAAAACAATATATATTTGGCAGAAATGTAGACTGTTTAAAAATATGTCAATTACGTGTTTCCCCAAACATCAGTATTCAATGCAGCGCCGTTCTGTTTACAATCCGGGTGCCACGTCCTGATTTCGAAGCAACAATTATTCAAGCCTATTGTATAGACACGCATTAAACTTCGTATCCGTTATTTGATTTAACCACGACCTTGTGTTAATACGTTGGACCCGTAAACTGAAGGTATTAATCACGATAGCACGAAGAATAAAAAGAAGCTTGAAAGTGAAGTCGCAGAGCAGTCGCGCTCGTTACTAAGCGTGCATTCGTTTTGTTGGAGAGCGCCTGAGGCCAATCATGTCTTGCTATAATAAGGGGTTGCAAGTCCTCTGAGTTTGCCTCTCAGATTTATGGACCGAGAGCCGCCGCCGACGCATACGTTTGTCACACAATTATCACGATCAACTTTATATAAATGAGCTCTCGAACTTTTCTCCAACATTGTATAAATATTTTTAATTTTCATGCTCATATAATATAGATCCGGCGTGCCCCGATACCTGCACGCTGGGGGATTTATACAAGGCTACAGAGAACGCTGTAAGGGTGGCCCAGTTTTGGGCATCCAAGGATATTTCGGGTGAACGTCGATAGTTCGATACGCTATAAAGAAGAAGTTTATCAAAATAGATATAAAATTTAGCAAATTTTGCTTAAGATATATACTACAGTTTCTGCTTCAATTAGATGACTTTACATTGACAGTATAATTAAAATAGAAAGAAAAAAGAATCCTCAAGTATTCATCGTTCTAAGTGCAGCATGACAGGACGACGCCCATCTTAATATTTATGGAGATGAAGGCCCGTGATATCGAGGTAGGATGAAACCCGTTCCCTTATTGTGAAGCGTTACATATATTGGTATCAGATTTCGATTAAGGACGATAGCGATCGATATAAATTGTTTATTTGTAAATTATCATACGGAACAGCATGATCGAACAGAACTTAAAAATTGTTGATAATACTCAATGTGCTAAAATTTTCCTACTCTCAAAAAATTTATGAACAAGCTTCGAAGGAAATTGAAAGTTTTCTCTAGAAGTTTTTTCTTACTTCTTCTTGTGTTAGAATTTCCATTACGTTAAAAATATTTGAATGAAGGTATTTTATGAAAGAGTAAAAAATAAGTTACATGGCCAGGCATACCCAATTTGCAAGCCATTTAAGAGGACACATAATAAATAAGCCCTGTTCTACACTAAACCATTGCAAGTGCAAAGCATTAACTTATCTTTCCATCGGACCCTCCCGGTTGTGTTTCAAGCATCAACGCTGATTCTGTGAGTCGTTAAAATGATCTTATTAATCTTACTCGCTTCGTTTGTGTTAAACAGTTGGATTTGTTTGTATTTATGACTCAAAGATAAGTGCAAATTATTTCATTTAAATAATTTGATTGATTGATGATAATAAGAAGGATCCAGTTTCTTAAGTTAATTATTTTAGGTTTAATCACTTTTGTTTGACATCCCAAATGTTATTAATTTATTATGATTTTATTTTATTAAAAAAATTAAAAACAATAATTAAAAAAAGTATTTTTTTTTTTTTTCGAAGTTGCCTATTACTAATACTTTCAAACTTATTCAAGTTGTGTTATAATTTTTACACAAAATATTAGAACTAAAATACAATTTCAAAATGGCCGAACAGATATAGGGATGCGCGGGCGTTTGCACGTGTGCAGTAACTCGATCCGGGGCGTAGATAATGTCATATTGTCGGGAAACGAACCCCTCGCACAATACCGAGGGCCCAATGAATAGCTCGAAGATAATCGCTCTTTGATACGCCATTTACAACGTACACTCAGTACCTTTGATGAAGAAAGTGAGGTCAAACCTCTAAATAAATACGATGGTATAAATAAATATCTGGTTATTGACATTTTAAGCTTGCAGCATTACATAATTTATAGCACATAATTATAAGGTAAATAATCACTTGTACGCAAAAACACTTAAGATGAACAGATAGAATTTATATCAAAATTTACATTGATAGTGAGTATCCCACGACAGTATTAGAGAGTTGGAGAACAATGAACCCTTAGACTATGAGAATGCCCAATAAAACGTACCTTATCACTCATTATGTTCCACTGACCACGTCGGGCAGTTACACGGTCGTAATGGTCTGATACGGTGTCCTGACAAGTTTTTAAAGGTTTGGGTACATTTATGGGACAACTCTTCCCACCATTATGAGTCAAATCGACATTGGCGCATGAAGATGAAAGACTTTGTTCGGCAATATTTTTTCCAAAAAAAATATTTTCTATTTCTCTTTGCCTTCTTATTGGTTTTGTGTTTTGATCATTTTTATCAAGTGATGCTAGATTGGGATTACCAAAACTCTTCTCAACTTTCGGTGACCCCGTCTATTGTAAAGCGTCTATAACATCAATTTGTACAGCAATTTCGAGTCCGTAATGCACAATGTCCCGCCGTTTCACCTTGACGGTCGGATTCGAGAGCATGTCAGCTATTCATCGTCATATTATTGTGGACGTGCCGTAACTTATGATTTTTAATATTATCTTCTTATTATGTTTGGAGAAGAAGAAGAGGTAAGAGAAGATTAAGTGACCTTTAACTGGATGTAATTTATTTCTTATCTAGTTTTTATTTTTGTTATTTACAGTTCGTCAAAGTTGTTCTTGAGACATTACGATCATCATCATTTCAGTCGCAGGCTGTCCACTACTGGAGGCCTCCCGCAAGGATTTCCAAAATGACCAGTTGGAAGCGACCTGCATTTTCTGCCTGCGACTCATCTGGTTCTAGAGATATACATTTTCATTACTTCTGTGTAACATCAACCCTTTTTTTTATTTTACCTTTATGTCCTACTGCTGGTCAAGGGTCTCCCCCATCTCATCATTTTATCAACACTGTATAGGACAATTTTCCCCTATGAAATATTATAAATTTGGAAGACAAATCGAAATACTAGTCACGTCCAGCTGGATATATTGTATCCAGCCTCCAGTGCTGACATGACAGAGCGTTCAATAGACGACGGATGTTGACGTGCGGGCGTGCGTAGATTAATGCGCGGGAACAGAGATTTCGCTTGTTCCCAAATTAGGTACTATTAGAACTAATTGAAAACGAGGTCAGGTATCATCAAATAACAATAGAAATTGTGACGAAACCAAATGATTCTAATGGTAAAAATACATGACATTGTTGACATGATATTTCAGATCTGTAAAAACAAAATTATGCTTAACTACATAATTAACAAATATAAAATTGATAATGGAAATGACAAGTTTTCAAATAATGAAAAATATAGAGATCAAGCTCAAGCAGCATATTAGTCTATACGCGATCAGCGCGCGAGTTGCCCGCGTCACTACACAGACACCGCATACTTGTGTGCGTGCGCCCGTGGGAACGGTGCGGCGACGCGTGCGCTCTTGTGACATGCGCGTATTGTGCATATTTCACAAATCAGCATTTTTACCTTCCATTCTTTCTTCGATCTTACCCGAACTTCGATCTGTCGAGAGATATACAGCACGATCACGATCGCTTTTATTATCTAATGCTGGAAATTTGTTTGCTGTCTATTATGTTACTACTACGATAACACGTTTTGGTATCTACTTTATAACATTATTATTCAAACTATCGTTATTATTTTTAACATGAAATGTAACCTTTTAATGGACTGAGCAGGTGTTTGAGACCACCCTATACGTTCCGGAATACTAATAAGATTTGGGTTACAATTTTATAACAAGCTAGTTTTGTAACCATCTTAATTATCCAGATCTATTATTATATCATATTGGTTTTTTAGTCTTTTTAGACTTTTCCTTTTTATAGCCTTTTTAATAAGTAGAAACATTAATTGACAAGAAGTCGGTTAAAAAGGTAACGTCATGTGTGTAGTTGAAAGTAGAAGAAAATGAGTAGAATTTAAAAAAAACCTTGAGGAAAAGAAATTAATGATAGAAACTTCACCAAAAGGACATCAAAACATATACTTTGGATGCCTTTTTGGTGAACTTTATTAGAATAAAGTCGATATTTTTTAGAGTTTAGCGCAATATAAAGTAATTAATTTTAGTCAAAGCTGTCATAGCATAACATTAGGCCTTGAGGCAAGTATCTTTTAGAACATTGTCTCAATAAGTACGATGTTATTTCAAAATAAAAATTGCTTTATTTTCCTTCAACAAAATAACAATCTGTATCAAATTTTTATATGAAATTTTTATATGAAAATAATGTTTTGTTTACAATAATTATTTGTAAAGTTTTTAATTCAATTTAAATTGATTTCACTGGTGATAAACAGTTTGTAATTATGCACTAAATTGTTTTCCTATATTGAATTTGAAAAAACTATCCTTAATACATTTAGTATCTCAGAATTCTCCGTATTTGCAAGTTAAATTTAGATATCAGTGAATTCCATCAGGATTTGATCGAGGTAGATAATCTGGTCAATAGGTTAAAGTAATGCTAGTTATATTAAACTACAGTTAAAGCTATCATTGGTGGGCGATCATGTGTCTGCCCCCTCCCGCTACCGTCCTGAGTTCGAGTCCCGCCCATTGGCAAATTGCAATCGCGGTCGCCACAACGTTCCTCTCACTCGCCCAATAGAAGATCAAGTGAACTAAATTTTGCGAGCTTTGAATCTGATCTAGTTTTTGATAATCCAACCTACGCGCAGGATCTGATGTCAAAGTTCTATTATAGTATAATTCTGATAAGTATGATGATTCAGCAGAAAGAGTTATATCTTAGATCATTATGTATTGAGGATTTTAGCTCGAGTTAGCTCTATAACTTCAATAAATATTTTTTCTTTGAAAATCGAAACTTCTCTCTAACTCCTTGTGGCGACATTTTACGAAAGACACATTGTGCGAAAGAGACATTTCACAATTAGATGACAGTTTGCGAAAGAGACATTTTGCGACTGAGCTATTATTACATATTTTGCAATCTCTAAATAATTTTAGTTCAGCACAAAAGTGACAAAGTACCATCTTGCTCCTATTATATCCCCGCTGGCCTCCCACGCGGGTCTTTATCATTTTTATTATCTACTTTATGCCCTAGGACAGTCTAAGCTACAGTAACTCCCTTGGTTGTCTTATTACTTACGTCAATTACTTGGGTCGTGTGGTTCCTTATCGGCTGGTGTCTGCGGGCTCTATCTAAAAGATTTACAGGTAGTGAGAAGTCCAGCTCGAAGGACCAAGATAGTATCCGAACTCTTTGTTCACTTCTAATTGTTTGTCGACTAATTACAGCATTGTTCGAAAATTTACTACTTTTAGTTTTTTTCAGTTTATTTACTGAGCACATGGATTGAATTATTGAGCTTCATTTTAGCGACCTCTGTTAGTTAAGACCTACTAAAGATCTCAGCTTGAATATAATAATGCAATTTTACCAAAAACTCTGACATCATTATCACCGGGTAATTGTTAAACTCCATTTGCAAAAAATATTACATTAGCCAAAGTTCAAAACCGAGGCTCTAATAAATAAGACGTCCAGAAAATTTACATACAAAGCCGAGAGTAAAACAGAAGCAAAATGAGGAGAGGTATTTATTGAACGGGCAAAATGGACGCACCCGCGCCGCGATGAGCTATGGCTATGGCCACTGCCTCGCTACCGGAGTCGTGTTTTATGTCAGGCCTTTTATTTCTCTCTCGTTTTGAAATGGGTGACTTTTGCTTCATTTAGGTATTTTTTTATTATTGCTTTCTTTTCTTAATCTCCCAGCGACCGGAGGGAACATATCGTTACTAGCGGCCACTAGTAACTACTTGGGTGCTGAGGCTTTTAAGTTGATAGAGAATTAGTTTGCAATTATTCTTACACTAGCTTTTGTTGTGATTCTCAAATTTATATATATATTTTTTATTATACTTTGCCGCAATTGTGATTTTTGTAACAAATATACAAAAAAATAAAATAAAAGGATCTTATTATTATTGTAATTTACAGAACTTAAATATAAAATTTAAATGATAATTAATTTCAATATGTAATTAATGACTGTATAAAATCATATTGTTAAAGTATTTCTAAAAGTAGTGTAATTGAGTTCGGAATCGTTGATTGGCCATGCACGCTATGGAACGGGTAGAATTGTTTTGTAACGGTTGCACATCGTAAGTGGGGAGGTTTCCTTGGAGCGAGCATGGCCAAGCAGCGGGCATTCGGTTTTGGTGTCTAGGAACGTGAACACCGTTCTATTTACAAGTTAGTTTATTAAATAATAATTGAAAATAATTACCTAATTAATCAATAAAATTAAAAACATTAAATGTGTATATGTATATTAAGTGATTAAATTAAAGTGTGTGTATATATATATTGGATTTTATTTCAACTCAGAAGTGTCCATAAAGCTCACGCCATGCCAAGACGAAACTGTAAGTATTTTTTTTTTCTTCCTTTTTTTTTCAATATTTAAAGTGTTATTGACTATAAGCCATTTTTATTATGTTCCAATAGGTAATTATCATGCATTTATAAACTCCGTCAATTGGTAAAGCGCCTATGCGATGGTATTTATCTGGGGTTACTCTCCGGTAGTACTGTCGTTGTGGTGCATAAGCAATAGAATTCGATTGGGGCACTGCCCAATAATTCTATTGTAAAGAATATATTGTTGCAACGTAAAGTTCACGTCTATATGATATTATTTGGCTGGGGTTACTCTCCAGTAATAATATCGTGGTGATGCTTAAGCAATAGAATTCGATTAGGGTACTGCCCAATAATTCTATTGCAAGGAATCTATAATTGATACGGTGGCATTCGGCTGGGGTTACTCTCCAGTAATGGTACTGTAGCAATGCATATGCAATGGAATTCAGTTGGGGTAAACCTCAATAATTCTGTTGTAAGGATGTAGGTAAAATAAATTTTAATGAGGGTACACAGTAAATTTATTCCTGTGTAAACAATATGTGATATATATGTATGATATTTTATTATGTCTTGTATTTACCCAATGGCTTATAGTCAGTAAACAAATATATAGTATTTATAATACTGAGTTTCAATTAAGCCAAGCAATGTGTGCTTGAGGTGATAAAGCCAAGCCATGTGTGCTTGAGGTGATAAAGCCAAGCCATGTGTGCTTGAGGTGATAAAGCCAAGCCATGTGTGCTTGAGGTGATAAAGCTAAGCCATGTGTGCTTGAGGTGATAAAGCCAAGCCATGTGAGCTTGAGGTGCAAAGCCAAGCCATGTGTGCTTGAGGTGATAAAGCCATGTCATGTGTGCTTGGTGATAAAGCCAAGCCTTGTCAAGTGTGCTTGAGATGTTACTGTGTTTAAGATTTACGAGGTAATAGTATCCTAAATGAATTATGAATTATTATGATTTACCTGGTTATAATTTTTTTAGACTTGTACAATAATTGCTATTGTTCAGAAGAGTAATTTAGAAAAGGGATATCCATGACCGATATATTAGATGGTCGTTAGATGGTAACTCGGCTCTTTTTCAGCTGGGCCAAATGATAGCTACACTCCTGAAAAACGTCGCCGTAGGAGAGACTCTACGAGCGAGAGCGAAGATGAAGCATCTTCTAAGCGGAAACGAGCAAGAAGGACCAAGAGTTTGACTGCTGACGACCTGATGAAGATCATCACGACGTTACAGGATGGTCCAGGTAAGAGCATGCATACTAATAATGTTGTACCCGAATTCGACCCCAACAATAGATCACAAGATGTTAATAGATGGTTGCGAAAAGTTAACGAGTGCGCATCTATTTACAAATGGGAGGAAAAACACATAATCCACTACGCCCTCCAGAAGCTTCAGGGGTTAGCAAAAAGGTGGTACGAGTCCTTGCCAACTTTAAATTTTTCATGGGAGGAGTGGCAATGTAAATTAAAGAAGGCTTTTCCCAGTGAGGAAAATTTTGGTAAATTATTAGAGGAAATGCTTAATCGTAAATCTCGTACTGATGAGACTCTTAGGGATTATTTTTATGATAAGCTTTCGTTAGTAACAAGATGTGAAATAGAAGGTCAGAAGGCTGTTGATTGTATTATTTATGGTATTACAAATAGTTCAGTACGTAACGGAGCACAAGCATTAAAATGTAAAGAACCAGAGGATTTGTTGGGTTATCTAGCCTCTCAACAATATAATTTAACTAAAGATGTCCCCAGGAATAACATCGTTTCAAACAATTTTTCTAGAAAACGTGATATGAGAGTTTCATTTAATCAGAATAGATTTACGTCAGATAGGCAAAAGGGAGATAATTTGTTATGTTTCAACTGTAAGGAACGTGGTCATTCTTACACTAAATGTACTAAACCATTAATTAGGTGTGTTAAATGTAATAGAGTTGGTCATAATTTTGAAGACTGTAAACGCGATCCACTTAATACAGTTGATCGTACAGAACAGACTGACGACAAAAAGGTACTTAAAATAAATTTATCTATACCAGTTCAATCTAACAAATTGCCAAGTAGCTCTTTCGTTGAACCTTCTAGTCCCAAGTTTGATACCAATAGAAAATTTTTCAAGAAAATATATATTGACGACAACGAACTAGACGCATATATTGACTTTGGTAGTGATTGCAGCCTTATTAAACTTTCGACTGCAAAAGCGTTAGGCTTAAATAAATGTAGTCACTGCACTCCAATTATAAGAGGATTCGGTAACTCTGCCATAAGGCCTAAATTTCAGTCTACTGTTCGGGTCAAACTAGACGAAGTAGAGGCGGAAATAACTATCTTTGCCGTTGATGATTTATTTTTACCAGCTTCATTATTAATAGGCCAAAACCTCACTGAGATAGCCTCTGTTACAGTCTTCAAAAATAAAGACAATTTATTATTTTATCATACGCCTTTATTAGACCTAGATAAAGAAAATTCCATGTGTTTATTTGTAAAGAAAGATGTCTCTATAACAAATGAAGGATTTGTAGAAACTTATTGCAAGGAAAATTTTTCAGGTAACATTTATGTTGATAGAAGCATTAGACTAAGCCCCAATCAAGAGTACCACTTATATCCAGGTTGTTACAATGTTCAGAAAAATAAAGTATTAGTATTTGTATCTTCGTTAACTTCTGACCCATTACAATTTAAAGCTGACACATTGATTGCTAGGGCTAGTCCAGTTGCCGAAAACAAAACTTATTTAATTGATTCAAATGCTCATAGTAGAAACCTAATTCCACTAAGTAAATCTGAAATTAAAGTTGGACCAGATGTCGACGAAGATACGATTGAAAGGCTTAGTAATCTTCTACAAAAATACAGAGTTTGTTTTGCTCAAAATCTTACTGAGTTAGGTTGTGCTAAAAATATAGAGATGAGTATTGAATTGCATGACAAAAACCCCGTTGTGTATCGTCCCTATAGACTATCCTTTAGTGAGCGGCAAAAGGTGAGGGATATAGTTGATGATTTATTGGAAAATGATATCGTGCAAGAATCTCAGTCTAATTACGCCAGCCCCATATTGATTGTTAAAAAAAAGAACGGGGAGCCTAGATTATGCATTGACTATCGGGCATTAAATAATAAAACTATCAAAGATAAATACCCTTTACCCATTATAGAAGACCAAATTTCAAATTTAAGCGGGAATAAGTTCTTCATTATTTTAGATTTGGCTTCCGGGTACTATCAGATCCCTATGGAAGAAGGTAGTCGTCACCTTACTGCATTTGTCACCCCGGACGGCCATTACGAATTTAAAAGAATGCCGTTCGGGCTGGCAAATGCTCCAGCAGTATTCCAAAAGATGGTCAATAAACTGTTAGGTTCCCGTAGATTTGGATCAGTACTGGCGTATATGGATGACCTTCTTATTCCATCCTCATCAATTGATGAAGGTTTTAAAAAATTGGAAGATGTTCTAAAATTACTAAAAGACTCTGGCTTGACTTTAAAATTGTCTAAATGTAGATTTTTTGACAAAACAATAGAATATTTAGGATATGAAGTAAGTAATGAAGGTATTAAGCCTAGTGAGCATAAGATCACGGCAGTTAGAGATTTTCCCGTTCCAACCAATATTCACGAAGTTCGACAATTTCTAGGTTTGGCAAGCTACTTTCGGAAATTTGTGAATGGCTTCGGTGAAATAGCTAGACCGCTTACGAAGCTTCTTAAAAAGGATTCTTTGTGGGAATGGTCCAGCGAACAGAACAAAGCGTTCTTGCTCTTAAAATCTCGACTCATAGACCGACCAATCTTAGCACTTTTTGACCCCAAATTAGATACGGAACTCCATACTGACGCTAGTTCGCTAGGTCTAGGAGGGATTCTAATGCAGTGGCAAATTAATCCCAGGGTACTAAAACCGGTAGCCTATTTTAGTAGGCAAACTACACCAGAAGAAAAGTACTTACACTCCTACGAGTTGGAGACGCTGGCTGTAGTTTGTTCTCTAAAAAAGTTTAGACCTTATCTTTTAGGATTAAAGTTTTCGATTTATACTGACTGCAATGCACTTAGAACTACTCTGACCAAAAGAGATTTAATTCCTCGCATAGCACGTTGGTGGTTGCAGATAAGCGAATTTGATTTTGACATAGAATATCGTCCGGGTTGTCGAATGAGTCACGTAGATGCACTCAGTAGGAATCCCCCCTTTAGGCAAAATTTAACAGATTCTATAAACGTGTTAAATATTTCTACTGAAAATTGGATTGTCACTTTACAAAATGCTGATCCAGAGCTTAACAGGATCGTAAAAATGTTAAAACCTGGTACTGATAACGATTTAAAAGATATAAAGGCAAATTATATTGTTAAGAACCATACATTGTATAGGAAAGTCGGTGATGGTCTACGCTTAGTCGTACCTAAAAATGCACGATGGCAAATTTGTAGGGCCAATCATGATGATATTGGTCATTTTGGGGTAGCTAAGACATTAGACCGCATCCAGAGTCAATATTATTTTCCAAAATTACGGCGATTTGTAAAAAAATACGTGGCTGCCTGCATAGATTGTGCTTATAATAAGGACAGTGCAGCCAGAATGCGCAAAGGCCTATTATACCCAATCGAAAAAGTTGAAAAGCCATTTCATACTTTACATCTTGACCACTTAGGTCCATTCGTTAAAAGTAAATCCGGAAATATGTATATTTTGACTATTGTTGACGCGTTCACCAAATATTTATTTGCTAGACCTGTTAAAGATACAAAAACTAAAAACGTTAACAAAGTATTACAAAATTTGTTTAACGATTTCGGAATACCTGTTAGAATTATATCTGATCGAGGAAGTGCGTTCACTTCTAATCTTTTTAAGGAGTTTTGTTCCGATAATGGAATAAAACACGTTTTAAATGCGGTTGCCTGTCCAAGAGCCAATGGTCAAGCCGAACGATTCAACCAAACTATCCTTAGGTCATTATCGGCCCAAAACTCTGCAAAAGATGAACGCAAATGGGACCAACAGCTAGGCAAAATTCAATGGGGAATTAATAATACCATTAATAGTACAACTAAAAAGACAGCTTCGGAACTAATGTTCGGTATTAGATTAAATAACCCTACTGATAATATGTTTAACGTAGATTTAGTAATAGGAACCTCGCTAGAAGACGAAAATACTTCGCCAATCGATACCGATCGTCTAGAAAACCTAGATGACACTTCTTCTAAATTAGATTTAATTAGGCAAGAAGCATTAACAAACATAAATAAAAGTCAAAAGCGGTTAAAGGAAAATCATGATTCAAAAAGGTCTCCGGCTGTTGCGTATTCTGTTGGAGATTTGGTAAAAATCACAAAAACTAACTTTAATAATGACGGACAAAGTAAAAAGTTAATGCCTAAGTTCATAGGGCCTTATAAGGTGACAAAATGTTTAGGTAATGATCGGTATCAAATTACAAATGTGCCAGGTTTAAACACGAAGCGTTATGAAAGTTTTATAGCTGCGGACCGAATGCGGCCCTGGATTCATATTCAGGCATTAGAGCTGGATGAATCCTCTGGTTCCGAATCGTCTTCGTCTGAAAATGACTCTTAAAGATGGATTGTAGACATTACCACATTTGTAAATCATAGTTGTAGATACATAATAGATATAGATAATAGATAGTACTAATAATAAAGAAGTGATTAAATAAAATTATGTTAAGTAAATTGAAGATATATTAAATAAAATGTTTATAGATATACCTACGTCTATTAAGTACCAAGTGATTGAAATAACTTTGTAAAAGTGTTATACTTATGAATTTGAATAAAACTTATAATACAATATGTATTGATTTAAATATAACATGTATAATCGTTCTACTCAGTGTTGTGATTAGCGTGCTCTCGGAGTGAGCCCGCAACAGGACGGCCGAGTGTTGTGATTCTCAAATTTATATATATATTTTTTATTATACTTTGCCGTAATTGTGATTTTTGTAACAAATATACAAAAAAATAAAATAAAAGGATCTTATTATTATTGTAATTTACAGAACTTAAATATAAAATTTAAATGATAATTAATTTCAATATGTAATTAATGACTGTATAAAATCATATTGTTAAAGTATTTCTAAAAGTAGTGTAATTGAGTTCGGAATCGTTGATTGGCCATGCACGCTATGGAACGGGTAGAATTGTTTTGTAACGGTTGCACATCGTAAGTGGGGAGGTTTCCTTGGAGCGAGCATGGCCAAGCAGCGGGCATTCGGTTTTGGTGTCTAGGAACGTGAACACCGTTCTATTTACAAGTTAGTTTATTAAATAATAATTGAAAATAATTACCAAATTAATCAATAAAATTAAAAACATTAAATGTGTATATGTATATTAAGTGATTAAATTAAAGTGTGTGTATATATATATTGGATTTTATTTCACTTTTGTCTGCGGCTTTGTTTAGTTGATTTCGTTAATTCGCTATACCTTGGGATTCATTCATTTTATTATACCTAATTAGCTTATTTCCCTCGGTGTGATTTGGTTTGAGCTTTAGGATATATTCTTGCATGGTTGAATTTCAATTCAATTTGTGACACCTCATTGCCTCATTGTATTTTCTACAGTTGTTATAAGCGTGTTGTTTGTTTAGTAAGTCGCTAATAAAAATTTCCCGTTGGAACAGGATGATACTATAAACCTCTACTTTCTTGGAAACTTGTATTAATGTCCAATTGATTACGTTTTTCTTTCCTATACAGGTAAGTCTAACGGTGACGCGGACGTAGTTGTCGCTAATGATGACAGGAACTGGTCTAGTTAATGTTAACTTCATAATTGAACTGAATTTGAAGCCGTTATTAGCAGAGTTATTGATAGAAAATTTATCAAATTTCACTTTTAAGCCAGCGATAATACAAAGAGCTATAAAGCCTGTTGTTTGTGGTTTTTATTGTTAAATCCTTAGAAAATTAGGCTTAGAATTAAAACAATTTAGTATAACTCTTGCATAGGAATTGTACTGCATGATATTACAAAAAAAAAAAAATGTTGAATTTTATTTTAAAATAATACATTTCTTATATTTAGTGTCTTGTTTCATGTTGAGCATTAGCTCCTTCGACATTACCATAAATGTAAACAATAGATGCTGCTTCACTAATTAGTGCAGTGCAATGTATCTTGTGGATAATTGGATTTCCTCTATTATTTATCCAGCCATATTGTTGCTTTACAACGAATATAAATTATAGGACCAGTTCCTTTGTACATGCTTGTAAGCTACAGGTTTCTATTCCTATGCAGATTGTTCTTTGTTTGGTATTGTAATAGTCAAGCTTTTAATGACAAGTCGGTGTTCAAGACGTTGTACATGCTCAAGAGTGACTATGAAACTATTTCAGGTAGTTCAATTAAAACCTTCAAAATTAACTTTAATAAACTTTTGTCATACCAGTTGTACAGACAATGAAAGAGTGTGTAAACAGCTTTAAATGTTATTTAAGCCCGAAATTGGTTGATCTTCATAATTATTGTTATCATTTACTAGGACTAGTTAGTTAGCAATATTTCAATCATAATATTGTTTCCGCAACATTACGAAAATTACCTGCGGATCACGTGCAATTCAATTCAATGCATCTCCTTGATTTATTCGATCCATTGCCATTCACAACTTCGAAGAAGCGACAAAGTGATGTGGCTAGAAGATACCTCGCTTGGCGCATGCGCGACACACGCAGCCTTCAGCTGCATCAGATAGTCCGTGACATGCCGTGCTCGCACTTCCACGAATGTACACCCAAGTGTAGAATCCAAGAACTTAACACAAGAAGTTGATCCAGCATGCTTTAATAAACTTCAATCAAAATCAGAATCGCTTCAAAATATTTCTTCTTAAAATTGAGGTGACTGAATCAATTGTAAAAAATAATTTTGAACAAGAGAACCTACTCAAATTAGTTTGTTTTGAAAAAAATAAATAATACCTCAGTTTCATTTCGCGTTAAAATAATATATATAATTTGATCGGCACTAAGTGATTAATGAAGAGCAAGTATAGTTGCAGTCTTTATAACTATAAAAGGCTTTTTTGTGGGTTACTGTTTATATGCTCTTTTTTCTTCTTCATCCTAGCGTACATACAGCATAAAATAGAATAAGAACAAATGTTTAAAATTCGTGTCGCTCGTAGAAAATAAAATGATGATTATATGATATGCCTTTGTTACCTTAAAGGTAAATCTTAAAACAGTGCCAAAGAAATAATTGCATTAAAGTCTTTACGTTCGCAAAGATATTATGTTACCAACAAGGCTTAGAACAGTTGCTAAGTCGCATGCTAACTTATTTATTGCTCGCTCTTGCGACACGACAATCTTCTGTCGGCGAGTATAATTTATTACCAGACACCAAAAGCCTGTTCCGAGGATCCAAGGGAATAAGTAGCAAAGCAAAGTAATCTAGACGGACCCAATTAGGGCACGCCCGAAGAAATTCTGTGCTGTTGAAACATGCAAGGTGCTCAATAATTTTCTTAGTATAGATTGTTTAAAACTATGAAGCTGTGAAAGCTTAATGTTCCATTATTAATTTGAAAAATTATAATTTATTCCAATTTTAAAAACGAAAATTGAATTGATGATTTTAGTTTATGTAACGTAACTTTTAACCCCATCAACATAAAGTTACTAAAAAAGTATTCAATGTTATACTCTATTATTAAAGTAAATTTAAACAAGAGCTTTATTCAAAATAAATTTATTACTTATATTTTTTTTAATAAAAAACACCTAAAAAATCTACCTCTAAAACACTTTTCTGTTGGTAATTGGATCCGATATAGCCAATATAAATTTATTGTGCTCCTATAATGAAGATTTAGCTTGTAGAAAAGTGTAGTAAATTGTGGAACAAAGCCGCTGTTATGCCATGCTGTATAATTTTGCAGATAATCTGAGTTCAGGTAGTCATGGTAGTCTTTTAGTTAACGTTGTTTTGCCTTATTAACAGCTTAGGGTGAGACGTGACGGTAATATTTTCTTCTTGGTAGTTTACGATTTTATTATTCATTCATGTTCTGAAATTTAAATTAATTAAAAAATATGTTACTTTTTGTATAAAATTATTTGAGATTTGAATAGATTATTCAGACTTTATTACCAAATCTTAAAAAAAAAAAAACACCTTCAATAATTATATACCCCGTAAATTATTACATCTTAATATTTTAAACACATGGTTACAGTAAATATATATCTAAGTTTGGATTTAAATCTGCTTATTTGCTATCTGCATATTATCGTATGATACAGTACACGACTCTATATATTATTTCGAATTCCACATATCATCCACATAAACGCGGTGCAACTACCCCTGACTTCAGCAGAGGTCATCGCGTGGGTGTAAGGAACAGGCTTCCCGAGTCACCCACGCCTTCAAACATGCAGGTTGGCTTCAAGTTGAATGCCAGATGCATATGCAGTTGCAAAGGAAATAGCTTACTTTTAGAACAACTATTTGATAAAAATCCTATAACAGTTCCAATTCATTATAACATAGATTTAAAAAAAAAATTGCATAGACCCGCGTTCCTAGTTCTATGCAATATAAGGATAATATGACAAATATTATTCAGGTATAAGTAAATGAATATAATGAAAAGCATACAATACAGTTTCTACACATAGTGTATCTATACTTAATACCAAAATTATTAGCGGCTTACTGGTTTCCCAACATTAACACAAAACATACTCAAGTGGCGACGATTTTTATGTTAAACAACGTTTACATTAGAACCATTGACTCAGGTTACATATCAATATCATTTTTCAATTCAATAATTCTAATACACTATGAATAAACATATTGTATTATTTTCCCACCGACGCTTATGTTGCTTACTATCAAAGTTTGATAATAAATAAGATTGGGTTCATTACTGTTAAGAAATTTACATAATATGGGTGGTGTATTATCATTTAAGAGTAAGGATCTGTCATTTGGTGCTTTGCTTATTCCACCTAGATTATGTTAATCTAGATTTTTCCCACTGGAAATTGCTAATTTGACCTCAGATACTGTGACTAAGAGTGGTTAATAATTACCATGATTATTCAACGGTCAGCCCCGATCTAACTGCTGGTTCTTGATGTCAGCATGTGGTCTATAATTGGATCTCTCGATTGTAATTTACATCAAACAGATTTTAAATTCATTGAAATATTTTGTTTGTAATGTAAATAGAGTTTGGTAAATCTACATTTTAAGTGTGTTAAATGAATTCATGACATTTTTTATTATAACTTCAACACATTACCGATAAAATGTACTTTTTTTAAGACAACAGTTAAAATGATCTTTTTCTGATTGGCCTGGGTCTTGGATGTTTATTTATACTAAATATACCATATGAGTTAAAATATAAAAAAAAAAAATTAAACAATTTTATAAAATTTTATTAAAATAAACGGGTTTGCATTTTAAATTTTTATTCAGATTTATAGTAAGAATTAATTTATAAGCGAGATCTCATCTCAGAAATTTTGAATTTGAAAAATCCCTTGAGCTAAACCCATACAAAGTAGATAGAGGCGCAGGCGCATGTCACATGGTCGTGTTGGCGACGTATCTACGTTATTTATTGTCGACGGGGACCGAGGGCGCACGATTGTGCTCACCTACGTGGGTATTTATTGGGTATCACTTATTTTCAATGTTGGCTACATAGACTTTATATTACGAGACAATATAGTCTAATATTCCTTGTCATTCTTAAAATTTTCTAAAGTATGGCAGATCTATATATTTATATTTATATTTTATTTATATTTATATCTTATTTTTACAAGCTTCTATTTAGTTTCATTAACAATGTGTTCAAACCTCATAACTAAGTAAAATCAATACGTTCTTTGATATTAAGTCCCATTAATCTTACGAATATACAATATCTAGAACTTTAAAAAAACAAATTTAATATTAAATTTGTTTTGTTGATATGCTAATTACTACTGCTCACGACGAACTGAACATTTCTCTGAAAACTGATATTGTATCACTTAATTTTTGAACCCGTTATTGTAACAATATACATGTTTTAAATAACGTTTCTAGTTGACGCCACAATGTTCTATGAAAATAGTTTCCAATAATAGGATTATATTTAAGTTTAACACACCAATACCATTACCATTTTGAATGCTATCGGCTCAGAGCTGACCATTTATATTCCTCACTTAGGTATACGTTAGAGAGTTTGCATTGTTTGTTGAATTATATGCAGAGTCACCCGGGAGCCATTGTACGCCGACCGCCAGCGGCGCTTTAGCTAGCCGAGGATGAAATAATTTTAATAAAGTAAAGACTGAATAGACGGCTTATACCATCTCATTCGCTGTAATCCTCGACCACACCTGCATCAAATACCAGATTCACAATAAGTGTATCACAAGCTCAAGTTATATGAATATAATAATTAACAATGTTAAAAATGTACTTGTTGATGTAAAATTTTATGCTGCAAACCTAAAAGATACAGTTGGTTGGATTATTAGGGATATCATATTGCTAATTAAACAAATTCCAACGAATATTCTTTACAAAAGTAAAAAAAGGCGGAAGACAATTATGTTCAGTAGATAAATATTTTAGTTCCTCTCTTACATTATGAGATTGTCTGGATTATCCCTTTAGCTACCAGTGAGAACAAATATTTCGCGATAGCCGGGTAACACTTGAGTCTTGAGACATTAATATTTTTTTGTCCAGGATTCGACCCTAATTTTATAGTTTAAAAAATCTGCCAATAAGTAGTACCACACTAAACAACTATTCGTTTGTTTCAGCTGCACATCCCGTTACGCCGGCGAGTTCTGTCAGCACCTCAATCCATGTCACAGCGAGTCCAGTCCCCGATGTCAAAATGGCGGTACCTGCCGCGTCAGACCCGGGGCTGGAGGAGGCCCTCCCTCTTTTGCTTGTGACTGTCCTCTGGGCTTCAGCGCTTCTCTCTGCGAAATCAGGGTGCCTGCTGCGTGTGATTCGGCGCCTTGCCTGAACGGGGCTACGTGTCGGTTGACATCGCTTGACACGTTTGAGTGTGATTGTCCTCCTGGGTATACTGGTAAGTAACTTACTTAATAAATTCAATAAGTAATATTATAAACGTCATTCACTGTTCTGTTTATCTGGAGTCGAACAATTTCTAACGACTCGAAGGGGTAGGGTATAAATTTAGAAAAACTGGAAAAAGTCTTCCACATAATGGTAAAAAAGGTGAAAGTGTATAGTGTAACTTTATTTTATGCGTTTTATTGTAGATAAAGAGAGATAATAATAGTATATTAATTTATAACTATACACTTACATAAAAGTAAAAATCTGCAGTCGAATGAAAAACAATTTGATAAAACAACACACATATTCAGTACATAGTTACTCCTATCATATTATATCCAATGAATATTTCATATTACATACAACCATTATAATATATCCGTTCTAAGAAACAGAATTTAAGTTATTGATCATAAAGTCTAGATACGAGTAAATATCAGACATAGCTAATAGCTGACTATGACTTTTATGCTGACGGAAGGAAATACCGTTGAGTAATATGTAACAGGTGCATATTAGAACAAACGCTAATACAGAGCTTAATAGGTTGTATCGTATATAGCACCAATTGAATTGAATGACCGTATTGTTGTTTCTTTAGATTTTGTTCACTATATTTGTTTAATCAATGATATGAATGAATATCAATTTTAGTAATCCATTTCATCATTTAGTTTATTACAGATATTTTAATTAAGTAGATATATGTATATATTGTATGAATGAAATAATATAACACTATCTCTATCTCTCTCACTATATCTATCACTGCATAGGTACCTTTACAGAACGTATTTTGATTATATATAATATATATTTGGTTTACTTACCAAAAAGAGTATTATGCAGAAAGTATGTAAACACCAAAATTAAAACTTATAAGTACGTTATATATTTATGTTAAATGATAAATAAACTGAGATAAAAAAAGAAACTGTTTCCGTTATAAACACATACAATATCAATCTTTATTCTACGACCGATAAAGTTGTTAATGAAGTATTTGAAACATGTATCGTCAAGACTACCAGAATTTGCTGACAGGTTCTGTTTGTGGGTTGTGCAATTAAAGAACTTTAAATTTTTCTGTTCCGCGACTAAAATAGTAATTGCAATTGGTCTTAAATTGCTGTCTATTAGAAAGGAAATGTCAATGTATGACTGTACTATTTTGACGTGTAAAAGTGCTACTTTTATAGTTTTTCTCCCACGGAGGTGCGTACGAGTCGATCTCGTAATTGCCCATTAAGAACACACTTCCTGGCGCTTAAAACTCGAAGAGAAATGTAGACATGCCATTTATATCATCACCAATTTCAAAAATTATGATCATTATTTATAAATAATTTCTTTTCAAAGTAATAAATTGCATAAAATAAATCAGTTTTTCAAAAATAACATAATCTGCAATTTCAACCTTATGTTGTTAAAAAAAAACAATACCTTTATTAGTTGACATTTTATCAAACACTTATGGTATAATACAATTATATTCTTGATCATTAAGAAGTATTGCAATATCATTCATTATCTATATCGTGTCCTTCCATTTTCTCCAGAAAATTCTTTCACCGCAGCTCTGTTTGTAAACGAACTTCAACAAAAAATGCGTTTGCGCCGCTTGTAATGCAACATGGTTGTCAATTACTCCCTTTTAGGGCTATCCGATTTATGATACCTCTTCAGCTTCTCGAAATGGCCAGGTCTAATTACGGAAGTCAGGTTTGGAAATAACCGAACGTGACTTGTAGCTGACAAGTCACGTTGTGTGTGCTGTGCGAATTCATTAATACTTAATTTGTGGATGATTAATGTTTTGCTTTGAAATTGAGATTGCTATTCATTTACTACATAGATGTAAGTAGATAATAGATCACTATATTTTTTTCTGTTTTTGCCAACCCAAATTTTTTTTTTTAAGTTTGTTAAGATTATGTGTTTCGTTTTTCAATTGTTAATACTTGATATTGTGCTTTCCATTTAGGATAAAGATATAAGATAAAACATTTTTTGATAATTAACAGTTTTAAAAGAATTACGAAATCGCGCGCGGATTGACGCTAGACAATTTTTTTTTAATTTATGAACTTGAGTTATTAGAGGATTTCGCAAACGAATTATATAAACTACTTTTTAATGGATTTTCAAAATCTAGTTGAATGTTATTTTAGTTGTTTTTACTAAATGCACTATTATCTTTCTTCTAAGATTGGTACTTTGGCTTAACCTATAGCCTTCCTTTTAACACATTTCTGCGATATATTGTATAGTACCAAGATTTATCAATTTTAACTGCTAATAACAGATTGTGTAAAAGCCACGAGAGCCATACTTAAAATTACGTAATAGACGTTAAAATTAATCTCATTCCGCTTTGACTCAAATTATACCATAAACATGAAACTCGTCTTATTTACAACGCCTGTTTCTAGGTTTGTATCTTGTTATGACCGAATGCCTTCATAATGTCCTTTGACAAACTCGAATACATCTTCATAATTGTACTAAATATCATAAAAATTGGTTCATTCAGAGATATCGAATTTACTATTCATATAATATTCAATTAATTCCTTTACAAATAAACTATGTCTGAACCCAAGGCTCTTTTGAAAGACTCTGAGACTATAAGTACCTAACACGATATGAAAGAATTTCTACAGGTGTTAGAACTAATTTTATTTATTGGCTAATTAGCGTTATTATAAATCAGAATAATTTCATCAGATAATATTTGATTTATACTTTATTTCTATTTTATGCGTCATGTAGTTAAATAAGAGATATTATCTTAAATGATAATCCTATTTAGGTTTACATCTTCAATATGCAAACTTTCACGTTGTCATAAAAGATAATTAGATACAGACTTATATTTTCAAAAAAAGTTTTGATACTCATTCTCAAGGTTTAATTTAAACCTTGAGAATGAGTATCAAAACTTTTTTTTGTTTGATAATAGTAAAACAGATGAATTTAGCGCTTAGCTATGCAGCCCGGTTTAATTACTGTTTATTTTTAGTTTCCTGATCTTTATTAAGACGATACGTCGGTGAACACTAGCGCCACCATCAGTTAAAAATCATTATTCACTAAAATCACAATTTACAAAAAATCCGTCTTTTGTAATTATGGTTTTAGATCTGAAGTTATATATTAAATAATAGTTCCCTATAGTTACAAATTGCAGTATTGCTTAAAACTGCCAGTTATGGCAGTTTTGGAATTTGTAACTTTATATAACTAATGTGACCAAATAAATGACTTTCTTTATTTTATTTCTGATAATTTTAAGTATGATAACATTTAAACATGTTATTGTCTCGTTTTCACATTTCCCATTTCTATTTCGTTTATAGTCTTACACGAAATACACATTAAAAGAATCTTAACCTTTGATTTTACTATACACATTATCATTTTGATTTATTTCACACTATCTTGTGCCTACTAAACTAAAATTAATGAATACAGGTTCGTTTCTCATGCGAAAATAAATGGCAATTTTATATCTATGGTAATTTTTATCAGACGTACGTAAAAATTCACACATGTCTCCACGATTGGAATAATTTAAAAAATAAAGAACTTGTTTTGGTCCATAGAACTGATAATGAGATTATTTCAAGTCACAAGGACGTAAATGCTAAATCTATATCGTTTGATGATATTTTAATAGCCTGATAATCTGCCAATCTGTATTTTCAGAATGATGATATTAAATATATCAATAGAGTATTTTTAAAATGCAAATGCAATGATTGAGCAATCTATTTTTTCTGAGTAGTATTTTTATCTTTTAGGGTGTAATCGATAATTTAGGATTTAATGGAATGTGTATTTATTACAAGTTTATCATTATTATTTCAAGATATACTCGCACTTATATATCAACATTCTCATAAAGCATTTGCAATTTGAAATACATATTTATTTTTTGTATATCCCACGTCTGTTTTTCCAAATAATCAATATTTTATCTCGATAAAGTACCATTTAATTCTTGCTCATACGTCATACAATATTTTATTTTCTTCTTCAACAGGTGCTGAATGTTCCCACGAAGACCACTGTGCTTCCCAACCTTGCAGAAATGGAGGCCGTTGCGTAGCTGACAACACCACAGCTGCTGGGTACTCTTGCGTCTGTCCTCCTGGCTTCACTGGCAACAGGTGTACTGAAGATGTGGTGGAATGCTCCACCGGCTCTGGCCCTTGCCACCATGGTAGATGCTTCAACACCCATGGCTCGTACACTTGTGTTTGTGAACCGGGATACACTGGAAGGGATTGTGACGCTGAATACGTGCCATGTGAACCATCTCCATGTCTTCATGACGGGAAGTGTACGCCGCTGGATCAGCTGAGATACAAATGCGACTGTCCTACTGGTAAGTTTTGTTTAAATTTGGTGTTGTTTCCTTCAGAATATATAACTATTATTGTTGCATATTGCTACAAGGTCCATAAACATTTTGTTTACTTTTAAGTCTTAACTACTTCTGAGACTAGCTTCACAAAATTTGGAATTGGAATCCTTAACATATTTTTCATAACATATCTATATTATAATAAAACAATAAAAATATTTCATCTGTACATATTTAGTAATTTGAATGAACTCAAGGCATGTTTGATTTCGAACGAATGCACTCAATTGGATAATTCTTTTTTTGTTGTTGGTTATTGTCACGACAAACTTTGTATTAAAGAAAAAGGGGGATTCCCGGGCAAATCCCGCGGGAATTTTGGAGTAATTCCCTAAATTCCCATGATAACTGGAACGAAGCCCACGCGCACGAAGTCGCGGGTTACAGCTAGAATAAAACAATAAACTTCTTGACTTCATATGATTATAGCATTTCAATCACATGTCATTGATATTACTATAATCATGCCATTAATATCCCTTCAGACAAGTTTCCTTTTATACGAGGATTTCCTAAACAGGTCGCGTTGTTGCATAAACACAGTCATACGATCATTAAACAGTACTTTATTGGCATAAGTGCATGCATGTATGTTAGCTTTGTTTATACCATTTTGAAACATTGAGTTCATCTTATTGATCAGGGTAACATTGGTCTAAAAATGGATGTAGTATATATTGAAACTAAACTTACATAATCACATCTTATTCTTCTTCTATATGTAAATGTATGTAAGAAAGTCGTGTTAGGTACACATTTTATAACTCAAGAACTTCGGAATTGAATTGGCTGAAAATTGATGGGGAGGTAGAGTAGAACCAGGATAAGGACATAGGGTACCTTTCATCCCGGGAAAAATCACTGTTCCTGAGAGAAGTTCAACGGTGCGAAGCCGCGGGCAAAAGCTCGTTCATAATAAAAATTGATGTCAAATTTAGAATACATTTCTATTAAGTAAATGTTTTACAATATTATCATTATAGTATTTAGCTTAGTATTTAAATTAGAATCGATTTTGTAGTTTTTAATTTTTCGGATTTATGGCGTAAGATACCGCCTTCGTGACCTTTTCTTAAACTCGTCTACAGTTATTTTAATTTGACGCGTTTATAAAAAAGATTACAGCGTATTAAATAGCGTGCTAATCAGATTCAATGGTTTAGACGAAAGCTCATCATTGTTGGTTTAAACCGGTTTTATAAATTTTATATCGCTGTAAGGCGCCAACACCCTAGTTGATTATAAAAATACTTTTAAACTATTATAATTATACCAACATTCGATATTAGAAAAAAACAACTGACATAATAATAATGATATATGGAAATATACTTAGGTATTTTAAAGAAATTTAGTAAAAGTATGCAATTTACTTATATACTAAATATAAAATTCACTCAATTATAATATGAATCATGCAATAACAATAGTACAAAATGAGATGTATGGATCAAAGATAATATAAGTAGTATATCTAATTATAAGGAATTTAAGCACATACTGTGCCAACCCCACGTAAGACAAGACACTTATTTACTTTACGTACTTAAAAAAATTACAAGTTATGAGGAAATTACAAACATACATAATACAACACATAAGAGAGTGGGATAACGTAATGGAAAAGAGGAATTACAATAATATAACAAAATCTTCTAAATGCTACATAATTACAAAAGGTTAGGGAGTTGTCTTAAGCCCCTTTCTCTAAAGTATAGCAATACCGGTCGATTTTATAATAAA
Source organism: Apomyelois bistriatella (assembly GCA_947044815.1). Lineage (NCBI taxonomy): Eukaryota > Metazoa > Arthropoda > Insecta > Lepidoptera > Pyralidae > Apomyelois > Apomyelois bistriatella. The sequence goes on from OX345691.1 coordinate 13,850,330, forward strand.
ACATGGGCATTTGATAAATTTAATTGAACTCCGATATCTTGACTGGCTATATTTATCGAGCTGTTCTAGTGCTCAATTATTTCTAAATCTGTCGTCAAATGTTCGTTGACCTGTGGGCTAGGTTTCACTTTGCCATTTTACTTTGATTTTATCTTGTTTAAAACATATTTTATAAGAAACACTTACAGTTTTGTTAGATGTAGCTGCGTAGATTTTTTGATATCCACTAACAATTGTATCTATTTTTGCTTGATGATGACATATAGGCAATATTGGGAATTTTGAGATCTAAATTGGGGTAGTTGAAATCAAAGAATTTGGAATCGAGCGCGGCTTCAGGCAAATTTTTGTTTTTTAATCTATGGTTGGAAACATATCTTTCATCTGTCATATTCACCGTACATAGACTATTGTCATCTATGATAGATAATGTACTTTCTATCAGTTAAATAAATATATGCCATACAGTATAGCTAGGTATATTCAAACAGAGATAAGAGGACAAAGTGCCTGCGGCAACCATTATCTATAGAACATTTACACTCCTAAGTATAGCTTGCTGGTTGGCCAAGATTATCTTAGTTTGAACATAGAGTAATGGTTTTAATATATGTAGAGATAACATTTTAATAAAAGTTCTTTGCAGCATCTTCTGTATTATAAGCTTTTTCTTTGTCTTTACTTCATATCGAATTTTGACTTTAACAGTCAGTTTGTATACTTGTTCTTGTTTATGTTTCAACATTCCTTTTTTTCACATTTACAATAAAAATACCTACCTACATAAAAACGAAGCTCTTAAATAGTATTTATTTATTTAACTTTATAACAATGAAGTAAAATGCTTAAAGCCGAAGGTATATAGCATAATGTACAAATCTGATGTAATTATTCTCAATTGTTTCTATTAAAAAAAAATGGAATAAACTTGGCATTTGGCATAAAATTCTTGAATTATTAATTATAATTGCCTCAACTTTTCTGGTATGGTAATGAATTCCTCCGCATGTTGCGTGTCTATTTGATTTACTGACATACTCTGAGACTGAAAGTCGACCGTGGCCCGAGGCGACCACGACTCGGCAGAAAGCTGCTCTTATAAATATTGTTTGCTATATTTGCAAGTACAAAGGTTTATTTGTAATGATACAATGTATTGCAGGTTTAAATTTGATTTGGATCGATCGGTTTATTTTTAACATTATTGCCTTCGATATATTCTGGAAGATAAAGGAAACATAATATGCAAGTAGATTTTCTTGTCATGCCATTATATCAATTCTACCATAATTTTTGTCATTACGGAATAAAGAGTTTCTATTTCATTTAAAACCTCTTTTAGGTTTAACTGATACTATTTTAGAAACAAAGACTAAAAATGATTTTGAAGATAAAAATGTTTAAATAGAAAATAAAACAACAAATATTAAAAACAGTACGTTTAAATTCAATTCTTAAAAGTACTTTAATAATGTAGCGATTTTAAATAATCACAAGTAAACACAGGTTAATAACAATGTGCCTATTGAACTGTGAGAACAGTAAGACACGTTGAATACCGTATAATTCAGTAACAACCGCGACTACGGGAAGTGGCGAAAGAGTTACATCAGTTTTTATGTAGTGCGCATCTCTTCATTAGCTTCATTACGTTGCAAAATGTTTGTTGCGAGAACGAGTGCCCCAGTCTCTAGAAATTTCATTTTGATTACTTCTTCATAATGATGATTCACAGTTTTAGGGAAAGTGTCTGTCTCAAATGCTCCATGAGCTATTTTACCACCTTCTTTTTCATTCAAGCGTGGTTTACAGTTACATCTTCAGCTTAAAATTCAGAGCCCAGGGTACTCTTTAACCAATGTTTAAGATAATGGCCACGCTGGTTATTAGAATGGAGCAACTACCGTCTGTCGTATTAGAATCACGATCTGGGTGTGTTGGTCGCCAACACTATTAAACTTACTATAGACATCTAATACAGCCATCTACCGACGACAGCCGGGACTAATAACTTATTGTATTTTCCGGATCACTGAGGAGCTCAATAAAGAAATGCCACTGTCCACGTACAGTGCCGACCAATCCAACTCAGACCAAGCTCGCCATCTCTTGACACGCATGATCTTTACAAATACGCATGCCCGGCTAGGTTATCCAGCTCCTCAGTTAGTTATTTTTATTGTTTTATACGTTCCCATCCCTCATTTCCAACTTCATCACATCAAATGTTGATAACTAAAATACCATCCGATTTCATGGGAACTTGAACTAAAGTATGTGACTCACCAACCGAATTATTTTTAACTATTATTCTAAGATAAATTATCCTAGGTTCCCAGTCGGAGGGGACATTCAATCTATCAAAATGTGCTACCACTTAAAATTTCTGATGCTCGTACAACACAGGCATACAAGTGTGGGAATGGTAATGAAGTAAGTACTCAATTAACACTTCATGTCGATTTGTTTATTGATCCTGTTGAATGCCAAACACTTAATAAACATAAAGTTAAACAAAGTTGTTTGGATAGAAGTATTAAAAGTACAGCTATTGAAGAAAATCTTGAGTTTGAAAATTGCTTTCAATTAATATTTGCATGTCAATTAATCGTTAAAGATATACCTAATCATATTTAAGTTCAAAATATTATATCTATTATTAAGGGAAATAACTGTAAAGGATCAAATAATCATGACAATTCTAGTTTCAAACCGTTTATTGATTTACGCAAATGCTGTGTTTAAAATATAACATAAGTAACGTAAGTCGACTTCTATTTCATGGATAGTGATTAACAATATTAAAAGGTTGATATGATGGCAGTCAAATACATTAAGATTAATTAATGAGCCACATGTTCAGATTATAAATAGTCTTGTAACGTCTGTATTAGTGTCATCTGAAAATAATGTTAATAGTTTCCGTCTATTAAGCATTTGTCCAGAACTTATGGGAGAGACAGGAAGCAACTTTCTCACAACGTGTTGTCTATTTGATTACGTTATATCTATTATCAATTCAGATTTTTGACTCTACTTATTTAATGGCTTTTCTATGGATATGGTTCACTTTTAAAAATTGTAAGTTTTGATTTAAGTATAATTTACCAAATTAAAATTAATTATTTTAGATATATTGAATTAGATAACTAGGTACTGCATTTTCTGTCTCTTCATGCCAGTCGTCGGTAATTTTTTGTATATGGATTGGCTTTACATAGCATTATTTAATCTGTGACTCTACATAAATGAGATTATCGTTTGTTATTATAGTTTTTATATTATTATTACTTTATAGGTTAGTTTTCTCATTGATTTTATGATTTAATGCTTTATACTTTCCCTTACAAGTAAAATAGCTTTTCAGTATAAAGGTATTTTTATTCCTGAAGTAAAAACATGGCAATGAATACATTACTGTATCCACATAAAAAAAAATCAAATGCTATTTTTAAATAGTTAAGTCATTCATTCTGATTACATTCAGAATCCCCAACACATGTCCCAGTCCGTTACAAAAATATTTACAGGCGCGCAAAAAAGGCGTTGAAACATTAAAAGCGTCTGTAACGTGTATATCTCATAAACACATTATATCAACACATGTGCCCGTGGGAACTGCCGATGGTAATGAGGTTCAAGTCACTAACCGAAGATGTAAGAGTCGTTGTAACGTAACCGATGTGCGAAGGCTTTCGACAATTAGAACTATTTTGGACATAGCTGTCTTAATTAATATTTTGCATTGTTTTAGTTTTGATATTTTTTTGGCTTTGCTATTAATTTATTTATTTTTAACATGAAAGTTAATGAAAAATAAATTTCGACAATTTAAGATAGCGTAGAAAATAGTTGTCTTAATTAATAAATGGTTGTTAGTTTGTTTTGATGTTTTTTTTTTTGGCTATGCTTCTAAGGTATGTAAATGTGAAAATATAAATAAATTAATATAGTTTTAAATATATACACAAGTATTAGTAAAGGTTTTACGTTTTATTATAAAGTTGAATTGATTTATGGATTACTTTTAAAAGTGAGTGATAATTATATAATAAAAATCTATAGGTATTTAATATTTGACTATATTCACAAATAAATCTATCTTAATTATAGATATGAGTTATCTTCTCGGAAACGTATAAAAATTAACAGATGTTTAATGGATTATTTTGATATAATGTTTTTTATAACAGACATTTAGTAACATATGTAATGGTTTAACCAAATGTAGCATTTCTGATAGTGCGATATAATGTAGACTATAAAAACTGTTTTTTTTTTTTATATTTATTAAAACTTTATTTTTCATTTTTATTTTTAAGTAATTTATTTATTTATTTATTTCTATAACATACACTAACATATACAATAACTTAAAAAAAAAAAAAAAACTAAAGACAAATAAAAATAAAAGAAAAACAAAAATACTTACCTAAAATCATAGAAAAGGTCCATGTGGCAATGTTCCGAAGATGCTGGCAGCATTTCCTCGTTGGATTGCCAAACTTATTCGTTGGCCGAGGAAAGCGCCAGCTCTTCGGTCTCCCGTCGCATCAATAAGCCTCTTCGAAATATCTTTGAAGAGGCCCATTGCTGCGGGGCCCCACGGACCCAGAGTCTCGACACCGAATGGCATAAAAATGTATTCGGCGCCGAGACCGCTATATTTATTAATTTTACTTTTTTCCGCCGCTTCTGCGGCCGCTGCTGCCCTAACACAGGTTCCTTGGAGATGAGAAGGAGCTAGTGTGTCCACACATGTGGCATCCCACACCAGCACCCTGCCCATACTCCAAGGAATCAAAGACATCCCATCCGGCCTCTTGCCGTCGGTTCTTGATATGCCTGTTGGTTCTAAAATTGCTGGTACATTGGCCGAGGCAAGAGACCGGCGAAGGATGTCATTCAAAGCAGCGTGCCTTGAGAAGCGGCCGGCACTTTTCTGGCAAGATAGCCCGTGATGCCCCAGACGGTCGACAGTACTGCCACATGGACACTGATGAGGGGCACAGACCGGGACCCCTAGCCGAAGGCAAATAGCTGCCCTAAACGTCGGGGGATCTAAGAATGTACCAGTGCTTGCTGACGGGTGTGCTTGGAGCCAGAATCCCGCCTCTTTGGTAGTAGAAGCGAGGAGTCTGGCTCGACCCGAAGTGCAGCACTGGTTGAGCAAAGAATCAAAAGTTAATTTGGAAGCTACGTCATCCCAGCTCCGCTGAGAATTTGGATGTTGTACAGAATTTTGACCGGGGCAAGCAATTAACCAGGATTTTTTAGCATCGTCCATGCCCTCAATCTCGCAGTTTGAACGTAGGATTTTACCAACGAGATTAAAAGAAGCATGGACAGATGATAAAAAAGCCGGTAGAGCAATACTAGAAATTTTGCGGATCCCTAAGCCACCGTGTCTGATAGGAAGAGATCCCTGAATCCAAGACTGCTCGCTTAGCTGTATATTTATTATAGATTGAAGAATATTTTTGATCAAATCGTCTACTGGGTCTAAAAGATTTATATATTTCCAAAGAGGACAGCAGCGAAGCACGTAGGTTAATTTAGGAACGAAAAGACAAAACCTCATAATCGAAAAAGCAAAATGCGGACTGATTTCTAGAAGTCGATGGGAATAATTTTTGAATTTTGTAATTGAATTTTGAATATATACTGGAATTGATTCCTCAAAAATGGGAGAACCAAGGAGGTGAAGAGTTTTTTCGTCAACAATTTTTATATTTGGAGCGAGTTGGTTAAATTTATGTTTTATTTGATCGATATCTAAAAGGGTATTTTGAATGTAAAGTTCACATTTATTAAAATTTAAATCCAAACCAATTGACTTGAATTTTTTCATAACCTTGGAGAGATCTGATAGTACAGTATTGACATCACCTCCTAAGGTCCCATCGTCAAGGTACCAAGTATTGAATTTGGATGCCAAATTTTGTATTATAGGATTGATTGCTAAACTAAAAATTGCTGGCCCCAGAGGATCACCTTGCTGGCAACCAACTTCCGATGATAATTCATGTGATCGGTACATTAACACAGATGGATCCGCGTAACAATGTAATAAATAGTTGTAAATTTCTGGAATGTTTGATTTGATTTCTGACAGCAAGGTGTCTCTATTAACCGAATTGAAAGCGTTTTTTACATCAATTTTTAGTAACACTTCGCACTTTGTGGTGTTAAGGAAGGTGCGGAGAGCATGCACTGCCGCTTCGCAACCTCCCTTAACTCCAAAGCCTAGTTGAGTAGGTTCGAAAGATGTTTGTAATTTTGATAAAATATGTCGAACAGCAATTTTGGAGGCTAAGCGCCGAAGTGTTGTTCCAACAGCAATTGGCCTCACCCCTCCATCTTTTTTAGTAAGTGCGATAAGGTTTGCACCATACAATATAGGTACAATGTCGGGATTAACGTTTCCTAAAAACATAAAATTGATTAATTTTGTAATAGAGTTTCTTAGGTTTTCACCTGCGTCGCCCACAGAGTGAGATGTTAAATCCTTTAAATGTTGGGGTGAAAGCCCATCCAGACCTGCTGCAGAACCCGCCTTGAAAGACAAAATAGCATTTGTTACATCACTGTTTTTGATCTGCAAGCATGACTGGCTTGCTGTCGGAGGGTCCAAAAAGTAAGGAGTTGCAGGAGCTGGGGGGTGTTTGGTCTGTAGGGCCGAAAGAGTCTCTGGGGTTTCTGGAGATAACACATCGCTTGAAAATAATAAACGAGCGGCACCTTTGAGGTCGCCGTCGCTTATCTTGTTTTCGATCATCTTGGTATTGTTATGACTGACCCTAAGAATTTTATTGGTGTCAGGGATTGAATTTTGTGTGCAGTTATTTTTAATTTTTTGGGTCAGCGATAAATTTAGTTCATCTTTTTTACCGTGTAACACTAAATAAGGAAATAAAAGCAGATTTTGCCAATCGTTTTGAGTATTGCCGTTATAACATTTTTGAATAAGCTGCGAGAGATGATTAGCAACGGTGACTCTGGCGCCGCGCGGAATACGTTTCACAATTTGAACATTATTTTTGAGATTACTGAGGCGAACGTGGAATGGGAAGTTATTGGTTAGTGAATTATCAGCTAAGTTTAATGGTTGCGAATTTTGGCTCAAACAATTACGATGTATTTTTGAGATATGAATCTTCAAACCTCTGTTTGTTTGAAAAGACTTCGAACAAAACGGACATGTGTTTGGCGACGTATCTCCAGATTGGGTCACGGTCTGCTGCATGTAAGTAATATAAAATAGAGTAGTATTTTAATTTAGAATTTAAATTTTAATTTATTTTTCATTTTTAGATTCATAGAGACCAATGTCGAACTACTGTCCAAATCGATTTGTCTCATTTTCTTTACCTTATCCTTCTTTATAAGATTCGTCTTCTTTTTTGAAAATATTGGCAGGAAATGAGAGACGAGGTGAAGTGTACACCGTTTATTCTCTCGACGACTGGATAATATTAACAAAATAAAATATATTTCTATACTAAATTAAGACTTAGTTGTAAACACGTATTAGTCAGACGTGACGCGATGAATTTTTGCTTACAATTTATAAATATTTTCTTGATCACATCACGTCTGCTAATTAGGGACCCAATAGGGGTCGTCACAGTATGTAAGTTCCTTACATTTAGATCTATTGCCAGCTATTTCCTGCGTCACAAATCACCAAAGATTTTTTTTTTAATCTATGCAAACCACATTCATTGGATAGTCAGTTGACAAATTACTGTAATGAACCTTTCTTTCCCAGGATATCGAGGCCAGAACTGCGAGATTGACATCGACGATTGTCCAGGACACTTGTGTCAAAACGGCGCGACGTGTGTCGATGGATTGAACACGTATACCTGCGAGTGCCCTCCTACATTCACTGGGACACTTTGTGAGACTGATGTCGACGAATGTGCATTGAGGTAAGATTCTTAAATATATATTTTTTTATCTTGAGAATTTATAATAATTATCTTGTCACAATTTTTGTAAAACCTACTCCGCAACGGCTTAACTGTTATGAAATTTTGTGTGTATATTTAGTAGGTCTAAGAAAACGTCTTGAATTATTTTAATAATTTTTTCAACAAATATATTTTTTTATATGGCAAAACAACGATTGCCGGGTCAATGGAAGACGGGATGAGGAAGACTGATGGAGTTACGTAGAACAGAATTTTGTTGTATCGAAATGTGGAAAGGCTAGCGAGAGAGATGAACTTGTAAAGAACTCCACCGACAAGAGCAGAGATCTTACATTTTAGATAAACTATATATCCATCTAGCTACGTACCTATTAGACATGACAAACTCTGTCTACCTACAAGTTCAGACAGTATAGACAAGTAAGATTAATCTTAAATGAGCGACGTACCTTTATTTATTATACACATTCGTCTGCCTATTCTTGCTTTCAACTATTTTGCTGGTAGAATCACTGGCTACTGTGACCAAAGAGACTATAGGCCACTGCCTAATTGGCAGCACGCGAGGTTGTCATAAGTTTCTATGAAATAGCTTACTTAAACAAAACAAAAAACATTTCAGCAAGTAAATACCTAGTGTGATTTATGGTAAAGATCAGATATCGATATCAAAAACATGTCCGTACTAATTGAAATTTACAAAATAACCAATCATTTTAAGACATAGCCATATAAGTATTAATATTACTTGATGGTATGTACTTACATAATTTTCTGCCATTATTGGAGTTCAAATTATAATTGGAGGTTTCCTGCTGTTGTACCTAATCATTCGAATTTATGCCTTATCGTTTGGTTGTTAAAACCGCTGATCGATTACCAACCAAAAATCATTTCGGTCCAATATGTTTTCCCGAAAAACATTGCACCTCAATTCAAAAACGTACTTTATGGTTATAACAATAAAGTAATAGTTCATAATATATATTTTAAAATTGTAACTCCATATTCCTTGGTTCCTTTTTTAACTTTTCGTAAATGAAAATACCTCTACTTTCGGAAGTTTTAAATAATAATAAGTAGCTATACTTTAATGAACTATACTTGTTTGCGGAAATCAGACGTCTGGAGTTACGAAATTGCTTAATACGATACGAGTATCATCACAGAAAGAAAATAGTACTGCTATTATAGCATTCTATATAATATAACCTGTGATAGCTAGTACTTACGTTTCCTATAAAAACCCAGTCAGACGGCATCAGGACTATAATTAAAAAGCGAATGCTGGGCTTTGACTAAAGTAAGCTTAAAATGAAGAAGGTGTCACTAGGAAAAACGCCCTAACGAAGAAGTGCTAACGTAAGTAGCAATGTTATACTTAAAAACAACATAATTTGGCAAGTAGATGTTGGTAATGAGAACAAAGATGGTAATGACACAAATTGCTATCTAATCATGTTCGAGGAATGATATCTGAATTTGTATTGAAGGTTTTTGTGCTATCATCATTGATCGGGCGTTAATTACAAGTAGCAGGAGTCATCGGCCTCGGCGCCATGTCTCTAGATGTGGCGGGAAAAATTTTAGAGATACATGTGACTTGTGTTTCACAGTTCGATCTGCAGAAACCTGTAGAGTTGAAAAAGGTTATTTTAACGAATCGAGTTCCGAAGTTGTTGGCAATAATATACTAAAATCACATGATATAAATACATAAAAAAATCATAACAATTTAGTGTTAATGCCTTAGAAATAACATTTTATAGATACATATCATATGTAGCTGAAGTTAAAGAAACCACGTCAGAAACAGAGAGGCTGTTTCGAAAACTGACCTCAGGGTGTCAGGGCAGGGTCAATTTACCTTGTGAACCACACGATATTTATGAGTGACAGCTGAAGTCACCGAATTATTACCAACTTACTTGCCGAATTTTAGCGTAATTGGTGAAGTAGTGAATACAACACAGACAGTGATAGGATAAGCGAATCAGTGTCTATTTGCGTTGAGATTAGATGACTCCTAAATATTAATGAAAAATTAAAAAATAATGCTTAATATTGTTTTTATAATATATTTAATTTTAAAAAAAACACGATAAAGTAAGATTATCCATACTCCCATAATTTTTAAGACGATAGGTTGTGTATTTGTGTCTTCATTATAATACTGACCTGACAGCTTATAATCGCTATAAGCTTATGCCTTACGCTTAGTGCAATGTCCTATGCTCCCTGTGCGATGCGCCGGCGTTCCTACATTAATTGTTAGCTAATGATTGGGTGAAAAAACCACGCGGTGGCGCGGCGGTCGCACGGTTAGCAAGTGCTTTTCTATTAAGTATTACTTTATTATTTTACACACGTTTATACTAGAAAAATGCCAGTATAATTTATTATCTTCTAATTTATTGCCAGAAATTTATAGTGCAGCTGAGTGTTTAATATGAAAAATATTAAAAACAAAAAACAGACCTGTGAGAGGAATGTGTAGAGATTTATTTTTGGTGGCGATATTTCGTTTTCTAGTAGTCCACTCGCGTAATGTGCAAAGAAGGCTAGCTTCATTGACATATTAGATGTAGCTACCTCAATCAGCTTTTTCGAAAAAGATCTACCCAGCCAGTATCTGAAATCAAGTAATTTTGGAGTTGGTTCACTCGCACAGATATCAAATAATGCAAGAGTTTGGTTTTTTCTCGTAATACTTGCAGAACAGAACCGGAAGATTACTCCGTGTCTCAGAAACCATGCAAATGATGCAAAAAGTCAAACAAAAACGCGTCCTACCGGATTTTAGGGATTTTGTGACGTTTTATAGCTTGATAAAAGGATGTAAAAATTGTCATCGTCAAATTTCAAAGTTTGTATAAAAATTTCAATGAAAAATTTAATGCTTATGGCTGTTAAATGAAATTCATTCCATTTCTATTATTTCGGCGTTAAAGGAGAGATATAGGCATTTTTTATCAATTTTACTGTTTAAATAAATTCATATACATTAACAAAATAAATTCAAAGTTGAAATAAAATGCAGTTTCCATTAAAAGCATAAACACTGACCATTTTATTCAATCACGGCAGGATACCATAATGTTTTATAGCTTTATGCCCAATAAAATTAATTGTACTATATCAACTATTAATATTTCCACCAAAAAGGATTGGACCGCCCGCTGCATAGGGCTTTTGTGGCTTTTACGAAACGGATCCAATCCACAAATTTATCATTACCATTTTTATTCGAGCTCAGCTCTTATTACGTAGGCAATAAAGTTGACAATACCATAATGGTTCACTAGAATGATGAAGACAATGTGGTATTACGTACACATTAAACCGCTTAGCGTTGTTCTTTGCGTCTTGTTTTACATGCAACAGTCCTCTGCGCTTTTCAAGCCAATTTCGACTATATTAGTATGATTACATTGAGTACATTTTCAAATAAAGTATTGTCCAATGGGACAGTGTCATATAATACAAGTCGTTGGCTCATGAAACGGAACAGATAAATGCGTGCCCGATATTAAGTTACGTCTCCTGGTATTTTTTTTCATATGAGATGAGCAAGTGAGTAGGCAGTCGCCTGAGAAATTATTTTGATTATTTTACAATGCCGTTATCTCATATTACTTCCAACCTGTCATTTTAGTAATCCTTGAGGCCTACTTATATCCAGCAGTGGGCAGCCTGCGGTTGAAATGATGATGATGATGTCCATAGATTTAAAAAAAAATGCCAGACCGCGCGCGATTTCCAAATTCTATGATGATGTCTCTTATATCATCTATACATACTCTGTTTTTGCATGTAGGTACTCCATAGTACAGATATTGCAACCGTAATACTTACTTTAAAACAATTTAAACCATTTTTTAAAACTTTATTAGTCCTTAGAGTCAAGTGCAGAGTAGATCTTCAACGCTAATTTATAATGAAACTAGCTGTTGCCCGCGGCTCCGCCCGCGTGGGACTCGGTTATATCGCGTCCAAAAGTAGCCTATGTTTGACCTCAGGTCATTAACTACATCCCTACCAAATTTCATCACAATCGGTCCAGCAGTTTAGCCGTGAAGAGGTGACAGACAGACAGACAGACAGACAGACAGACAGACAGACAGATAGACAGACAGACAGACTTTCGCATTTATAATATTAGTATGGAAGTATGGATTAAATGTTTCATATACGCACTATATTATGTTTATTATGTAACGTTTGAAGATCAAAAAGGTGACAAAATAACATCATGCGTTTGCTTGTCGCAACTGAACCAAGTATTTCGAATCATCATCATCATCATCATCATCAGCTGTTCACAACCCACTGCTGGGCATAAGCCTCCCTCTGTCTACGCCATGTATCCCTACTGTGAGCCACCGCAATCCAGTTGTTGCCAGCAACCTTCCTAATATCATCGACCCATCTAGCCGCTGGACGTCCAGTACTTCGCTTTCCGTATTTAGTTAAAATTTTCGAATATTTAGTTAAAATGCTTTCTAAGAGATACATCTACTTCCTAGTATTCGGTATAACGTTATCTAATTAAAAGCGACATTTTCAAATAATTACTATTCAATTAGGTGCGTTTTCAATAGATTCTTCTGAGGGAATTGTCGGACTATATTTTTGGTTGATAATATATTTAAAATAATTGTTTTTTAGGTTTATAGTAGATGTAACTGTTTTAACTATTGTTAAACACGTTTCCGTGTCACACGCCTATGATAGAACTGCACAACTCAAATAATTTTTAATCAAATTAAGCACATCTCAATAAATGGTTTATCAAATGCAAAATTCCCAAATCCGGACCGTTGTTGGTACTTAGTTCTAGACTTCAAGGGATTAATATGCGTAATAACCTTTTAACCTGTATGTATGTATATTGTAGGTAACTATATTTTCGAAATAAGGCAATAATGTACACCACATGTGCACATTTAAAGAACTTTTCTGCGAGAAACAAAAAGGTCACAATACATTTACCTACTTACGCTTATTTTATTAAGAGCTTTACATTTACTCGTTAACATTAGAATGTATGTGAAACCACGTTACATTTCTCCACAAAATCGCTTGCCTCTTTCATCAAATTAAACATCGATTACAACATGATTAATAGTTATTCGATAATCTCCAAATTGAATACGGTATCGAGTAGCTTGTCAGTTACAAATGATGGCGCAGACCTAGCTGTAATGAAGACTTTGGGTTTTTTTCTAATGCTATCATATCGGTAACATCACGAATGCAAATCACTGTTTGTTATGTGCGAACGGTTATAAAGATTGTTATCGGGGCTGCGAGAATGGTAGAAAGTTTGGCGATTGATATGTTTTGGAGATAACGAGATTAAATAAAGTCCCTTCTTACGTGCTGCTTTGTGAGAAAAATGAAACCAGATGTTAAGAAAATTAATATTCTCCTATGCCAAAAGAGTAAGGCCAAGTTTCTCTATTATTTTTGGTGGAAATACTTACGTACTGCGCTGGCCCACGCACACATAAGTAGAGTGAAAATACACGCCTCTATAATTTTTACTCTTCAAACTCGTCTTAATTTACCTAATTTAAATAAAAAGCAGAAATAAAGAAGTAAAAAGAGGGGTCTTTCTTATTATTTCGTTCTTCTGTTGAAAAAATATTCAATAAAACATTTAAAAACAAATGTGTCAACCGTTCTCGCTTTCTCAACGTATTTAATAACAACATAAACACACAATTTTTCGCGGAATGGTGTGACGATATTTTATATAAGGTGGAAACAAATCAACTGCAAATATTTTAAGGGTAGATTCAGACCGCTATTTTGAACAACTTTTACAAATATACTTATATCGAAAAAGGAAATTTTTTTTTACTCCCTATACTAAACTAGATCAGCTGATTCTCAATTTGTATAGGAGGTCAAACATTTCTTTTCATATTTCAATATAAGTTTATTTGGAGAAGTTGTTTAGAATAGCGGTCTGAATCTGCTCTTAAAATATTTGCAGTTGATTTGTGTCCACCTTATATACTGTCGTCACTACTATATGTTATTAAAATAATATAATAAGTTTTAGTTTAGTTCGGACATATTATAACAAGCTATGATAAAAATATTTTCTCCTTGCATCTCTCATCCGAAAAATGGTCAAGAACGTTCCAATAATCTAATAGATCAAAGCCCAGTGGCAATGACCTCAGACGGAAGACCCATCATTTCCACGGACCAAGCTTGTCTGTGCTGGACATCATTAATCACTTTACCCATTCGTATATGGTCCTGTTAAGCAACATATCTGTTATGGTTTGATATAAAACTACCTACTACTTACAACATGTTAGTGGCCAATGTATGTGTGAGTAATAACCTTTATTTTCTTCTATAAAGTCTAAATTATCTTCTATACGTTAATCATCATCATCACACGGATTAGTTATGATATACGCCTTATATAAAACAGAAATAAATTCAATTTTTAAAGTGCTACTACATTTACTACCGAATTTTCAGACGTTGATTTTTTTTTTAATTTTAAAAAGTAATAAGTAGATATAGCATCTATAAGTGTTCAAGAAATAGTAAATGTATTATAGTCTGTTTTTGAACCTTTCAATTTTTGAATCTCTCATAACATTGCTAAAATTCATAATATCTTACAACTAATAGAAGCGAATTTCAAAAAATATGTCTAGGAATTCACAAAAAAAAAAAATAAGTTGGTGTTTTTGATCGATTAGATTTTTGGTAGGTACTATTAATAGTAGACACACTCAGTTTTGCTGTATGTTGACATAAATGCGCTTATTATAATATCACAGAATGCACAGATAATGTTACTTATAAGATTAAGAAATGTAGCTTAAAACGTAATCTATTATTTACTGCAAAGATAATCTCGGATTTAGTTCAATTTGGCATCAAAACGCTGGCTGAATTCGTCGCGCCGTTTTGGTTTCCGTTATGCAATTCTGCAAATTATTATTTGCGAAACAAACAGCTTTGGGATACGAAAGAGCTTTTGTTTTTAATGATATAGTGCAATTTTACGACCGAGGGAATTTGTTTTAGTTTATTAGTTTTCTTGATTTTTGGAGGTGTTTAAGATTCTGACACCAATGTGCATACGTCAAAGAATTTCAAATCGCGCGCGGAAGGCATTTTTTTTTTAATCAATGGCATGCGCTATTTACCTAATATAAATGACTGACCCAACACTAACAGAGGAGAAAATTTAAAAGATGTATGGAATAGATTTTTTTTTTATTTGTATGTCGCATAGCAACCATTTATAGTGGACAGTTCTCATGATAACTTTACTGTATGAATGGATGATAGCTATTGCTGTTGTAAGGTATCCGTAACAAAAATCATGTTTTTGATCGGGTTGCGCACACAATTTTCATATAAAAATAGTTTTTCTTTTGTGTGTGGATCTATTAACGTAAAAGTACCGGGTTGTATAGCATGCAGCATTTTTTGACTATGGTATACAATAAAATGTTCTTACAAAGTTTTGTTTTAGACAAAATAATTATTATGCTTAGTTAGAATTTATCAATTTGTCGAAAAATTCATCAGTAAATAGTTTATCGAGATCTAAACATCTATTTCTTACCAGTAAAGCTTTACCCTAATTCCTAGACGCCAAATGTTTATGGTTTGATGGCACTTCACACGGTTGTGTCAATAGGGCTTAAAACTCAATTTATGAGTGCTCAATCGGAATTTACGAGTCGAAAGCCTATTCGGAATATTAAATTGCAGTTCGGTTTATAACTTTTGTTAAGGGATAAGAGATGAGCGGAGGAGGAACGAGCGATTTTACTTATATAACAATAATATATAGACGATGTGTTTGTAAGTTTGTAGGGGGGGTAATATTCAAAATTATAAACAGATTGCAAAAAAATATAGGGAAGGTACATAATATTGCTATTTTCCTTGTATTTTTAAAAGCGTTGTAGTATCATCTCGTTCAAAGACTGGGGTATTTTTATATGCATATATATAAATTTTGTAGAACCTCTTGTGGATTCATATGATAGATATTAATGGAAAAAAGCGGAGTGGTCAATTTCAAGCCTTCATTACATATTTAAATGCAACTCTGCTTAGTTTTCTCCTCCCATCATTGGCATTGCCTAGACGACATTGCTTAGGCGTTATGGCCGCCATTTGTCTCTTTATGATTGTATGTTCTTGTATTATATTTTGAAAAAAATTGATGCAATAAACACTGTGGGTCTGGTTTCCCTGTAAAAAGGGTTACGGAGGTCAAACGGCAGTCGCTCCATTGTTGCTCCAGTTCCGCCAAATGAGTACCATGATTAATAGCGTACCCTGGGCTCTGAAGCTCAAGCTGAAGATGTAACCGGGAAACACACTCGGACGAAGAAGTAAATGCATATTATATCTCAGAAGGCAAAAATAGCTTTGTAAATCCTTGATTTGCTCTAAAAATAACGTAACTTGGACCATTTCTAAATTCTTAGTTCTGTATTAGAACTAAAAGTCTGTGTTTGATTTACAACTCTTTTGAAAATGTAACTTTATTACTGAAGTCAGGGCTCACCGAGGACAAAGTTCGTCGTAAAAATATAGTTGGTCAGTGTTAAGTACTGTTATTTGGTTGGTTTGATTGTTTACAATAGTTATAATTTTTCTTTATATGTTTTAATGTTCAGACTAGTTTTAACCTAGGTAATAAATCCAATGCGTCGAATATGTTTGGAAAAATAATTAGTTAAGTATTGTATTGGTCAATCAATTTGTTTGCTTCAAATATGGTGATAAAAAAAAACAAAAGTGTTTTAATTATGTAACTATTCGTCACTTTCAGTTGAAAAAATCAAGTACTGGCCACTATGAAAATAAAATAAGAAAATGATTTTTTTGCTCTATGGTTATTTACTAATTAATTTTTTCCCGCGCTACATTATATCTTATTATTGCAAAATATTGATACGTTACTAAATTTTAAAAGTATTTATCAATATACATATAATAAGACACTAAAATGAGAGTGTCTGTACATTTAATATTTTTCAAAAAAACTGATTGAGTGCGATTAAAAAAGAGTAACAGAAACCAAAAAGACAGTTTTTGGAATTTTTGTCAGTCTGTATGTATGTATGTCTGTCTGGTACGTTATAACTTCGAAAATACTCAACGGATTTAAACGCGGTTTTTACAGTTGGATTACATATAATTAGGAGCGTTGTCAAAACTTTGTTTCGTCAAAATCGGTTAAGGGAAAAAGAAGTTATGGTTGATTGAAAATTTACTTCAAACACTGCTTTAAAACTTTTAATGCGTTAATTTGCGTACCTATAGACAAAACCCATTTGAAATTTCGGCAGTAACAAGCAAAGCATGTTGGCCTATCGGTAGAGGTCGAGGATAATTTTTTAAGTAGAGGGTTCGAATCCTGCTAGACATCACTTCTTTTGTTTTTACCCTTTTTTTATTTTGTATAAATTTTTTAGAAGTCTATTTTTTTAAAATATTTTAGTAAAGAAATGTTTCTAGAAAGTAGCTGGATCGAATCCTGCCACAAACAATAATTTTCTGTTTTCGTTTTTTATTTGTTTTCTAGAATTATTTTCTTACTTAGAGAAAGCTCTTACTGTTAATTCCGTTAATATAAAAATATTTTGTACTTATCTATCTATACATATAATAAGACAGTAAAAATCGAGTGTCTATACATTAAATATTTTTCTAAAAAACCTCAAAAGGGGCAATTAAAGAAGAGTAATAAAAACCAAAAAAACATTTTTTGCAATTTTTGTCTGTCTGTCTTTCTGTCTGTGTGGTGCGTTATAATTTCAAAACTATTCAACAGATTTGAACGCTGTTTTCACAGGTGAATTACATATAATTAGGAGCGTTGTAAAATCTTTGTTTCATCAAAATCGGTTAAGGGAAATAGAAGTTATGGTCATTTAAAGTTTACTACAAGCACTGCTTCAAAACTTTTAAACAGTTGAATGCGATTTACATAAACGTATTTAATTTAGATAAAGCTAGAATTTCTACTTATATCAATAAAGACAAAAACACACTGCAGTCTCTATTAAATTTTAATAAAATAACACATTGAATGTTTGTGTATGTATGATTTAGTTACATAAAATATCAATAGATGGCGCTGACTTTATTTAATAGCAGATTGAAATTTTTCCTTACGGCAGCAATTAATTCTAATTATTTAAAAAAAATTGGTTGTTGATTTAGTACTATTGGTTGGTTTGTTTATCAGTCGTTTGTTGTGTTGTATTGTAAGCTATTTGAATTAATTGGTTGGTTTGGATTGGCTTTGGTTTAAAAAATAATCAAATCAGTGTTTGACGGAACATACGGTCGTGTCGGAAGGACTAATTTATCTGACTTATCACTATTTATTGAGATTTTCTCCACTTTTCACGCCCACTAAAACTTTGGGAGTGGATTTTAGGTCCTAATGACTCTGTAATAGGCTGCGTCTATTCTTTTAGAGACAAAGATTGATAGTATGAATGTTAAGGGCTCCTTCTTCTGAAGGTACGTTGTTCGTTAGCCGCGTAGTCGCGGCGCTCACTCATTTTGTAGGCATTTAGACATCATATTTGGGAAAATAACACTACAACATCTACTTCAGCGATTTTCACTATATAAATACTTTATTTAAAGGCTGGTATAAAAAGAAGGACAATAAGTTTATTATTTTAGGCATAGTATTGAAAATAAACTTCCAAAGGAGGCAACTTTAATTTTTCTATCGAGCGAATTTTGTCTGATATTGTTACTGTTACTGTAAGCGAATTTCACTCTGCTAGATCCTCAACTAAAAACATATATTTTTTTCAGAATTTTACGACTGTTTAATACTGATTCCTATTGATTTTAAAAACGGTATTTGAGAAAGAAGTGGTCCTAATATTTAATGATATCGTAGCAATGTAATGGCTTTATAAAATTGGCACGGGAAAAGGATACAATAGAATTAACTATAGGTCTGGATAGTTGTAGTTTCCACAGGTTACGCGAAAAGCGACCTACACGCGGGCGGAGCCGCGGGCAACAGCTAGTTTGTAATAATTATTAAAACAAAAGGGATTCAAGGGGCGCAAGAAAGTTAAGCATTGTTGCCTGAGCCGTGTTATCAGATAAATTTTCGACAGGTATGGTATATGAAAGTTTGTATAGTATCTCACTGCAAGGAAACTTATTAAAATAACAAGGTAGGTATTAAATACTCTCAAAATTATACTTTCACAGCAGTTAAAATATGATAATAAGGGTCTTTAAAAAGGTATAGCGAATGGCATTCGTTTTTGAGGTGCCGCCACCACCACCGCCACAATTTGGTGTGAAGTTTATGTGTAGGATTTATACGTACTTGTAAGATCTTATATACCTCGTACTTAGGTCACAGAATACAAATGAAAAACCGGCCAAGTGCGAGTCGGACTCGCGCACCGAGGGTTCCGTACAAACCTGCAAGGTTTACAAAGTTCGTTCATTCACCAAAACATCGGGATTGAATGACGATGAGTGAGGTCGTCTTTGCCGTTTGAAAAATGTTGCCCTCCCCATACATAGTATAATAACTCGCGGTCATTGCTGTAACTACAATTATATGTTTACAATCACAATTTTTTTGGTGGTATAACTACTTAAAATTTTAAGCTTTTCGGAATTTTTCTGTTACCTGTGCTGTAAGCTATTGCTTCTTACCAAATTTCGAGATTCTATGTCAACGGGAAGTGGTCTTTAGGTTTTAATTCCCTTGCGTGTAGTTGCGAGTTTCAAAATATGCGGTATCAATGGTTGTACTTTTGCGTTTTCCTTTTTCGCGTTGACTTGTAATTTTTTTTTTTTCACGGGTTAAAGGCAATTAGATCTAAGTATTTGATATGAATTTCAACTTGATAGCTCTACGCGTTCATGAGGAAAAAAGTAATAAGTTTATATTTATTAAAAAATATATATTTTGTAATGTAACTAAAAATTTAAGGTTTTCGGAATTTTTCCTTTATGTGTGCTATAAAACGTTGCTTCATGCCAAATTTCAAGATTCTAGGTCGACTGGAAGTACCCTTTAGGTTTTGATTCCCTTGCGAGTACTTGCGAGTTTCAAAATATGCAGCTTAAATTGCTGTTTCTTTTGATTGCGTTGACATAGAAGTTTGATTTTGCTACAGCTTAAAGGTATTATAGACCTGAGTATTTGGTATGAATTTCAATTTAATACCTCTACGCGTTTATGAGGAAATGGGTAGTAAGTTTAAAATTATTAAAAAAAATATATATTATGTGATGTAACTAAAAATTTATGGTTTTCGTAATTTTTCCTTTATCTATGCTATAAGACGTTGCTTCGTACCAAATTTCAAGATTCTGAGTTCACGGGAAGCACCCTGTAGGTTTTGATTCCCTTGCAAGTGTCGAAAATTTGCGGCATAAACGGCTGTATCTTTTGATTGCGTTGGCTTAGAAGTTTGATTTTTTCACAGCTTCAAGGGACAGTAGACCTGAGTAATTGATATAAATTTCAGCTTCATACCTCCACGCGTTCCTGAGAAAAAGGGTCTTGACAGACGGACGGACGGACGGACGGACAGACGGACAACAAAGTGATCCTATAAGGGTTCCGTTTTTTCCTTTTGAGGTACGGAACCCTAAAAAAGAATAAATAAATATAACACGAAATAGTTTTTTAAGGCTAGACAAAGTTCTTATATTGGATAATTGTATACTATATGTATACAATCGTAATATTATAACTTCTCAACCATATTTTTTAATTAAATGGTCATTTACATTCCTCTCGCCTTATTTAAAAGATACTTTTGCAATATGTGAGGATGGAAGTGTTGATGTTGGCTGAACGAAATCAGCTAAAGGTTTGTACATGGCATGGACACAGAATACTTAATAGTATACTAAATGGGTAGGTCAATCACACTCAAAATTGCCTCACATATGAAATACTTGAAGAAAACATTTTTGATTCTTAAAGACTATTTTTATAAATAACCAGCTGTTGCCCGGGGCTCCGCCCCGTACGAATTCCGGGATAAAATATAGCCTATATGTTGTTCCAGGGTCTAAACAATCTCCATTCCAAATTTCAGCCAAATCCGTTCTTTAGTTATAAATTGTGTAACTAACACAACTTTCTTTTATATATATAACTAGCTGTTGCCCGCGGCTCCGCCCGCGTGGGACTCTGTTATATAGCGCAGTAAAGTAGCCTATGTTTGACCCCAGGTCGTTAACTACATCCCTACCAAATTTCATCACAATCAGTCCAGCAATTTAGTCGTGAAGAGGTGACAGACAGACAGACAGACAGACAGACAGACTTTCGCATTTATAATATTAGTATGGATATGGATGGAAGTATGGAAGTATGGAAGTATGGAAGTATGGATTAGTATGGATAGTATGGATAGTATGGATACCTATATAGATGTAAGTTCTTAAGCGAGACGTGTCTACATAATTAGTAGTTATGAGACAGATAATGCACTATCATCGTAAAATTGGGTGCTAAGTATCTCATATAAATTTTGCACGTACGGTTTTGCTCTAAACTACAATCACTTTATCCTGACTTTTAGAACATAAAGCGAGAACTGCTAAAAGCTCCAGGTTATCTTAGATGACAGTTACGACCATTGACCATCATAGCTTATTCAATTTATAGTCCTTAGATTACTTAACGTACCTCCTCTAAATAGCTTTTTGAGGAGATCTTGAAATTTCGCTACAAGTTTAAATGCCACGAGATAATTCGTAGCAATTTTTCAACAAGACAATTTTTAATGAATCTTTCTCAGAAAAAGCAAGTTCTTCCTTAGTAACAGTGTGAATATTCTTGGACCCGTAGTCTTTTTAAATAAAAAAAATCAGTAAGAATTTTCTTTTCATGTTACTTAGTAATTATTTATTTTTCTTTCTAGCTGACTAGGAATATTCTAACCTTATCGTATTTTCCATTCATTCAAGAATACTACTAATACTAAACACTACTTAAAAGAAAAATGAATCTGGTTCTACACTAACGATACGTGTGTTATATTAATCCTTATGTCTTAAAAAAATCCAACATCCTATAATCCTAATCTTATAATAGTTCTATCTTAGACCACATCTGCACTTACCATCAGGTGATCATGGTCAATCGCTATTCATTGACTACATAAAACGAAATCTCTCAGATACCGAAAACAATAGTTATAACGTTACGCGGCAACCGGTTACCGGTAGACATATTCTCATATTCGGTTTTCTTCCACAGACCTCTAGTGTGTCAAAACGGAGCTACCTGCACCAACACGGTTGGTGGTTTCTCCTGCATCTGTGTCAACGGCTGGACTGGCCCTGAGTGCTCGGTCAATATCGACGACTGCGCCGGCGCAGCCTGCTTCAATGGCGCCACCTGCATTGATCGCGTTGGGGCTTTCTACTGCAAGTGTACTCCAGGGAAAACTGGTAAGTTGATTTATTCTATTTCTACATAATAGCAACTTTAGGTATTACTTATAAAGAGTTATTTATTAACCACTTAAGTACTAAAGTAAGATAAAAAAAAATGACTCCTGAGTAAATATTTTCACATTCATATTTTAGTCGTCGAGTTCGAGTTCATCTGTTACTTCAACACTATCTCTAAGATTTGAAAGTCGTTTAGTCTTGTAATGTAAAGCTAGTAGGCAGTCGTTTTCAACCAAATAAGTAGCGACTCAAAGAGCCATATGTAAAACGTCTTTGTTTTCCAGGTCTTCTCTGCCATTTGGATGACGCTTGCACTTCAAACCCATGCCATGCTGATGCCATCTGCGATACAAGTCCCATCAATGGATCGTATACCTGCTCCTGCGCCTCAGGCTACAAGGGCCTGGATTGCTCGGAAGATATCGATGAGTGTGAACAAGGTATGTTTGTTACATTAGGTATGTTTTGTGACGTGAAATTTCAATGTGACTAGTCTATATTGAGAACAGTAATAAACATTGTCCCATTAATCGTCAATTCTATGAAACTAATGACACAGACTTCAATATTAATTGAACACATCCAAATAGACACATACTGGGTAATCAGGATATGGATCGAAAAACCTTTGTATAATATGCTTCTTGTAACTCAAAAGATGACCTGTTTCTATATAATGCTAACAAAAATGCTATTAATGTAAGATCTGTAGCATATGGTTATATCTTATGGACAGTTACGTACGCACTTATACCCATGGGACTGGGCGCTTTAAAAAAAAGAAGGATCCATGTAAGTAAGAGCTATTAGCTGTAAGTGCGGGTTATGGTAATACTAATAAAGTACCAAAGATAGACTTTATACGGTCATAAAAGTTTATGTGGTAACTACACACTAATAACCTGCCTTACTACCCTTACGGTGGCTTCAAAAGATAATAAAGTTATACTCTAACATAGTTAACTTCCTGATTTTTTTAAAGCTTTCATTGTCTTCTTATTCTTTTAACTTAAAAAGTCAAAAATAAATATTTAAAAAAATTGCCAGCAGTTCAAGCAAAGTAACTAAAAATCTAACGTCCAAAAATTTTGAGACCATGCGCACCTTGGATTCTGAAGGAGTTCTCCGAAACCACCATTCGCCAAATAATGCTATTAAACAATGGATTAGATTTTTCGGTCAAATTAAACCAAGAATAGATCTAGAGCCAAATTAATAATCTACTAAGCTGATTTTAGCCCAGAAAAGCAACGAAACTAATGCCAAACTAATACCTATCTCATTTGCATTATCATAGTCACGACCCTCAGCTATACGGACGGCATTAAAGATTCTTATTATATTGCCATGTTTCGGTTACTTGACATGGTTAATCTGAAGTCACTGAATGATAATAGATAGGATTAATTTGTTTTAAAATAATTCTCATTTTCTTTTGTATTACCTTATTCATTGTACCCTCTAGCTACCCCAGTATTTTGTTTTCCTTTGGTGCATAGATTGACTGTTAATGGGCATTGTCTTAAATTTTTCTCTTATTTTTTTTTTATTTTTTTCGGATAGCTTTCTATATTTTATGATACCTATTTGAATATTTCTGATTTATATACCTTAGATTAATTTATATTAATTTTTAAATTTTTTCACGCGTGTCGTCACGCTTGGTTGTACAATGCAGTAGATAGTCAGACGGAAATTAAAAAATATACTCGTGTCAAATATGCCAATGTCACCTTTCTGAATTTGGTCATTGGATATATTTCAAATAACCTCAAACAATAATTTGTGCCTGTGGTTTTATTTTTATTACCTATCTTTCATTTGGTTTAATTTTCATTAAGTACTTACATCATGAGCAACTTTGAGAAAGCTGATTCACGCAACTTACCTAAAGTTGAAAATGTAATGATACTAGAGTATATTATTACGAGTAGCAAACATAATGTAGCCGAAACAAGAGGAGCGAAGATGCTAATGTAAGTGTACATATTTGTCGAATCGTTTTTACATATTGGGACAAAACATTTTCTGTTATAATTCATCTTTAGATTCACAAGCAATCACTTTTATTATTAATATGATTGAGATGAGGTTATGTTTTTTTTAGGCAATGTTTGAACAGAGCGGATAGACGTTGACTTGACATAACAGTGACATTTTTCTTATCGCTCAATATTAAGGCAAAGGAAAAAAAAATTACACAGCGCATACAGCCAACAGTGACGTCATAGAAGGCAAATAAAAGTCAAAATTATTTATTTAAAAATAATATTATTTACTGCATCTTTTTTTATTTTGATAACAGAAAATTAAACACTAAGCTTATTCCTCCAAATGGTTTTTCAATCAGAACTACTTTGAAATAATGGACAATGCCCATTGTTGATTGTTCTGTTTTGTGTACATAATGAACCAAAGATGGCTCAGCAACCCAAAGTGGTTGGCTTTCATCTCCAGAGCTCTCCTACAAGTGCAAAGCCCAGTCGGTCGACATAGGTACCGCTGATGAAGTTGGAAAGGTCATGAAAGCCTACCAAAAAGCCAAGAGGCAAGGGCTGAGCTGAGTTGGGGAAATTTTTTGTACAATAATGTTTTTATATTTATTTCCAGGTTCACCATGCGAGCACGACGGCATCTGCGTCAACACCCCTGGTTCCTTCGCCTGCAACTGTTCTGTTGGCTTCACTGGCCCTCGCTGTGAGACCAACGTCAACGAGTGTGAGAGCCATCCTTGCAGGAACGATGGCTCATGTCTCGACGACCCTGGGACTTTTCGATGTGTTTGCATGCCTGGTAAGTTTGTTCTCTTTGTATTAATTTTTATCATCTAAAAAAAGATAAGTTTATACATCAGGTATGTGTTATGTAAGCGAAATATTTCTACACAAAACTTAAATTCATGAAATAGTTTCAGTGATTATTTTTCATTTGCCGTTTTTTTTTCTTTGAATGAGAGGAGATATCATTAATAAGAAATAGATTAGGTAGGTATATTAATCGTCCCGTACTTTCTATTCAATAATAAAACCAAACAAGTATTAATATTTATTCTATCCGATTTATATATTCCGTCGTTATTGCATACGCATGACATTTTATTAAAATTATATTAGAATTTCTAATATATGGTCCTATTTACTCTAATGTAACGGTAATTCACTATTAAGGTCTCACGTAGACTATGGTAAAGGCTTGTGAAAGCACTTTATTTCTCCACACAACGGTAAATAAACTCCTGACGTTACAATTTGCTCCCTGGGTGACGTCGCGGTGACTGATGATTATCATTACCATCAGAGAAGGACAGACGATGTTGGAGTGAGAGAAAATAGGGTTGTTAATCTATCAAACTATCATTTTCACAAAGTTTCAACAGAAATATTTCGATGATAGCATTTTTTGACTATGAGAGTAAAAAATTCTGAATTTTAGAATTTGATAAATTATCTAAAAATTAGACAATATAAGTAAAATTTCATAGAGAAGAAAATGAAAATACCAAATTTGAAGTACCTAAATAGTAATGTAAGTATCGCCGCAATTAAGGCAAAAATCATAAAAATGGACAATGTAAGATTTTTTTTGGTATATTAAGTTAAAACCTTTGATTTTACTAGGACAAGCGACACAAAACACTTCCTAATCACGTAACACCATCAACATAGTAGCATCAATACTTCACAACATAATTAAGTCATAAACTTTTTGCTAACCCTACACCAGACCCGATTCCCATAGTCATGGGAGCTCCTGCGCATTGTCTTGCACGCGGAAACGTCTAAACTAGATAGACAATGGTCTTTATTAGGGCGTAATAAGGTTTATTATAGAACTCAAGTACCTGTCAATTTAATAAGTACCCTAGAGCTTTTCACTGTATAGTTATGTAAATTGCATTTAAATGTTAATTATTGTGGGTACAACAATTAAATATATAAAATCATCTACGTTCACGTGATTGGTACTTATATCTAGAAGATTTTCAAAAATATTTTTAACTATTAATAATTATTAATTGATGAAAATTCGAATTTGATAGCAAACAAATTTAGGACAAAATTAATTAGAAATAAAGTTAGGAACACGTCTAATTACTAAAACAGCAATACTATCAAAAAAAGAAGTATTGAAAGCAAATATGGCTTGGTGCGAAGGAAACTGATCATTAGAGTGTTCTATTAGCATTATAAAAATATCAAATTACATCATAGGTCTATCTGTCCCGTTTTTCTTAACATGTTCAAGAAGATAGAGTTTATTGGGAATTTGATATTGTGTAAAGGTAGTTTGCTTTGATCATCGAGTCGAGAGGTTGTGTTGCGCCATTTACAATCGAATGATATCGATTCAATTAATTGAATATCACCCGCTTGTTGATTTATTTCTATTGTTTCAACGTGAACTTTAAACCATTCCTATATTCTGTCGCTATCTTATAAGGGAAAATCTAATTAAATTTTATTATGTTTTTCACATTTACAATTAGTGGATACAAATTTCTATGATTTGCTAACATGAAGAATGTTAGCATGTTGTAATACGAATATGTATATCCGTGATGCACATCTACAAAACCTATAAGTATACCTTTTAAATAAACAAACAAGAAGAGTGGACAAAATAATTATGGATTTGAGATCAATTAAAATACAAAGTATTATCGGATTGGATAAATATGAACACTAAATCACCACATTCTAAAACGAAAATATCACTTTCCA
Source organism: Apomyelois bistriatella (assembly GCA_947044815.1). Lineage (NCBI taxonomy): Eukaryota > Metazoa > Arthropoda > Insecta > Lepidoptera > Pyralidae > Apomyelois > Apomyelois bistriatella. Next base: position 13,877,466 of record OX345691.1, read on the forward strand.
TGACTAATGTGAAAAAGGACATTATTTAGCCGTGTTTGCTTTAGTTCATATCATCAAGTACCTATGATATAAGGTCTATTAAAAATTTCTGAATAATGAAATTCGAATTGATAGTTGATACTTTTCTCGACAAAGTACTACTACCCATCCCTAATCGCACGCATGAGTGCCTGTAGACTTGTCCGTCTGGTACAAATAAGGCTACGATGGCTATGTGTATACCATGACGACATTATATTTTTTATGATGAGTCCTTAGGGCTTTGCACTCAGCGGTTTTTATGACCGTTGATGGCAATGGACGAACATTGACGTATTATATATAAGAGGTTACTAAGTTTAGATTTTTAACAAAAGTCTTTATCATTTATTTTCTTATAGTATAGTTTTCTGCAGTACTTTCTTCCCTTATGATAAAAGTTGTAGATCAAAGAAGTACTTAGTAGGAAATAATTTTAATCCAGGACATGAGCTGGAATATCTATATATTTATATTTTGCAATCCCATCTAGTTTTCAACCTTTTAATAATTCCTCAAAAACGGGTGGCGCTGCCGCAGGCTCTGTAACTACTCTAATTATGTGTTGAAATGCATGGAATGCAGTTTATTTTTGTTCGCAAGAAACTTGTGTTATTTAATTAGTTATCTTCAGTATAAGATTATTTAGTTGCACGCGGTGTTATTAAGGACATAATCGGTTAGAAGATTATATATAATTCATAAAATTGTTTGAAATAGAAAACTTAATTAAACTTAAAAGAAATTTACCAAAAACTGTACAAAATTATTCTAATTAGATATTATGACACACTCAAAGCCCATTTTACAAGCAATTCCCAGGATATTTGACATTTTATGTTTTACACGTTCCGGCATGCACCTTTCTAGTAGTAAAAACCCAAAAACGTTCATGGGTCCTCAAACTGGCTAAAAAATGCACGATATAAATGATGATGCGGTACCTATTGATTTAAACTTGTACTGTGATTGGTATCTTAATTTGCTACACGGCTACACTATTCTGTAAATAAATTGTACCTTTTACTGATTGAGCCAGAAGAATTTTAGAGTTACTATATTCATTTAGCATGCTCAATAACATAAACAACTTCATACATTTAAAACTGATAGATTTCATTGAAGTCTTTTTAACGTCATGTTGTTACAATAATTTATATGTTGTAGGTATGAATGATGGTAGGTGGTAAGTTGACCGAAAAGTTGAGAAACAATGGCTTTGTTTAACAATTTAAACTGGTCGTTGTCATATGTATCTAAAGCGTGCATTATATATTAAAATATGCGCATAAACCGGCATTAGCATGCGTTGGACATTCCTATTGTGGCTTGTGATCCGAAATCGTGACAATTGGGGTTGTGGTGCAAGGCAAAGCAGGAAGCGAACTATATGGTTAAATATATTTTTATTTTATTTCTCACTATAATGAGACTCGTGCTAATTATTACAACTTTGTAAAGAATTATAGTACAAGTAAGGTATTTCCTTCTCTGTGATGTCCTCAAACACCTGACACTTTTACTAATAGTAAGTGTAAAAGCGGACATTTTTTTTTACAACTTTGACCATGAATCAAAATTCATGTTTTATAATAGGATAGTATTGAAATATTAATCCTAATATGCAAAAGAAAATTGTTCGCTACGCTTATACTTTGTGCCATATAACCGCATGCGCTCGCGCACAGGGCGGTGCCATCCCTCCTCCGTTTTGGTCGATACCTCCAATAAATACTCTATGTTTAAAATATCGTTGCATGCAAACATTTATATCTTAGAACTTACATATACAATAGCCGACGCCATCGATACCTATTCACACTTTTTTGTTAAATTTTGTTCATGCAATTATAGCAAAAACTTGGTAATGATTAGCTTATACTTGCAAAGTATCCACTTTTAATATCTGAGTTAATATATTGTAAAAAAATGTTTGTTTTATATTTAGATATAATATTATTGACATCAGAAAATATCCGGTTTTGTGTAAAAGCTACAATTCCCAAGGGCCAAGATTGACATTTGGAACAAGTTTTTCTTTACCTTTGAACGACGATTTTGGCTCAAGAATCGCAACAATCTCGCCTTTTCAGTTTGCAAGAAACTCCGTAACTCGACATTCCGAATTCGGATGAATAGTGATGAGAAATCTCATTTACATTGAGAAATGAACTCTAGTTCTTTGATGTAAGGGTTATATAAATTGCAAAAATGGTTCTGCCCGTATATAGACTACTGGACACTCACTTTAGCTAGAATGCCCTTCCAGGCAGAATACAATTTGAAATTTTAATACTTATCTACCTGTTTATAAAGCTGACTTTTCGATGTTACATATAAACCTTTGACTTCATGTGTCAGACGATATAATTTTTTTATTAAAAGATAATAAAGCATAATTTTCTTTGCTGGACACTTAGGGTAATTAAGTCTTCTTTAGAGCGAAGCCTGATGATTAGCATTCCTAACAGAGTTTATTTTAATGGCTCGCTTAGCATAATGGACAAAGAATAAGTTACAGTTATGAGTTATGACTTTTAAGCATTGCAAAAGATCAGTAAAGAACAATAGTTTTTCAGTATAAGTAAATACTTTCTTATTGTGTTCAATGGAGGTTTCAAATAAGATAGCAAATACTTTTTTTGTTTTTCGTTGAATGCTTAACTTAACTTCAGATTCTATTATCATATTCCAAATGTATTATGTTCTTATATAATTCATTTTCAAGAATTATGTTCTTATATAAATCTTTCCGTTTGTTTGTCTGTCCAGTAAATACCAATACATCAATTTCCCAAAACAATGAAAATGTCAAAGAACTTTTTAACAAATTTTGCCTAAAATTGTAACAGGTTTCACGGGGATACAATGCGAGGTGGAGATTGACGAGTGCGCCAATAATCCTTGTTTGAACGGCGGCGTCTGCCACGACATGATCAATGCTTTCAGATGCACCTGTGTTATTGGGTAAGTAATGTTTTATCACATTCATAGCTCTATTATCAATATGACATAGAATAAAATAAACTTCTTTAAAATTTATTGGCGTGACAAAATGATCGACTCAATTCTTAAATAAAATTTGATAGCTATGCGCCACTGCGATAGTTTTTAAAAATTTGGTGGTGATTAAATTCTCTAGTACTTGGTCTCATTAAGAAGTCGAGAACATTTAGATCTGGAAAAAAAATCTACGAGTTATAGATGCGTAAGATTACTATGGTAGCACAGCGATCCAAAGTAGATTTTGGTCTCCGACTTGAAATGACGTGATTTCTTGCGATTTTGTTATCAGTTTTTAATTTAGCTTCGAAATACCGTAGATCCTCTAGTAACTTTGCTAATTTAACCTAAACATTTATCTTTTTATTCACAGCTTTACTGGTGCCCGCTGTCAAGTGAACATCGACGACTGCGCCTCGAGCCCGTGTAGGAATGGTGGCATTTGCCACGACTCGATTGCTGGGTACACGTGTGAATGCCCTCCTGGATATACTGGTAAGAATGATGTCAGATTTTTATATGATTCTTTTATTAAATTTCATAAAAAAACATGTGTGATTGATGACGCTTTATAAAATTATATAACATTTCGCACAATTTGTTTTTATTATATTACAGCAGCACTAGTTATTGGCTGATTGGATTCATATGAATCATGATTTATGTAGATATATTTTTCAATATTCTTCATTACATATTGCCCAATAGCATCTATAACATATATACCTAATAATATTGATGAGATGTTGTATTTAATATAACTAATTTAAATTTTCAAGCGAATGGTTATTTATTTATCATTTCACGTTTCCTTTTTATTTTACATGTTCCTTATTTACACAGGTTTATCATGCGAGACCAACATCAACGACTGTCTCTCCGCACCCTGTCATCGTGGTGAATGTATTGACGGCGACAACAGTTTCACGTGTAACTGCCACCCTGGCTACACGGGCCGCGTGTGCCAGACTCAAATCAACGAATGCGAATCAAACCCTTGTCAATTTGGAGGTAACTTTTACTTTTTATCTTATAGGTATAGTGTAATTTTGCTTTTTTCAACCAGTATCAATGTTAATGGAAACTATAGATTTATTATATTACTAGCGACCAGCAACGGCTTCGCATGGGCAAAAAAAATTTCCTCTTGAATCACTATCTATTAAAAAAACCGCATCAAATCCGTTGCGGATTTTTAAGGATTTAAGCACACAGAGGGACATAGGGACAGAGAAAGCGACTTTGTTTTATACTATGTAGTGATTAAACTACTATGAAAACTATTATTGAATTAGAAAAGATTGCATCAACTCCAAGTAAATAAAACTTTTTCATATCTAGCAAGTCCAATTAAGATTTTGTAGTGTCTAAGTTCCAAGTAAGTACATAATCATTGTATCATTTGCAGGTCATTGTGAAGATCTTATCGATGGCTATCAATGTCGCTGCAAGCCTGGCACATCCGGTCGCAACTGTGAGATCAACGTAAACGAATGCTACTCCAACCCCTGTAGAAATGGCGCCACTTGCATCGATGGTATCAATAGGTGAGTCAATACTGTCTAAATGTTTGTTTGTTTTACTATCAATATTCATTTTAACGTATTTGAGATCATTATGTTCATTATTTTATTCGAATTCATCATCTCTTTTTCTTTTTGGCTTTTGAATATTGTTTTTCTATATATAGTATCATTGTATGACTAACAGCACTACATTCAAACTCACGGCTTTATTAAGGCTATCTTACAATGGGTTTATGGTGTTTAACATAATTATTTTGTTATTATTGTGTATCTTTTTCTATGCTTGATTATTTTATTTCTATTATTCTAATGCTATTTTATTTCTTTCACGCAGCAATTATTTCCAGTAAGTCTCTTTTCTTAGATGCACGCTATTAAAACTACATTTTTATTAAAAAGTACTGCATGATGTATTCGAATGACTATAAATGACTTAAATATTTCTTTCATCAACCTTATTTTTCCTATTAAATATATCCAATCAAAATCTATTATCGTCCGTCTCTTCTCGCATGGCATTTTTTTTTGTAGTTCCTCAAGGTTCTTTAATCGGTCCAACACTCTTTACGTCTCATTTTCTACAGGTACACTTGCGAATGTATTCCTGGCTTCACCGGGCAACATTGCGAAACCAACATCAATGAGTGTATCCCGAATCCCTGCGCCAATGGCGGGATCTGTATTGACAGGATCAACGGGTTCCGATGCGAGTGTCCTAGAGGATACTATGATGCTAGGTATGTTTGACTCTAGTTTTGGCTTAGAATGAATGAATTAACACTTTATTGCACCATTTACAAAAAAAAAAACATCATCAGATTGTACAGAATCGGAAGTAATATGTGTACAAAACCCAGTCAAAAACAGAACCGAAATTGAACCTCTCAAAGTCTCTTTGACTTAATTAAACCGAACTTTTGAAATATTTTAAAAACATTTCATGAATATTGTGTACTAAGAAGAATATTTTTTAAATCCTATCTTTTGTTTTCAGATGTTTGTCAGATGTAAACGAATGCGCTTCTAATCCCTGCGTGAATGGAGGTAGTTGTGAAGACGGCGTGAACCAGTTTATTTGTCATTGTTTACCTGGATATGGAGGTAAAGGCATATTTTAATTATTTGGCAAATTTCATATACAATATCTTACGTTGATGATATGATTTTTATCTCGTCATCTCTATTCCTCAACCCATTCTATATTTATTTCATTTTATTTGATGATTTCAGTTGTAAATAATATATCCTTTGTTTATTTACTAATAAAAAAAATATGGTTTTAGGTCAGCGCTGTGAACGTGACATCGACGAATGTGCTTCGAACCCGTGTCAGCATGGTGGTACTTGTCATGATAGACTCAACGCTTATAAGTGTGACTGTGTCCTAGGCTTTAATGGTAAGTTTGTTATCATTCATTTTATCATTATCATCTTTCATGTCTATTAAAGTTATTTGTTATTTGTCAATAACCAGCCATAATGTAATCGTTGTCCTTTGATTTTATTAATAAATTTCGACCTGCAGGTTATTTAGTCATAATCTTAAGTTTCATTTCTATGAAATTGGCTTTACTTATTGTCTAAATTCATAAAAAGTGTAATTATGATCATTTTAGTATATTGCGCCCTATATATACTCAGTCTCTCTTGGAAATTTTGAAAATTAGTCTATACTAACATTGAAGTTCTACAATTTTTGACCCTGAGTTGATTTTTTTTTTTTTTTAATATTTATGCAGATTAATGATTTTTCACACGCATTCAGGAGAATAAAATTATCCATATTTTCTAGGCGTTAACTGTGAAACCAACATCGACGACTGCGCTGGGCGACCCTGCCTTCACGGCGGTTCTTGCATCGACCAAGTCAACGGATATCGTTGTGTCTGTACCCCACCTCATTCAGGACGCAATTGCGAAAACACTTTGGACCCTTGCATGCCCAATCAGTAAGTTTTTTATAGTATCATGTACTTAAAAAAACTGTTATCATCTATCGTAATAAGCAAAAATTTAAACTAAAATGAAAATATTTTTATCGCAACATGAGTCTTACAAATTTATTAAATTTATTGAATTAAATATTTTTATCGCAACTTGAGTCTTACAAATTAATTATAGCTGACCAATCAAGATCTAGTCCAGTGGAGATTTGGTCCAATTGCGATTTAGTCTTAAAGCTAGTCTAGACATATCGAGATGTAGTCCTATAGATACAAACCCCTTTAATTTCGTTCTCGTTTTATATTTTCTCAAATGGGTTAATTTAAATTCGTTAATCACCTGCAATAAAACTAATCAAAATCTTTCTCCTCCAGATGTCGTCACGGCGGTCGCTGTAAAGCGGAAGCTTCCTACGCCGAATTCACTTGCCAATGCCCAGTTGGTTGGACTGGAGCTCTTTGCGAAAGAGATGTCGACGAATGCTTTGTAACGACGCCATGTCACAACGAAGCCACTTGCATCAATACTGATGGATCTTATGCTTGTATTTGCGCTAAAGGATATGAAGGGAAGGATTGTGCGATTAATACGGATGATTGTGCTTCGTGTAAGTATTTTGTTGTAGTAAATTTTGTAGCAACGAATGTTGTTTATGTTGAGAAACTGAATCACAAAGATACTGATTGCAGTTAATGGGTGGCTATGCATGTAGTTCTGCCTGTGTGTAGGAGTGATCGGCTTACAACTCAAATGAAATTTCTAAAAATACACGTCACAATGACTTGGCATTTACAAAGTATAGCAGATGAGAACTTATAAAAGGTTTATCACAGAATAGATGTAAGTACTAAAGTAGCTTTACTCTTGGCCCCACATTAGGTATGAATTTCCAGTAAAACTAAAACAATGATAAATAAACGTATATCTAAAACACAATGATTCGTTCATGAGAAGCAAAGAATCAATTGTCAAAAGAGCAACAGATTAAAAAGAAAAGTCACTAACAACAAATTGTTATTCCAGTCCCCTGCCAAAACGGCGCAACATGCTTGGACAGCATTGGAGACTACAACTGCTTGTGCGCGAGTGGATTCGCCGGGAAACACTGTGAGGTTGATATTGACGAGTGCGAGTCTCAGCCTTGTATGAACGGCGCGACTTGCAATCAGGTAAATAATATGAATGGTTGGTATTTTAATATCATGTATGTGTGAAAAATCTTTATTACAGTCATACGTATCATTAACGTTATTAATTTATACTCTTTTGTTTATGAAAGTAAAAGAACCAATCGAATTCTGAGCTTTTTTTTTGATTGGCACTATAATTCCAATTAATTTTTAGTCATATTAAGCAACATACTTTATCATTACAAAAATGTGTATTGATAAATAGCTAAGGATAATTGTTGAACGAAGTTTTTCAATATTCCAGATTTTGCACCGTGTAAAAACCCATATACTTACTTACATGTACATATTTTGTGTACAATATAAATTTTACATATCCTTTTATTATCAATCTCTAGCTAAACTTTTACTTTTGTATTTTAGACCGCTTCTTTATTTTTAGTTACTTGATCTTTGTCGTCATCACTATTGTTATTACCTACTAATATAGTATCATTATTTCAGTACGTGGCCTCATACACTTGTACATGTCCACTCGGATTCTCCGGTATCAACTGTCAGACCAACGACGAAGATTGCACAGACTCCAGCTGCATGAATGGCGGGACTTGTATCGATGGAATCAACTCTTACAACTGCTCGTGTCCGCCTGGGTGAGTTCTTAGATTTTTATATTGCATTATAATGTCAAGCTTTTATTGATAAATTATTTAAAATTATAAAGAAATCATTCGATACTTTAACACCTGTAAAAACTGTTGTTTTGTATAAATGTTTTTTTTTGTTATTGGTGTAATTTTATGTCACGCATTGCCTCAGCTCAGTATTTATCATAATAAAAGTAGCATAGTAGCTACTTTACATGGCAATGTCATTTACGTCATTTTCTTCCAACACTTTCCTAGCTATGTAACAACAGGTAACTTACATGAAATGAGTACAATTAACCATTTCAGATTTAAGTCTTTCAATTATCTCAAGTCAATTTCTCTATCCTGTTTTTCTACATCACTTTCAGTGCAATTAAGTTAATTATTATAATTATTTTTATTTTATATGTTATGTTCTATATTTTTATTTATAGATACACCGGTTCCAACTGTCAATTCCGGATCAACATGTGCGATAGTTCTCCCTGCGACAACGGTGCCACTTGCCACGACCACGTCACACACTACACGTGCCACTGTCCTTATGGATATACTGGAAAACACTGCGACGCTTTTGTTGATTGGTACGTACCTAACTAGTATTAACATGATCATTGTCGATTTATATGATTTCCTTTAGACTTTCAGAATACTATACAAAGAAGAATCTGCCTTAAAAGCTGTAGTTTTCGATTATCTTTTAGAAAAAGAGTTTATTATTTATTTACAGGTGCGAAGGCAATCCTTGCGAGAACGGAGCAACGTGTTCTCAAAAAGGTCCGCAGTACACTTGCACGTGTGCCCCGGGCTGGTCCGGCAAGCTGTGTGACGTTGAAATGGTTTCGTGTAAAGACGCCTCTATCAGGAAAGGTAAGTCTTCCTTACTTGCTTACATCGTGCGCCAATTTGTAAAAGTTTATTTAATGATCTCGAGGTCAAAGTAGCATTTTGTATTTATGAAAGATAAAGATAAAGATATGTGATGAATCAAACTTACTAAATTTTTGTCCTTTGTTCTAGGTGTCAAACTAAAACAACTCTGCAACAATGGAACATGCGAAGACATCGGAAACTCTCACCGCTGTCACTGTCTTGATGGCTACACAGGCTCGTATTGTCAAAAGGAAATCAATGAATGTGACTCGGCTCCTTGCCAAAATGGAGCCGTCTGCAAAGATCTGATCGGCACTTATCAATGTCAGTGCGCTAAAGGATTCCAAGGACAGAACTGTGAACTAAACGTCAACGATTGTCTACCAAATCCCTGTCAAAATGGAGGCACTTGCCACGATCTGATCAATAACTTCTCATGTTCTTGTCCTTTCGGCACCTTAGGAAAAATATGTGAAATCAACGTCAACGACTGCAAGCAAGACGCCTGCCATAATAACGGCACATGTATCGATAAAGTCGGTGGCTTTGAGTGCAAATGTCCACCAGGGTTCGTCGGACCCAGATGTGAAGGAGATATCAACGAATGCCTCTCGAACCCTTGCTCCACATCTGGTACTCAAGATTGTGTGCAATTAGTCAACGACTATCATTGCAATTGTAGGCCTGGCTACATGGGAAGACATTGTGACGCCAAAGTCAACTTCTGTGCCAATTCTCCATGTCAAAATGGAGGTATGTGCACTGCAATACAAGGTGGACACGAATGCCTTTGCAATGAAGGTTTCTATGGAAAGAACTGCGAGTATTCAGGTTACGCATGCGACTCCAACCCTTGTCAAAATGGTGGGTATTGTCGAACTTCTGAAATTGGAGATTACGTCTGCGATTGTCCTGTTGGCCTTTCTGGTGTAAACTGTGAGAGAGATTCTCTAAACGAATGTTTGAGTAACCCATGCAAGCACCCCGAAGCCCGTTGCTTCGACAAACCAGGCGATTATCTGTGCTACTGCCCAAGGCAATGGACTGGAAAGAATTGTGATATTCACGATCCTCACGCGCGAGGTGGATATGGTGGTCAATTACCGAATGTTTATAACAAGAGTCCTACAATAAGCATAGAAGAACTTGATTTAGCCTACCAAAAAGAACAGTGTGTTAAACTTGGTTGTAAAGAAAAACAAGGAGATTATCACTGTGATGAAGAATGTAATACTTATGCATGTGGATTTGATGGAAACGACTGCTCTTTAGGTATAAACCCTTGGGCGAACTGTACAGCACCAATCAAATGTTGGGAAGTTTTTATGAATGGTGAATGCAATGAAGTTTGCAATACTCAAGCCTGTTTGTTTGATGGAAGAGATTGCCAGAAGTCTTTGCAGCGATGTAATCCAATATATGACGCGTACTGCCAAAAGCATTACGCTAATGGCCATTGTGACTATGGCTGTAACAACGCAGAGTGTAATTGGGATGGATTGGACTGTGAAAACGAACCTCCTGAACTAGCCGAAGGTGTAATGTCAGTCATACTGTTGATGGATATGCAAACTTTCAAAGAAAATTCTGTAGCATTCCTGCGAGATCTAGGCCATCAGTTAAGAACAACAGTACTGATAAAGAAAGATCATCTAGGCAACGATATGGTGTATCCTTGGAAAGGCAATGCCGATGTTGGGCTTCAAGATACAGAAGTCGGAAAGAAACATCATATACTTGTGACCGAGAGGGTCCAACCAGGAGTTCACGTATATTTGGAACTTGATAATAGAAAATGTTCAACAGAATCTGGTTCAGAATGTTTCTTCTCTGCTCGCGAAGCCGCAGAGTTCTTAGCTGCAACGGCTTCAAAACATTCAATTATGTCCGATTTTCCTATATTCCAAGTAAAAGGGGTTACAACTCCTACTGGAACAGATGACATTCAGACTAATTCCAAATACGTTTTCATTGGAGTAATACTCGTTCTTCTAGCCGGTTTGCTTATTGGTGTATTAGTGACGGCGCAAAGAAAACGCGCTGCCGGGATCACATGGTTCCCAGAAGGCTTTATAAGGAACAATTCATCCACAAGACGAAGATCGCGTCGTCGTGGTCCTGATGGGCAAGAAATGAGGAATTTGAACAAGGGTTCTATGGCTTGTATTGATGTTGATATCAATGGAGGTCATATGGGTCCTCCGCATTGGTCTGATGAAGATGACGATGGTTCTGCTCCACCCAGGGCTAAGAGAGCGAGAGGTCCAGGCGATGCGAATGGTGCTCCAGGTGGATACGCATCAGACCATACTGCGATCACTGACTATGAAGAAGCTGGTCATGAGCCAAGAGTTTGGACTCAGCAACATCTAGACGCGGCTGATATTAGAGTGCCACCCAGCATGATGACTCCTCCTGCTATCGTAAGTATATTTTAGTTCACTTTATATATTATCACACAAGATTGCAATGTTTAAAAAATAAATAAGCAAATCTGAATTTTTTTACATATTCCTCACTTTTATACTATGTATTTTGCTTTGCATTTCAACATAAGCTGAAACTTTAAAAATAACGACTGTATTTCGACGCATTCATTGCGAAATAAATCATTCATTCATTCATTGAGAAAGAGTAAATGAAAAAAATAACTTTTGATGAACTGTATTGTTCAGTCTAATGTTACAAAATATACTTGATTTTTACAGCACGATGGCCATGTAGACGTAGACGCCCGAGGTCCTCTAGGAATGACACCACTCATGGTAGCAGCTGTCCGAGGAGGAGGGCTCGACACAGGATCTGACGCTGAAGACGAACAGACTGCTCACATTATATCAGAGTTGGTGGCTCAAGGCGCCCAACTTAACGCTGCTATGGATAAGACTGGAGAGACCAGTTTACACCTAGCTGCAAGGTTAGTATTTCTAGAAACATAATGCGGAGCTTATATATATTCACATATTTCTGTAATTATAAATGAAATATCCTCACCATCCATAGCCTGTATCTTCATTATCATTACATCTATCGTCCTATAATAGGTCCTTGCTAGATAGGGACCTCCTTAATAGTCGTACTTGGCTATTCAATATTATATTGCTGCACTTATACTTCAAAGTTACGAATTATACCTTTCGAATTAATATTTTGCCGTCAATCGTCATTCCATTTTCTGATACGATACAGTACCTACTTTAAAAAGGCCGTCTGTTACATTTTATTATAAAGAACAATTTTGACAAATATCCTTCTAATTTTCTTATCACTTTTTGATATTTCCATAACTAACATACGATATCTCTTTCAGATATGCTCGAGCAGATGCAGCTAAACGTCTCCTAGATGCTGGAGCAGACGCGAACTCACAAGACAACACAGGACGGACTCCATTACATGCGGCAGTCGCTGCTGATGCTATGGGCGTGTTCCAAATCCTACTGAGAAACAGAGCGACGAACCTGAATGCGAGGATGCATGATGGAACTACACCGCTTATTTTAGCTGCTAGGTAAGAAGAAATTAAATAATGAACTTGGTTTTGAGCCATTGAAAAAAATATATGAAAGACCAAAAATGTTTCTAAAAGAAAAACAAAACCTAGACCGCTTTAAGCTGTTCGACACAAATAGAAAAATAATGAGTTTGTTTATAACGCGACAAAATTTATACTTGGTACCTTAGCAGACAACATATTTCCGGCGTTATTGAATATTAACATCTATACAGAAATTTGCTTTTAATTTTTTTTGTTAGGAGCTCCACTCTAGCTGAAATTTTGGATAAAATTCAAATTAATGATCAAATTAATACATACCGCACAAAGTAAAAAACATAAGCTTAACTTTTGAGTAGGTAGGTACTGTAACAGATTAATAACGATCAAGCCTAAATTTTAATCCAAATGTATTTCAAAATAACAGGCTAGCCATAGAAGGCATGGTAGAAGATCTCATAAACGCAGACGCCGATATAAACGCGGCGGACAACAGCGGCAAGACAGCGCTACATTGGGCCGCCGCTGTGAACAATGTCGACGCAGTCAACGTATTGCTTATGCATGGTGCTAATAGAGATGCGCAAGATGACAAGGTTAGTAACACAAATATTGATGAATTTGAAGATTTTTCCTCTCTTTTTATCTGCAATCAGTCAGTTGACTATAAGTGGATTTGGTGCAGGCATATGTTATGGAAAAGATGCTTCCCAGTGGCGGCAATCTTTCTTATTTTCTGGAGTCAAGTTCCTGGATGTGAAATCGCTTCAAGCGTTTATGGTAGTTGATGAATTTGAAGATAGATATACTCTTTATTTTACCATCGCTATCACTACATATTATAAAACAAAGTCGCTTTCTCGGTCCCCATGTCGCTTTGTATGCTTAAATCTTTAAAACTAAGCAACGGATTTTGATGCGGATTTTTTTAATAGATAGTGATTCAAGAGGAAGGTTTTTATGTCCATGCGAAGCTGGGGCGGGTCGCTAGTTAACATACAAATTATACATGTTGATACAAATATAAATAATGTGTACAAAGGCGGACTTATCGCTAATGCAATTTCTTCCAGCCAACCTTAGGATGTACTCTAAGGAGTTAAAGTAGATGTCGTTATAGCTTATGTAGTTAATAATATTGATGCAATAATGTGCTTTTTAATAATATGAGTGGGTTAATTACTAAAAGTAGTAGAATAAGGATGGAATACGTATTTGTAGATACTCTAAAAATTATTGAAACAATTAATTATTTTCTCGATGATCAATCCGATTGTTGTTGTCTTTAGATTTCTTTTTGGCCTTTAAGGCAAGAGATCTCATTCTATACTTTTCTAACTATAACTGTGAGATAAGATTTTAAAAGTGGTTACAAAATTATGGAGAAGATGCAAAACATAGAATTAAATTTGATACATAAAGCACATGTAGCGTTTTGAGACGAAAATGATCATGACCCTTAATACAAAGAAAAAAAATTAAAAAGCTATCTAATCTACAGGACGAAACGCCACTATTCCTTGGCGCTCGCGAAGGCTCATACGGAGCGTGTCGAGCATTACTAGACGCGATGGCTAACAGAGAAATAACCGACCACATGGACAGACTACCAAGAGACGTGGCTCAAGAGAGAATGCACGATGATATTGTGAGGTTGTTGGATGAACATTGTCCCAGACCGCCTCCTCAGCATCACCATCTCATGGGTAAGTGGTGTATGTGTCTGCTCGTATGGGAATACGAATTTTATTTCTTTATTTTTTAAGTCTTTAAATAATTAAAATTATATGTCCTAGATACTCCAGAGGTACTATGATCTTGCTTTCTATCAGTAGAGAATTGTGACAATGTTAACTAATAGATTTATTTTAAAGTCGATAAACTTCCAAACAAATTAAACAAATAAATATAAGCAGGTTTTTAGAAATTTGTAAGGAAATCTCCCTAACTGACTGAGCTTATTTTCACAATTTTACAAATTACAATTCCTTATGATATTGTGCCTAGTGGCATAAACATTTTTATCGTGTTCTATTCTAAGAGCGTTATGTTCATTGACGTCATAATAAATATTTTTAATTCAATAGGATACATTTGTAGCATTTTGTATTTAAAAAATTACTCACCTCCATTGAAAATAGATTCTAAGTTATATTTTTACACTAGCTGTTGCCCGCGGCTCCGCCCGCGTGGGACTCGGTTATATCGCGCCCAAAAGTAGCCTATGTTTGACCTCAGGTCGTTAACTACATCCCTACCAAATTTCATCACAATCGGTCCAGCAGTTTAGCCGTGAAAAGGTGACAGACAGACAGACAGACAGAAAGACAGACAGACAGACAGACTTTCGCATTTATAATATTAGTATGGATGATATGTTATCGATACCTTTAGTAAAAAGTCTACATACATACATACAATACATATCATCAAGCTTGTCTTCCGTAGCTCTCTCGCTTTCTCCACACTCATCACTCTCGTCATACACGCTCGCCGATTTCGGGTACTCCTAATGTCTCCCTTTCCCTTTCTATATCTAAAAGTCTATATATATCAAAAAGTCTACCAAAAAATCAAATCATCAAATATTTTATTTCATTTTACCAAATAATCAATTGTCATCAGCGTCCCCAAACCCGCACCCGCAGCTGATAAGCCAGCCCACGGTCATCAGCTCGTCAGCGAAGGGCAAGCCCAAGAAGCCGCGCGCCAAGGCCGGCCCTGACAGTCCACAAGACCAGTACGACAACAACAATCTGCAGCATACGCAGATAAGACGGTATGTTTTCATTGTAAATCTAGGTTATTCTTTCGGAATTATTGAAAAAAAACAGCAGCCTAGCAGTCTTCATGATATTTAGACAAAAACAATAACGGATAAAATGGTATGTTGGTGTAATGTTCTAGAATTTTTTCCCAAAAAATAATTTCATAAAATTTGCACAGATGTTCTTCTATATCTATACCAATATACGACACCTACTTACAATCTGTGAGATTGTGTCGCCATTTTTCTAGAATTTTAGATCATCATAATGTATAGTGGTCATTTTTCACGTTTTTTGAACTCAGTCATTTGAATTATAATAAAGTTTTGACAGCATACTTTGATGTGCTTTAACTTTGAATAGCTTTTGAGGGTAGTTTGCTAACAGCGGTTCGTGCTCAATGTTAAAACTTGGACGAATCATAAACTTGAATTATTTATAACTGAGTATCATTTCTGCTGGTAACTGCAGACTATATAAACAAAAGATAATGGATTACGTCGACTTCTACTGTCAATATATACACCTCAAAGATTGGAATTTTCAAGCCATTATATAAATAAAAATTGTATGTTTCTCAACAGAAAACCAAGTGTAAAAAAGAACAACAAAAAGGTGGCGCAAGAGGTGCCACAGAGCGTTGAGAGTTTGGGCTCGAGCCTGAGTCCAGTGGAATCACCGCTCCAAAATTTACAGGTCAGTACTCCCTTCATTCAGAACATCACAAAATTATATCAGAATCTTTTTAAAACGCCACGCTCTGGCCATTTCGTGTTGGCGAGTTCTTCATAAAAAGAAAACTTTTTTTAACATTTGTTAACCATTTTTATTATAATATGTCACTGGCCATTAAAATAGTTTTTTTTTTCATTTTTTAAGGAAGACGTTAGGTTCTTTTTGAAACCTAATTTTATTGTTCTAAATCTAAATGCGAATTTCAAATTTAATGATGTACAATGCGAGCGCTGGCTTGTCGGCTCCATTGAAACGTGTGTATTTTGTTGTGATATGTTTGTTTGATCGCAAACAAAAGAAATGCCCGCCGGACTATTTATACCATTGAACAGTACTATTAATGATACAAATGGCACAAGTAATGTGCCATACAAAACCTTGTTCAAAATAGCAATTTACGTCCTAGTTTATTTTAATAGGGCTTCACAAAGTCTCAGTAGGGCTGGAATCATCAAAGTTTATTTAAGTAAAAAATATGTCAATAGATTATTTTCGTTGTTAGTTTCCCTTATTTCTCCTTCTCTTTCTCTTATGGTATATGTTCCTATTATCGTCCAGGACATGCCGTCGCCTTACGACACGACGTCGCTGTACTCGAACGCGATGGCGCAGTTCGCGGGCATCGAGCAGCTCATGCCGCACAAGCAGCCGCCCAGCTATGAGGACTGCGTCAAGGTAACGTCATACAATTTATCCTTAAGCGCCCCTAGTATGAGTTTTTCTTAATTACATAAATATAATAATTACATAACAGAGATTTTTGATAACTTAGACGCTAGCGACTGCGTTAGGATTTTGTATGGAATTTCTTAGTTGCCTTACTATCCGCCAGAGGCGCTGTACAGGTTTGCCATACTAAATCGCTAACGCAGTCGCTAGCGTCTGCGTTAAGAAAAACTCATACTAGGGGCAAAGGTGATACCTCGGTGAACACTGGCGCCACCGTCATTTAAAAATCACTATTCACTGAAAACACAAGTTATCAAAAATCCCTGTTATGTAATTAAGGTTATGGATCTAAAGTTAATTTTAAACATATTAAATTTTAATTATAGTTGCCTATAGTTACAAATTGCAATATTGCTAAAAACGGCCACTTTTAGCAGTGTTTCAATTTGTTTCTATATGGAATTATAATTTAATATGATCAAAATTAACTTCAGATCCAGAACCTTAATTACATAACAGGGTTTTTTGATAAATTGTGTTTTCATTGAATAGTGATTTTTAAATGACGGTGGCGCTAGTGTTCACCGAAGTATCACCTTAAAACGTTGGCGGACGGTTTTAAAAACACAATAGAAGTTTAATTGTTATACGTCTATATAGGTCTATATACTGCGTGCGTCCGCTTACGTGTTAACTTTGGCCTTATCATCCTCATTTCGTGTGTGACAGTTTCAATCGACTATGCACACCCTAGTGTCTAGCTTTGATTTCCTAACTTCGCCTATTGAATCCTAAAAACTTAACACTTTTTTTCGGTCTGTTGTGTAAGAAATTTGACTGATAAACAGGTGGTTCTAATAAAATAGTATTGATCATTATCATCATTTCGAGTAGGCGTCACGGTCAATCGACCATGCACACCCTGGTGTCAGAGTTCTACGGAACCGCCTCTCGGCCTCTGACGTAATTCCTTCAACGACTACTAGATGGCAGCCGAGACCAACGGCTTAACGTGCCTTCCGAAGAACGGAATCATCTTTATTGTCAGACAATAAGGTGATTCAAGCCTGCAATGTCCTAACCAAACTGGAAACAACTAAACAAAGTATGATTCCCGTGGGAATCGAACCCACGACCCCCGGGTCTACAGGCAAACGCCTTAACCACTGGACCACGGAGGCAGTTCAGAATAGTATTGATAAAAGGATGTATTGTCACAGACGGGTCAGACGATGCAGCAGTCGTTCGGCGGCGGCGCGCTAGGAGCGTCGTTGTCGCCGCCCTACTCAAACCACTCGCCAACTCACAGCAACCATACGACGTCACCACACGCATATATTGGTAAGTTATCATCATCATCATCATCATCATCATCATCATCATCATCATCATCATCATCATCATCATCATCATCATCATCATCATCATCACCATCACCATCTTCATCATATTCAGCTACAGGCAGTCCACTGCTAGACATAGATTTCCAATGATTTCCAGAACAAATTTATTAGAAGCGGGCAACGTTTGCCTGTGACCTTCTTCAGGTCAGATGACCCTAACGTCGGTGGGTGTCTAAAGCTGCTGAATAAGTCATCAAATTATTTTTACTTGAGTTTAGTGGAGGGATATTACAAAGACTCGTGCTCCACCCCGCACGAGTTGTACACTACAACCCAAGAAACATCTCCACCGTGCTAACATTTATAAATCACTGTAATTGTCCAACATCATAACACCTCCCTTTGAACCCTGTGATCCTTTTTTACTTAGAAATCCGATTAAAATTATCATGATATTGACTACATTTTCATTATAAACGATAATGACATTTCGTCAATTTTCAATATTGCATATTCCCTGAAATCACTGTCCGGTGTTTCAAGCTGCCTTATGGCATCTGACACAGCGTTACGAGTGCCATCTACTTAACTTTGGTTAACGACTAAAAGGCTAACCAAATAAAAGGCCAAGTTTGAAACGAACTCTCGTTTTAAACTTGGCCTTTTATTTGTTTGTGCTCTTAAATCAAAGGTACAACACGCTCGGTTGATGATAACTTCTAAACATTATTGTAATTCCCAGGGTCACCATCCCCGGGAAAGTCTCGGCCGTCGTTGCCGACGTCGCCGGCGCACATGGCGGCGTTGCGGCACTCACACCAACACCAACTCGACGCAGCGGCGTATTCTGCGCTTGCGCATCTCAGTGAGTAACTATTAAATTAATATTCATTTACTCTCAACTTCATAGAACCGTTTAGCGACACATAGCATTACGGTTCTGGTATTTTCCAAAAAATAACTGTCTTTACCAGGTAATTAGATACTAAAATCGAACGATATTTTAATTAAGTTGGTAAAGATTTTTGGGGTTTGAAGATACCCGTTTTTATCTCTAAAACCTAACTAATATTATAAATGCAAACATGAGTTTGTTTGTTTGTTTTTTAGTTACGCTTTCATGCTCTAACTACTGGACCAATCTTTTTAAAATTTTGTACTTATACACACACATAGTCAGAAGTATTGAGAAGGACATAGGGTACCATTCATCCCTGGAAAAACACTGTTACCGAGGGAAATGAACGCGGATAAAGCTACAAGCAAAAGTTTGTATGACATAAATAACATGAGTACGTACAAGGACACTTCTTATTTCAATATAAATCCCTATCACTGGTCTACAGTGATTAATGTTATTTATTTTTCCAAACAGATGCCAATGGGCAGCACAATGCTCAACTGCAGGCCATGATGCACGCGGCTGCACTCGGACAAGTGCAAGGACAGCATCCTGCACTAAATAGTATAAGTAAGTCTCATTATATTTATATTAAAACTAGCTGACCCGGCGAACTTCGTGCCGCCTTAGCGTAAATTTGATTTTCTTAATATTTTTTTCCGTAAGAACCTTGTACAGAGTATTAGAAAAATAACAAAAAAAAAAATCTGCCAAATCGGTCAAGCCGTTTTCATGCTATGTCGTGACAACGGTAAACGGGTTTCATTTTATATATAGATAGATAGATAGATTACTAACTTAATAAGCCAGGAGAGTTTGCTTAAACATCTCTGAACCTACTGGTCGAATTTGAAACTCTTTTAGCATTTTGATAGCCCTACAGTTCTTGGGGAACGTTACCTAATTTAGGTAATTTAAGGGCCTACGCAGTTGAAAAACGGATACTATTTCTTTTCTTGTCTATAAAAAAAGTTTGTGGTTAGCTTAGAGGAGCCTTTTTCGATGATTCGAAGGCAGAGAGAGGCTATATTCTAGCCGTTCTTTATATTGTCGTTCTTTATCTTAGTCACCTTGTTAATAAATATTTATTTAATTGTAGGTCTCTACGGTGGCTGGGGTATCGGAGACACGTTCCCGACACCTTCACCCGAATCACCAGACCATTGGTCCACCCCCTCCCCTCAAACGCCATTAACCCAATCGCCACACTCTGATTGGTCAGATCGCGCGGCTTTATCTCCTAACGAAATCCAACAAACCAATAAGGGGGGGAGCGAAGCCATTTATATTTAATTTAAATTTAGAAATCGAACGTCAACGGATTCGTAAATAGAATGTCATGGCAGACTATTGTAAAAAGCGCCCTGTAAATGTTTTGGTAGGTAATGTGCAGTCGCAATTGACTCTAATTGTAAGTTATTTTTTGTAATATCAATTTTATATTGATAGCAATAAACTGATATTGGTAATGAATGTAAGCTTACATTATTTTTGTTAACTGTATAAAATGGTGACAATTTAATATAAATAAAATAGATTCTTCAAAACTAGTTAAGAACTAGAACATGTATTGATTGTAAAAACGCGGACAGAATAAAATACCCTAACTAACAGAATTATGAAAAAACTCGAATGCCTAGTAATCTCAAGGTGCTGAAGTGCCGTAGATATAGACTGATATGTACAGCCATGACTAGACTAGCGTAGATTAACGCAATAAGCACTAATCCACAATCTCGACACGATAAAAGACTTATTTCGGTGTATTTTAATTCCATTTTTAAATTATCACACTGGCAGTTGGTAATTTTTTGAATTCGTATTCTTTTTTAATCGATATAGAACAATATCAAACTTTTTTAAATAGAAAAATGTATGTTTACTTATTCATTCCATGAAATACACCGATTTTAATATCTAATGACGTAATGATACATGATTGTTGTTTGTTAAATGTTTTTTTTATTTACTTGTTTTTAACTCAGTGTTTTGAATCATTAATTTTATATGAAATGGTTCGCATAGAGATTGTTTTTGCGTAATCGTGAAGGGAAATTATTTATGTGTGATTCTTTACGCCTAGATTTTTTAATGTATACTGTAGTGTAATTAGATTTTGTATCTGTATCTATGACGAAGAATATTTTGTTTTTATAAAATGAGAAACTCATAAAAAAGTAGATAGTTTTCTTTCCCTTGGCAAATTTAAAAGTTTTTTTTATTTCCAGCTAAATTCAAAACTATATTTTTTTTTTGTCATAGGTACAAATTAGGGTAAGGCTAAATTACAAATCTGAGATTGTTGCTTATTTTTTTCCAGTCAGCCTATATTGTTCCTTCATGCGATTAAAATGTTTTTTTTTTCGTTTGTCCAATAAGCAGCAACCTCAGCTTTTATTTTAAGACAGAAGTTTTCCTTATCCAGATCATTCCATTATCGCTTCCAAATATAAGCAAAATAGTTGTTTTAATTGACACTCAATAGTTTTAGGTATGTTGTAACAAAATTTCTTTGTCTATTAAACGGTTTTCCAGTACGCGACGTACATAAGATCTCATCATTCCATGTCTTGCTTTAAATGTTACTTACACGAACTTAGTTGCTTTCAGCTTAGTAAGGCTATCAGCTAAACACTTGTTCTTAGTTATAGCATAGAACTTTCAGCTATTTAGATCGAATTATAAAAATATCTAAAAATCCGAACGCCATTGTTAATAACATAAGTATAGCAATGACTCTCAGAATGCTATTTATAAATAACGTCTGTTCTCAAAAATAAATTATATTTGTTTGTGGTTAAACAAGAACATATTTGCTTCAAACTATATTTATTATGTCTTATTTTGCAACAATACTTGAAGTTTTTCTAAGCAGTCAGCACTAAGCTCGTGTTAACTAGATATTATTCTCAATCGTCGTTGGGACCACGTATGCTCAATTGTTTTGAAATCCACAACTTGTATCATATATTTTTAGTATGCTAAGTTTATAAAACTTCTGCCGTTATCGTGTGAATTGCGATTACATTATTGTAAATATTATATTAATTATTATTATTTAATACGAGAATGATCTTCTTAGTATAGTTTTTAGATTTATTTTTGGTGTCATCGTCAAGTGCCAAGGAGCAGTTTAAAATGTTTGTACCCTAATGTCGATTATTGAGAATTATTACTATAATGCTAGTGGATAGTATAAGTAGGGTACAATGAGAAACTCGTGCTTCCTTTAATGCATTCTATATAAATAATTAAGTAAATGTACTCGACAAGCGTCGTTTTTATTGAGCGAAGTACAAAGTCGGTGTAAATAGAATGCCTCGGAATACGTGCATATTAATATACATTCTTAGTTTAAAAATAAAATATTGAAAAATATAAATTTGAAAAGAGAATTAATTTCAATTTGAAATTGGAACATCAATAACGACATTTTTTTTTAAATAATGACCATAAAAAAGAAGAAAAATAATTGGCATTGTACCTTGGCACAAATCCTGAGGCAGCAGTTTGTAATTCTGTGAAAAAAGAAAATCATGTAATAAGGGCACAAACTATGTGTAACGGATGACTTTGAAATCTCTGTGTGCCTTTAAAGTAGGACTAAGTTCTGTAATTTAAACTATGAAATGTGTAGTTAGCCTATGAACAACGGTAGTTTAATGCTTGTAAATACATTTTATCATTATTTTTATCAAATGCATTTCTTTGTAAGATTCTAAATTGTGAGGAGAATGAAATTTTTAATATTTTCCCGTAACTGAAAATAAAGGAGTAAAAATTAGAGAAATAACTTTTTTTTATTTAACCTTTGACCTACCAAAAAACTTTTTGTATTTTTAAACTTTATTAAAAACAAAGAGGTCGAATCGATTACCTCTTATTTAAGAAGCCTTTAAATATCCACTTTTACATGTTGATTTACATTTCGTTAAGTAAGAACTGCAAGAATAAAGTTGCTTAAGCATTTATCGCCATAAGAATATATTCACGTGTGCTTCACACTTTACGGGTGTCCATGTTGTTAATTAACACCCGTTAATGCCAAGTAATTAACATATTGTAAATCAGCCATTATCCTTGCTCATGTTTATAAAGTTTTTTGCATCTACCCTCAAATAAAAAAAGAAGTAGTGTTTTTGATCGAGCTGCCAGTGTTAATATAAAAATCATAGAACTAGGAACGCGGCTCTAATAGAAGTAGCATGACAAGCTAAACTGTCTTACCACTCATACACGATATTTACGTGTATGCCATTCCATAATATGTGTATTTGGTGACGGACCCCCCCTCCTACCCTCCCTTACCTCAGCCCTTACCCCCCGCATAAGGCGCGCACGGTTCCCATACATTTAATGTCATATGTTATATCTATTTTAAGTGACGCAATTTTTTTTTAATCTATGATAAAAATGAACAGAGTACAAATAAATTGTTACTTAGTCGTGTGTGTAAAGTGCTAAAGTGTTTTAATAGTAAGTATTGTTTTCAAATTCATTTATGGTCGTAGTACTTATTACACTAGTCTCCTTGTTCAACTTACAGAAACAAGTTCTACTGGGTGAATTTTTAAATTCCAAACAATTGCATAAATTATAAGTATATTTTTTTAGTTATTTAATAAATGTTTGTTATTATAAGTACAAGTTAAAAACTTTACAGTTACAAAACTCTCTTAGAGGTTGCTACAAACCTTACAATGTGATTGAGTTTCACGTACTAAAAATGCAATCAAGTAAAAAGATGGAGGAGATATTTATCAAATGTTGATGTCTTTTATGCACTATGATGCCACAGACGTACCTACACAGCAATTTAAACACAAAAACACTTCAAACTTATAACACTCCCCTTTTTCATCAGGAGTAAAAGATCTTGCAAAACTACGACAAAAGTAAACCTAACCAATCTCAGTACAGTGAACATCGTACACCCTCGCGGAGAACTCACTCTAACATGGTGGGCGGCTGCTATCGCCATGGCCCTCATCACGCTGACCACCATAACTGGGAACACGGCTGTGGTGGCAGCTCTTCGAAGGTTGAGGAGGACCCCGGCTCATTATCCGCTGGCTAGCCTGGCTGCTGCTGACTTGCTGGTGGGGACCTTTGTACTGCCTTTGGCGGCAGCGAGGGAGCTGTTTGTGTTTCAGTTGAGTTAGTATCCATGCATGGCTTTGTTAGAAGTGAGAATAGACAACGCATTTTTTCCCCGAGTATATCGAATCGAGGAGCACTCTGCAGAGGGCTGAATAACTTTGCTCCTTTTTCCGTAAAGCTACCACCACACTTGGCTATATGTATACGAATATTTGCCTATTTGACCATGTGTGGACGGTATATTTAACAAACCTTTTGCATTATTTTTCTACTTTGCCTATAAGTCAATCAAATATTTCGGCAAATACACGAATAGCCAAGTGTGGTGGTAGCATAAGGTGGTGGATTTCAGCAACAATGCCTAGCCTTGAAAACTAACTAACGTCCTAAAAAAGTAAGGAAGGCGAGTGGTCATACTATAGTATACATACAATAGTACTTCAGTAGGTAGGTAGGTATAACCGTTTATGAAACGTTGATAAATAAGACATCGGCCTTTGCCCCATCCTAATTGAAACTTGTGACGATGATTTACCGATGAGCTCAATAAATAATAAATTTTAATCTATACTAATATTAAAAAGGGGAAAGATTTGATTGTTTGTTTGTTCGCATCAAATTTATAGGCTACAAATCTATTAAAAAAATATTTTAGCGTTACAAAGTCACACTATCCCCAAGTGACATGGCTCTTTGTGTACCACCGGCGAATCCGGAGTGGACCGCTGGTCTAAGATAAAGTTGTGCCGAAGAAGAAGAAGCAAGTCCACGACGTTGCAAAAACCTTCAAATTTTTAACCTATTTACTAGCTTCTCTTCTAGACTGGGCGATTTGTTCCTGCTGGAGCACCCTGGACGTCCTATGCTGCACAGCATCAATCCTTTCCCTCTGTGCCCTGGGTTGGGAGCGCTGGTGCTGCATCACAGCTCCCCTGGCAAGAGCCAGAAGGATCAAGAGAGCGAAGTTGTATGCTGTTTTGGTGTGGCCAATATCTACGGCTGTGGCCTTACCGACAGCGTTCATTCCGTCTCCGAGACATTATCTTGCAGGGGAGATGGCTAAAGCGTGCACTGTAAATACGAATGTCGGGTAAGTTTTCATTGTAAATTAAAAAAAAAAACAATACCCTCTGCGCTGTGATCGAAATTTAAAAATTAATTAAGAATACTTATTAAAATACGGTGACTTTTTAAACCACCAAATATTCTAGAACAATATTCGAAATTCGATAACTTATTTTTTTGTTTTGGAACATGCATAAATTTAAAATCATCAAAATATTATTTTCTTTTTTTCAGATACGTGTTCTTTAGCATATGTTTCTCATTCTACCTTCCCGCCAGCATAATGGTTACATTCTACGCCCGAATACTTCGTCTTTTGGCCATACCCCCCACAATAAGAGCGCATCGAGGACGGATTTCACAGGTGACCTACCTATAAATAAACCCATTATAAACTCTTTTCTCGGTTGCAGCCTACACCATTTTACGTAGTTTTATATACTCCCTTATCTGACAAAAGTTTTTCATATCGTGTCAAAATGGCTGTAGACTATACTAATACAAACAGTGTATATTTTCTTTGTTAAGTCATACAGATCATAAATTTATTGAATTTTGCCAATAATTACTTGGCCGCATCAACGCCCTCTATTAATAATAATTTATCTAGCTCTCTATTTATCCCAACACTAATAGGTACTATGTAAATTTTTATCTATGACCTTAGATACTAAATGGATACTTAACAATAAGGCTATTTTTACAATGCACGGTTGGTAGCCTTATTAAGTTCCACTTCCGATCATTGAGTGTGGATGACACGCCGCACATTTCAATAAAGTAACCCTACACCTTAACCCTTCACTTTTTTTATTGTACAGAACCAAAATAATAACAATGAAGACTCGAAAATTGTACCTGTGTGTGGAGCAGAAACACATCAAAAGGCTTTAGAGTAAGTTTAATTTTGTTACTTGTTTTTATTAAGATTCTAATATTAATAAAATTGATTGGATAATAGATAGTGTAAAAATTGTAAATGAATATAAAGTCGGATATAAAAAAACTTTGTTTCAAGAGAACGAGTAAGTAAATATTAACTTCAATATTTAATAATTGAGTAATAAACTTATTGTGATTATTGTTATTGTGATTTGACTTAAATTTTGTAATTTGACATTTTTGAAGAAAATGCTGCAGTGGAGTTTGTGGCGCCACTTCTTCTCCACTTGCGCTTTGGAAGTGGTAGTAAACTTAAAATAAGTAACAATTGACGTTAATAAGTGATAAGAATATCCTATATTGAAAATAAACAATTTGAATTTAGTTTATTTTAGTTTTTTTTTTTCTGTTAAGTAGTTTTATTTTTTATTTTTCTATGTGTAAGTTAAGGCAAATACTTCATTATATCTTACTAGGGTAATAACTAAGTCAAAAAAATTGTGGTGAATTGTTCATTTGAATTTGAATTCAAATTTAAATAATATTTTATATTTCCATTTATACTTACTTAGGTAGGTAGATACCAAATGTTTCAACTTCAACTGCCAAGGGCATTAAGTATATTATGTATGTATGGTTATGTAGTTGGTATAGGTAATGAAGTTTTAGAAATACTTATCTGTGTTCAATTAAGTATTTTGTTTCTTACTAGAGTTTATTTACAGGGGCACTCCAAAACGACATCTGAATGTTCCTAAAGATTTTTCTACAAAAGATCAAATTTCTTCTCCGCTGAAGGCTCCGAATTCTCCGTAAGTTGAATGACATTTAAACGTATACTTCACACTACGATATCTACTTACCTACTCGTATTTTTTCACATAAGATATAAAACGGGGAAACTCTAGAAGAAGAAGATATACATACATGTAAGTATTTTTATATAAATGCCTATAGGTATTTTTAATTTAAATCTACTTGTTGCTGAATATCAAAAATATTTTTTTTCTCTTAAACAAATTTTAATAACTCATATCTTTGCATAAATATCGTTTTATGCACAAAATCTTATTACTTGAAAATGAATTTTCCCAGACATGGAACCTAGCTATATTATCTTTTTAACTATTTAAAAACTTACGTTTTAGCCGTTTTCGAAAACGCAAGTACAAATAAATTTATTGCTCGTTTAATAGTATAGGATTATCTTACCAGAATAAGTTCCTCGTACCTATTATTTTTTTATTTTTTTTTATCTCTAGGGGTGGTCTAGTGCCACGACAACGCCGTGCCACCCGCACCATAATTATGCTGATGTCACTTTTTCTCGTCTGCTGGATGCCATTCTTCATCATGTTGCCAGTTGGTGAGTTTTTTTGTTATGATTCTAAGTAAGGAAAAATAAATTCAACGTGAATTGCCTAAGCTCAGTCAGTTTTTAATTAAATTGCACAGCTGTTACCATCATTGTTCAGAAGACTAGTTCAATTAAGAGGAGACCCATATTAATTGCGATTTAGGCTGAAAGTTACAATGCATATAAATTGATAGATAGCCTGCATGAATGACCTGGATGGTCACGTTACGTTTAGAAACCATTTTTTATACTATCAAATAGACAATCAGCCACTTGATGGAAGAAAAAATAGAATGGGATGCTCTAGATGTAGAAAGCTGCCAGCTAGATGTTTGGAGTTGTGTAGATAATTTCTCTGTAGTTTGAAAATCTGGTGAGGCGACCATTTAATTCTTTAAATGTGGTCTGCATTTAAAAAATTAAATAGTCACCTTCAGATTAACTACGCCTCCATTTTTTCTTTTCGTGTGGAATGTCACACAACTTGTGTCAGACACTCATAGATTTTAAAAAAAAATTGCGTTGCTTCACCGCGCGCGATTCGAAATTCTATGCAGATACTTATCTCAATTATATTTATAAATACTGATTCTGTTTTTTTTTTCAACATATATCTGATGCTGATAAAATAATTTTCAGATTCACTCTGCGGATGCGTCTGGGACGCGACCTGGCAATGGTGTACTTGGCTCGGTTACGTGAACTCGGCGATCAACCCGCTGGTTTACGCGGCTGCGTCGCCCAGTGTGCGGCGAGCCTTACACGCATCGCTCACTACATCCAGTTCCAGGAGTACGGGACTCTCGCCTAGTGTACGGAGACCATAATTGTAGGTATTTACTATCAGTTTTTTTTAATTTTTAAGGTTGTTAGTTCGATGTCGATTGGATCAACTTGTTGATCGATTTTTAAAATCGAAAAACGACCTTATTGTTTAAAATCATATCACTAAAATCCTCCTCACAGTATTTTCAAGAGTTATATTACGACCCTAGATATAATCGTGGAGGATTTTTCCCATACTCGTCGATGTCGGCTAGCGAAATAGGGTAATTTTTCTTCATACACACGGCTCAGTCATAAAATGATTTTGAATGATTTTAGCGAGTTCGAGTCCCACTTATATAAAAAGGAAAAAATTAAATAAAATTCAGTGTTAGCTATCCAAAATAAATATAATATTATTTACACATTTCAACAACATTGTGTACATGTCTTTGGTATAAGATCTACCCATTCATAGCTGTCATTATAAATAGATAAAAATAGCATTGCACTCGAAAATACTGGATCTAAAAAAACTGAAGTTGTAATCTACGCTTAACTATTTAAAATTTACAATAACAACAACAATTTATTTACAACTTAATAAAAACTTTGAATAGACTAATAAATCAACAACATTCTATATATTATACCTATTTGTGCAATAGATAATAGACTTAACTAATGGTAATGTCTTTGACACTATATTCTGCAGACTAAATATTTTATTTTGCTTACACTTATAAAAATATAAGTTAGTGAAAATATTAAGACCGTATGTTGCGATAATAATTACACACTTCAACTTACAATCAGTAAATATATAAATATTAGTATAATTAAAAAATAAATATATCAAAATATTAAAAAGACTGTAATTTCTATCCAAACTCTTTACATAAGACATAGTGAGGTTTGAAACGGCATTATTGCATTGAATAGATAAGTTCAAACTAAATTTGAATCCAACCCCTGATTTCTGGGTCATAAGGCAAACTTATTCCGTCTTCGTATAGATGAAAGCTATCAAAGAAACTTAGTTAATTGGCAATTAATTTACAAGTCTGCAGAAATGTGCATAAATATTTGAAACATAATATTACTCTTAAACTGTATTATTATGACTAAATTGAACCATTAGATTTCTGCAACTGATTTCGATTTATTTTCGATAATACTTCCATCGATAGACAAACATGTCTACAAGTACCATAACAAAAATATCTATGTAGGAAATGGCCGTCACAAAATGGCGGATAAGATGGCGGCCTCAATGCCTCAAGATGGCGGCCTCAATGCCTCAAGATGGCGGCGATAGACAAGATGGCGGTTATGTACATTGGCGGACTGGAAAAGGTGCTGGCGCCGCCGTAGAAGTCCCGAGCGTCTGGTGAGCAGGTTTTGCAAGTACACCGGCCAGATAGACAGTAGCCCGGCTCATTTTCCTCTGACACGCATTCCTGGAAATTAATTTAATTTAGCTGTGTAGGTATTCGTTGTATTTTGTTAATTAATGACTGTGTTAATCAATTTATTAGATAGCTTTATATAATGTCGTCGCCCGTAGGTCGACCGCCTATCTCGATTCTCTCCTCTCGTAATGGCTACTTGTATCGCTTTCGCCGAATTTCGCTCCGTTTTACGCACAAAAAGCTTTAAAAAAAAATTTTTTTTGTCAATGTTTATAAAAAAAATTTTTTTTAAGCATTTTGTGCGTCAGACGAAGCGAAATGTGGCGAAAGCGATACAAGTAGCCATTACGAGAGGAGAGAATCGAGATAGGCGGT
The DNA here is from genome assembly GCA_947044815.1 of Apomyelois bistriatella. NCBI lineage: Eukaryota > Metazoa > Arthropoda > Insecta > Lepidoptera > Pyralidae > Apomyelois > Apomyelois bistriatella. The sequence goes on from OX345691.1 coordinate 13,907,478, forward strand.
CGACCTACCGATCGTTGTATTGACCAGATCGTGATATGCCAGGGCACATCGAGATATGCCGGCATTTTATGAGCTGGCGTTCTACACCGGCCTTATCGTTCGACGATTTGCCCAGCCATACAAGGGTATTGTGTAGGGTGTCCAAGGTTTTAAAATCGATTAAAAAAATACTAACCTCTAAAACGAGCTTAGGCGTTCACGTCTTCTTTATGTTATGAGATAAATCTATGATTCTTATAGAATTCGAGTAGGCGGTCTTTGAATTCACTTTTCGATTCATTTTTATTAATATTTTCACCAAAAGCCGCCATTTTTCACGCGAAATAACATACAAGACTGCACTAACGCCGTATTGTTCTAAGATAGCGTATTTCGCGAAGAAGGTCTCTTCGAAATGCAACTACTTCATGATCCGCCCAGTGTCGAGCTGGTAATATTAACAAAAATGTTATTCTCGTCGATCTGCCAACTTTTGATTGGACACATCTTTATATGACCGGCCAAATCACGAAGTGCCGGTGTTTCAAGAAGCGTCCAGCCACATCGTGATCTGGCCAATTTATCGATCGGTCGACGACGTATATATGTCGAATAACATTTTTATCGATATTTCCAGCTCGACACTGGGCGAATCGTGAAGTAGTAGCATTTCTCGGAGAAGATGGTGCTATCTTTACATCGTTATTGCAGTCTTGTTTGTTTGAAAAATGGCGGATTTTGGTGAAAATAATAATAAGTGAATCGAAAAGTGCATTCAAAGACAGTAATAAAGCTCGCCTACTAGAATTCTATGAGACTCATAAAGATTCATCTCATAACGTAAAGAAGCCGTGAACTTCTAAGCGCTCTTTAGAGGTTAGTATTTTTTAAATTTATTTTAAAATATATTTTTATTTCCTAAAAACCTTGGACACCCTACACAAACGATATTCCCTAGTATGGCTGGGCAAATCGTCGAACGATATGGCCGATTTAGAATGGCCAGATTATGAAGTGCGGCGTATCTCGATGTGCCCGGGCATATCACGATCTGGCCAAAACAACGATAGAACGACGACATATATATTAGTATAAATGTAACCATGTAGATTTTTTTATTGTCACTAAAAATAAATGTTGTGTAAATATAGTTTTAGATATATAATAAAATATTGATGAAAACATTATAATCCACTTTTCTTAGTGTGACTCTTTAGTAGTTACCTCGTCTCCAGTAGGTACCACTAGTATGATTTTTTATAAACGCAGATGCTAGCGGCTGCGCTCACAATTTTGTATGGCAAACTTGTACAGCGCCCCTGGCGGATAGTAAGGCAACTAAGAAATGTCATACAAAATCCTAACGCAGTCGCTAGCGTCTGCGTTTAAAAAATCTCATGCTAGGGGTACATCTCTTCTGATCAATTGTAATCGTATGTATCAGGATTGCTCAATGTCCATTTTCATGCACCTAATGTTTTAACTACACTTGGCTACGCGTATCAAAATTTTCGACGAATAGGCAAATAGCGCAACACATGGAGGCAAATTAATACCAAATATTCATTCAATCCGTATAATCCGGTAGAATCTGTATAATCCGTTAGATTGGATGGTTCGATATGGTTAATTTTGGACTTGAAATATTTGTGGAAGTTCAGGGAAGTTAAAAACGGTGAGATGTGCGTTCAGCGTTCTGCCTGAACGCACATCTCACCGTTTTTAACTTCCCTTAAAAAGTTCGCCGGGTCAGCAATAATTACCTCATCTCCTCACTCCTGTCCCGGCCTGCGTCTGTGCCAGCACCGCTCGGGGTTCCCCGCGGTGTGAGCGCTGAACGAACATGAACGCACTCCTCTGAGATCAAACCTTCATATAGAACGTCGTACGCGCAAGGCTCGGTAAGTACTGACTTCATCTCTCCGGCACTCCTGTCTCGGCCTGCTCTGAGATAAAACTATTGTATTGCACGTCGTAGGTGTAAGGCTAAATATAAGTACTGACCTCATCTCTCCGGCACTCCTGTCCCGGCCTGCGTCTGTGCCAGCACCGCTCGGGGTTCCCCGCGGTGTGAGCGCTGAACGAGCAAGAACACACTCCTCTGAGATCAAACCTTCATATTGCACGTCGTACGTACAAGGCTAAATTAGTACTGACCTCATCTCTCCGGCACTCCTGTCCCGGCCTGCGTCTGTGCCAGCACCGCTCGGGGTTCCCCGCGGTGTGAGCGCTGAACGAGCAAGAACACACTCCTCTGAGATCAAACCTTCATATAACACGTCGTACGCGCAAGGCTCAGTAAGTACTGACTTCATCTCTCCGGCACTCCTGTCTCGGCCTGCTCTAAGATTAAACTATTGTATTGCACGTCGTAGGTGTAAGGCTAAATATAAGTACTGACCTCATCTCTCCGGCACTCCTGCCCCGGCCTGCGTCTGTGCCAGCACCGCTCGGGGTTTCCCGCGGTGTGAGCGCTGAACGAGCAAGAACACACTCCTCTGAGATCAAACCTTCATATAACACGTCGTACGCGCAAGGCTCAGTAAGTACTGACTTCATCTCTCCGGCACTCCTGTCTCGGCCTGCTCTAAGATTAAACTATTGTATTGCACGTCGTAGGTGTAAGGCTAAATATAAGTACTGACCTCATCTCTCCGGCACTCCTGTCCCGGCCTGCGTCTGTGCCAGCACCGCTCGGGGTTTCCCGCGGTGTGGGCGCTGAACGAGCACGAACACACGCCGCCGAGACACAGCGCCGGCGGCGGAGAGCGGGCGTCGGGCAAACCCGCCAAACCTGAGCATTGCACGTCGAATGTGCAAGGCTCGTTGAGGGCTTTCACGGCTGTGGAATGAAGGAAATATATTTTTTAATATTTTTGACTTAAGATTTTACTTTCGGCAGGGAGATATTGGTAGTAAAGCGTTGAGGACTTCCCTCGTTGGGAGCCGATTCTGGCTCTGATGGATCTTAAAGTTGGGAGCCGATTCTGGCTCTGGTAGAACTTAAGCTATGTGTAAAATTTTATCTTATATGAGTAGTTCTGTTAGCCGTATAAGCTACTATGATCTAAGGGCACACTACCAACCCGCTGGAGCGACACTATCATTGCAGCTTTAAAATAGAACACCCCATAAGCGGTTATACATCAGGATCTGGAAAACAGTGGTCATGAATTCACGATCCTTAGCTATGAAAATGATTTCTGAAAAAATGTAGAAAATCTTTAAGAACTAGACCCTGAAATACTCACATTCGACACAAGTACTGGTGTCATTATGTGCAACCCAGTTGTCTCGACAACGGCATATGCCTCGACACTCCAAACCGGGTCCAGCGCACTGCAACTCGTCTTCACACTCCTCGTGTAGGACGGCATCGCGGACGCACCTGGAAATATAATAATTTTATCTTATTTTTTTAAAAGTGTATCATCGACCTGGAGACAAATGCTATAATCCTTCAGCTACCGGGGAGAAAAATAGAACCCTGCATGGGTTACTACGGCAGTTGAATGTCGCTTGGGTACTTTCCTTAAATTTAAAATAATCTTCAGTCCCACTTAGTGTGTTTTAATCAAGTCTATATAAAACTTATCATTTACTAATGAAACCGTGTTTTCATACAATCACTATTAAATGTAAGTTACTTTCCTGGACAACTATCAGAATTAAGAGTAGATAGAAGTACAGCGAAAAGTTGCCTCCTTGTATAAGATTTTACAAATGCAAATGCTAACGACAAAAATGTACAGCGCCCCTGGCGTCTGTAACTGTAAAATCAGATATAGTGTCTGTGTTTATAAGATCTCATACCACAAGTACAGCTGTTAGGTCTATATCCACCTGTGGACGCCTTGCAGCTGAAAATGACTACGATTAGATGACGAATGCCGTATAACCTGGTGCCGTTGTCTCTGGGACTGTACTGAAGTGGACAGGTACAGTATCCCCTCACGCAGTAGGCCTGCCGGTCCGGACCAGACTCGCTCGCCCCCAAGTAGCAGTTCTGATCCACAACACATCGCTCGCCGACCACTGTAACATATCATAATATTCCTAGAATGTTTGATCCCTTGGGTATACTGAACCAGACTGACTCTGTGATCCATTGGTAAAGTTTGCTTAAATACCTGAAAGTTGTGGCATGGATCGTAAGTTTTGTTAGGAAATTGCACCTGATTGTCTGATAATAAAGATGAAAATGGAAAGGCATATTAAACCATTGGTCGCTGCTGCTGCTGCTGTAGTCGTTAAAGAAACCACGACAGATGCCGAGAGGTGGTTTCAGACGGCAGTCGCTCAGTGTCACAACCAGTATGATTACTAGTATCTCTTAAAACCATGCAAGAAGAAGTGAGAAAGTGAGACAGCGCAATACATAATATAAGGCGACATCTCCCTTACTCAATCGTTCTTGCATGGTTTTAAGAGATAGTGGTAATCCACATGTACCGTCAAATCTAAAACGTTGTAAAGCTCTAAAGAGTTGGTTGAAAATGCAACTGGGAATCACGCTTAAATATTAATGATGAGGACACCAGTTAGTAAAATTTTTGATACAAAAAGGTACTGTATTAATGATAAATAACTTACGAGCTGTCTCATAGCACCTCTCGTCTTCTAAATGTGCACTCGCGGCGCATGCGCAGGCCCCATTCGCACACTCCGAGTGAACGCCAAGGGTGGAGTGACATTGGATGTGTTGGACGCACTCTTCGCCAAAACGACCCTCTGGAAAAGAAAAAAATGTTTATACCACATGCAACGAACTTCGTCAGAGTAGTTATATAATTTCGGGTTTCCCAAACTATCCTACTTTTTAGTAGGTTTTATTTATTTCTAAAATCCTTCGACAAATATACGCTTCCATACAAAATCCATAAGGATGTTCACCTCCTTTTCTTCGTCTCCTAGTATATAGCATTTCCTATCACGTCGTGGCTATTTCACTGATAAAATAATGAAGAAGAAGATTAATGGCTATCTTCACTAATATAATACTTAAGTTTATAAGGGTTAATATTCGAAACTGTTAAACCTATTTCAAAAATTCTTTCAACATAATGTTAGCCGATTATTGTAGAAGTTTAAAAAACTTGGACTAACCTTTCAAGCAGCCTTTGTAAGTGCTGTTGATAGCCGTATACACGAAGCCATCCTTGTATCATTTCAAAAATTATTTCAGCCTCAAAAATTATTTCAACCTATGATAGCTGATATGATTCTTGTGGAAGGTTATAGGTTATATAAACTTGGACTAACCTTTCAAGCAGCCTTTGTGAGTGCTGTTGACTGCAGCATACACGAAGCCACCCTTGTATCATTTCAAAAATTATTTCAGCCTCAAAAAGTATTTCAGCCTATGATAGCTGATATGATTCTTGTGGAAGGTTATAGGTTATATAAACTTGGACTAACCTTTCAAGCAGCCTTTGTGAGTGCTGTTGACTGCAGCATACACGAAGCCATCCTTGCAGACACAGTAGCTGCTTTGTTTGCAGAACGCGTTGTCTGGACAGTCCATGTCGACGCTGCAAATATTTCCGGTCCGTCCTAAAGTAAACGATAATTAAAATTTAGTAACTGCCTTTGTGGTCCAGTGGTTAAGGCGTTTGTATGAAAATCCGGAGGTTGTGGATGCGATTCCCATGGGAAGCATACTTTTATTAGTCGTTTTCGATGTGGACATTGTAGGCTTGAACCACCTGTTTGACTGGTAGTAGAGATGATTCCGTGCTTTAAGCCATTGGTCCCGGTTGTCATATGGAGTTCGTTGAAGTAACCACTTCAGAGGCCGATAGGTGGTTTTAAAGAATTCTGACACCAAGGTGTGCATGGTCAATAGACCTTGTCATCCACACGATATGATGATGATAAGTTTTCAAAAACTATTGGCTAAACATTTTACCAGAAGTACACCTTTATCTACGAAGTACTTAAGTGTCCATAGTCGCGTTCTTCTTCTCGAATCATAATGGTTACGAGTATGGACTCTATTATAATAATTATTAGCTCCTCTTTACCTTAACCGTTTGTCTTAAGATATTTCACGGTAAGACCATTTAAATTTTATGATTTAAATGGTCCTTATTATATTTTATGATAAGGGGAGCTGAACTAGGGAGTATATATATGTATATATTTCATTAAGAAAGTACTTCCGTATTATGTACTAACTAGTAATTATTACAGCCTCAAACTTACAATACAGCAATAACTCATTGCTATCAACCAGAGGTGTTTGCTATGTAAACGAATTTACCTATGATAATATATTAGACAAACAAAAGGCTAGTACTTGTTTCAATGTTTGGCCAGTGTGCTACTATGTTCAATTCAAGGCTACTATACGGTTGTAAGGAAATTAAACAAAGCTTAAATATATCTTGGTCTACTGGAAGATTTTTCTTTAGAAATTGTGAAATCAGAAATTGAATTTCATGAATACACTGCTCGAGTTATGAAATCGCAGGCTGCTATTTCCTAAATCTACATATTTTTGTTTAGACTTTTCTTTTAATTCACACTTCATTATCCTTACATAGTATAAAACAAAGTCGCTTCTAGCATTCTGTCCCTTGTATGCTTAGATCTTTGAAACTACGCAATGGATTTTGACGCGATTTTATTTTTAATAGCTAGTGATTCCATAGGAAGGTTTTTTATACCCGTGTGAAGCCGGGGCGGTTCACTAGTATTGGTTTAATTCATAACATCAAATGGTTGGAAGTTTGAGAAGTCGAATAATTACAGGGTAAATTATTTTCAAAAGGTTTTTATTTCTGGCCAGTCTTATAATTTGTTTATAATCACTACATAGTATAAAACAAAGTCGCTTTCTCTGTTCCTATATCCCTTTGTATGCTTAAATCTTTAAAACTACGCAACGGATTTTAATACGGTTATTTTAATAGATAGTGAATTGAAGAGGAAGGCTTTTATGCCCATGCGAAGCCGGGCGTGTCGCTAGTAGGCTAATAAGACTGGCCAAAAATATTTAAAAAATAAATATAAAAATTTTTTCTCCAATTATTGGAAATTTCTGAGAGTAAGGCAAAAGTTTTCTCATCTAATTCATCGCGGGAATCCATAGAGCGAGTCAAATCGATTCCTTGATCGAGCTCGATATTTCCTATTGTAAATCGATTCGCATTGTCGTAGTAACGGTGTCGAGAAAATTGTGGCACTTGATGTTGTGGTTTTGTCCAATGGATATTTAGCTTAATGTGCCTTTTTATATATATCTAACAGCTATGTTTATTTGGATAGGGTTGTGTCTAAAAATATTGGATACTTATTGATTTTTAGACAAAAGCGTTATCCTATATTTCATAGTCATCTTATAGGTTCATTTTTGTTAATAATTAATCAAAGCTTCTGGTTAGCTAAATCTATAGGTATAAGTAACTTGGTCATTTACTTAGTATAGTTTTAATTTGTTTATTATTTATTCGTTTTTGCTCAAGCTGGGATCTTTTAGCGGCGTCTCATTTTTTTTTCCTTTTCATGGGGTAATATCTAAGATTTGGTATTTTTTATTTTAATTTTGCGTAAGCTGAAGTAGCACCTAAAAGACATGCGGATGATGATTTTAATAATACTTTAAATTCATTTTACAGTTATCTCCTTAATTCAGTTAAAATTTGAGTTCGTTCACTTTCAAGTGGAAAACGTGAGCAAATTCAACGATGCCAGATAAACCCACGCAAAGCCTAAGGTCGTAACTAGTGCGATCATTATCTCCGCGCCTCAAAGGGATCCCGACAGTAATGGCTAACATTTTGATTGAGAACATTAGAACAATGTTCTATGTCGGCCTGGGAATACCCAGGCCGACATAGAACATTGTTCTAATCTACTCAAAGCGAGCAAGACAATAGTCTTGCTCGCTTTGAGTTGCAAGGTCAATTGACCCTGTTCGCCCTGGTATAGAAGTTTTGTATTCTTTATTCTACCCTTCGCCTATTAGTTTTATTTTAGGTATTAAAAAAACCTCTTAAAAAACGATAAAGAGATAGGTAGGTACGTAAGTACTTTTACATTTAGGTACAACGAATTCGACTTTTAAAAGTACTCCAATTTGATTCCATTGTTCAAGGCACCGCCGACTCATGCCTGATGTTAAGGGCTCATTCACATGTTGATTTAAATAATAACACTTAAATGATTTTGTTTGTTTAATTTAAAATAACTTTATTGCACAAAATAAACAAAAAATTATATACATTGTTCTAACTTTTGGGCTAGCTTAATAAGTGTGATTTGTCCATATATTTTCAAAACTGATAATTTTTATGTTATTAATTGATATTTAAATAGGAGGGAAAAAGACTGAATCTTACCCGAAATACCCGTACGAATCAGATTTTGATTTGTTTTGATTATTAAAAAATATGTAGATAGTAAATGTATAATCTAAAAAAGACTGTCAAATACTTGTTAATGATTCTATATTGATTCCAAATTTAAAAACATGATGGCTCAAAATATATCTTAAGTTACTACTAGTCAACTATGCATTAGTCGATTGTTAGTCTCAGTGACCACATAATTTATTACTAGCGACCCGTCCCGGCTTCGCATGGGCATAGGAACCTTCCCCTTGTATCACTCTCTCTATTTAAAAACGCATCAAAATCCAAGCGAAGTTTTAAAGTTTTAAGTATACAAAGGGACATAGGGACAGAGAAAGCGACTTTATTTTATACTATGTAGTGAAGTGATGTCAGAAGAAGATCAAAAGCTAATTTATTTATTTATGTATTCAGTTGTTAAGTAATATTTATTTATATTTATTAGTTTATGGCTGCTGCAGCTAAATCAACTTTAAATTATTAATACCCTAAACGTTTGACCAGACCCTTACCTATAGAACAGTTCAGCATTGTACAAATTTGTCTTACGATTGATTGATTGAAAAATTTTGATTGCATTGAGATGTGTCAGTTGCGTAATATTGTATTGGTACGGCACGAACTTTATTGTAACGAGTTACAATCAAATGGATGGAGATGAACATTTATCGGAATGATTTTAGATTGTCGAGTCAATGGAAAAAATATTGGAGGTTACATACATACATATAATCACGTCTTTATCCCACACAGGGTAGACAGAGCCTAGAGCCATAAGACCTTAGGCCACGTTTAGAATAATGGTAGTTGAAACAGGAAATCAATAGTGATGGGTCACAGGTTATTCTTCTGGACTCTCGAAATTTTGTTTGGTTTTGTTTCTGCATACTGTGCTGCATACCCACAGAAATATTAATTTTTCTGTGGCGAGTGATTCCAATATATGTTTGTCATAAAAGTAAATTATTAGTGTTATGCTCGTCGGAAAAATGTAATGTACATATTAGATATAGTTTCTCGGTAAGTGAATATTGTATATTCTTTTGAGAAATAAATTCTTTAAACCTAATATAGCCGCATCGCCTATGTCATGATTTCCCCATTCGGCGATTCCCTCAGACGACTTTTACGGCTTGCGCGGGAAGAGAAGCAGCTGGTACATTCTATGTTTTTCTTTTTCTCCCAGACCAGCATGGATTGGATTAGGATTTTATATTTCTGTGGCGACACTTGTACAAGACAATGAAAAAAACTACTGAGACGCACCACAGAGGCGTTAAAAGCGTGAATATCGAAATTGCATACAAGACTGGTCAAGGATTGGAGCTATACATACAAAGTCGCATAGGCATAACACCAAGCCTGGCGGGAAGACCTTACCTTTGGGACGGTCGAACATATAATTTATTTTTATTTATTTATTTAACTTCATTACATTTAAATGAAGTTAAATAAAGCCATAGTCTGTTTCTACCAGCAAATCCATGTCGCCTCACTCTCCACATTTAAATATAAATCGTTAGACTGTGTTAGATACCAAAAGGCAGAGACCTTATGGTATCTAACACAGTCTAACGATTTATATCTAGCGATAACAGCAGAAACAGTGGTGACCAATCCAAGACAAGCCGCACTCGTCCGTTCCTTGCCATGCGCGATCGTTCGATTGAGCTCTTAAAAGACGTCAGACTGTATGTTTGTATGCAATGTCTAAGACAGAAGCTAAATAAATAGTCTCGTCATATACTTATTTGATTTTATAATATATGTAAGACTGCGTAAATTGTAAATATTTCATTTAGGAAAACAATCGTTTTATTACATGTTAATGTCAGATAAGGCATAAACAATATATTGTTAGAACTTAGTACACAGGTGACGTTTTATACAACAGAAAAAAATACAGGCTGTTCAGTTCGTGAAACTCGACTACGTTGAGAAAGAGAGTATAGCCATGCCGCTGGGCCTGGTGGCCTACTATCATCTCTTAAAACCATGCAAGATCCAGTGAGTAAGCGAGACAGCGCAATACATTATGTAAGGCGACATCTCCCTTACTCACTGGATCTAGCATGGTTTTAAGAGACTGTAGTAACCCCCCTGGTAGAAGGGCAAGCCTAAAACGTGCTGGTCATAGTAAACGATATGCGTGCTAATGGACTCACAAACTAAGGATGCCGAAGACAGGGTGTGGCGTAGGACAAAAAGCAGGAAAGCCGACCCTGAGCTTCAACGCAGTCAGCTGAATAAGCAACCGGAAAAACGCTAAGACAAGATAGATAGTCCGAAATTTGCACAAGAAACATTCTTCCTCTCATACACGGAGTGATCAGCTGCCATTATCAAAATATTCCCTAATTATTCCTAATTCCTAAGTGTTGTGTGATTTAAATTTACTGTGTACTTGTGACAATTAAGTGGTAAATCCATATCCATACTTCCATACTTATATTATAAATGCGAAAGTCTGTCTGTCTGTCTGTCTGTTTGTCACCTCTTCACGGCTAAACTGCTGGACCGATTGTGATGAAATTTGGTAGGGATGTAGTTAACGACCTGGGGTCAAACATAGCCTACTTTTGGGCGCGATATAACCGAGTCCCACGCGGGTGGAGCCGCAGGCAACAGCTAGTTCAATATAAAACGTTCACTTACGGAAAAGACCACTAGATAGCTATATTAGTAGTTAACTCGTATCTCATAATCCTTTCACATTAACATACCACAATTTAATATAAAAACTGACATTGGCATTGTACGGAACCCTCTCCACGCGAGTTCAACTCCACTTGACCGGTTTTTTATTTTTTTATTTTTAACAAGTGCGATAAAGTTAAAATAAATATATAACATGCGGTACTTCATAACCATACAAGGTAGCTATATATATAATAGCATAACGAAAGAAAAAATGGAATTTCCTGTACAAAAGTAAATCGTAGATTTCTATTAAAAACCTGACGTTGTCATGAGAAAGGGCGACATCCGCATTGCAAGAATACGCGGGCTTCGGTCAGCTGTTTCCGATCCGCGTGGTAATCGCGATTTTCACAATGCGAGTCGAGTCGAGTCGAGTCGAGACTAATCGATTGCAGGGTTGTCGAAATTTGAAAATGGTAATGTTTCTGCTATTTGATATTTTATTACTTTTATTTCTTATTGCACATAAATCGTGATTATTTTAGTTGTGTGGGTGAATTATTTAGTGGTTAATACCAGTTACTTTATTACCAAATCTGTTATTAAATTTAATTATTTTGTGACTAACGTTCTATTTTGTTTATTACGAAGAAATTGCTTCAAATTTTATGTGTCAAGGCATTCATTTTCCTTTTTTACCTGTCATTAATATTAATTTACTTATTTATGCTTTAAGATTAATGTGCAAAAAACTTGAAGGCAAAAACAGCAAAAACACCACTGCACACAAAAATATTTGTTAATATTGAAGTTCATATTAAATATTCCGTTTTTCTTTTTCATTAAATTGCACTATCTAACTAACAATAAATGAGAAGAGAATTTTTATGTTTGTGACATTGTATTATTCAGTCGTAATTAAAAGTAGCAATGTGACAAAAAAAACACACATTCTTTTTTTAATTAATCTAAATACCACAACAGCAAGTTCTTAATTTAAATTACCCTATCAACAGACTGCAAGGTGAATCGTAACTGTCATCGATTTCGGTATACCGTTTAATCGATACTCGCCGGTCACAGACACATAAATTAGTAATTAGTGTTATATTTCGCCGTTGCTAACTCTCAGATTTCTAATGACATGCAATCTAGATCTGAATGAGTCATATTTAGTATGTCAGGTTATATGCAAATAAATTTACATATAAAATTTCTGAATAGACGAGAAAGTAACCCAGAAATCATAATTATCTCAGCGTTTTCTTGGTGGCGCCTCAACCGTTTGTCTAGGATAGTGGATTCTGCGTTTTGACTAGATATGCAATACCTAATGTGGAGTTTAAAGGAAACTTTGATGAACACTGACGCTTTATACTTTTTGTACCTATAAACCATATTTTATAGGCAAATAATTTATTTAATTTATTTTTATTTATATAGATTATATTTAGTTCTTTTTAATGTTTTCAAATTAAATTTAAAAAAAATGATTCATTATAATTATTAATTAATTTAAATGGAACTCTGAATAGATTTTATATTTATTTGTTTGTGTGTGTCAATCAATGGTAATCTGCAATAAATGTAATTTATTTTATTTATTAAGCCTGGTCGAAATAGGTATTTCACCGGCTAACTAAACGTCTTCAATAATTAACTAGTGCAAGCAAATCAACATGTCCTCCTTTTTTTAATTTACGATATCTTTATCAGTTAGTTATACGTCTTGTTGCTAATCCCGTCATCTGTTATCAGAAAACCTTTTATAATGGGCTAATTAGTTTACTAAAGTAAACAAAGGTTGCATAGTAAGAGACCTCAAGGTCAGTGGACATTTTAAAAATAATTATATATTTTTTTAAATGCTTGTTGGAAAAATCTTTCGGAGTTGCTGAAAAGTGCGAGTCATTTTCGTGGTTTTTTTTTTATTAATATCGTTGTAAGTATCAAAATTTGTGCAAAGTACGAATGAAACCGTGTCTAATTTGAGCAATACTTTTGTCTAAAAATGTAATGTTGTACAATTTTTATGATTAAATAAATAAATTTAGTTAACAAAGCAACAGGCGACTGGAAAACATGTTATGGTAAAAAAATAGAGTGATCCCCACTTCGTCTTCAAATAATTATTTATCACATTATCATTAAGGAGACATAATGATAATGTTTGATAAATAATTGTAATGTTTTGTTGTGTGACACTACCTTGTCGTCCTTGCGTGTCATTGATGGTGATGACTGAACACATGACACCTATTTATCGTAACATTGTCACATTTGACACCTTACTGGTCACGTTCATAATTGCAGTAATACTTTGACGGCTCTAAAAGGTTGAAATACGGTGCACTTTGATTTGCAAACTATAACTACGACCGTACAATGTATAATGCAGACGACCTCCGTGGCACAATTTATTTATTTATTTTCAAATTCATGTAAAGTACACAGAAAAATATATGAGAAAGAAACAGAATATAGAACATAAGTACCAGGGTGCTGCTTATTTCTAACCCCCGTATTAAACCTATTTTAGTTAAAATGTGTTTCGTCTCGTTCTTTCACATGAAGTGTCAGATAAGAGAGAAAGAGTCAAAACATATTTTAGTTAAAATGGGCTTATCAAACGTTTCTTAATACGGGGGTAAGTGTCAAACAACTATCCGCTAATCTGTAGGTTTTGGGTTCAATCCGTCCAATTTCAAATTGTTCTGAGGCATGGATTTCCTTTACTCTACATACATTACATTACATTTAGATTTGTAAAAAAATATAACAGTATTGTAAATTTTGTATCCTTTATCAAGTTTAAAAGTTCCTTGCGAATAGCGCTTAATTAAAAAGATTTGAGCCTGAAAAAATTGCATTAATTAAGAAAATCACATCATAAAATAGCTAAATTTTATCAGAAGATTTGAATGTCTAGAAATATTCACATTCAATACAAATTTTATATTAAAATAGAATTGTTAGGTAACTAGTAATTATAAATTTGTTCATGAGATAATACTAATAATTGCGGCACAATCAAACAAAATAAGTACAGTTACTGTTGTGTAACTAGTTTTGGCGTGTAATGGATCAGAAAGACGGAAAAGATGACTATTTAGATTCGGCAGAGGCGTGGGACTGAGAAATTGTATGTTACCAACGAAATATTAATTATGATGGATTGTCGTTATTATCCGTTTGGAACTTACAAATTAATATGTAAAATTTATTAGTTAATATTTAAATGGTTCAGTGATTGAACTTTGAGAAAGAAATATTAGGGACAGCGATATACTGTAATAGTCAGTTTTATTTCTTGAAGTATTATTACTCTATTATTTTTTTGTTATGTTCACATTTTCACTACTTTTATAATGTTTTTAAATAATTATAAACATATAATGATTTCTTATGTTTTCGCGATTGTTACACATTAAATTAAACTATTTTATACGGTTTAAAAAAAACGGTTTTTTTTTTATAAACGCGATAGAAAACCGTATAAAATAGTTTTATTTAATTATAAACAATTATAAATAATATTTTTTGTTACTTTCTAAAAATTGACGAGACTTTAGTTTTCAGTTGTACAAAAAAAAAAAAAAAATAATTATAAACCAAAATGTTAATCACAATCAAAATTATTGATTCAACACCCGTTTTAATCACAGTTTTAGAAATAAATTTAGGTAAAAAAATTATTTTTAATATTAATAAAAATGGAATTAATAATATGCATGATGGTGCTCCAATGAATTCGACCTATCAAAAAATGGTGCGTAAAAACTTACTTTTCTCAGGACCTTGAGCCACTGCCAATCCAAGGACTGCAAGCAACCACCACCATGTCGCCATTTTGGCACCACAAATCAAGTCACCACGGAGAACCACCAGGTCAGGTCTGCAGACAAAAAATGTGTATGAAATAGGAGCGTATGTTCTATGTGTTTAGTGATAAGATAAAGTAGATAATTTTATCTAGTCTTCTTGATTAATTAACTAGGAAAAATACTTAAGTCACGCGCTGAAGGGACGTAATGTATGTAAATGATCTTTAAAGAGTTTTATTGGCCAGATGAAATACTTTTTGTGTGATAAAATTTTGATGTTGATTTGTAATTTTTTTTGTGACTGAAAATTCGCATTCACTTTTGTTGAGGACACTTCCCTCCACCTCCCACGGCTCTACCAACCTCTCGGTTATACGAGCCGAATCTCGGGAGAGTGCGCTGTACTAGCATTTCGCATCTCTTTCCAGTCGCACCTGCTTGATCTCCCTACAAGTTCTCTATAGTGTCGCCTATCTATGCAATAATTGCATTTTAATAACTCTCCCCCATCTTTAGGGGGCTTACGTTCACAAGTACGCCTCGCTTGCCTTCTCGGCCAGAGGCCAGCTCCGTCTTCTAGGTCTTTGAGTTTGTTACAGTTTCAGTTTTTCTCTTCGTCTTCTTTGTCTGCTTGTGGCAGTATTCTTGATGTGCTCCTACTTTTCAAGTATTTTATATTTTGTTGAGGACAATTGAATAGTTTTGACAGATGAACAACGTAGTAGACACCTTATTCTACTGGTTTGGCGATTTAAAATTGTTTACTTGCTCCCATGGGCGTAGCAGCTCAGGGTGGGTCAGCAGTCAGCCTATTCTTGTAACTATTGTTTTGATCGCACTTTTTTTCATGCCCACTAATTTTTTTGAGTAACTTTCTTACGGATATTATGATTGTTGTTAGTAGGTATAAGAATTTTTTTTAATTAGGCACCTTATATGTCATAGTCAGGGTGGGGCAATCGCCTCAGCTTGCCCCAGTGTGGCTACAGTTAAATTTAATAAAGTTAATTAAAAACAAAATTTGCCACGCGCGCGACTTCCAAATTCTTTAACTGGCTCAATTGAAACTGACTGCCGATGTTGAATATTTGCGACAAACATTTTTGTGCCCGTTTCGCCAACATCTCGGACATTTCTGAAATTTCGACCAATAACAACACATTTCAACAACAACTTAATTATTTCCTTAGCTAGCCAAAACTTTCCTTAGCTAAAGCTACGATTGATCGACGACTATAATAAATATTTCCTAAAACGCATTATCTAAGTACTTGTCTTAAATTACCAAAATAAGAAAGTAAATACGTAATTCTCGTTGTTTCGCTCTACTGACTGACAGACGGACTGACAGATGTTTCACACGGAGTGCAGTGTAGCGAGTAGAGGCTGTACGTACAGTCAGCAATGTTTAAGGTAAAGAAAAACTATCTCTAAGTTAACGACATTTGTAATTTAGTTTATTTATGCACGTAAATACTATCATCAAATTATCTATGCAAATAAATAAAAATCTCTAATTGTAATATTTTTTTCTGTCTGTTTGTTTGTTTACAACTTATCTCCGAAACAGCTGGACCGATTTTGACAGGATTTTCACTGTTAGATAAAACATTAGAAAAATTGTTGGTATTCTCGTATAAAATAAACTTACAAATTGATATTAAATAATTTATAAATACCACGCGTAATATGCGCTAAGGGGAGGCTCGCGTTGCTTTTGAATGGCACAAAATAGGTAAACTTTGGGTAGTAGATAGTGCCCATTTATTTATGCGGACTGTACATTATAGTATCATTGTAGGTTTACATGGTAAATTGGTGTAGTTACATGAGATTTTAGTGAGCAACGAGCCGTGATAAGTGGCTTTGTTTTATTGACGCGTTGAGTGATTATCAAAGTACTTATTAGCTTTTTTTATACGACTACGTGGGCAGTCATGCATACGGTCTTAAAAGGATGGGTATAGTCTCATTTATAATACCTTGTCTGAAAGTGATACATACATACATACATATATTCACGTCTTTATCCCATACGGGGTAGACAGAGCCTAGAGCCATAAGACCTTAGACCACGTTTAGCATAATGTTAGTTGAAACAGGAAATCAATAGTGATGGGTTGCTAGCCGCATCGCCTATGTCACGATTTCCCCATTCGGCGATTCCCTCAGACGACTTTTACGGCTTGCGCGGGAAGAGAAGCAGCTGGTACATTCTATGTTTTTCTTTTTCTCCCAGACCAACATGGAAGAGATAAAGTGATACTGGACTACTAAAATTATGCTTAGTAAATCAATAAATCGATTTCTTTATTTGCATATAGGCATAGGTATAAACAATGTTTACAATTTTTTTTTAAATAGAACTGTCGTACACTACTTTTCGACGTACAAATTGATACACATTACAAGAAATCAAAATGAAAGTTCAATTATCAATAAGTGTAATGCGATGTCAAATAATATCAATCAAATTAATGTATTGCAATAATAAATATAAATACTTAAACTTTGGCGTTACTTCAAGAAGTATAATAAATATATCATTCTCTCAAATATATTTTAAATATACCTAAAACAATTCATATATAATCAAATATATAAATCAAATATATATATATATATATATATACTAGCTGTTCCCCGCGGCTTCGCCCCGCGTGGGACTCGGTTATATCGCGACCAAAAGTAGCCTATGTTTGACCTCAGGTCGTTAACTACATTCCTACCAAATTTCATCACAATCGGTCCAGCAGTTTAGCCGTGAAGAGGTGACAGACAGACAGACAGACAGACAGACAGACAGACTTTCGCATTTATAATATTAGTATGGATATATATATAAAGAAAAATTTTGAATTTGAATTTAAAGTTTAGCTTTAATTTTTACCAAGCTGTAACCAATAATTTAACTGTCTTTTTTTTTGTCTCTTTTACCCTTCAAATCGGTAAAACTCTATTGGCGGCAGAAATAGGTAAGTTACCCAAGCAGACAACTTTTGTACGTTACATATATCAAAAATCAAACTATAGGTTACCTACTACTTAGTTTAATCGAATTGAAATTATCGATTGAAATTGTCAAACGTGACTGTAAGAGTTATTTTTAGTCACATTATTCATAAGTGATATCGATTATTTTTAATAAACTGACAATAGGGGATTGTACAATTATTGGGGCAGATGTATAGTGTACAGTCAGCTGCAGAGAAACCTGACCACCGTGCCACAAGAATCACTATTGAAAGGGGGCCATGTTTCTCTGCAGCCGACTGTACATAGACTATCAATATCCATATCCATACTTATATTATTATAAATGCGAAAGTCTTTCTGTCTGTCTGTCTGTCACCTCTTCACGGCTAAACTGCTGGACCGATTGTGATGAAGTTTGGTAGGGATGTAGTTAACGACCTGAGGTCAAACATAGGCTACTTTTGGGCGCGATATAACCGAGTCCCACGCGGGGCGGAAAATTTTCAGCATATATGTATCTGCGGAATCGTTCCTTAAAACTTTAAACCTTTTTGCTTTTTACTTTGATAGCTTACTTATGTAGCTGCGGAATCATACCTTACATATAACCTTTTTTTGCTTTTAAACCGTATCTGTAACATCGTGACTGGACTTCTTGCTCATCGCTGACCTGAAGGGCACGGCACGTCGGCACGTAGGATAAAAAGATAAGTAAAAAAGATAAAAACAAAAAAAGATAGCGGAGATAGTTCTGTTGGTGTGATGAAAGCGATGAGATTGATTTTGTTAAAAGCGTAACTTGAGCAAAAAGGTTTTTCTGAGCGTTAAATGAATTAAGTTTTTTGTAAGTATAGTATTGTTTGTTGAAAGCTCTTTGCTTTCGAGTTCGAATCCACACGCATTTTTTTTTAAATCTATGTTTGAATGAGCTGGCTTGCTAAACCAATAACTTGATAATGTGAGCGTGCGTCTTACAAGCAAAGCCTCTAGTGTTTTATCATCATCACCATTCCAGTGCTGGACATAGGCCTTGCAAGTTTTTTTCCAGATTTCCAAAATGACCGGTCCTGCATCAGCCTGTTTTCCTATTGGGTTTGCAGCCAAATTGCTCCAATGTCCATTAAGTCACAATTTTTACAATATTCGAGATTTCGATTGAATATAGAGCTTCCATGGTATTTCCTCACAGGAGTATAGCAATATGATGTAAAAATATTATAATAGAGTATTAACTTTTAAAGTAGAATTACTATTTTTTTGAATAAGTCATTACTGATGCTTTACAAAATCAATCATTAGAAGCAGAAAGCCCAAAAAGTGAAAATAAAGAAGCTCGACGTCGCAGTAAATGATATGTGTGCTAATGGTCTCCCAACTAAGGATGACGAAGACCGGGCGAAGCGGAGGAGAATAAGCAAGCGGACCCTGGGCTCTGAAGCAGTCAGCCGAGGAAGCAACCGGGAAACCGTTAAAATGAGAGAGAGACGAAACCACCAATCGTTAACAGAATTTGATGATTTAGGAATTTGTCAAGTTTTATTGTTTCCAAAAAGTATAAGTACTTATATAGCCTAAAAAATATAATTTATACGCCTATCTAGACAAAGCCAGGGCAAAACATGAATGTATCATCTACCTACTTTGCATATAAGTATTGTCAATGTGACTAATATGTTTACAAATAAATAATTTTAATGTAGCATATATTGTTTTCATTATGGTGAAATAGTCCTTGTAACAGTTTTAAGGCATTTAGGGATTTCAGTAGTGTTGAAACTTGTCGTATGAGAAACTAATCCCTTTGCGTGTTAGGGCCCGTCATTTTGACAATTTAACACCATATTATTATGATTTAGCTTGAAAACAGTTATCTACGTGACTGTTAGCTAACAGCCGTGACAGGGGATTAGCGCGCGAAATGGTGTCAACTGGGTGTCACTGAACTGCAAACAAAGCAAATTATTTAATTAAAAAAAAAACATGTCAGTCTGTTGTTTTTGTAAAGAAAAGATTCGATATTGTTTTCATCCAACTCTTAACCCTTTGACCGCTATAAAACTTTCAAAATAATTTAGATGATCTCATTCACAGGTAAGTCTACTTGATTTGAAAGTTATCCAAATTTTTAATCTGTGAACGCCAATCACGCACTTGGTGGTCCGTTTTTGTGGTAATTACACCCGCCACTGTGACGATTGTGACCTTTTTGCTGACTGTACAGTACACTGACCGCCAAATAAGTTTGAAATAGGTGCAAAAACTAGCGCCATACTTAGATCGTTTTTGTCTTTAAATTTGATCTCAACGTACCAAAAAAATTTTTTTTGTTTTATTAAGGGATTAATTTTCGTCGGGAGAATCGTATCGTACGAAAATAATGACGGAGAATCAATTTTTTTTTTATTGAAAATACACGTTTATTTTAAGAAGACGATTTTACTTATTGGGTTTGTGTCAAAGAATCTTCTGTCTCCTTGCTGTTTTTGCTGGCTGACAAAATTTAACTGGCCACTTATACATAAAAAGTGAAAAAGCTTCGTTTATTTTTTTTTGTGATTTCATAGCAAGTACAATGTACATTATATAAAAAGTACATTGTATCTGCTATGAAATCACAAAAAAAAAACTTTATATATTAAGTACATATATATATTGATATAGATATCCATACTAATCATAGATTTTAAAAAAAAATTGCGTCACTTAAGATAGATGTAACATATGACATTGAATGTATGGGAACCTAGCGCGCCGTTTGCGGGGGGTAAGGGCTGAGGTAAGGGAGGGTAGGAGGGGGGGTCCGTCACCAAATACACACATTATGGAATGAGTTCACAAACTTTTCTTATTGCAAAATCAAACAAAAAAGACTTTATGACACAGGATTAAGGCTTAGTACAAATGCACTGTATTTCCACTCCGACCAACTAAGCAGTCTGAGCCTGTTAGACCCAGGGGTCGTGGGAGCTTATTTAGTTGTTTCCAGTTTGGTTAGGACATAACAGGCTTGAATCACCTGACTGTCTGATAATAAAGATGATTCTGTGCTTTGGAATGCACGTTAAGCCGTTGGTCCCAGCTGCCCTCTGGTAGTCGTTAAAGGAACCATATCAGAGGCCGGGAAAGCCTTCCGACGAACTCTGACACCAGGGTGTGCATGGCCGATTGACCGTGTCACCTACACAAAAAGATGAGTCTGAGCAGGAAAAGTTTCCATGTATATTCTCGAGCAATAGAAAAAAGTTCACATTCGTAAAAAAGTTCGAAGTGTACGTACGGTATTGCCGTTTGTAATGTTTGAGCTTAGGTTTTGTTCTGGTCTGGAGATAAAGATACCTTCTCGTTCTCAATACGACTGTTATTTAGCAAGTACATACTATTTTTTAATTTATAATTACTAATATATATAAATAAATATGACACATAGGTCAGACGTCAATCGCTTCATTGAACCATGATTAATAGCGTACCCTGGGCTCTGAAACGTAAGCTGAAGACGCAACCGGGAAAAACACGCTAGAGCGAAGATATAAAAATAAATATAAAGTATATAATCTTAATATAAAATAAGGCCGGGAAAGATGAGCACACAGTTACTTTAGCCTATTTACGCTCGTGATACCACAGAATAGATAATAGTACTGATACATGGAGTATCACTAGCGTGATATTACTAGTAATTACTATTATTTATTTTTGTGTTTGAATACATGATCTAATTAAATAGATAGACAGGAAAACGAAGCCATTTCATCCTCGAATTTATATGTACCTATTTATAGATGAGTGTACTTACAATAAAATTCTCTTTTGAAATTCTGACTGGAAAATTGGTATGAATTTATGCCCGATATATGTCTTATCTATTAGTCACAGTTTACTTAATTTCCATAAACTAGAGCAACATTATAAAATTATTTTTACTCGCTCTTTCAAATAACAGCACTGAATATGATAAACTAAACTAATCTTAATGAGCTGATATCTATAGGTCATCTAGGCTATGGCCAAATGTTAGGTACAAAATCTGTTAATAGATTTGCAGTTATATCAGAAAATTGCGTTGTTGCAGTCAGAGCAAGAATCTTGGAGCGCGGTAGTGGCACTGCAACATAAACATAAGCTTCAAATTTAGAATGTAATTAAGATTTAGTATATAACCCTAGGGAAAACTAAAATATTTTGCAATTTCGGTCCAGTTTTCTAGATACACCAACTGCATAAATAACTTTGTAATCCCATATAAATATATAGGATAACAAAGTTACATTCGCAGTGAACGAATCAGTGTACCTGCATACTTATACTTCGCCCGCGTTATCAAGAGGCAATATGTATGTCGTAAAGTAGTTCTCTGTAATCTACAAAAAGAAATGAGATACCATCAAAAACAAAACTTATAAAAATTCCAAGTCTCGCTTAGTTGTTCTACCGTCAAAAGTTATGAGATCCATGTAATACCAAGCCGCTTAATTTATTCAGTCCCTTCTTAAGCGGACCTCTTGTCTTCGGTTATCACTGTCCTATATCCCTTTGTAAGCTTAAATCTTTAAAACTTCGCAACGGATTTTGATGCGTTTTTTTTATAGATAGAGTGATTTAAGAGCAAGATTATTATGCCCATGCAAAGCCGGGGCGGGTCGCTAGTTGCATAATAAGCTAACCTAATAACATCTTATAGTGACTATATCCATATTAAAAATCTGTTATGTTTTAAATAACCAGGACGACTTGCCAATCGCACGAAACCATCTAATTAATTATAATTAATAGGTATGTATCATTAGTGAGATAATAATGTGTTTTCACGCGATGGCCATATATATATTTTTCAGTGACAGAGACACGGTGTTCAATGCTTATCGTCACTCTAAAAAGTAATAACTCATTCCATTTGTATAATTTATTACGTCTATTTGTTGCCATTCTGACATGACAGCAGGCAAAATTAGTGAAGTAACAGATTCGCGTAGCATCGATATATCGAGAATACGTTGAAATATTATTGTAATTTTTTTATTGGTTTTTATTAATATTTGATTTCATTTCACTATTTAAATTTAATCATAATGTAAGGTTTATATCTGTATGGGCTAGCATGGTCTGACTTGAAGAATTCTATTTATTAAACTATTAAATCACAAACAATGCATTGTCAGTTCCGGAGTACTAGTTTTGGCGGTGGTGGTAATTAGCCAGACTCGACACGATAAGTATATCATGAAATAATATGAAAAAATAACCAGAAGTCGAAGCAAACAGGAGCATGAGCAAAATAGCCTGAGATGACTGGTTTCACTTGTGATTCCAGAATGCCGGTCAGGTTCAAGAGGTCAGGTCTATAAAACCATAATTAGAACTGTCCGCCGCACTGGATGTGTGAAACATCGCGGAAAGACCGCGTTAGAAACTCCCACCACGTTCGGGACAGCCTTCATGTCCATGACATAGCAGATAGATAGCTTCTAAAGAGTGGCCTGCGATGGTACGATCACGTCTCGTGGAAACAGGTGTCTTGACCATGCCACCTCCCCCGGGGCTTAGTATGGTGGAAGGGGCAAACCCAAGACGTGCCGGCTTGACTTCGTGGCGCATTATTAGTCATGCTTGATTTAACGTTTTCAAGTTGCTTGCATAATGTATTAGTACCTTCTAAAGTCAATCGACCTAATATACTGTAGAACTAATGTTTAATAGCTGCTGTAATGTTTTATATTGCGTCCGTTTCCCTTTTTGATTATTAATTCATATCAAGTGGGTAAAATAGCTCAATTCACCCTGCACACTCTTGCGTCACAGAGGTCATTGGACTCTCTAAGGCCTGGCATCATTGTTTTGATATTTTTTTTTTATTATATATCAATTTTGTCTGTAGTTCGACTTATTTTTCCCCCTCTCCTCCTCACCCATATATTTTCCAGGCATTAGGTGTTTTCCCCACTAATACCCCTAGAGCTTTTTCACAGCTTAACCTATTTTCATTGAACATTTTATTTTGTACTGTGGACGTGATGCGTTTTCATTTCAGACCCCACTCGAGTATATATTTGCAGGCATGCGGTTATTCTTTTCCCTTTTCACCCCCACAAGTTACAAACGACTCAACCGATTTTTATCAAACATATATCTAAAAACACTCGCACCGTTAACACAAAAAAAACTAAACTGAAATCGCTTTATCCATTACTACAGACAGATACGTCAAAATATATATATATAATAATACCCTTCTTTTGGGTTAAAAATTGCGTGAATGCCACTATTATGATTTTGTAGTCCATTGGACTTTGAAAATCCAATTATCTGATTTTTCTTAACCATCTCTCTGGGTTTGACTTTAATACCCACGTCTAGTTTTACTTCAACAGATGTCACAGGGAGATAAGAAAACCAGGCATTTCGTTTTTTCTTTTCGATCCCGAAGATTATCATATAATAAGTAAACATTTTTAGTAAGACGTTACAAACAAGAATAATTGGCATCTTCCGGAATTTAATGGTAACACTAGCAATTTCGGAAACTGGTTTCTTCATTCATTTCCCGTTGACATTTACCTACAAAAATTATGTTCATATCTAAACCCGAATTTTACTCCAAACTTGCCTTCTAACTTCGTTTATCGATACTTGACGAAAGAAACGTAAGAGCAACAACACTATGCTTAGCACATGTTCTTGACTGAATAATATTTTTTTCATTCAAAATGGCGTTGATTTTGCTGTAGTATTTTACATAATATAAGGCTATAACTTGTATAAAACGTAAAAAGAAGTATCAGGAGAACTCATATTTGGATTTATACAAT
Source organism: Apomyelois bistriatella (assembly GCA_947044815.1). Classification (NCBI taxonomy): domain Eukaryota; kingdom Metazoa; phylum Arthropoda; class Insecta; order Lepidoptera; family Pyralidae; genus Apomyelois; species Apomyelois bistriatella. The sequence continues at coordinate 13,932,057 of OX345691.1, forward strand.
TATTTTTACATATTGTGAAGGCATAAATCGGCATTAATACACAAAATTGATTTTTTTTGTTGTCCTTGTATATACTCCGCAATAGACATTAGTAGACTGTGAACCAAAGGATGGCATACACGTAAATATCGTGTATGAGTGGTAAGACAGTTTAGCTTGTCATGCTACTTCTATTAGAGCCGCGTTCCTAGTTCTATGATACTAATATTATAAATGCGAAAGTCTGTCTGTCTGTCTGTCTGTCACCTCTTCACGGCTAAACTGCTGGACCGATTGTGATGAAATTTGGTAGGGATGTAGTTAACGACCTGAGGTCAAACATAGGCTACTTTTGGGCGCGATATAACCGAGTCCCACGCCGGGCGAAGCCGCGGGGAACAGCTAGTAGATTATAAATAGAATGCTTTTAATAATCAACTAATTACTTTTCTTTTTTATTACTCTTACTTCGAGGATTTCCTTTACCGACTTAGCTAATATATTTCACACTTTTAATATCTAAAAATAATCCGCACTACAACTGTTACAAATTTTTAAACCTTATACCTAGTTGTGTACATAACTAACTGATTGGGTTATACACACAAGCGTAGTAAAAACTACTAACTAACTAACACTAACTTTTGATAAATTTTTGATAAATCTGGATTCCGTATTTGTTAAACATATTAATGTTCGCGACTGTACCTGTTACTGACTGAAGTTATTACTGTCACTGCAAGCGATAAAAGTACTTATTGTATTTTTTAAATGACGTCATTGTGTAGTGAGTAATGCAACTTTTTGTTACTTTAATTGGTTTATTCAAGGTTTTCTCAAGGGCCTATTTATAAACTTAGGCGCTTATATAAGCGTTTTTCGGCTTAAGAATTCATGTACAATGGGACACATTATAAAGTACCAAGTGCAAGTATAGAGTTAAGGATTATTATTTTTTTGTTGCCCACTGTACTTCTTTATTTTCCAGTGCTTGCAGAAGTCTATTATGAAAAATAGGCTTTTATACATTTCATTTGTATAGTGTAAGTTACAAGGTTATATTGACTTGCACACTATGGTGTCAGAATTTTCAGTACATTTCCTTATAATCAGTCCGCAAGGCGGTTTCTGCTTTCAAAAATTTTAAAATGCATTTTTTAAAAATGAAACTGGCTTTGCAGCCCCAGCAAATAGTAGCGCCTCTTGCAACCCGAAAAACGCCATAAAAATAATGTTAAAGGATTTGTTCTATCTTTCTTTTTAATACAATTTTGAATTTCACGTCCTACCCACTGGCAGGAAGTGGTTGATGTAACCTTGCTATCCCCACATAGCTAAGTATAGGCCGGATGGTTAGGTATATTCGAGATTGTCGGTTTGGTTTTTCTGCCAACTTATAAGCTTGCAGAAGCCTAAGGAGTTTTATAGACTATTAGGGAAAGTGTAACGATTGTACGTGTCAAGCCACGACGAGCGTAGCCTAATTAGGATTCGTCGCCACTAGTTGTGCAGTCAATGGCTCACCTTCTGTTCGTGCCACAGAACAGAGAAATTATCCGAACAGAAATGTTTTGACGCGGATTTAGTTCCAGGATCAGTGTGGCAGCGTATTCTCTCTTTTTATCTTCAATTAATACATGTAAACCACACCACACCTTATTAGAAATGTATAACGTAGTTTACAACAAAGCCATCTAATATTATCGACCAATAACAGTGGCAATAAATGAGGCAATCAAATTCCTCACCCATTATTTCTGTGTGAAACGTCGGCTTGCAAGCCAAACTAGTGACACGTTTTTCGTGCGCTATGCCACTTCTTGTTAACATTTCTAAATTCTGTGGTTCGTGCCCTAGCTGCTCTGTCTCCTGCACAATGGAAGACTTGAACAAGGCAAATGACCGGGCGTTGGAGGTGGCCAAGTACTGGGCTAAGTCAATATAGAGTCCATATAGAAGATGATGACGAAGATATATGGAGCTAGTCCGTGCTTCGGAAGCACCCCAAGGTAGCAGTCGTTTCATTAGACTGGGTTGCCTTTGGGCAGCTTGATTCAAATTCAAATTGTTTATTTTCAATATAGGATATTCTTATCACTTATTGACAATGATTGATTCTGGCAGTGTTACCTACTAACACACCCGTGTTACCCGTTTATAGTAGGATCATGATTTTTGGTAGATTTTTTTTAATGTAACCCATATTGTGAATATGGGTTATGGCAATATGGATAAAGGAAAAATTCATAAAAATGGAAATAAACAAAATCTAGTTCATCCAGCCATCACGAAATACGAAAACTGAAAATAAATAGTGCCTACGACCGAAAATACATTGTCAGAGGTAGACCTGTAAAGTAATGGTATAAGTATAAAAAAAGCTGAGCCGTAACCCGTGACCAGTGGTTAGCCACAATTTCACAGTTCGTCCAAGACTGGACTGGAACAATACCATTGTAATTAACAACCAGGTGGAACGGTCTGCCTGGGTAAGTAATTAAGATGGCGTTTGAAGAGTCTCAGTATGTTACATTACTTGTACTTGTACCTATATTAAGTTATAGCTGTTGCCCGCAGCTCCGCTCTCGTGGGAATGTTATATCGCGCCCAAAAGTAGCCTATGTTGGACCCCTGTTCCTTAACTATATCCTTACCAAATTTCATCAAAATCAGTCTAGCGGTTTAGCCGTGAAAGCGTAACAGACAGATTTCCGAGTCAAACAAGAAACTTCAGTCAGGAGGCCCGGTATAAACAAAATCTTAAGTATACCTGATGATGTAACTGAAAAAGCGTTAAGATAAAAGAGATTTCCCTTTTTTGTTACAACAAAGCTGGTAGCCGCGGTGTCGTGCGTAACTAAAGGAATCTAACAAACTTCAATGGAATTCGTGCGCGCGCGCTGCCCACCCTAAATCGATGGTAAATTAGCTATTAGACTGTTACTGAGATAAAACTAATCGAGTACGAGTCAGATTAATACACCAAGGGTTCATTAGGAACAGATTTTAGTATCAAAACGTCAAGTGTATGAAGGTTCTCTTTAATGTTAATTTTAATGTAATTTTCAGTGGGTATTAGCTGTATATATTTTAATTTAAAGTCTGACAAAAGAAGGACTGATAGTGGAGGCATAGAAATAGCACATTTAATAAGGAACATGACGAAGATTTCTCTATGCGGTCCGTTTTTACACTTTTTGTTTGTAAGCTTAAATCCTCTCAATATATAGCAAAAAACCTCAACATAATCGGTTTATCCGTTTAAGAGCTGGCAATGATGCTGCAGATGGACACAACCTACTCAGATACTAAGACAAACCTACACATAAAACACTAACTTGTAGCGATGGAGTTAAAAATATATCCTAATACGAATAAAATATAATGAGGAACTGCGCAGCCCATACGAAGCGAACTTTGTGATTCTATGACGAATAATGACTTGTTTTGTTACAATAAACAAATATAAACAATAACAAACAGTTGAATAGCACATTCATATCGTATGCGGTGACAGTTGTATGGGAATTATGAGTCAATCGGATTAATTTAATGACGCATCAAGATACGCGGCAGTGATTCAAGCCAAGTTCAACCAAGAGAACTGGTCCCTTACTATCATCTCTAAAAACCATGCAATAACTAGTGAGTAAGCGAGACAGCGCAAAACATGATGTAAGGCGACATCTCCCTTACTCACTGGATCTTGCATGGTTTTAAGAGATGGTGGCATATGGTGGTAAGTCACCTGGCGAGAAGACCTCTACCAAAAGATATTTCAAACGCAGATGATAACGTTAGCAATTGTATGCCAAATCTGTTAAGCACCCATGATGGAAAGTAACTAAGAAATTCCCAAAGGAAATTCCATAGAAAATCCTAACGTGACTGTGTTTTTAAAAATTCGTGGTAATGATGGGTACCTAGTAAATGAGGTGCAAGCGAGCAGCACATCACCGTGTGACAAACCATTTGGGTTTACTTTAGACCGCTAAACTTGAAAACTATTTGATACAGTACGTCTTTGGCTCATATAAATAAAGGGAAATAAACCGGGTTTATTTTATCCATTTAGTAAACCGCGACTAGGTTTTACAGGGTTGACTGTTTTGCAGCCCATCCGATAAGTGGTAAAATTGTACGCCCCAAACTGTTTAAAATCTTATCAAAGTATTTCAAAATTAACTTAATGTATCACGATTACCTCTATTATAAAACAATCATCTTTTTAAAACATTTAATCTGAATTTTGGATTGATTATACTTAGGTACTTACTAGAAAAAGAGGTAAAGGAAGACCGGAAGTGAGCTTCTTATTAAACAATAGTTTCAATTATTATCGGTAAATCGCTAATAGACAGGAATGGAAGGAACTCTATAAATTATATAGATAGGTATACCAGAGGGACGAAAACGGGCATTCTACTTTAAAAGTAACTTATTTCATAAATTTTGAATGAAATAAACGTATACAGATTATAATTATATCTGTGAAATGCAAAACTGCAGCGAAATACCGTGGAGAATTTTAGAAAGTTCGTTTATAAAATTTATGTTCAAAGAAATCGCCAATTAATTTGTAGCCAAATCGTTCCGGTAGATATCGTTATACTTATCTATCGTGAATTAAGAGGTCAAGCAGTATCGCTTTATTTGATACCCCTCTATATTAGATTGATCAAAATATTTTTGTTTTTCGGTTTGCCATTTATGGTATCCTAGCTGTTCCCCGCGGCTTCACTCGACCTTGACGTGTATTTGTGCCTATAACCTTCTCTAAGAATCAGGCTATCATATTCAAAAATAAAAAAATACAAATCCAGCTTTATTATATTAGTATAGACATACAATTCGCCATTTTGTTTTTATGTTGACGTCACATAGCCTATGCCACTCGGAAAATACAAGGAATCTAAAGATACCTCACAAATCTAAATTGAGAAGCCGTTCAAGAGTTATAGTGAAATAAAGAATCACATATATACAAACTTACGTAATGAATCCTGATAACATAACAGTGCTTACTGTTCAGTCGTGTAATGGACTAAAAAGGGCTGTTATGAATGAATGAATAATTGAAAATGAATATTTATAGCCGGCCTTGGCCCTGAATGTGCGCGCAAATAGCAGCAGGGGTGTAATTTTAGTATCAGTTATTAAATGAAGCCCCATAACACTGAAACCTCGACAGTGTGCTCGCTGAAGGAGTTAATTGTAATCTCCCCTTTCCTTTCCTCGAGTAACTGATATCTTTCTTAAGTTAAAGATCAAGTAGTATCTTATATTTATCTTTACATTATTACATAGTATACAACAAAATCGCTTCCGCTGTCTGTCCCTGTATGTAAAATTTAAGTTTACCAAATAAATAATCTGGGTTTCTAAAATTTATGACAACAAACATGAGGGACGCTAGATGAAGCTGCCTACGCGCCTCCATATTCTATGTGAATTTCCCTTAGGAACAGTATTTTTTCCCGGGATGAAAGGTTCCCTAGGTTTATATACCCTCAATACTCCTAGCTATGTGTATATATGCAAAATTTCAGTTCAGAAGAATAGGCGTGAATAGATAACAAACAAACAAACAAACAAAATATTAGTTAGGATAGGAACAATAGAAGTAGAAGTAGGTACACAATACAAAAATTCTTTATTGTACCTACCAGTACAAGGCCACAAGCGTTTCAAACTAGTTGCATATAAAAATTCCTCCTCCGTTTTAGAATAAATCTGCTGTATGTAATTACACTTACGTCAGATACATCACATGGTACTTATTTATTTACACTGTAGTAGCAAATTACCTCCTTTAGTTTAGGTAATTAACCGTGACTCTACCTACCTACAACATACCTACAATGTTACAGTAATGTTTCGTCGATAATTAGGAAAAAACATTCCGGCGATTGAGAACCTTCATTTTTTTAAGTCGTTTAAAATGTCACCGCACTCAATCGGTTACTGGTGGTCGCGTAACGTTCTAAGTTCTATTTCCTCCGGTAGTTGAGGGATACCCTCGTTCAGGTAGCGAACACCATAGATTAAAAAAAATTGCTAAACCGCGCAAATTTCATATTTCTATGGCGAATACAAGATCACATAACAAAATTTTTTCTATTGTGTTTGGATTGTACCCTATTATTTAGCCAAATTATTATAGAAAATTTGTATCAACTACCTACCTACTTCCCTTTTTTTCAAATAAACTGTCCAAATTTGCTTCGATTTTTCTCTTATATAATTTAATGGAGAATAATTAGTTTTCTTTACGTAAGAGCGCGCTAAAAATAGCATATATTTATCTTAAAAGTTTAAAGTCTACTTACTTACACAAAATTTTAATAAGTAGTTTTGTTGTCATATCATAATGGATAATGACAATCACATTAGAATGATTTGTATGAATGTAAATATTAATACTCGGCTGTATTCTAAGTAAAGAATTTTAAATGCAAAACATGCAAAAAGACAAAAATACCTCTAAAACACTAATAAAACAGTAACTATTTAAACAACTATGAATAAAACATATTCGTATCACAACTCAACGCGTCAATAAACAACAAAAACGAAGGAAAAACAATTTTTAACAAAACTCACCGATAACTGTTATCACAGCACAATCACAACACTCACTATCGATATCGATATCGTTATCACACAACACACATTCCGACTGTCCACCTCAACGGTCATCGTTACACTGACTCATACAATCGTGATACCTGTATGACTGAGTAAATATAACAAACAGAAGACAGGCTTCATCGACAACTCCTCCGCTTAACACCTACACGTGGGAATTGGGTACTTTTGTTAGTTCAAAGTTACAAATTGCATTAATGCTTAAAACGGCCACTTTTAGCAGTTTTGCAATTTGTAACTATATGGAACTAAAATTTAATAATTAAATATGATTAAAATTAACTTCAGATCTACAACAATAATTACAGCAGAGGAATTTTTGATAACTTGTGTTTTCAGTGAGTAATAATTTTTAAATGACGGTGGCGCTAGTGTTCACCGAGGTATCACCTTAATAAGAAAAAGCGAGTGTAATTCTGAATTTCGACAGTTAATCATGACGGTAGTCTCAATTTGGGAAACCATATTAGTTAAAGTCATCACTGCTTAGATATATACCTACTGAGTAATTTTGCTCTGGTGCGACATATTGACTCATGCGACCACTTCGCATTTTCCTGAGGAAAACTCTGTTTCCTTATTGCAATACCTGTCGGCTCCTGACAAGGATGTAGGCAACATACATTATGCATGTAGTATTTAAGGCAAAACATATTGATTTGTAGGTACATTATTTTTACACTACATACTTTTATACACGGTTTTTTTCGATAAACTAAAACCATAGACTACACTAAACATATAGAAATTAAACAGGCTATGAACAACTATCGTCCGGTTGGCTGGAAGAGATCTCTTCATGAGATAAGTCCGCCGTTGCATTTACCTTGTGTTATATTTTTTTATTGTTATTTTTGCGCAATGAAGATATTACTAACAAACAAACAAACTTTTCCAGAAAACGCATAAAAAATTGAAATATTAAACCCCATCCCATACTGATGAGAATACTACAAGTATAGAGACTGAAAATTATAAAGTTTTAAATTTCAAACTCAGTTCTTGGTTATTTTACAATTTCATTGGATTAGAAGCCAGGTGTACTGCCCGCGAAATATAGGCGCGTGGTCACCGTAGACTATAGAGCGTGATAGGGTGTCACTAGTGCTCTGCTTACGCGTATTATAGGATGTTTCGATAGTAATTTTACTGCCTCTCTCACCTTTGAACCGGAACACAACAATGCTGTTTGGCGGTAGAAATACTCGTACGTCAGACGTACGATATGTCGGATGCCTTTAAGCAACCTGAAAAATGTGACAGTGTTGGCCACTAACAGACCCGGGTCATGTTTCTATTGGCCTGGTTACCCTGTTAAAAGGGTTACGGACGACAGTCGGCAGTCGCTCCATTGTAACCAGTACCGCCGAATCGGGACCATGATTAAAAGCGTACCCTGGGCTCTGAAGCGTAAACTGAAGTTGGAACTGGGAAAATCACGCTCGCGGAAGAACATATTCTTTATGGAATCAGTCTTTATATTCCAGAATAAAACATTATAACTATGTACGTTAGGTGCAACCTGCACTTGCTAATTAAACTAGCACATGCTTTCCTGACCTACTTTGTAATCGCAGTACTTGGTTTCCAACTTTCCTTACCTTATCATAGCTCTCACTTACAGCTAATTTCCGATAACATCATAAATCGCCGTCAAAAGATATGGTGAAACATCACTTCACTACATAGTATAAAACAAAGTCGCTTTCTCCGTACCTATATCCCTATGTATGCTTAAATCTCTAAAACTACGCAACGGATTTTGATGCGGTTTTTTTAATAGATAGAGTGATTCAAGAGGAAGGTTTTTATGCCCATGCGAAGCCGGGGCGGGTTGCTAGTTAAATTATACACAGTAGTAGTATCTTCACTAATTGAATAACTAAAGATGGCGCATCAATCCAAAGTGAGTTTTGGCCTCAATAAGGATCAACACGTCTATCTATACTGCGCTATCTCTTGCCTTTCTTAGTTGTTTTTTTTTTCTTCTTTTTTTTATTAGCCTCACATGTCCCACTGCTGGGCAAAGACCTTGGTTCCCTTTTGCCATCCACTCGTCTCTTTTTGTTACCATCCACTCTCAAAGTTCTCCTATTAAGCTCGGAGCTGTTTTCATTATATGTACGAAATACATAACCTTCCTTCAAGACTCGGATAAAAACTTGTTTTATTCAACACTTTCTCACATAACGGATTTCCTGACAAATAAATATAAAAACCGCAGTATTGCAATAAAAACGAATCGACGATTTCAATCAATGGTATCCGACCTCTTTTTAATTGGATTCGTACAATGACGAAATTACACGGATGCTATCAAATATCAGACCTTCAATTGTTCGAAAAACCCGGAACGTACTTACATGGATGTTTTATTCATGGAATGGACCATTACATGAAGAAATCAGTGTGTAATCTTAGAAAACTTGTTGCTCTAATATAGGATGTGTTTTACCATATTAAGTAATGTGGTAAAACATTCTAGGCCACGAATTGGGTCTTTAGCCGTTTGGGCATCACAAGCTATTTGAACCGTCGAATTGCCCAAGAACCCTTTTTGAATGAGTGGGCGAGCGAAGCCGCGGGCAAAAGCTAATCACTACATAGTATAAAAGTCGCTTTCTCTGTCCCTATGCCCCTTTGTATGCTTAAATCTTTCAAATTACGTAACGGATTTTGGTGCGGTTTTTTTTTTAATAGATAGAGTGATTCAAAAAGGAAAGTTTTTATGCCCATGCGAAGCCGGGGCGGGTTGCTAATAATAGTTAGTTACTATTGGTACAAAAAACAGTTTTAATTATTATTATTAGTTTGGATAGTACATTGCAGGCTTGAATCACCTGATTGTCTGAAAATAAAGATGATTCCGTGCTTCGGAAGGCACGTTAAGCTGTTGGTCCTGGCTGCCAACTGGTAGTCGTTAGAGGAACCAAGCCAGAGGCCGAGAGGCGGTTTCGAAGAACGCTGACACCAGGGTGTGATGCGCAACATTGTCATCTCTATGCGATGTTCACTCAATGCGAACATGGGCCAATTGAATTAACTCCAGTTCACACACTAGTTCACTTTCACCTCAGCGTAACCAATTGAGTAACGTTAAGTTTATTTTTACAATTACGCTGGTTATCTAGTAATAGTTTGATATCTAAAATATATGTTATGATAAGGTTCAAATTTCTCAATATATTTTTTTGTTGGAATTTCACTAATTTTTTTTATATATATAAAAAAACAACACATATGTATGTAACATATGTGTTGTTTTTTTTTTCTAATAGTACTCCAAAAAATACCTATGGTGCTGAGTATTAGTTTTCTTTGATGTTTATAAAAAAAATTGATGTCCCCAAGGTGGGTTGACATCAAGCGGTCAGTCATTAAATAATGCAGTAGTATACTTCATGGAAGGCACGTCTAAGTGGATCCTGGGTTTCCGAAATTGGCCGATGCTCCTACCATAAAATATTTCATACGCGGTTCGGTGACTGCCTTAGCTTTTTTACCTCTATATGCCAAATCCGTAAAGTAGGTACCTGGAGTAGGTAATAATAAGGTTATTATGTAATTCCATTCCATATAAATCCGAACGCAGTCGCTAATAGATATGTAATCGTTTAGAAATTCTCGTGGTAGAGGCATTGGGATGCGACAATGAAATATCATGGTGATCATGACGGATGACCATCCTTCTCGAACTTGGGGGTTACTACCGTCTCTTAAAACCATGTAAGATTCAGTGAATAAGCGAGACAGCGCAACACATGATGTAAGGCGACATCTCCCTTAATTGTTCTTGCATGGTTTTAAGAGATGGTGGTAAACCTGTCCTTTATTTGTATTATTTGTGTAGAATACCAGATGGTCAGATGACCTAAAGAAGGTCGCAAGCAAGCGATGAATGCAGACCGCTTCCAAATGGACATTCTGGAAAATCTATGTACAGCAGTGGAAAACCTGCGACTGAAATGATAATGTGTAGAATAAATATTGCACATACAATTCTTTTAGTCGAGTCGAAATGACTCTTAAATTATTTTTGACCAGTATGTGGCTACGTTGATTGCTCTATCGTTGGCCGCTCCTAAATCCTCACATGTACAGAAGTCAGGGAAGTTAGGATAGGACATATCATAAGATGATTCATAGACTACACAGCCCCGCATACCAATCACAAAGGTTCTCCAGGCATCTCCCAACAGCAGCCCGTAGTATGTAAGGTCTTCAGACTGTCCAGGGGAGATCGCCACTATCTAGTGACGATCCAGTGGTAACGTTTCGCACATTTGTATGTGTAATACAGTACATACGAATACACATTTCTAGAACTCATAGCCGCGAGGCCCCAAGGTCAGCAAGCAGTGTTCCGCATCGTGAGCTCATCCTGCCCCAGTATTCCGTCTCTTTCACTCATTGCATTGGTGAAAGTCGCTTGTGATTTGTCACCATTCATATCGAATGGGTTGTGCATATAATTTTATGTGAATGTATATTTTACGAGTCTATTTGTATTCGAAATTCAAATTGTAATATTTTGAAGTTGAGTTGAATAGAAGAGTCGTTTTTGACGTTGACAACTGTCAAATATGACATTAATGTTTGTCCCACGTTTTATTTTATTTCGGCATTGTTCATGTTAATTTAATGACCCTAGGCCCTAGGTATTTATGTGCCCAGCCTAGACTTTTCACTAAACTATAAAATGAATATTTCTATGATTTAAAAAATAAGTACTTATGTAATCCCTATTATTTACTTTATTACAACAACTTGAGAACAACTTTACCAATGTTATTCGTTCAAAAGTTATTCATTATAATTTGCAGATAGTTCTTACAAAAAGAAAAATAAAGAACGGCCTATTCTTGACTCGCAGATAATGTATTATGACATTTTTTCCATCTTGTTAAATCTTATAAAGCAAACAAATTATTTTGATTTTTTTGAATTTAAGTCCAGCCATTGTACTTTTATAAGTTAGATAAAATATTTCTAACTTTAGGGTTGCGTACTTGCCTCAAAAGGCAAAAACGGAACTCTAAGCTTATAAGATCACTCTGTTGTCCATTTGTCTGTCTGTCTGTCAAACTTTTTTCTACGGAACGCACGAAATTCAAAACACATACCCAAGCTACAGTCTCTTTCGACTGTAAACGCTGATAAATAATCAAAATATACGTCCGACTCGCACTTGTCCGATTTTTCTTAGAAGTCCCTAGTCTCTAGCTAAACTACATAAAGTCAATTAACAAATTAATAAAGATTCAACAAGAAAATTACCATGCATTCTGTACTGCAAGGGACCAAAATACACATCAATTGAACCAGCTCCCCAGGGTATGGAGCCATTATTCTGGTCTCGTATCGAGGTCGAATCAATAAGGTGACCTCAGAGGCCTCGAAATCATTCCCAAGATGCAGCGAACAACAAACACGTGTGGAGGTCTTGAACGATTGTTGTGACAGATGGTTGCTGAATAGAAATATTATAATTATGGATATTTTTTCTATGTACTCACGTACTTAGGGATCGAATTATTGTCATGACATGATAAGTTGACCAAGGCTGGCGGTAACATTTAAGATTTCAAATCTCTATTATAGGTATATTATAACTAGCGACCCGCCCTTCGCATGGGCATTAAAAAAACCGCATCAAAATCCGTTGCGTAGTTTTAAAGATTTAAGCATACAAAGGGATATAGGGTCAGAGAAAGCGACTTTGTTTTATACTAAGATAGTGATATAATCCATATCCATACTTCCATACTCCATACTAATATTATAAATGCGAAAGTCTGTCTGTCTGTCTGTCACCTCTTCACGGCTAAACTGCTGGACCGATTGTGATGAAATTTGGTAGAGATGTAGTTAACGACCTGAGGTCAAACATAGGCTACTTTTGGGCGCGATATAACCGAGTCCCACGCGGGGCGAAGCCGCGGGGAACAGCTAGTATAGTATAAATATACAATTGCTAGCTTTTGCCTGCGGCTTCGGCCCCGTGAATTTCCCTCTGGAACCGTTCTTTTTTCCGGGATGAAAGGTATCCTAGTATATGTCTCTCAATACTTCTAATTATGTGTATGCGAAATTTCAGGAGGATCGGTTCAGTAGATAGGGCGTGAAAGCGGTACAAATAAACAAACTCACTCACCCATTTAAAATATTAGTTGGAAGTTGGATTGGATGGATTATGTTTGGGCCGATTATGTCAGTATTTAAATTTTGCGTTATATTTACTGCTAAAAAGCTCAATCGCTGTAATAAATTATACAACTATTTTCCATAAATAATAATATAAGTAATTAACCATCACGTAGCTGAATAGCAAATAAAAAAAAAGAGAAAGTCAGCTATATTTATCCAATTGTAGAACTTGTACCAACCGTTAATTTTTATTACTTTTGCGGACATTTCTAAAACGACTAATTTCTAAACCGGTTCATGGTCTAATTATATTTATAACTAACTGTTGCCTGCAACTTGAGTCGTTTAATATATTTAAACACATATTGAAAGGTTCATTAATTCAGAAAACATTTTGTTTAAAAGTGAATATCCATACTAATATTATAAATGCGAAAGTCTGTCTGTCTGTCTGTCTGTCTGTCTGTCTGTCTGTCACCTCTTCACGGCTAAACTGCTGGACCGATTGTGATGAAATTTGGTAGGGATGTAGTTAACGACCTGAGGTCAAACATAGGCTACTTTTGGGTGTGATATAACCGAGTCCCACGCGGGGCGAAGCCGCGGGGAACAGCTAGTCTATCAATAAATTGTTATCAGTACCTGCGAAATCAAACTGAACAAATGAAAAATAATTTAATTCATACTGCGTAGTGGGAGTGAGCCAACACGATATATAGAGTGTGTTACGTAATTTCGTCACTTCGCTCACAGTCCCTGTGGCGCAGAGGATAGCGCGTTGGACTTCTAATCCAAAGGTCGTGGGTTCGATCCCCACCAGGGATGCAATAAATGCTTTTTTTCTTATTTCGCGTTTTTTTAACAAGAATTTTTTTAATGATTCTTAATTGATTCATTTCAATGATGGTGAAAAAGCACAGAAATCTTAGGTACCTAGTACCTATCTATTTTGCAGTATAGTTTATAGGTAAATAGAGTTTAATAGGGAAAAACTATCTTTTATTTTATTTTATGTGGACACATATAAACATAGTAAGTATACCATATTTATAGAACTTGAACGATCACGGAGTGGACAGGCAAATCTCAAAAACGTAGAGATTCAAATAAAATATTCAATGCGGTGGTAAGTATATTAAAACTGAAGGAAACCTAGGAAAAATGAACTGGAGTAGAGTTAGGTAAGTAGGTACATAAAAATAAACGAATCATGATTCAAATAAAAAAAGCGAGAAGAGTCAATCAGAAGGAACTCTACCATACAATACACAACTCTTTAAAAAAGAAGTGCATATCAATAAAATACTGGCCCAGCTACTTTCGCGCGGGCAAATTCTTGACATTATTTTTTTTCCGCAATCAACAGGTTCTTCTACGCACTCAGCCTTGTTTATATCCGTCAATTCGATTCCGTTCGGTCAATCGGCCAGTTCATCTCTCGATAAATGTGTCGATAACTACTGCTATGCATTTAGTTATTTGGCCTGTTGTTTTGTTTACTGCGTCGATGGTTTATTTTCTTTGTTCGATTGCGTTTTGTTTGGTTTAAAGTAAATTTTTAGGTAATCGTAACATTAGGTCCTTCAAGTAAAATCATCCAAGCTGGACATGCTAAGCCTAAAAAAAACTTTTAATTCTTATTGGCTTTATTCGTATATAGTTTTTTGCTTTGTGGCAAATAAATTGACTACATTCTTAAAATCCTAACTGTAATAGTGGCGATAAGTACTTATTTAATTAGCATTTCAAACTTATTTTGGTACTGATATGATGTTATACTGATAAAAACAACAACAAAAGGAACAAGAAGAGGATTAGAGAGATCAAGGAAGATGGAGAAGAAGGCATACATGGAACAAATAAAAGAGAAGGCTGAAGTGTCTTATAGTGATGTGAAACGGATAGCTAAAGACAGAAAGATATGGAAAAAACTCCACCGACATGAACAATGTTCTTAATAGAAAGATAGATGATGTTTTACGAAGCCGATTTCACTACTTCCTACTTCCATATACGAGTGTGTATTTTTTTTTTTTATATTAGATGATACTTCATGTTAATATGGGTTTATAGAGCCGATAGTGATTATTCTGAAATAGTATGTTTAGGTATAAACGTTTATTTGGAAAAGATACTTTCTCTTGTATTCATAAAATTCATGTACACAATAATGTTTAAACGTTTGGTTCTATTAGAAACAAAAACATAATTAATTGAAAAATGACTAAAGAAATGTCTTTCGTAGACACAAGAGAAGATAAGAGAAAATATGTTTTATTTGTAATACTTAAAAGTATAAGTTTACCAAATGGTACGTACCTAATATCACAGATTATAGAATGTAATATCAAAGAGTTAGTTTCATGGCTGACTAAGTTTTGACCGTGAAAATAAGTGACGTATGAAAATGTAATAAAGGTCAAACTCAAACTCAGTTGGTTGAACAATGAGTGTAATTGTAACATGTTTTACAATAATATAATCATATGTTACACTTAATATATCTGTCACACCATTTTTTCGACCCGACTCTATCAAACGAAAAGACTTCCTAACTCTACTCCATAAATACTAGGTCCGTTCTTAATTTTTATTTCAACAAAATCAAATCGCAGCCATGAAGTATCATTTTCATTCATTTTTTTTATGACTAGTTAGGCGTGTAACTATATTTCATTCATTCCTAAGTACTATAATACGAGATATTTACCATTTCACCAAAAACACCTTATGACTCCCTCTATCTAGGATGTATTCATCTTGAAGTAGGTATTTTCAGCTTTTATTTTAAGATCAAATTATATTAATCCTTATTATAAATATATGTGATTTATGTGCAAAAAAGGATTCCGTATTATATCGTGTTCACAAAAAAAATGAGAGACAGACAGAGGAACTACTTACAAAGTGATCCTACAAGGGTTTCGTTTTTGTCTTTTGAGGTACAGAACTCTAAAAAATACATCTGCAAAATTTCAGAAAGTGAAGTTAAGCTAGGTAAAGAACTTTTATAACCGCACACAGTTACGCATAGAGTTCATTAGTCTTTAAATGTGATGGTTCAAAAACGTTACGTGTACCTCAGCAGTTACTCTAGTTTGAAAGCCTGTGGTTTTTGCAATCTTGGCCAAAATGCCTAGCAAAAGATTTCCAATAGTCTGTTCCTTTATCGACATCGTCGAAATTTACTTCACACATCATCACTATCGCCTTTTCTGTCCCTATGTCCCTATGTATGCTTAAATCTTTAATACTACGCAACGGATTTTGATGCGGTTTTGTTAATAGATAGTGATTCAAGAGGTAGGTTTTTATGCCCACGCGAAGCCGGGTCGGGTCGCTAGTTTTCTATAAACTCCTAACCTAAGGACTTCTCAATAAATCTAACAAATTGCTATTGTTTCGTTGAGTGCAAAAAATTGTTGATTACGTTTCACCTTTTGGCTGTTCTGTTAGTATCCTACTGCTGGGACTTCACATTTTAGTCCACGCGTCTCCGATTTTGGATATTTCTTTCCAGCTATCATCAAATGATCTATAATTAATTTTAAGTTTTTATACCTAAGATTGCTTGAACTTGTGTAGTTTTGAATGTACCTACACCTTTTTTCACATTTGAAATATAGTTCTAGTAGGAGAAAAACTAAACTACCTTTGAAAATTTGTGTGTATTTTGTGAAATATGGGTTTAAATAAATACATAAAATTTATGATAACCAAACAAAGGAAAGCCAAATAAATGTATTCCGAGACAAAAGAGGAAAACTAACTAATGCGAACTAGGAAGACTTGGATCACGGTTTTTTTTTAAATATTTTTATTGACGATTACCTACTTTTACAGCTTTATCCGTACAATTTAACAATTTAAATCATATTTATAGACACAAGGTAAAATAAAGTTATCCGAAAAAGGAGCATATAAGAGTCAAAAATAGGTAGACATTATTACAACTAAACTTAAACATGACTAACAAGTTATTATAATTCAAAAGACCTCTTAATTTTTCATTAATTTTTGACATGACAATATACATCAGTAAGTACAACCTACTACAATGTAAATAAATCAAGGTAATCCAGTAAGTAATGCGCAGATAAAAACACCATAACAAAAACCAATAACATAAACAAAAGAAGAACGCACTTTAAAAGTCGAAACAAACTTACCATTATTTATCTTTTTTTCAAAAAGAGACAGATTATTTCACTTTTCACTGGCACAAATTGTTTATCATTCCACTAATTCAAAATTCCACCTTATTTTTACCGCGTTTTTCTTATTGGGATTTTATTTGAGTCACGTTACCATAGCAATGGCAAGATGGCGGTTGACGCATGCGCACTACAACCCGAGCGCGGCTAGACTGCTGGTTTTGGCGCCAACGCTTTCGTATCATAATAAAACGAATATACGAATAGCGTTCTTCCGAGGTTGCGCCGGAAAATATTTTTACGTAGTTTCTGGAAGTTTAGACATGGCTTTTGAGCCTTTTAATGAGGAAAGAACTAAGTAAAAGCAGAAAGAAAGTTCAGAAGATCTATCTGAATCAAGGTTTATCATATTAGTATAAGAATAGGTACTTAGTATATTTGAAAATCGATAAATTATGTTACAAAACAATAAAGCAGTGATTTAAATATTAATGATGTTGATGATAGTGATTACCTTGGACACGAAGTTGATACAGATTATACTCTTGCTGTCCTCTCATTCATTCTTTTCGCCCCTCTATAAGCACTTACGCATCTCTAATAAATATCTATATAATTTCGTATTCCATCGTTAAGAGGATGGTAGATAAGACTATGCCATCTGTATCAAGGTAAGATGAGCTATAAATGATGACTGAATTTACAGGATAGCAAAATAATATGGAGACAGTCGTTCTGCAATATTTGTATTAATATTTAAAAATGATAAATTAACAATATTTATTTGCCAATGATAAAATTAGTTAATTGCAAAATAAATACATATTCAAATGTTTCGTAATTTTGTATATTTGGTGTTAAATTAAAATAGTTTCGTATATTTGGTTTAAATTTTAAAAATAGAATAAAACAATGAAATTTTTCGTGAGTCTTCCAGAATATTCCAAAGTCTATGGCCAAACCAGATCGGGTTTCGTCGGTGGGTGTACAGAACAGGATGTTATTGGTAAATCTTACCAATGTACAAAGTTACCCTTGCAAGGAATTACTTGGGTGATAAAGTGAGAGAAAGATGTATAAAATAATTAATTAAGTTAGATATTTAAAAGTTTAATAAACAAAATGAAATCAAATAAAAATCTTTCACCTAAATGAAACAATTACTTTTCTGAAAACCACATCAAAAGTTGTTCAATCAAACGCGAGATAGTCGCGGACAAACATACACACAAATATACTACAGGTCAATCCAAGAACCATCTTTTTTTTTAAGTTGGGATAAATCTAACATACAAATTCCTTATCTCATGTGAGTTATATGTAGATATCAAATCCGCTATGTAATTTTAGATGTAGAGAAATTGCTTCAATTCATTCATTCATTCATTTTTATAAAACCAAATAAAGAATAAGTAGGTACCAAAAGTACCAACCACAACCAACATATCTACAACAATTTTCAACATTCTTTTCTAATAACATACCGTATTAGCTTCCAGAAATTCCCTGTTTATTAAATTCCAACAAAAAACAGGACTTGGGAATTCAACTCCAAGGAAAAAGCATTTGGGAGGTCGTAATTCACAACCAACCAAAATAGATTTGACGCGGCCAAATTTGGAACTAACTGAAATTTGTTATGAACCGTGAGAATGTGGCGATACTAGCGCAAGTGTTAACTGAAAATGTAAGTTTGTCGTAAGTTTGAATTTATTAGGTGATCTCCACGTAGCCGCCTACGCATTTTTTGTGTGTTTATGAGTGTCTCCATTCATCGGGATTGTGTTTTGACAATAACATCATTGATACAGGACCATTCTGGAACAAATCCTATGTTAATTTACGAACCAGTTTCTTATAACATGAATAGGATTATAAAGTTGTGTTCCAAAGTGTAATTTATCGTTTTCGGTTCATATTACTTTAAAATTTTAAATGTTGTTTAGATTTGTTAACATATCTTCAGTGATTTAGTGTGTTTTTATGTGTGAGTCAGCTATGCATATAAACATACCTAACATTATCTCTTTTATTTTAGAATTTTCAGGCATATACCCAACGCAAAAAAACACATTAAATTCCAATTAATTAACAACCTATTCTTTTGACAACAATGACTTTATATAGGTTGTCTGGAAGAGATTGCATTAGCAATAAGGCCGCATTGTATTAAAATGTATATATTTTACCACTTCATGCTTTATCATCTGAAGAATGTATATATTTTACCACTTCATGCTTTATCATCTGAAGAATGTATATATTTTACCACTTCATGCTTTATCATTTGAACTAATGATTTAGAATTTTCGCATACAAGAAATAGAGAAAAACATAGATTACTTAAGATTCGTAAGGCTCAAACTCGCTTGGCTTTTAAGAATAAAGTTCGTGCACATTTTCTTCAAAGTCTGTCAGATAGTTCATAATTGTATATGTAGTATATGTATTGTCTATTGTCATATTTGATATTATTATGTATTATTCATAAGTAGTATATTGATAAAGTTCCTAAATATAATATAATTTGGTTGTTGTTATGCCCCATTATCATAATTAATTCAAAATTTTGCACTACCCCCTACCTTTCTCTGCATCACTCATTTGGTTGACTGGTAGATAAAGCCTCAGGCTTTAAGTCCGCCGTTTACAATTGTGTAATAAAGTTAAATAAATAAATAAAGAAATTACCTTTAACCCCGAAAATGTGTACTTTTCCCGTGATATTTAATTGACGGACACACTTATAGGAAACCTGAGAATGTAGAGTCCTGCATTGTCCGCGGCTCCACCTGCGTAGAAGTCGGTTATATCGTGCCTAAAAGTAGCGTATGTTTATCCCCTGATCTTGAACTACATCCATACTTAATTTCATAAAAAATCGGTTTAGCGGTTTAACTGTAAAAGCGTAACAGCCAGACAGACATACTTTCTAATTTATAATATTAGTAAGTATAGATAGCCAAACAGGCTTACGGCCCACCCCAACCCTGATGGCTGCAAGCCCAACGTTGACCCACCATGTAAATGCTTGTGAAGTAGGAATCCTGAACAACCGACATACTAGAAGGCTCTAAGCTATAAAAAAATAATATTTTCTTATTATTGTATTAACAAGTCTTACAAAACTAATATTATTATAATCATACGTAAGTACGTCGTGGGAACTTGGATATACCCAGAAATACATATCATATTGTCTCACTCCAACATCATTAATTATGTGTGAGGCCATCTCGCTCATTCGAAATTCGTGACTCCACGATTCCGCCTGGGAAAGACGTGTAATTTGAAATTTATTTTTGACTGATGGCTTAATGAAGATATTGAGAGTTGCCTCTCGAAATTTAATGAATAAAGTTATGTTAAGATCATGATTATGGTACTTTATATTACATACAGTTTTCTTTTTAACTATTGTCTACACTACGCAGAAACGATGTCTATAGAAAAGCGAAGTGGAGAAGTACTTAGGAGAGCCAAAGTAGAACTATCTAAAAATTGTCTTGGGCCGTGGGGGCCGGGTCCTTTTGAAATTTTTAAAAATCTGCGGTGAGGATTAAAGAGGTAACTCGTGATCAGAATGCTGGCTTATATCTTGGACAAAAGATACTTAAGTACTTATTGCGATCCAGCGAGGGAATGCGGCCAGCATTTTGGGCACGTTGCCTCAAATTGTAGATAGGTTTTAGGTTATTCTTTAGACTCTTGGTTTTCTTATTGTTTTGTTTCAATTAATTAATTAAATATCTAAAAATAAAATCATTAGTCTAAATATATGGCGGTTAAAAGCGTCGAAATAATAATAAATTTCTCTGGGTACGGATCTCTAAACAGAAAAAGTTGTAACTTATGACGTCGGCTCCATACAATCAAGAGTGACGACAGAATAATTAATAGTATACTGTATGGGTCGGGTTCTTAGATATGTTTTCTACTTACAAATTAAGTTTTGATTATTAAGATTGTTGAGGACAAGCTTAATTAATAGGTACGAAAAAAAGATTATAGGTATTTTTAAACTAATATAATGAAGATATATATACATATGTTTGTTTGTTTTGTATTGTGTACCTACTCTTTGTATAAAGATAATTGCATGTGGTGTTTACCTTAAAAGATTTGCACATTTAGCTTAGGTATATTGTAATTTTAAAGTGATGTACTGATGTAGCAATCACTGGTGAACCAAATAAACAAAATTAAAATAAAAAATAAATTTCAAGAGGTTGAATGGTATATATGGTAAGTAAACTTTGGAATAACATACTTATTTGGGAATCTTTTTAAAAATTTTAAAGTTGGACCAGATGGACTACTAAGCATATCTGGATGAATCGGCCGGCAACAGTTACTTTCTTACAAAGTTAATTTAAAAACTATTCACACCACACAAAATTTCAGTTAATACTTTTAATTACGCCTTATTGTTGGATAGACAGAGCCACAAGTTCTAACAATGTTGAAATAAAAATACTAATTTTTATGCTAAGCTTTATTTATTCCAATATCCATACTAATATTATAAATGCAAAAGTATGTTTGTCTGCCTGTCCATCTGTCTGTCTGTTACGCTTTCACGGCTATAAACCGCTGGACCGATTTTGAGGAAATTTGGAACGGATATAGTTAAAGAACGGGGGTCAAACAAAGGCTACATTTTGGCACGATATAAGCTGGCTGTATGATTGTCTGCTAACAAAATTGTTGAAAAAAAAAACTACTTAATTATTTACTGCGATGGTCCAGCGAATCAAAGTGGATCTCTTGGCCTCCGACACGAGTAGAGAGTTCTCCATTTCCCCCTTTTTTACGCCTGGCAAATCGGCTCTTTGGAGAGCTTCCAGGTCTCTATATACTACATCCCTCCAGCTACTGGACAACCAAGGGAGTAATCATCATAATTTTAGCCGCTGGCTGTCCACTGCTGGGCATTGGCCTCCCCAAGATATTTTAAAAGGGCCGGTTGGAAGTGGCCTGCGTCTAGCGCTTGCCGGCATCCTTCTTCAGGTCATTAGGAGATGGTAATAATTTATAAAAATAATTTAACTTTTCCCCAGAGCTGTCATTGTAATTAATGATTACAATTGTAATTGAATTGTACAATTGTAATTAATGCTTCTCGGTTTCTTCTCAAAGGACGTCGGGTACTCTTTGAAGTAGAGCCTTTTCGTAGTTATTCAAGTAAGTATTTGTTTACGAATACATTTTATTATTGAAATAATTGTTATTTTTATTCTACCGTCAAAGTTTTTTTATTGTAATCAATATATATGTATCTATACCATAAAATTAGGAAAATGCGCATGGTAGGCGATTTTCTTTTACCTATGATCCTTATAATTAATACTTAGCATTAAGGACAACGCTAAGATAATGATGGCTTTCTAACTCTACCCTATTTTACATATTGCCTCACTTCTTCTATCAACAATTTAGTTTTTTTCTCAGTGTAAGATTATTATTTTAAAAAAACATGTATATACACAATTTGTTTCTCTCTACCCTTGGCTGGAAGAAATTGCATTACCGATAAGTTCACCTTTGTACCTACTAATTTTTACAATCGATCCTTTACCATCCAATCATGTATTTGTTATTGTTGCAATAAAGTGTTTATTCATTCATTCATTTATTTATCTTGTTATAATTGATAATCCTTCTCTCTAAATTATAAGAAGCGGAATGGGAGGGGAAATTGAGAATTGCTGCTATTGTTTATTTTGCTTTTAATACTTTTTTATTTTTTTACTATGGCTAATATATTTTATGATAGGTATATATGTATTAATATGTATGTATGTATGTATATATTGACTATTTATTATGTATGTTATGTAAGTTTATTATATTTGGTATTTAAGTAAATGTTATTTTTGCACCCACAAACTGTTCTCTGCTTGACCCAAAAGTTGACTGTTAGATAATGCTTTTAGCATTAAGTCCGCCTATTTTATTTTTACAATAAAGTTAAATAAATAAATAAATAAAATTAATTTAATTATTTCCGAAGTATCTAAGTTAGTAATAATACATTAGTTGGTATTAGTACACAAGACATTGAACAGTAAAAACAAACCTTGAAAGGTCTTAAATAACCGGCAATTGAATGCGGCGTTACGATAAGCAAACCTGTTTCAGAACAAAATATAATTAACCTAGAGGCACGCCATTTTCATTTCCCCTATGCGGGGCAGTGGTCCAACTACTCTGTCCAACTAGTAGGACCGTGCGGGTCTTTACTAGGGGCAATTGTCCAACTTTAAAAATAGTTGGACTACAACACCTTTTGGGAGTCCTGGCTGTCTGATACGCTTCAGCTATACCGCTAGACCGATTTTAATGAAATTTGGTATGGATATAGTTAAACAATTGTCAAGCATAGGCTATTTTAGGGTGCGATATAATCGAGTCTCAAGCGGCCGATCCGGGGGCAACAGCTAGATCTATCCTAACTAATATTATAAATGCGAAAGTGAGTTTTTTTTTTGGTTTGTTACACTTTCACGTCCTATCTACGAAACCAATCTTTCTGAAATTTACACATAGAAGTATTGAGAAGGACATAGAGTACCTTTCATTCCGCGAAAAAGCACTGTTCCCAAGGGAAATTAACGCGGACCAAGCCGCGGGCGAAAGCTAGTACCCTATAAATTTAAAGTAAACACATAAACCTCACAGTCACTGAATGTCTTGAAAAAATTCACGTATTTGCAGGATATAGGAATATAGCCATTTTTGCAAAGACAAAGCTGTTATTGTGCTTCTGTTTACGCTCTATGTATAGAGCCATTTATAGAGAGTCAATCTCACGAGTTATCTTTGCAATTTCGTTATTTTGTATCAAAAGATAAAAATAGAATCAAAACCGGGTTACGGGTACGGAACCGATACTCATCGAAAAGTTAAGTTTATTATTTTTACTTTTAAATCATATAAGTACTACAATTAGATATTTAATGGCATTTTACAACCTTGAAAACTTTTTTAACAAATAAATACAGAAAGAAATTGGCAACAATTTTTTATGGTTTTCAAGCAATATTGTCCTAATGAAGTATTTTAAAATGTAGTTCTAAGACCAAAATGACACTTAGTTGGCAAATAAATATATTATTATTATATTTTTGTTTTAAGTACTACACATTTATACGATAAATTACGTTCGTATGGAATTGTGACGAAAACACATAGCTTTTAGCATTAGAATCAATAAGAGAGTCTGTCCTAACGCAAGAAGTTCCTAATCCTATGGTTTTAGGTAGGGTCGTAAGAACTTCCTAATTATTTAGCAAAAAGGGAAGTAGCCTTTCTTGGAATATTACTACATCTGAAGATACACACTGATGAAGTTTCTATTTGCTATTTAAATTCCCAAACAAATCACAATTTTTCACAGATTATTATCAACTAATTTTATTATATCTGTGAAACGTGAAATCTCCCACCAGTGTAGTAACAATTTGACCAAAGATAACGAATTTCGTCACACTTCAAATTTAATTAGCAGAAAAACAACTTTGAGAAATGATTGCCTATTTATCGCAGAGTACATAATAGTACCCAACTAGGTAAGTACACTAATTACCTAATATCTATTTATGACTGTACTGTGTTCATCTGTATTGCTTCGACCACGCAGTTAGAGAATAGCCTACATAGGTATGTATTTATTTTGGAACGAAATAACTAATATTTTGATGCTTTACAATAAGTATTACTTTTAAGTACATATAAAACTTATAACCCTTCCAGAAAGAATGCACTTGAAAATTGATTTATAAATCTACAATGAACGCAAAAACAAATTAAAATTTAAAAGGGTAAGTAGGTACATTAGGTGAAAAAAATAAGGATAAAGTTGTAAACTTTTATTCGTGGCTTACTGTGCACACTTAATTTATCAATGAAGTCAAAAAGTTAGTGTACTCATAACATTTAGTTATTTATGAGCCACTTCGTTAAGAGTATGAATAATTTATTATAACCTAAATGCAAAGACAGATAAAAGAAAAACCAGCGTTGAAACTTTATCTTATTATTCATTCAGTAATCTATTATGGATTTATTTTAGGTAAGTATAGAAATTTCATTATCATCTGGAAAATTAATATTTCATAAGTTAGGTCGCATAGCAAAATGTAGGTACTTATTCAATGAATACTCTTCTGCATAAATTTAATCTTTGACGCATTGTGTGTGTTCCAATTTCAACTTCAATAATGCCTCCATTTTCCTATGATCTGTGTGGTCATTAGAGAGATTGCCCTAGATTGAAGTTAAGTATTTCTTTTGTTTCCCCTCAAATGCATCATCAATTCAAACAATAATGAAGCTTGTGACCTTTGGCATTAGCTTTCGATTTGCTCGCTTTAAATTAGTTGAACGAATTTGGGTATTTTGGTGTAAATGATGCTAGGAATCGTATATTGGTGTGGGATTCTGTTGATTTTTTTCGTAATAATATGATTCACTCAGAATGTCCGATTTTTCCATAGTATAAAATTTGCGTGGTCTCTTTGACGCCAGTCAATTTTTTTTTAATCTATTAATTTTTAATTCGAATTACCCGTCACTGCGTTCAAATATCTATTTTTCGACTGTTACTTAAATAAATATTTTGAAATAAGAACTGATATTTTTTTCTCACATGCCAGCACGCTCGTCCCTTACACCGTGCTAATAAGGTGTACCAACTTTCCCATTCAAGCCTAACATTGCATTGCATTGCGGGTTCCCACGGAGCCGAGCGTGTCTTTATGTCGCTTGATGCGATTATCTGTCTTCGCTACATAATTTTCCATGAATGTAATAAAGTTTGGAAGGAGCTCTACCGACAAGAGCCTAGCTCTTAAATTTATGTAATATATATATATATATAATGTACCTAAAAGTGGCCATTTTAAGCAATACTGCAATTTGTAACTATAGGGAATTATAATTTAATATGATTAAAATTAACTTCAGATCCGTAACCATAATTACAGCAGAAGGATTTTTGATAACTTGTGTTTTCATTGAGTAATGATTTTTAAATGACGGTGGCGCTAGTTTTCACCTTAAATAGACTACGGGCTGGTGTTGGGAGATGCCAGGAGAGCAAGGTAAAGTGGGGATTATCGACATAAAACCTTTGTGATTGCGGGGCTGTGCAGTCTATGGATCATCTCATGATATGTCCTAACTGCCCTGACTCTTGTACAGCTGAGGATCTAGGAGCGGCCATCGATAGAGCAATCAATGTACCCACAACTGGTCAAAAATAATATAAGACACCACAGAACAGAGATATTATCCGAATGGAAATGTTTTAACGCGTGTTTAGTTCCAAGATGAGTGTGGCAACGTATTCTCTCTTCTTATCTTCATTTAATACATCTAAACCACACCACACCTTATTAGAAATGTATTAAGTAGTTTACATCAAAGCCACCTAATATTATCGACCAATAATATTAGCAATAAATGACCAAAGTCCCCGCTCATTTTTTTCTGTGTGAAACGTTGGCTTGCAAGCCAAACTAGTGAAACGTTTTTCGTGCGCTATGCCACTTGTTAATATTTCTAAATTATGTGTAAGAGAAACCATTTCGTCTCGAATCAAGGAACGGTAGATAACTATTACCGCATCCACATATTCATGATCCCAGGTCTCGCCATCATTTCCATTCATCTTGGAAGCTGAATGCGTATTTGTTATGTCTAATTACTCTCTTAATTAGTTATTATAACCGGTATGTTATGATGTATGTAATGGACACGGGCGGCTTCTTTTGTTATTAGAGAGCAATGGGACAAGTGGAGTTTAATTTTTTTTTCGCGATAAATCTTGGCTGCTTTTTTTGTTAATCTGACGCAATCCACAATTGTATTTTGTTTCGTACTTATATTGTCAAGCTTAAATTTTATATATAAGAAGCACGCCCCGGCTTCGCGTGGGCATAAAGACCTACCTCTTGAATCACTCTATCTATTAAAAAAGCGCATCGAAATCCGTTGCGTAGTTTTAAAGATTTGAGCATACAAAGGGACATAGGGACAGAGAAAGCGACTTTGTTTTATACTAGGTACCTATGTAGTGATGATAGTGATACCTATTCGTCATAATCTAGGTTTGGAAGATTGTTTGGTGAAAATACAGAGGTAAATGTTTATTCATCTTAGCCGAGATAAATGGAAATTTGTATGGCAAAAGTAGCGAAAGCACAACAGATTTACCAGAACAGACATTATTTCTTACATACAATAAAAAGAAAACAAACAAAAATAATCTAACTTAATAAACTAAACAAAATAAAACTTATAAACTAAAAATTACCTAAATTGGGCCCCCTTGGCAGGGTTCCCATCACGCAGGCAGCATTCCCGCGCTGAATAGCGATGGCTATCCGCTGAGCGAGAAAGCTGCCCGCGCGAGGGTCTCCTGTTGTCTCCTTTAATCTTTTATTTCTTTGTTATTTTAATCAAGTATTGGTATTCAGTAATCTGTGAACCCATCTTGAAAACTATTTTGAGCTAAAATAGCAATGCACTCATAGCGACATCTATGATCATCATGACGCACTATATAATAATATCGTAAGCACCATCTAGTACTAGCTCTTTGAACTAATGTAGAACTAAAATATGTTGGTCGCATTATGTACTTTCTAGTTCAAGGCGTGTATGACAGATGGCAATGTGTGTCTCATTTTTACTTTTAACGTCCTCTTTACGGAACTTAAAATTAGGAAATTTAGTAGATACAAGGGTGCTACTTATTTCGGTAGGTCTTTATCTTTTAATTACACCTTTTTTCCTCTAAAAAATATCACGGATTTAATAAAAACAGGACTCATAGGTACCTATAAAATAATTTTTATATGCCTTTTCTTTTAGTTTTTTTTTTTCTTAATTTCGTAATGCCTTCCTCATATTTAGTTACTTATATAATTAGGTATATCTACCATGTGCCTATATCACAGATAATATTACCATATCGAAATATGTAACCAATTGATGTTATATCGTTCCTTATTTTCGTTTTCGGTAACCGCTTTTCATCAGGTAGGCCCTAAACCTGCATAAAAAAACCCCGAGTCAGACTAGGGACTAATCTGGCCATAAAACTTTATTCAAACAAAACGCCAACTCACTGAAGGGTTGAGGGATTACCCTGGGGCAAAATGGGCTATTACTGCTCAAAGTAAAACTTGTAATAAACGGGTTATATTTTGTTTAATATTTTGTTTAGTCACAGCGGGTACCTGATTGTGTTTTCAATCTATGTGTGGGGTTAAAAATATTCTTAAATAGATAATAATGACAAGTTTTTGAAAGAACGTAGAAGAAAAAAAATAAGTAAGTACTCACCAGCTTCTTTCTTTTTTTTAATACACTAGGAAAGTGTTAATTAGGTTGTTAGTAGATATAGATACGGTTAATGTGATATGAATGAAATTTAATGATAAGATATTTTGAGAATTAGGTACATATTTATGCAAATAAAAGGAAACGAGACGCGATCAAAAGTAGCCCACTCTCCTCCATACAGTACAACCACAGAACATCCACCGACCAGAGAGTATAAGATGTCCTGAAGAAGGTCGTAGGCAAGCGCTGCTTATTCCGATGATTTAAGTAAGTATTTCACTCTTTTTCTTACCTTCAAACTGGTAGTACACAAAAATACTGATTTTAATGCAAAGTTCATAGAATAATTACGCGCACCCTTTAATTTTTTAATCTATGGCTAATAGGCAAGATAAGAATTTGATATAGTGAATAAGATATACGAGTAATTTAAACTAATACAAGAATATCGAAAAAAAAATCTAAACATTGCGAAGTCATCATCGCATAAAAAATGGGATTATTTTGATAGATCAGCCATCTCTTCAATCTGAAAACCTATCAATCATATGCTAAACATTACAATACAATTTTCATCACTACGCGGGGAGGATACGGTCTATTGTAATGGTCAAAATAATCGCTATTCTCTCAACCCTCTATGCTTAGTCACGTTTTAAAAAATAAACTTTGTCTATGGTAAGCGAAACCGGGTCATTATCTCTTTATAATGCTAAGCTATTAGCAATAAACAAAGATTAGAATGTTATATTTTTAAATCGAGGGTATATTGATATGTAAGGATTAAGTTAACAAACAGTAGAGTCAAATGTATGGCAAATATGGGTATTAAGGATTTAATAGTTTAAAATATATTTGTATTTATGACCTAGGGGTTGCAAATTTTTTAATGTACCTAGGTTTGTAATAAAGTAAGATTATGTGAAACATTTATATTTAATAATTATTGGACTTATTGTATCCTTCTTTCCTTATGTTTTTAAGGCTCTGTCTACCCCGCATGGGATAAAGGCGTGATTATATGTATGTATGTATGTATTTACTATCTTTTTTTGTCACAATAGTTTCAATCTTTTTCTTGTCACAACTGCTAGCGGTTCAGGTTTATTAGCACCATAATGAAAGATTGATAACTTTTTCCTCAAAAAACTAAAACCGACTTCCATTTGATTACTGGGGCTTCGTCAAATTAGAATAACTTAGGCACCTAGGTGTGCAGGGTCAACTGAGCTTGTTATTAACACTCATATGAGTTATCTAATACCAAGGGACATCGAGTGTCATGTATAAACCGTTATAGCGACCGTGAGGGGGTTCAAAAGCTAATACCGTGGTATGCAGGATCAATTAACCTTGCAAATTACCTCATTATCAAACAAGCAACTTATAAACATACGAAAAATAATTTATTCGATTTAACCGATTTACGAGAATATCGAATATTCAAGAATAGTTAGTTAATAAAGTTTTCCGGTTATTTTGATTTTAAAACTAAACTACTGCGTCAATTTTGATAAACTTTCTATGAGAACAAATTAAAACTATATCCATTCGAACAAAAAAATAATTTTTAAAATCGTTTCAGAAGTGACGGAGATTTGAGGTAACAAACATTAAATAATAAAATTCAGCCGATTGAGAACCTCCTCCTTTTTTGGAAGTCGGTTGAAGAGTACAATGAACGCATCATTCGAACTCTTGAAACCCTGCAAAGAAAGATCGTCATAGTAGGTATTGTACCAAATTCATGTAACAAAATAACCATTTTTTTTTTTATTTAAAAACACAATCCTATGCAAGGAATTTAAAATTTTTCCATTTTAATCTATGATCCTACGTAACCGAACCATACAAGCATATTAAAAAATAATGACCATCAGTGGCCATAATGACCCATAAAATATGACTAACATCCCTTAAACGATTTCTTAGCTAGCCAACCATATCTTTTCATAGTGGTTGCGTCTTAAAGGGGTGGCCACACCCCGATCATTGATACTATAAATTAACTTTATGACATTACAATAGAGTCAAGGATATGGTGTCTAGAATTATTTTAAAGGAATATTTGGAAAAAAATAGTTTTGTTTTTTTACTTTGGGAGAAAGGAAGATGGAAAGTTATTTACGCTTGGGTTCGATTCCCACAGGAAGCGTAGTTAGTTTTTCAGTTTAGTAAGGAAATCGCAGGCTTTAATCACCTGATTTTCTAATAATAAAGATGATTCCGTGGTTCGGAAGTTAAGCTGTTGGTGCCGGCTGCCATCTTCAAGTCGTTAAAGGAACCACGTCAGAGGCCGAGAAGCGGTTCCGAAGAACTCTAACACCAGGGTGTGCATGGTCGATTGACCATGTCTGTGAAAATGATGACGATAGTTTAGGCTTGTGATGCCTTGATACACGAAATGATGGTGATGATGATTTACGCTTGTGATGCATTCAGAGTGTCACTAGCGCGCTGATAACTCGTGGACTAAGATGTTTCGCCGCAATAACCATTAATACTGACACTCTCACCCTACAAATCGAAAACATAAATGCAAGAACCTGATTGCCTGCAGAAATTGGTATCACTATCACTACATAGTATAAAACAAAGTCGCTTTCTCTGCCCATATATCCCTTTGTATGCTTAAATCTTTAAAACTGCACAACGGATTTTGATGCGTTTTTTTAATAGATAGAGTGATTCAAGAGAAAGGTTTTTGTGCGCATGCGAAGCCGGGGCGGGTTGCTAGTGTATTATATATTTGACTTGCTACCAAGAACGGTGGCATAGATTGTTTGCTAAATTGAAATGCTCTTAAAGAAAAGTAGTTGAACAAAATGGTCTACGTCTATATCGTGCTATCTACATTGATTAATTACAGAACATGTGTCTAATAGTCATAGACCCAGGGTACACGTGACGTGGAGGTAAAATTACTAGAAGTATCTAATAAATTAATTTATCATCATTTATGCGCTATGCAGACTGTATTCCAAGCCAAATTATGGCTTCGAAATCCTGGGCCAACTAAACTTTTTTTTCCTTAGCTATGTGTCCCAATGCTGGGCAAAAGCCTCCCCTCTTTTTTTTTACATGCGTCCCTGTCTTCGAAGACTATACGAGAAGCTATCCTGTGTATCTTCTTAATTCACTTTGTTGTTTCGTTTAAAAAAAAGTGGTAAGTATAGTTGAAGTGTCAAAACTGGCGAGAAAACGCCATGGCTTGGGATACATGGAAGGTGAGTGGGGAGGCTTTCTCATAGCAGTGGGACATAAAAAGCTAAAAAAAAAAGAATAGTGGAATATTCAGTGTATTTTTAACATGATTGTGGTAGTAAACTTTATTGCATAGACAAAAAGATGATAACCCAAAAATGCAAAGGCGGACATCTCCCATGAAGAGATCCTCTTCCAGTAAACCCGAAAGTATTTATGTTAAGTAAGTTATGTTATATAATTTTTACATATCTGTACTCATTGAAGAAATACCTATAATGTAATGCATAGTTATGAAAAAAATGCATATCCATACTTCCATACTTCCATACTAATCCATACTAATATTATAAATGCGAAAGTCTGTCTGTCTGTCTGTCTGTCTGTCTGTCTGTCACCTCTTCACGGCTAAACGGATGGACCGATTGGGATGAAATTTGGTAGGGATGTAGTTAACGACCTGAGGTCAAACATAGGCTACTTTTGGGCGCGATATAACCGAGTACCACGCGGGCGGAGCCGCGGGGAACAGCTAGTTTACTATAATGCAATGTTTTAAGTACCTACATTTTTGATAACATTTCTGTTTGTATAATTAAAACAATACAAAAATTTTATTTTCAAAAGTCACAATATAAAACTTTAATATAATAAATAAAAGAAAATAACTTAAAAAAAAATAAAACTAAAGACTTAAATAATACTAAATAAAAATAAAACAAAAACAAAAATACTTACCAAAAATCATAGAAAAGGTCCATGTGGCAATGTTCCGAAGATGCTGGCAGCATTTCCTCGTTGGATTGCCAAACTTATTAAAGAAAATTGCATACATGGAAGTGACATTATAGAAAGAGAAGAAAGTTATTTTTTTTACTTAAAATATCATCTCCATTCCAGTATAAGTTTATGTCTTTGTTAAGACATTACTTTGGTTTCAATTATTGCAATCAACCACTGTGAAATAGCCTTAATACAACCCTTATGGTATGGCCATCACTCACCCTTAGGCGAAGGCTTACTGATGCTATCTTATAGAACAATATGTTGTGACATAGATCGTAATTAAATAATTATAATTTGAAAGTACAAAAGCTACAATACAAAAGCATAAAAGCTGTATAGAAACCAAAGGCGGGTAAAACCGCGGGGTACAACTAGTTATGGATAAAATTTGTGTAGTGACGATAGACTACCTATGTTTTCTCTTTCCTCTCAGAATTATTGAGTTAATGTTTGGTTTTTTGTTATAAAAAATATCGATTTACTGTAAGCATGAGTAAGTTTTAATATTTTGAAATATATAATTACCAAAGAAAACAAGACCTTCCAAAAAG
Source organism: Apomyelois bistriatella (assembly GCA_947044815.1). NCBI lineage: Eukaryota > Metazoa > Arthropoda > Insecta > Lepidoptera > Pyralidae > Apomyelois > Apomyelois bistriatella. The sequence continues at coordinate 13,964,878 of OX345691.1, forward strand.
TTAAAAAAAATGTTTTACCGCCGCGAATGACTGCTTACCATACCACACAAACAAAACGTACAATCTTCGCCACGAAAGATGAGACCTGACGAATCACGTGGGTTGACTTTTTTTTTATCTGGATATAATACAATCCTTAGTATGGCAATCAAACATATAGCTTATTTTTGGCAGTGGGTATCAAGTTTTAGAAAAATGTTCTTCATTTTGTCTAGTCACAGTCAAGTCAAGGCAGTAGTCATGTCTAGTCAAGTTAGTCAAGGGCTAAGTGAAGCGGTGGAAGTTTCACTTAGCTTTATCTTGGGAGATTTTGGTGATAAGGATTAAAGTCACTTTTACGACATTGTACCACTTCCCAACACTCACGCTTGTTCACGAACACTTAGCGAATAATAATCCACCTTCATTATGCACAAATACTCGAAAAAACACTAATATTAGAATATAAATACAATGACGATAAATGTGCCCCTAGTATGAGTTTTTTTTAACGCAGACGCTAGCGACAGCGTTAGGATTTTGTATGGAATTTCTTAGTTGCCTTACTATCCGCCAGAGGCACTGTACAGGTTTGCCATACTAAATCGCTAACGCAGTCGCTAGCGTCTGTGTTAAGAAAAACTCATACTAGGGGCACTGAGCGACTTTAGCTTGGCGCCAAAACCCCGTGGTTTGACTTGCGCAGTAGACCTAGCTTAGATCTTCTTTCTTTAAGCTTAAATGTTGAAACAAAAACAGACAAAATAGGTACTATGAAACCTTGCTTCGGTCAAGATTTTTGTAAGTTAGGCCCTTCGTGGTGAGGCCTGAACCCCGAACTACCTAAACGGCAGTTGTGCCTGTCGCCCTCTTTGATAAACCTATGAAATGAACGTAAAAATGCGATTGGTCTTTAAATATCTATTTCTTAATTCCTTCAGATCTAGACTATGACTTAAGGAAATTTTAACGTATAATTATAGTTTTAAACAATTTACTTATAGCGGCAAAATTAACATATACCTACATTATCACTACATAGTATAAAACAAAGTCGCTTTCTCTGTCCCTATGTTCTTTGTATGCTTTAAAACTACGCAACGGATTTTGATGTTTTTTAAATAGATAGAGTGATTCAAGAGGAAGGTTTTTATGCCCATGCGAAGCCGGGACGGGTCGCTAGTAATGTATATAGTTTTAAACTATTTACTTATTGCGGCAAAATTAACACATACGTAATCTGACAAAATTGTGAAGTCTAGCTATTACGGCTCTCGAAATAAAGCCACTGACAGACAGACTGACAGCAGAGGCTCAGCATGACACCCATTTGACACTGTATACACAAAACATAATACTTGAAACAGTTTCTACGTTATTATTGACATAAATGCAATCAAAGCCGCGGGCAACGGCGCCTAAATAATCATTGGATTGCAATAGAATTAGCTGATGCAAAACACTACCATTGTACGTAGGGTCATCACAGTTTATTTAATACGAGTATTAATGTGGGCACATTGAACTGCCAGATGGAACGTGGGTGTCGTCAATGAGGCATGAACGAAGGGTCCGAGGGTCCGTAAGTCGTACAATTTATTTTAAAGTGTAGATACATTTTATTGTACATACGTTGGCGACGAATGTTTGGTCAGAACGCCTCGGGAGCCGACAGAAGGATTAAAATGGTACAATTACGTCATGTAGATGATATTCTACTTTGTTTTATAATTTTTCTTTTATTTTCTTGTGTTTGTTTTCTAATTTTTTCATTATTGAAAATACTTAAAGCACTTATGGGCACCAAGGCACCACCATACGCGGTGCGTTATAAAACCCATACTAAAACCGCGCCGCGTTCCGTGTGTGTTCCATACAATTAAATATGTTTTTAAGATTTAAGACAAGCTTTATTATACACGAGTTAACAAAATAATTAATGTCATTAAAGGAAATGTTGACATACCTATTTGGCCCGAGTAAAAAACTATTTGATGAGTATCATAGTAGTGTATAAAGTTATAATGAATTAACTTATATTGTCCATGTGTTACAAAAAATAAAAACAAAATGCTATTGCTAAGGTAAAATTAGCACAACTAGTGATAGAAGAAATTCCAAACGCAAACCATAAAACCTAACCAAACTCATTTTTTGGAGACATTAAAAATTATCCTCAACTTTGTTTGTTAATTAATTCATGTACACTTCAAATACAAACAAAGGACACTTAAAATTAGGAAATTTAGTGCAAGGGTGCTACTTATTTCTACAGAAATTTCTTTCTTTATAATGATGTGAACCAATGCTCATGAAAAGTAATCATTTTCCGATTTTCCACTGTGTAAAGACGGGTTATCGAATACTGTTAATTATAAGTACAGTCGAGGGCAGATAAAAGTGACTTTTCTACCGTAACTACCATAGTGACTGGGAGGGTTTATATGCCCCCAATTGTACACATACGACCCACGTCGGAGGCGATACGGCACGGAGTCAACATTCGATCGACACCCCTACCCCGGGTGCATTCAAATTAATATGCCACTGCATCTGTTTGTGTACACTTGTGGACAAAAGTTCTTTACAAAACATTAAGCGATAAAATGGGAGAAACAATTTCATTTATTTATTACGTGTAAATACAAACAATGGAAACTTAAACTTAGGAAATTCTGCGGGATCAATGTCGTGATGTTAAGAACTTCGTATGTCTACACTTTATTAATACTGAACTGCTACTTTTTAATACCTAACAAGTAGTAGTGTTGTTCTTTTTTAAAATTTCTTGAAATTAGTACTTCTATAAGTCACTCTTCTTTCAGTCTGTTAAAATTAACTTTTGTAGATTCTTGAATACTTTTGCTCTACCTTGTGAATAACTCGTTAGTATCTTGTGGGTATATTTTAAGAATTCACAATTTTGAATCTTGGGGCTCAGGATAAGAACAGCATTTTTTGTCAACATGATGACACTACAGGTTATTGAATTTGACATGGTGATATTTAAATGTATACCTTCTTATTAATTTTAAGTCGTGTTTATCTTTCAAGTTGTGTTCGTTATAAATAAATTAAAAAAATAGCTGAGGGTTCTTGACCACATAATCTCATTTTAGCAGCTAGTTTCTTCCAGTTAATTACATTACAATGATGTTAACAAAATGAATAAAAGTAAAGGGCGGACTTAAGGCCAGGTGAAATAACTGATTTGATTACTCTTTTCTTTTCTACATGAGACCTAATGTGTGTAACCAAATTATGCTATTGCTCTCAAACTTTCTGACTCTTTATCTACATATAACCTAAATTCATATAAATCTACTATCATATTCATATGTTTTCTTGTTAGAATAATATTGTTTATCATGCTGTGTGCACTCGCTTTTGGTTTTACAACCAGCCATTGTATACTGTAGTGGTGTTTTACTTTAAAAATGTTTAAGTTGTAATACTGTTGTGTGCACCAATAAATAAATAAATATACAACACGAGACATAAACATGTTTGAATTTGAGTAAAAATAGGCAATAACACTTTTCTCACCAACAGTACTTGCAGACGACGTACGCGGGTACTTCGATCCCACTTAAGATTTTCGACATTAGCATACAAAATTATGGTAAATTTGTATTATATTCTGCTTGTTCCATGGTTTGCTTCGCGGTAACGCACGAGACTAAACGGTCGATTAATTTCATTTTACGATCGATTTTGGACATTATCGGGATATATTACATCATATTTATATCTACAATTTCTTAGATATCAATATAAAATACGTTTAGTCTTCTTTCTAGTTTCAAACTGTTAAAATATTTTTATTCTAACATTCAGGTTGGTCATTGACGTAAAATCTATCGTGTATAAAAACATTACTATCACTACATAGAATAAAACAAAGTCGCTTTCTCTGTCCCTATGTCCCATTGTATGCTTAAATCTTTAAAACTATGCAACGGATTCGATGCGGTTTTTTTTAATAGATAGAGTGATTCAAGAGGGAGGATTTTTATGCCCATGCGAAGCCGGGGCGGGTCGCTAGTCTACAATTAAATCAACAATTGTTTAGAAAAAAGACAATTATCTTATTTCAAATACTTACCTATTTAAATATGTACCTAAGTACCTACTAACTCATCATCATCCTAGCGTTTTCCCGGTTGCATCCTCAGTCGGTTGCCTCGGAGCCCAGGGTCCGCTTACCTACTTTTTCTACTTCACTTCGCCTGGTTTTCGGCATCCTTGTTGGTGAGTCTGTTTGCACGCATATCCCGCGCCACAAAACAAATACAAAACCATACAAAACCTTAATAATTTTAAAATTAGCTTGTTAGTTATGTTTTTTATTATACTAGAAACTCATGTACCGTGTACGTGAATGACATCTATGAGTACTTACCTATTTATATCAGGATAACCACAGATTTATTATAAGAAATTGCAGCTGGACTTTTCAAATACTGTAAGTAATCCATTTAACGATATCCATGCGACATCTATTGACATTGAATAGAAAAAATAAATCCACACTCATTCACTTCAAATTCAATTCGAAACATCCGAAATTTGGGATTTTATGGACAAAACGCCCGCAGGCAAGATTACAAGTTAACCCTACTGACCAAAAATTCGGTCGCAATAACCCTTTCAGAAAAATAAACAGTAATGATGACAATTACGCTGCAAAATTTTAAACCACGTTCACCATTGTTGCAGCTAACCATATATCATTATCTTAACGAAATAATTAGGTTGCACTTAATGCAAAAATGGTCAAGCGTTCCAAAGGGCCATTGTGAACACAAATATAATTTAAATGGTTAACAATAGGCGCGTGCTCGTTATTTTTTCGTGATCGGGACGAAATAGCCGCGCGGTTGAGGGTTAACACATCTGCTTGTTTGTTGGAATCTGTGTGTTAATTTATTCAAACATGCTTCGGTACATAATGTTATCACTACATAGTATAAAACAAAGTCGCTTTATCTGTCCCTATATCCCTATGTATGCTTAAATCTTTAAAACTACGCAACGGATTTTGATGCGTTTTTTTTTAATAGAGAGTTTGATTCAAGAGGAAGGTATTTATGCCCATGCGATGCCGGGGCTGGTCGCTAGTTAGTGTTATAAAATAGTGTTGACGACTTCTGTGGTCTATTGGTCATCACGCCACGCAGCCACACCGGAGGTTCCGGGTTCGATTCCCGACCATGTCAAGATGAAAAATTATCTTTTTCCTGAGCTGGCTCTTAGATGTTTATTTATAAGCATTTATTATCAACATATAGTTTCTTTGTGTTGGTATCCCATAACACAAGACAAGTCTCTTAGGGTTCAGCTCAATCTGAGTAAAATGTGCGTATATATATTTGTACATATGTATTTAGTGTTCCGTAGTGTTTTTAACTCAGACAGAATCAACTCAGCAGTATATGCTTATAGGTAACAAAATGTATGTTAGCAATAAATAATTATACTAATTTCAGTTTGATTATATTAATTAAATGGAAACTCTGAAACAAGGCGAAATAGGATTGATTGACCGTACGACCTATTTTATAGAGTAAAAAAAGCATTATACTGAATAAGAAAAAAAATATACTTAAGTAAATAAGAAAGCTTAGATTGCTAGTCGCCAATTGTGCTTTAACTTTTCCACTTTTGTTTCCTTATATTTCTTATTTTATTGAGCTACTAGCGACCCGCCCCGGCTTCGCATGGATATAAAAACCTTCCTCTTGAATCACTCTATCTATTAAAAAAACCGCTTTAAGATCCGTTGCGTAGTTTTAAAGGTTAAAGCATACAAAGGGACATAGGGACAGAGAAAGCGACTTTGTTTTATACTATGTAGTGATTTAAAAAAATATATATAAATAATACCATATGTAAGAATCAATCTAGTAGTAGAAGCTAAAAATAATAGTATAAGTGCCTATCTAATACCAGAAGTTTAAATTACATGTTAAGTTAAAGTCAAAATAATAGTGAAATTTACCTATTTTCGGTTACGGGCGATGATTAACTAGGGCTGTCCCTTAAAAGAGAACTGTCGAAATTACTAGACGAATCCATATGATAATTAAATATTACGACATTCATACCTATTACAGAATACTATACTAGTAATACCTGGTGGCCTACTATCATCTCTTAAAACCATGCAAGATCCAGTGAGTAAGGGGGATGTCGCCTTACATCACGTAGCGCGCTATCCCGCTTACTCACTGGAACTTGCATGGTTTTTAGAGATGATAGTAGGCCACTTGAACAGTGTTATGTATTTTTTCTAGCTGTTGCACGCAGCTTCGCTCACACAGTATTTGTTATATCATGGTAAGGGCCATGTCTTTTTTCAGAATATACTATCTTTCTTTATGCCAAATTTCAACTGTTCGATCGTTGTGGCGTGATAGAGTAACAAATATTCACCTAACCCACAGAGAAACTAACCATACCAAAGTTGTACAATTATAAATTTAGTAACTGCTTTTATAGTCAAAATAAAACAAAGTCTGGTTATTTACACGTAATAAAACTCGGCTGGAAATTGATCAGTTTACTTACAGGATAGGAAACTACTATGAATAGACATAGGCTACTCTTTGTCCTAAACATATACGGAAACAAAGCCCCGGTAGAAATCTAGTGTCAATAGATATTAAGATGATACCTTGGTGAACACTAGCGCCACCATCAGTTAAAAATCATTCTTCACCGAAAACACAAGTTATCAAAAATCCCTAATTAAGGTTTTGGATCTGAAGTTAATTTTTAACATATTCAATTATTAAATTATACTTCCATATAATTAGTTACAAATTCCAAAACTGTTAAATGTGAAAAACTATAATTTAATCATTTTAATATGTTTAGAATTAACTTAAGATCCAGAACCTTAACTACATAAGACGGATTTTTGATAGCTTGTGTTTTTTGTGAAAAAATTTTAATCGATGGGGGCGCTAGTTTTCACCAAGGTATCTTCTTAAAATGAAAATACAGTGACAACCCTAAACTACATTCTTTGAGGTCACTTACTTCGTCCTTGCGACAATTTGACTGCGGTCAATTAAAGGCGGTCGTTGCGTTTCCCACGGCTTTTTTATATTCGGCACTATAAGGACAATAATTAGTGGATTCGTTAAAAATCATATCCGGGATTCGAGTGTCCACGCAATGCCTGGCAACGACTTTAAAAATGGATTTATGGCAGCCATTTTGAAGAATATCATTGTATTGTGTTAGTTAGAACCAAAAATAAATATATACTATGTAAATATCAAGCAGCCATAAATAGGTGGTCTTACTCAATAGTTTTATTAGTTTTATGTGCATCTTAAACAGATCTAGTAATATTGTAATTTTATTTTATTGTTAGACGAGCATATTATTGTGTATATTATATCCCTAATCAATAAATAGTTTTTTTTTTAAATTTGTATTCTCACTTATTCATGTTTCTTACATTTAGGATAGTTGCAAATTAAAACAAATTAAAAAAAAAAAATAGAGCTGAAAATAAAACATTTGAAACCCTCTTTTCATTCACGTTTTTTATCCAAAAACGTTTATAACCTACACATTCCACTAGCAATGACAAAATCGTTGAAATTTTGTAAAACATCATTAGATAACACAGCTACATCTGTCGCCCGCATCACAACACCACTCGAAACTATGAACACTCAATAAAACTGTAATGAACACTCGATACGCTCAATAATGCATTATAATAAATCGTTTGACGGGAGTTTAGTCAGCTGGGGGAAAGAGGACTTGGTGAAATTTAATGTTCATTATAATGACACAACTAGTTACCATATAGCGAAACAAAAATCTTTTAATGTAACTGGTTACAAAAAGTTACAAAATGGAAAAAATAATTCTTCTTTCACAACTAGTTATCAAACAGCGAAAGAAAAATCTTCTCTTGATACGCTGCCCAAATGACCCATAGACAAAGAACCATAGACACATAATAAAGCCCCTTTCATACAAATTTTGAAATCGACCGTGACGATATAAAAAACTGCTTAGCGTCATGTAAAATTACTCCACAGATTTTATTTCTAATTCAACGAATCATATTGTGATTTCATCTATTGTTATTTTCAATTGACAAAAACGTTTTCGCGAATCCAGTTATTTTCTGACAGGTTTAATTTGACCCACTTTAGTAACAATAGATAATGAAGAGCTTCAGTAAATTTTTAACACAATTTCTTTTTAATCTTTATTTGAAGGGTTTTTGAAAGTTACTTTGATAGTAGTGTTACATTTGTAACTAGTTGTGTCCAGCAGTTTTACGCATAGGTATATGGTGTATTGTATAAGTGCCTATAACTTTTCACAAGAAAAATTTAAAATATCATATGGATATATGTACATAACCCTAAAACTAGCCTAGAAATTGTAACAAATTTTTTATCACGTTATGATTGAAATCAAGAGATTTATTTTTTGTAAACTGTGTCTGACTTAAAATTATCGAATGTGTCGAATAATTTTTGTTGCTTTTCTACATAGAATTAGGAAATTGCGCGCGCTTTGACAACAGGCAATGCCTAAAAAAAACAATTACGATACAATTACGATTTTTTATCATTTTTTTGAGCGTTTCTCAAAAGATTTGAAACGAGCGGTCAAAATCAATCGTAGTTTTCGCATGAATTCGACACCGATTCTGTGTAAGTCAATCAAAGACTTCATATTATAGAGCTTTTTAATCCATACTAATATCCATATCCATACTAATATTATAAATGCGAAAGTCTGTCTGTCTGTCTGTCTGTCTGTCACTGTCTGTTCACGGCTAAACTGCTGGACCGATTGTGATGAAATTTGGTTAGGATGTTGTTAACGACCTGAGGTCAAACATAGGCTACTTTTGGGCGCGATATAACGGAGTCCCACGCGGGGCGAAGCCGCGGGGAACAGCTAGTTATAAATAAAATTCCTGTAGTGTAACAATGTAAACGCATCAACAGTATGATTCATAATAAAAAATAATAGTAACACATTCATTATAATTTGTCCAATTTGTTACCCACACGTTTTGTCCGGTACCGCACGCGCCCGGCGACATGTGTACATTATTGTCCTTAATAAGAGACACCGTCCTGATGGACTTTTAATCGAGTACACATTGTATTTGTAATTGTTTCATTTGATGCAATTATATCGGCAGATGGTATTGTACGGCGCGTGGTCTAGTAATTGGTGGCATCAGTCGTGGAACTGGATTGAGAATGTGCATTATTTTGTACATAAAAATAATAATTATGACGATAATAAAGTTAATTATGACGATACCTTGGTGAACACTAGCGCCACCATCATTAAAAATCACTATTCACTGAAAACACAAGTTATCGAAAATCCGTGTTATGTATTTAGGGTTCTGGATCTAAAGTTAATTTTAAACATAAATAAGTACCTATTAAATTATAGTCCCCTATATTTACAAATTGCAATATTGCTTAAAACGGCAACTTGTGAACTTGTGTTTTCAGTGAATAATGGTTTTTAAATGATGGTTGCGCTAGTGTTCACCGAGGTATCATCTTAAATGCCCTAGAGTAGCAGCGAGTGTATATGCTGTTTTTACAACTATTGGTCCTAAGAGTCCGAAAAAGTTTAAATATCGAATAGTAAAGAATTAATAATAAATATTTATTTTTGGAATGAGTTAGCAGCAGAGTTAGAGCAGTTAGAGCGGCAGAATGGCCGAGTTGCTCATAGGCATATGTAATTATGCTTTAAATTTTATTTAAAGTATAATCTAGTCTGTTTATCAGTCTGGCAATAAATCTGCGACCAAATTATTGTGATATTATTAAAATAAAAGTTTTTATAAAGGTAGATATAAGGTAGGTATTGCCACAAACTGGAATCCAGATGGACGGAGATAGAGAGGGAGACACAGAAAGAGATAGAAGGATGATTTGAGGGATTTTGATAAGGACTAGAGGCTAACATCTCAGAATCGAGAGGAATGGAAACAAAAGGGGAGGCTTTTGCGCAGCAGTGGGATTTAAATAGCTAGTTAAAAAATAAGGTAGATATCAATTATCCTTGCAACATACAATACAACAAAAGAACAATAAGTAACAATTAGTTTTTTCATTAGGTTACATAACTATACTGTATATATGACTTTACTGACTACACTGTTAATAAATAATTTTTAATTAGAATAAAATGTTTAATTTAATATATTAATTTATAAATTAAATAAAATCAAATAATTTACAGGTTTTTTAGACAGAGATTTATAAGAGTAATTGGAATATTGCGAACCTGGTCGCCATGGCGATTTTTTGGGGGAAACAACGACAATGGCGAAGTAATTTTGCAACGCGTGCTAGATGCAAAGATAAGACGACAATTACCAAGCTCGGAATTATTAATGGTTATACACACTGAGATTATATCGCATGGAGCTGTCAAAACAAATAGTTACTCACTGGTCTGCAAGGCCACGTGCCTCACAGCTCGAGATTAGGCCGTGTGAAATTGAAAAAAAAAATCCTCATAATGCCTGACGTGTGTACCAACCAAATGTTAATGCAAAATCGGAGTGCTATTCTTGAGAAGTATGACATATACAAAACCGGTGACTCGAAAGATTTTCGTTCATTTACTAAAACTCCTAAATTTTGAACCGTTCGAAAACGAACGATTTCGTTGCCTATGTCGCATGATTTGAAACAAATGGTCGAGACCACTCGTTTATGAATGATTTTGGCGTGAAACGTTAGTTCTTATATCAAATCAAACACAATTGACGTACCTATGATTATACTTAAAAAATTTATTTTATTTTTGTGCTGACTGTGCAGAAAGTACAAAATTGTGTTTATTAAAATTGTTCATCAAGGAACCAGATTATTCATAAATTTTCTTTTGACAAAGTCACCGAAAACGCCATATCAAAATTAGAGTTTTATCATTTGACAGGAAATTATGAAAACTTAATCCACATTTATTATTTTCTTGCAATAAATTAGAATATTAAAACAATAAAACATTTTCAAAATAAAATGTTTTTTTAAGAAATAAAGAAGAACTGTCTAAATTTTATAAACATACTAATAGAAAGAGACTATTAAACACGACAGTCTGTTCTAGCAATTGTAACGTCAATGGCAATATCTGAGTTTGAGATCTCAACGACAACAGATGAAAAATGTTCCGATTTGAGTAGAAAAGCATTGATTTGACTGTTTGTGATAATGATATCGCTACCCGGTCGGTGCCAATTGTATAATGAGTGGTAAAATTACGTGGCTTTGTAGGGTGCATAAATATTTTACCGACTTTAAAAAATATGGTTGTGGGTATTTTCATGTGGCCTAAAACTGACAGTAAACGACGACTGTCGAAAATATTCTTTGCTCAACGGAGCAAAGACCAATGGGTCTAACATACGTCATAAGACATTTATAATATTTTAAAATTTGTTAGAAGCCGGGCGAAGTGGATGAGTAAAGCAGAAAAGTGGACCATAGGTTCTATTATAGTGGACCATTAGGTCTTTAAATCTACAGCAAGCTAAAGACGCAACCGGGAGATATATAGATAGATGAAAATTATAGAGAAAGATATTTGAAATTCGAAATTTTATGTGAATTGATAATTTATGACTGTCGCCCTTAGTGATGGGCCAAAATTGTAAAACGCAAGTTTTAAACCGTATTCTACCGTCATTTTATGTGGTTCATTTGTAAATACCAGCAGAAAACAGTTAAAATCTAGTTTTTTCCTATTTTGGCCCATCACTATTTGTCCTTTTGAGAAATGTGCCAAATGCGACTAAACTAATCAAAGAAAAGTCGAGTCGGATAAAAATATTGATTTATTGACAGCCATAAGCAGTCGTCACACCAAATAACACGAAATAGTTGTATTATGGACTTCTAAGTGTAAACGAATGACCCATGTCGAGGCGGAAGCAGGTGGCTTGACAAGTGTTATCTAAAGGCGTCCACTAGCGGTATGGATATGTATAATTCTTTATTGTAAATAAAAGATACAAAATAATAACTTAAAATTACAAATGTACAATGGCGGGCTTATCTCTATGATAGATATATAGAAATTCCTTCCATTTATTTATTTATTTTTGGTGGATTTCTTCCAATTATTAATAACTTTAATATGGAAAGACATGTGAGTGTGGTTGTGGAACGTAAAGTCAAATAATTGGATCTTACCTATTCAAATTTCACTTCTATTTCAATAAATTTAACCACTTCAAACAAATAACACCCCTTTTTTGTCGGGGGTTAAAAAAATTAGCAGTTAACTAGAAATAGGTTTCGCACGATAATGCGCGTCAAGCGACGGCGATTGGTTGCCATTAGTGGCATTTCTATCTTGAGCTCCTCCGTGCTACAGAAGGCACGTTAAGCCGTTGGTCCCGGCTGTTATCGGTAGATGGCAGTCGTTAGGCTATGTCAGAAGCCTTAAGGCAGCCTGAAAAATCTAACAGTGTTGGCCACTAACACACCCGGGTCATGTTCCTGTGGGTCTGGTTTCCCTGTATAAAGGGTTACGGAGATCAGACGGCAGTCGCTCCATTGTAATAACCAGTTCTGCCGAATCAGGACCATGATTAATAGCATACCCTGGGCTCTGAAGCGTAAGCTTACGATGTAACCGGGAAACACGCTCGGACGAAGAAGAAGAGGCTATAAGACTGAATTACAAAACAAGATCTAAATTTTACCGTTTATATAATTTTATCTGTGTTATACAGAATGTTTCACTTTAGAAATAAAAAATCAATCTTCTACCACGCGGCGTGGAATCGAGTTATTAATAATTTATATTCCTTGGTAACAAAGTGAAGGGTTATTTCAATCTTCTAATTAATTATGAGTAAAAACAGGTGGCTGGCAGCATAAGAGAACAATCGTATGAAACGGACTTCATGTAATAAATCATGTTATGAATTCAGACAACATAATCAAAAATTATTTTCATTAAGAATAGGTACCTAAATAGTATAAAAAAAATTATCCATTTTGAGATTTTGTATTTATACTCAGAAATACAAAATTACAAAATGGCTATATAATTTTTTTTTAATAAGTACTGGTTTGATTAACTCCAAAAAGCTAACAGGTTATAACTAAAAAAAATGATTATGGTATTAAAAATTACTCATTATACTCAGTTGCCATTTTGCGTGTTTGCCCATTTGCGAGTAATCGTCTGTAATGTTAGTTTAGGATTTTTTAATTATGTAAATACTTGTCTTTATTTTGTTTTTTGAATAAAATTATATCTCCATTTTGCAAATAAATAGGTAAGTAATTACTTTTATTATTAAGGCTAATTACGGACTCTACATAGTCTACCTACATAGGGACTTACATAATTATTCTAAGGCCATAGTAACAACTACTACTTTAATATTTTGTAATTTTGTAATCGATAATTTTTTTTTTGTGTGCGACTGTGAATGTAAAATTTTATTTTATATGGGTCAAATAATAAATATAATGAAATAAAAAAAGAGATATATTTTGGAGGTGCTGGGATTTGAACCCAGGACTTTCAGCATGCGAAGCAGACACTCTACCACTGAGTTACACCCCCGGTGAGAGCTACTGACGAAATTAGTCCCTCAGTTTGTTTTGCAAGGGCACAGAATTAGTACAAGGGTCTAGATTATATCGTAACTTCGCAAGGCCAATAAATACAATGGAACACATTGAAAAGTATACCATCTTATGTACATAGGTAAGGTGGTATACTTTTCTGTGTGGCCTACTGTACTCAGTAAACTAATCTCTATTATAGCTAAGATTTATTATCCTGACGTCTATTTTCCTTGAAAATTCTTAATGGCATTATAAAATAACTGCCTCCCGATCCCCGCAAAGACAAAGATGTTAAGACTATATATATGATATATATCTATATATATCATATATATAGTCTACTATATATATATGAGATATATATGATAATAATATGATGACCCAGTAGTCCTCTTACCACTTCCCCACTCATGTGCAAATACAGTTTTTATGTAACCATAGACACGATAGAAGACTCATTTAAAAAAAAAAAACTATCTGTACTTACATTGAATCCATGACCACAAATAGGCCCTCATCATGAATGCTATTGTAATATCCTAGTAATGAACATAGGGGCGGCAGATGTAATGACACCCTTACGAGTGGTCACTTTTATTAATAACTAGCTATTGGCCGCGGATTCGCCCGCGTGGTACTACTGCTACATAGCGACGGATAGAGCATTTCTGCCTTATTCGTAAAAAATAACATACGTTTGTTTGGATTATTTCAACACAAATGTTCATTTATATAATTAAATAGCGATTCTCTTATCGTACGAGAGAAAACACATTTTTTGACCCCTTTAGAAAGGTTAATTATTTCTTACTAGCTTTCGCCCTCGTGAGATTCCCTAGGGAACAGTGCTTTTTTCCAGAATAAAAGGTTATACTATAGCTCTATGTCCTTCTCAATACTCCTAGCTAAGTGTATGCGAAATTTCAGGAAGATTGATGATTCAGTAGATAGGGCGTGAAAAGGTAACAAACAAATATACACACTCACTTTCGCATTTATAATATTAGTTGGGATTGTCTCTACCTAAAAAAATCGCAGATCACTGTCAATTATTAATCAAACACATAGCTACTTATCATATTATTTACTGTAGAGATTTGCACAGCTGAATTAATATAAATGACCTTGACATATGCTGTGTAAAGTTGATAAATCATTCGTACAAATATTGAGCAAATACATAACTGACTGCAGTTGGAATAAATATTTTTTTCTCATCTCAAAACACGTTTTTTTAATAATATTTGGTATGTTACTTTGATCGCATTTTAAATCATTTGTTAAGCGGAAAACGGACAAATGGAGAGATATCGCAAAACGTGCTGTAGCCCTTTGCCCCTAGTATGAGTTTTTCTTAACGCAGACGCTAGCGACTGCGTTAGGATTTTGTATGGAATTTCTTAGTTGGCTTACTATCCGCCAGAGGCGCTGTACAGATTTGCCATACTAAATCGCTGCGTTAAGAAAAACTAATACTAGGGGACTACACTTGAAAGAAGCAACCATGGGCGTCTACAGCCACGCGCGACCATTTTGCCTAGAGTGCCCGTCTAAGAAATAGAAAATTCTTTTGTAATGCACATTTTAGCTCCCAAACCTATCATTTTGCAAATCCATTTGGTATTACAATACAAACAAACTCTTCAGCTTTAGGTATATAGTTTTATTTATGAAGTACGAATATAAATTTATAATGACCATTTCGAAATAGAAAATACGTTTCAGATATTTTTTTTATCAAGAAGTTGTCTATTATATATTTATGACATCATAAAAATTAGGAAACAACATAATTCTCACTATAAACTGACAGTCAATATAATTAGGAAAAATTAGAGAAAACTATTAGTTTTGAACCTTACATCGTGGCTTTAGTGACCAAAATGGTATAAACTGCAAAAGGAATTAAATGCATTAGATAATTTTATTTATATCGACTATCGACAAGCGTTACCACTTCTGCAGATGTCGACGAAATTTAAAAAAGTTAACAGGTGTTTTGACAAGGGTACTGTTTACATTTGAAAAACTTTTATTGCAATGACCTTAAAGTATAAATTGCCGAGGTCAAAGTAAATAATAAATTAGTTTTACAGCAGTAAATTCTATGCGATTGCGATCAACGTTAGTTTTTTTTTCCTATGTTTATTTGATGTCTATTTAAAATAGTGATGGGCAATTTGTTACGTCGAATATATTTTTGTTTCGTTATTCATTTAAGAATTTTTTATTGTGAGATTGTCATGGTTTTTGAAAGACAAGAAAATACATAATAATGTATATCTCCAATATAAAATTTATTTTTGACTTTCTTATCTTGAAATATATATTATTAGGCTCTCCAACTATTTTACTGAGAGCTTTGGCCTGCGGTTGAGCTGGCATAGCACCTATTATGTTACGTTTTACTTATCAAGTTGAAGCTCCCTATTCTTCTCCGATATTAAAATTATTTGCGTACCAAATTTCATCAAACTCAGTTGATTGGTTAGTACCTTAATAAACAATTATTAGGATTATAGAAAATAAATGTTACGAGATTTTGATTTTGAAAATAATAAATGAAAATAGTAAACCGTTATTTTAGGAAACATCATTCTAGAAATACAAATAAAATAACATATTTTTTTTATTCTATACAAAAAAATGCCAGCTGTATCGCAATATCAAGACGTGTGCCCTTAAATCTGCTCTGATTTCTATAGTGCCCTTATTATACCACCCACATTTTTTTAAAATCTTAAGTTCGAGGCATTGGAGTAAAATAATGTCAAGAGTAAGTCGGATTCGAGCACTATGCGTTCCGAACCAAAAGCTTCTATGAATTTTAACAAACTTTTCTCTACTTACTCTTACTTTTAATATCGCTATTTAGGAGGCCCCAGATTCGATCCCTGGTCAGGTCAAAATTAAGAATGATATTTTTCTGATCGGCCTGGGTCTTGGATTACCGGAGATCGAACCCGGGACCTCCTGATCAGAGGGTAGGCTTGTTAACCGTTACTCTACAGAGGTCATCATAGTAGAGAGACCGCGCGCGATTTTATCCATACTAATATTATAAATGCGAAAGTCTGTCTGTCTGTCTGTCTGTCTGTCTGTCTGTCTGTCTTTCTGTCTGTCTGTCTGTCTGTCTGTCACCTCTTCACGGCTAAACTGCTGGACCGATTGTGATGAAATTTGGTAGGGATGTAGTTAACGACCCGAGGTCAAACGGGTTATCGTAAACTTGCCACAAAGTTAATTCGTCACGAAAAAAAGTATGCGTAAACTTGCCACACTTTTATTTTTTTATAGTTAATTCGTCACAGTCTAATATTTAGTATAGTAAATTCGTCACACTGATTATTTTTGTACAGACAGCAAGAAAATTAAACAAAAATTTAAATAACAACATTTATTTCTTTCATCACAGTTTTGGGATATTAACCTTACCTACATCTATTACAAAAATCACAGTTCTATCTGAATGATTTACTTAAATATTACGTACAAATATAACCAAAGAAGAAGCAAACAAAAATAAATTTGCTGTTAATTTCTAGGAAGGTTCTCAAAATTTACAGCTGTTTTATTTAAAATATTATGTAACAATTTGTAAAAATCACAGTTCTCTTTATAAATTGAAAGCGGCTGATTTGCCTAGGTAACATGCACAACCTACCTACTACCTACCTACCTTATTGATATACCTTACGTGTATAACATAAAAAAAAAAAACAAAATATATCTACTTAATGAATCACAGATAAAATCACAGTATTTTTTGTCATAATTCATCACTTGCCTTCCCCTAAAATCAAAGATTAAAGTCGTAATTTAAAACTTAAGTATAGGATTAACTACATCTATGTAACAAATTAGAACAACCTACAATAAAACAATAGTAAAAAGAACTTTTATTATATAAAGTAAAGATATTGCTTTTTGTTTATAACATTAGTTTTCCTTTGAAATCATACATTAAAATTATTAATTTAAATCTTAAATGTAGAATTAACTACATCCATGTTACATTTCTTTAAAATGCTGCATATAAGAAATTTTCAATATAAATTCAGACAGGGGCATGTTATTATAATTTTCTAAAAGAGTTTTTAACTCCCTGTCATATGCAATTGACCTGCGCGTTCTTAAGTTTGATGGTATGGCTAGATTCAATTTTTTTATTTTAGTATCTACATAATCAGCTTCCTTTTTGAGTGTTTCCAGAAACTGAAGCATTCTAGGTTTTTTTTGAGGCATCATATTGTTCAAACGCTTATGCCATGCTTCTGCGAGATTTATTGTCCTATGACGAGAACCATGTATATTCCAAATAAATTGTATATTTTTATTTTCTAACCACTGGGATACGAAATAATCATTAAATGTTGTTACTGTTTCACTCTGTGGCGCATCTTCCATAATCCACAACCAACCGTCTTCAATGTCTTCTAGCTTTACATGCGCCAATGCAGCACACAAAGCCAAGTGTCTCTTTTCGTTGATGCTGTTCATATTTAAGGCGTGAGCTTTTTTAGCCAATGCTTGTTTGAAGTGGAAGTTACATCCTTGTAGTTTAATATGTGGAAACATTTTTTTTATGACGTTGATAACTGCAATTTCAAAATCGACAATCATTGTCACCGGGTTCCAATATGGCAAATTTTTCTTGAGAGCAATAAAAAGTCGCTCATAAGACCGTTCTTGCTTATTAGGCATTAGAACGTATATGAGAGGAACTACGTTTGTAAAGTTTTCGTCACTTCTCACATCACCATGTATGCAGTAAAGCTGATAAAATGGTTTACAGCAGCTTGATAAAGTTCCATCCGAAAAATATGTTCGAATATTTCTTACAGCTTCACGAGCTGTCTCAGTACAGAAAGCTATTATTCTGTTCTCAGGATCACTGTCGTCGTCAAATAATAAAAAACAATCTGTATATTTGAACGGGATTATTACATCTTCACATTTAGCAAAATGTGTTTTGGGTACGTTTAATTCACGATTCCTTACGATATAAAGTGATCTTGAAAAGTGTTTAAATTTCGGTAAGGCACTTAATAAATCGTAACCCGCGTCTTTTTTTGGTTGAAAAACTTCTTCAAATAGTTGAGGCATAGGTGTGCTGGTGTTTGCTGCTGCTTCTTTACAAAGATTCTTTGTCTTGATAATCTCTGTTTTCACTACATTTGGTTTACACTTATGAGCCGCTTCATGCAAAACTCGAACGCTATGATTCTCCGAAATTTTTATACTTGCACTGCATGCACGATTCGTACATCTCCAAACAGTTCCAAGCTTAGTTTCCCGATGAAAGGTGTACATATAACCACCTCTCACAAGCATTCTCCGTCCCCTTTCAGTTTTCGTAAATGTGACCTGAAAAGGTGTTGAAATAGTATCATAAATTTATCTATACTTAATACTATAAAGAGGAAAAAAAGCTACTGGACGGAATTTGATAACTCTTTCAATATAAGAATACTCTTTACTCTTAACAACAACGGAAATAAATGCCGCAATTGAAGTCACGGGAAATAGTCAGCATTTTATAAAATCACCATAAAAATTACTACATGCTTTAAAACTAAACGGGTATAGTATAGAAATTTGTAACTGTGTTTGTCTACAGAAAACAATAAGCATAATACATGTCAAATTTCACAATGTATGATTAATCACACCACCGCTGGCGTCTGAGCCGTCGGCCATTTTGTTTAAAGTTTGTCATGCGTCATGTCTAGTTAAGACAAGCAGCATAAAACGGTATGATTTAAAATTATATCTAAAGTTTTAAACTGTACCTTTGCTAATAAATAAAATAAGAAATGTGACTCTTTTATTCAAATATTTATTTAATTATAATTAATAGTTCGTATTAGATCTAGTGCAGTTTAACTTGCAGATTATAATTACTAGAATCAATTAAATAAACACTTGATTAAATTGACATTGCTGTGAAAATAATGAGGGGTCAGTTAAGTATTAATTTTGTTTTAAAACCATAGGCTATCTAAAGTTAAATTAAATAAAATCATTGTTTAATAACTGTTATTAAAATCGAACTCCTTTTATATAAGAGCATTTGAGAGATAAAATAATAAACAAATAGCACATATTTTTTTTTGTATAGAATTAAATTTAAAAATACTTACACCATGTCCTCCCGTACTTGTTCCCGGCTGATTATCCATTTTTTCAAAGATGCACAAATTACAACATTTAAAATTGCACAGTAATTTTGCAAAACACGTCACCACCCTCTCGCAAGGTCATGTGAGTCACTGGACTGATAACAAGAATGCATTGACCGAAAGGGTTAGTTGTTACATTTAGAAAGAGATAGTTGCAGCGAGCGAGAGAGATAAAAGCATGTGCAGGAGTGCTACCTAGCTGTCTGATTGTAAATTTTCTCATCCTCATATAAAGGATTATTTAAAAAGCACCAACAGCCTCCTAGGGTATGAATGAACTCAAGATAACTATCAACATTTTGCAGCTAAAAAAAAAATGATGTCCTATTTGAATTGATCAAGTGATCATTAATTTATTCAATAATAATTCATACATTTCATTCCAATACATAGATCACATGACAATAGAAAAATAAAATTGAGTAATATAGAAAATTAAATTATATAATTTGGCCATCATTAAATTCAAATAAATAAACCCCTGTATGTAGTTGAATACTTTAGACATTTGTAGTAAATAAATGTATTTAACTTGTTGTCCGCTTCAGTTCCGCCCATGGTACATACCTTCATCTTTACAAGAGTGGTTTTTTTTTGTAAATCTAACCTGTCGTCATGTCATAAAACCAAATAAACAAACTCTTCGGCATTTTTCATATTAGCGTAGATTTAAACCACTAAATAAATAAATCACTTTGCTTGCTGTCGGTACTTTGCTAATTGTGGCAAATTAACTATAACGCATACCTACCTGTGACGAGTTAACTAATACTTTTTTATGCATGTGACGAATTAACTTTGAATGTATGGAGTTTTAAAAACGTGACGAATTAACTATGTGGCAAGTTTACGATAACCCGGTCAAACATAGGCTACTTTTGGGCGCGATATAACCGAGTACCACGCGGGGCGAAGCCGCGGGGAACAGCTAGTACTTCTATATGTGAAATACAGCCTCTAGTAGACGGACAATCAGACAATAGACAAAGGTAGCATTATACATTATTTGCTATAGACAGTAATGTAATTCTTTATTTGTTATATTGTTTTTATATTTTTGTATCGCAGCTATTGTATTGGGATCTTCCTGTGATGATAGTTGTAAGGTGAATAAATAAATATATCTACTCGTTGTTCCGCCTCATCCTTTTTGTACGGATCCCTAAAAATGACAAAGTACTCGTAAATAGATCCATTTTTTGTGTACAAAAGTAAGATGGTGTATTCGACTGGACATTTTTCTAATATAAATCTTTTGGAGGGAATTTGTCAACAGCAATGTCGGTTTGATTTATAATTTCAATGGTAATGGCGACATTTGTACGGCTTTTGAAGGTTTGCGTAAGACGACAGAGAGAAAAAAGTGATTTATTGGT
Organism: Apomyelois bistriatella; assembly: GCA_947044815.1. NCBI lineage: Eukaryota > Metazoa > Arthropoda > Insecta > Lepidoptera > Pyralidae > Apomyelois > Apomyelois bistriatella. The sequence goes on from OX345691.1 coordinate 13,986,031, forward strand.
ACGAAAAGACGGCTGACCTTCATGTTTGTAACAAATTTTTGTGCTAAACCTATATAAAAGAAAGTCGTGTAAGTTACACTACTCGTATTTATAACTCTAGAATGGCTTAAGAACCAGGAGAAGCACATAGGGTACATTTCATCCCGGGAAAAGTTCCCGAGGGAAGTTCAGGCTCGCGGGCAAAAGCTGTTATATGATATACTTAGGTACTCAAAATCTAAATCGATTCAGACTTTCAAGTGAAGAGGTGGCTTGTAATATGGCATATAGACAGACAGATACGTATCGTTGAGTTAAGAGCCTGAGACACAGTAGCCTCTGCGTATGTCATGATATTTTTTTATTCACTTATATTCATACTTACAGCAGCGCCATCTACTTTATATAGAGCCATTTTTTGACCAAACCTACGGGAATCTTTTCGAAATAAAAAGTATACTATCAGTTAATCCAAAATATCAGTCAAATTTCACAAAAGTTGGCCCAGTCGTTTAAGCGTGAAAAAGTAACAAACAAACTGTCCCCTTCTAATATAAGAAGAATTACATGAAAAATAGAGATGAAATTTTATCTAGAGGTGCAGTAATATTTTGAACCAACCTGAAAAGAATCCTGGCAAAATATATGTAAATGTATAAAAATAATTTAAAAATTAATTTTCAAACGTTCACAACATCGCACATGTTTATATTTACTTAAAATATTTATTCTTTTTTAAGTGAAAACATAAAAATATATATAAAACGTCCTAAGTCCTTATCCAGCAGTGTAACGACGAATAAAGAATGTCTGCCGCACGTGCCGCACCTGGACGATAGTGATGTGACCTTATCGATAAAATGATCGATTGTCGAGTAAACATGCTTCTTTATTATGTTATGAGTGACTGCGACTGTATGATAAGCAGAACTGCTGTTTGCATAAGCATTTAGCATACACTTATCAATGTTAATCTTCATAGTAACTATTATGTAATGAGTTTATTGCATAATCAAAATATCATGGAAACGTTTCGGACTTGTATTTAATTTTAAAGAAATACTACTTCTAGAAAAATAAAATATATAAGTTATTATTATACTTTGATGTAGTTAGATTGTAGTTTCTTTTATCAACCACTGAATGCCAGCCGGAAATTAGGCTTAACGTGTCTTCAGAGACACAGAATCGTCCTTCTTATCAAAAAATCAGGCGAATTCGAACTCACCACCTCTGGAAATTCAGGAGCATTGGTCTTAAGCATCTGTGAGGCAGTTTAGCTCAAAAAAAAAGATTACCTCTTGCTATAACTAATTAATTTTTGTATGCAAATATTGCATTGAAGAATTGATATCCATAAATACATCCAAGTACGGACTCGAATAAATAATCAATTCTTTTAAATAAACTTCATGTCTACGTTATAGAACATACAAATTGTTAAAAGTCATCGTCATCACCATCATTTCAGCCACAGGTAGTCCCTGCTAGACATAGACCTCTCCCAAGGATGTTGGGATCGGTCTGTACCAGAGCGCTTATCTGTAACCATCTCCAGGTCAGGGTATAATATAAAAATGTCGATAACTAACTATGAAAACATCGATAGATTCCCCACTCTATAATTTTTTCTAACAAGCATTCAACCGCAATTCTTCTCGCGAATTCCTTCAAAGAGACTCCGAGATATATTTTATTCCGACTCAAACAATGAAAAGCGGCAGCTGATTCCTTTGAATATAAACCCTAACACCACATTTGAATAATTTTATATAAAATCCAACTCTATTTCCGAGCAATAGAGGTCATTCTTAATTTAGTTTTTTTGTAGTTTTAAGAACACAGACGAATGATTTCTTTTATACCAATTAGTGCTCAAATTACTTGACTTATTTTCAAGAGCATTAAGATCGCATTACAAGGGTTAAATTTCGTTTTGTGGAACCGTATTGTGGAATTAAAAATAGTGTAAATGTCTAGGAGTAAAAAGTAGACGAAAGTGGGTGGTGATTTGAAGTTTGACAGCTAATTCCGTTATTTAATTAGTGGTGTCAATATAGGGTTGAAGGTTAAGGGTCGGACATAATTAGGGATTTCAAAAAGTGTGAATTGTTTGCCCTTTAAAAAAAAACAGCTAGAAAAGAAAACATGCGAAGATAATTTTAAATTTTTAATTTTTTTTACATAAAATAAGCAGTGTTATCAATTCTTCATAGTGATATTTAAAGTTGTTTGTATTATAATTTAATTTAAAGCAAAATTTTAGGTTGTTTGATACAAAAATGATACAGTTTCCTTATATATACAATAACATCTTAATTTTTCATAAAATGTATTATACAAATACCTAAATAAAATAAACCTTTTTGTATCTTGCAATATAGGTACAAGATTAACAAAACATAAAAAAATACAACAAAGTAAAGAAAAAAATACTTTATAATAAATATATAAGGGAGGGAAATAAGTTAAATTCTAAATACCCCTAAAACATTGTTACAAAAATCTCTTCCTATTTGAATTCTCACGCGTCACGAACAAACACAAATGTTGACTTTTGTCAAACATTCATGCAGTTGCATACTCGTCACTTTGACATGACGACAACGGCACTCATTGACAATCTGACAATCTGACAATGTATCACCACCCTTATCATGTAATTTTTACGCAAATTTTTTTTTTTTACGCTTTGTAGACATACTGGCTGAAAAGCATAAATGGCTGGCTGGTTTGTACAACCATGATTATTCGATTAATTTCTATGTAAGTACTAAACGTATTGTTTTGTTAACTTTTTTTTGCAAATCAATGTGCACTGTGAACTTTTGATTTTTAGAACATTAAATTTGGAGTTTTTGGAGGGAAAGTAAACTGTCGCTATGTTCGCGCTGTATTTAATTTCCAAAACTTAGGTTTTTTCGAGTGTTTGTGCATAATATTGGTGGATTATTATTCGCAAAGTGTTCGTGAGCAAGCGTGAGTGTTGGGAAGTGATACAATGTCGATTACGTGACTTTTTATCTTTGTCACCAAAATCTCCATGATATAGCTAAGTGAAATTTTTCCACCGCTTCACTTAGCCATCTGACTCAGACTAGACTTACTTACTTGACTGGACTTGACTGACTATTGACTTAAATTTTTGACTCGACTGACTTAAGTAGGACTGAAGAAGATTAATAAATTCAAGAAAGGCCTTAAAGGACTAGATTCCATGGCCGTAAAAACTATTAAAAAAAACATTAAATTTGTATATCTATCACTTTTTCAAGCTTAAACTAAATCTATAAAGTAATAATTTTAATAAAACTTGATACGTCCATATGTTGGGTCTTTAAGATATGCTCCTTTTCATCCCAAACTTAATGTAGAGTACTTAGTAGTAATTAACTTCATCTAGCGATGAAGATGTTGCCACTATTTGCTGTCTTGAGCTCATCCACGGTCTTCTGTCAAGGAATCCAGCACCTTCATGTGTGTGTTATTTATGAAGTTAATGATCAAAATGAAAATGACTTCACACAACCTTCCAGATTGACCATCACTTTGTAATATTTGAATTAGCCGTGTCACTTTTCTTGCTTGTCCGCCAAATGTCATACAAACATCATAATTAGACAAAGAATTAGACTTAATTATTTTTATAATTAGTTGGTAAGCAACTGTGATTTTTCGTACATTGCACATTTACTTCATAATACCATGTAGTCCCTTTGCCTAAGAAAAAGATTTAGTTCTTTTTCTAGCCACTAGGTAGCGCGACAAGGATTTAAAAAAAAAGAATCAATACTAAATACTTTATTGTAAGTAACAGGTCTTATTCTTATATTTTATTGTAACAATTAAGGAACCTTTCGGTCGCAGCAATCGAAGAGGGGCTGACTTGTCTTCAACTAATTTAAATTAAGTACATAAAAGAGACTCAAAAAATTTTGTAAAAATTCGATTACTATACATACTCTATCATTCAATTAGTTAAGATTTCGCCTTTTTTCGGCAAAAATATAGTATGAATTATCGAAATACATTTTTTTAAGAACTGTCACAAATCTGTGCCCCTAGTATGAGTTTTTCTTAACGCAGACGCGTTAGTGATTTAGTATGGCAAACCTGTACAGCGCCTCTGGCGGATAGTAAGGCAACTAAGAAATTCCATACAAAATCCTATAGCAGTCGCTAGCGTCTGCGTTAATAAAAACTCATACTAGGGGCAAAGATTTCACATCATCTCACTGAGTCTCAAGTGATTGATAGATGGCGTTGATATCTCAGTATGGAGAGGACTCTATTAGTACACAAACAATCGGAGCGTTTCTTTGTATGGCGGTTGAATTTCTATGCTAGTATATCATTCTTAGATCTGTGATAGTACCAACATTTCAAAAGAGGAAAATATAAGAATAAGAATTTTAATAACTAACTGTTGCCGCCGCTTAGCCGCGACTCCGCCCACGTGGTATTTCGTATGTTGCGCCAAAAAGTTATGTTGACACCCGATATTTAACTATATGCATACAAAATTTCATCAAAATTGGTCCAGCGGTTTAGATGTGAAAGTAACAGACAGATAAACAAACTTTCGCATTTTCATTAGTACTTATAGACGTATTGATTGCCTTAATTAACGGCTAACGAAACCACCGTATCACCACCAGGTGTGAGGGAGTCATGAAATGCATTGATTGACACACATTAGCATTTGAACCCCCGTAGCAAATGGAAATCATACATCGCGTGACCGCATTATGAGCGAAAATGCGGTTTGAATACATAAACTTGTAACTTAGGACAAAAACCATTTTTTTAATATATTATTTTATATATAAACTAGCTTTCGCTCGCGACTCCGCCCGCGTGAGATTCCCTCGGGAACAATGCTTTTTCCCAGGATGAAACCTTATGTCCTTCTCAATACTCCTAGCTATGTGTATGCAAAATTTCAGGAAGATTGGTTCAGTAGATAGGATGTGAAAAGGTAACAAACAAACAAATAAACAAACTCACTTTCGCATTTATAATATTAGTTAGAATTATATAAATATGTGGCGACACTTGCGCTTTAATCAATATGTACAAAGACGCCCAACAGTTGGCGCTCATATCGAGCTAACTGAAATTGCATACAAAACAGCAAAGTCTAAATCACGCTTGCAGAGTTTTTACAGATTGGAGCTATATAGTAAACAATATCCGACAAGACATCAATTTATAGTTCGCTGTAAATATTAAAGCTCTTAGAAGCTAATATTGTAGGTACGTCAAAAAAAAAACGACAAGGTCGTCGGCTTCCCTTTGTCGGTCTAGCATATCCCCGCCTCACTCCAAAAATATAATATATAAAATAAAATATCCCAACAAATATTATAAATGAGAAAGAGCGTTTGTAGGTATATATGTTTGTTTGTTACCTTTTCAAGCCTACTGAACCAAATCAATCTTCATTAAATTTGCTTACACAAAGTTTGTATTTAGAAGTATATCCTTTTATCCCCGGAAAAAGCACCGTTCCCGAGGGAAATTCACGCAGGCGAGGCTGCGGGCGAAAGCTAGAACTAGAATAGTTTTTATGCGAACAGTTTACGCAGTATGCAAGTTTTAAATAACACATTTATTGCTCAAGTTCTAACTTTACTTTGTCGTTTGTGCGATATTGAATTAAACATAAGTAGGAGTCACCTGCTTGTCACACGTCACCCTTGGTCACCAGGAAATGACAAATTATCCAACTAATGATTTGAAGATATCCCAGGCTAGTACCAAAATGAGGTATTTTTATCGGTAGGTTTGTTTCATTAATTCCTTGTAAGTTTCACGGTCTCTAGTCTCTAGGGTTGCAGCTCTTAAATGGAACTGGGCAGGACACCTGGCTAGAAGGAATGACGGTAGGTGGAGTAAGGCTGTAACGGAGTGGTACCCTAAATACGGAAAGCGAAGTTCTGGACGTCCAGTGGATAGATGGGTCGATGATATTAGAAAGGTTGCCGGCAACGACTGGATTGCGGTGACTCAGAGTAGGGATGCATGGCGTTGACAGAAGGAGGCTTATGCCCAGTATACCAACGGCTTAACGTGCCTTCCGAAGCACGTTATCATCTTTATTGTCAGACAATCACTTTCGCAATGTCCTAATCAAACTAGAAACAAGTAAACAAAGATGCTTCCCGTGGGAATCGAAACTACGACCCCTGGGTCTATAGGCGAACGCCGTAACTACTGAACTATAGAAGCAGTAGGTAAGAGGTATAGTTTCCTGAAATTAATGGACCATTAATTTTATTTGACTAAAATACTATTACTATTTATAAGTAGGTTATGGCGGATTCAAAACTTCCACAGAAGTAGATTTATTGGAAGAAAATTAACAAAAAAAAGAGCTCGTTTATGTCTCTTCTTTGATATCCCCGTAAATACATTCTTGATTGTATACACAAAAAAAAAAACATTTTTTTTTATTATTTATCAAGCATACGGTCCATGCAAATTGGGCACGTAGTCACTTGAGATCAGTAAAGTTAGCTTTAAAGTAATTCTACTTTGTTAGGAGATACCAACTCTATACATTTTATTATAGAGCCCAGCACCGGCTTCTCCTCCGGAAAAATTAATCATCGCGCCTGTCTTCCGTAGGAGTAGGCAGAGACTAGAGATTCCCATTGGCTACCATCCTTACATACCTCCCTCGCTTCCTCCACACTCATCACTCTCGTCATAGACGCTCACCATTTCGGGTACTCCTAATGTCTCCCTTTTTTCAAAAGGTCTGCGATTTGGTCGCAGTATGTTTTTTGAGGCTGACCCTGACTGGTCTCTCCCAGTCAACTCTGTTTTATATATATATACCTTTCGTCAGTCTCCTTTCATCCATCCTCTCTACATGTCCAAACCAATAAATTAATTAGAATTAACTATAAGAACTTAAGATAACTGAGAATGAGATCTTAAGTTATAAAGGATATTTATAACTTAAGATCTCAATCTAACTTAAGATTGTTGCACACAGGCCATCAAAATCTAAATAAACTATTAAATAATATGTACAATTCATACATTTGTAATTTTAAATTACTTAAGTAGTTACATAATTGCAACCTAGAATTCCATAGTTACAATCAAATTTAAATAAATTAATAATGTAAATTACAAAGTACAGCTTATAACGAATTTTGTATTTTATTATAATTTATGGGCGTGATTTAAATTTGCAATTCTTTAGAAGTGTTTAGAATTATCGGGCTTAAATAATTTTCAATAACGTATATAATAGTTACACTTATAACTATGAGTTATAAGGTACTAATTACGTTCCATTTTAAAATTAGGGACGATAGAAGAACTAAGACCACACTTATAACATATATCCCAGCACTTAGCATCTGACGTGGTTTCTTTAACGACCAATAAATGGCAATCAGCTGCAACGGCTGTCTCTTTTTTTTTTTTTTTTTTTATTTGGTTCACCAGTGATTGCTACATCAGTACAACACTTTCAAATTACAATATTCTTAAGCTTAATGTGCAAATCTTTTAAAGTAAACATCACATGCAATTATCTTTATACAAAGAGTTCACAATACAAAACAAATTATGCAATCATACTAAGTTTAAATAAGGCTCTGGTCTTACAGGACACCACCAACAGCTTTACAAAAGCTTGCCAATGAATCATGATGAACATCGCAATGTCTGCTCACCGCATTATACAATTGGAATTAGTCTTCTCAAATAGAGAAATCATCTTTCTAAGCTGATGATCAACTGATTGATACTTGCAATGTTCTAAGGTACTTAGAAGGAAAAAACTTGGTAAAAGTTACTGTGTGATTCTCTTCGCTGTGATTTGATCTATCAAAGGACACGTTTAGATCACGCATAGGCATAGAATTGTTATCTACTAGCTTTTGCCGCGGATTCGCGTTAGTTGCGAAAGTTAATCGTTGCACTAAATAACGACCTAAGTATACACCACGCCAAGCAACCATACCCTTCAAAGTGGTCTGAACATTCAAAAAAACCAGTCCTAAACCGGAACCACAAACCCTATAGCTGTAGTATATATTCACAAATAAATCAACGTTATTTTGACCTTTTGACCCTATGGGTTTTGGGGATTAGTCCCGTGGGTTTAACGACTCAACGATGACACTTTAATTTTCGATTTTTATGTAATGGCAATACTCGTTATGTTCCCTGGACTTTTATAGGCCATAAAGTTAATTTATGGTTACAATATGACGTTTTGTTGGTTAATTTATGCTCGATTTGCTTGTTGAAGATCATTGTTTGTCTATAAGATATAAGTGTAACTTAAGTACAGTTTAATTACAGTTTGTTGTTTACGTTTCTATCTATGTGGTTCACTGTATTTGATTTTATTGTAGCTGATATTCATATAGACCTCAAGCGCTTAGCGAAAGAGATGAAATTGTCGTCTCCGACCGGCATGACGAGACAACCAGGTAAACGCTACAATGAAAAAGTAAGAGTAATCAATTTTAGAGAAAATTTACAGACTTTCAAGCATTTACTTTTTTGCTTATTTCTTAACTAGCTTTTGCCCGCGGCTTCGCACGCATGAATTTCCCTCGGAAACAGTGCTTTTTCCCGGGATGAAAGTTATCCTATGTCCTTCTCAATACTTCTATAGTTCTATCTATGTGTATGAGAAATTTCAGGAAGATCGGTGCAGTAAATAGGGCGTTAAAGAGTAACAAATAAACAAACTCACTTTCGCATTTACAATATTAGTGAGGACAAGGATTGAAGTTAATGATGTATCGAAGAATAGTTTATATTTATGGCTTAAAATCAAATTCCCTAAAACTTCAAATCAAAGCCAAACGATCCTGTTATTCAAGTGCTTATTTATACATCACCAAACTTCAATAACTACACGTTTTAACATATCTAACTAAATACCTTCATTCTCACACTACAAACTAGTTCGGTACACTTTCAGCGACCCTTGAACTTAAAAGCAAAATATTTTCGTGCACGACAACATTAAACGTAATAAATTCAAGTTTTTCATTTCCCACTTCATTTGGCATCATTGTTACTAAAACTAACAAGCAGACAGACACGTTGGTAATCGTAAATTCCCATACCGAGGGCATTGTTGACGCGAATAAATCAACATTTACATGAAAAAAAAAAACTGGTTTATCGAAGGGCTAAGGAAACTATTGTAAACGTCTTTGCATGGATTTCGCACACGGAAGTTCCCGTTTGAATCAAGAATTTTGGATAACAATAGTTTGACAATGGCAACACTGACAATGGGGTCGTAGAAACGGGAGCATGTATTGTCACGGGGCAGCTGATCGGCTCGAGATTGCGTATACGTCTTGACGGATAGAAACCGTGTTATAATTTACAGTAATTCTGTCTTTTCGCCCCAATTTTGGAATAGTTTGTGTTCTGAAATGGACTGGCTGGCAGCTGGCGGTCAGAGATTTGAGTTTATTTAAAAATAATAAAAGTATGCATCACGATTGATTTAAAAAAAAAAATTGCCTCGCGCGCTTATTCGAACTTTGTGCATCACCGATATTTGTAAGACATCTATAAAGATTTAGACATGGAAACTATATAAATAGGACGTTTTTTTATTCAGCTTATCTGTCAATACTGCCTATCATGTCTATACTATACTCGTATACAACATAAATAAATAAAAATAAAATAAATTTATTTCAGATTACTATTACATACTCAGTCGCATGGGAAAATAATCGACTGTACAATTAAAAAATATTAAATAGAAATGATTAATTTCATATAAATAATACCTATAAATTGTTAAATAAGATAGTATACGTACAGCTAAAATTATATAATTATGTCACAATAAAATAAAATCGTATTTAAGGAATCTATAGACTGAACATAATTAAACACGTATTACAGAATCCTATATACTATATTATATGATATTGACTATAGTCACATAGGTTAAAGAACATGACTGCCCTTGCCAATCTATAAACATGAACTAGACACAAACACAGTTGCTGTTGAACTATATTTAATTAAGTAAATGACTAGCCAAATGAAGAGTTATTTTTTGCCTATAAAAGGCTTAATTTCCTAGCCGTTGGCAGATGCTTGTGGCACGTGCTGACTTCTAAATGCCACATAAAATGGCGGACCGTTTTGCTATTAACCGACAAAGATGTTGGTCAGGTTATGCAGGTAGGTAGTACAGTTAACATGCTGATCGATGGTCTAAACTTTTGTATTTTTTCTTCAACACGTTTATTATTAGCTGTGGACCGACGCTTCGGTATATATTGCTCGAAAATGTAGCTTACGTCCTACTCCGACCTATCAAATAAGTTTACACACAAAAAAAATTGGGACTCCGAGAGTGCCGACAAAAGTGAAAACTATTTTTTTAAGTATCGGTAACTGTGTCGTGAGTTCAATGGTTTCTTTCCATCTCAATATCACAAATGTCAATGTCAACGCGCCTAAAGAACATCGAAGGACTCTGACACCAGGGTGTGCATGGTCGATTGACCGTGTCACCTACACGAAATGACGTTGAAGAAGTATTCACTTAAAAAAAAATGTGACCAATAAAACTTTTTTTTTTACAATCGAAAGTACATATCAATGCGTGTACCATTTTACCATTTAGTCCAAATGTCACTACAAACCATTAACGGTTACATTCTAAATCTAAAATTATGACAAAAGAAATTATGCAATAATCATCACACAGAATTATGTAAAGTTGCAAATTATCGTATCAATAAACCGGCTTCAAATGGCTTTATTTATTACAACTTTAAAATGTGCATTCCCTCATTTTAGACCTAACTTTATTACTTACAAAATAAGGAGTATAACCCTTTGATTTTGTATTTTAGAGCTACTTAATAAATTTGTCTTATCAATGAGAGAAGTTTATTGGTAGGGCGTTCTCAAAGATTTCTCCAACAATAGATAAAATAGTCCTGCTCCAAATAGATAAAACGTCACATTAATTCATAGCCAAAAAACTTAAGACCGTCACCCCTCTATAACTGTAGTATAATGCGATTTTTTATTAAATAAAAAAACGTGGGTAAGGAATAAAAACACGGGGAAGAAATAAAAAGAAGCATTGTTCAATCTATTTTAAAAATGATTTAGATTTACTGGTTTAGTTACTGAAAAATTATGTCCCTATATGTGTAGGATAGGTAGTTTGGTAGTTACAATACGACATGTCAAAAATAAATAAAGATATGTAATTTTTCGGTTCTGTGAGTTTCTTTTCTTATTGAGAATAGTATTTAAAAAGTAAGACTAGTCTTTATTTTTCATTATATGAATTTGTGTATTGTTCAAGTATTTTTCTTTGTAATTTTATTTTTTGTAATTTTGTTTTGATAAAGAACACATTAAGTTTTTACTTAGGGATTTCTATAAATTAATAATTTTATATCATATAGGATTTTTATTTTGACAAAATATAAGCATATATTTTGACTACCTAAGGTATAAAGATTGTGATGTTAGATCTTGTAGAGTTAAGGCGTATAACCTTAGAAGTTTGGCTCTACATAGGACCTAATAACTTTTTGACAGTACTCATATATCATTGGTATGCTCTTGACATCATTATACATGAAAATTGTAGATAGATATTTAAAAAGCTGAAAAGAACTAAAAAAAGGATTAATAAAGGTGCTATCACAATTACCGTTGGGACGGTGCGCGTGCGCATAAAGGTCACCTGGAGACGTTACATTCCTATGATGACCTTTGTTTTTGCAGCATAATGCTAAATAGTTATTACTGCTTTCAATTAACTATATTCAAGGTAAAATAAAAAGGTGTAAGCTTAAGACGTGAGAAAGTTAAAGCAATTTTTTTTGGGATTAAAATATCCTGTAAGCAATAACTCCACAGCATGCTTATTTTTATTTTTTATCACTATCACTACATAGTATATAACAAAGTCACTTTTTCTGTCCCTATATCCCTATGTATGCTACAAAATCTTTAAAACTACGCAACGGATTTTGATGCGGTTTTTTTTAAATAGATGGAGTGATTCAAGAGGAAGGTTTTTATACCTATGCGATGCCGGGGCGGGTCGCTAGTATAATACATAAAAGTTTTCGAGATTGATAGCATGACGATTTCAAAAACTTTTTAGAAGGGTTGCCCTGGATAGAGATGAGTGGGGAAATAGGGCTTTGCCCAGAAGTGGCGACAATAATAAGGAAAAATAAAAAATAAATCACAATTATTTAATTTATACCTCAATCCAATCCTATTATTAATTTAAATCGTCGAAAGTGTCAAAATTTATTAATTAAACCCGCACAAAAAAAGTTCATTTTACTAGATCCGTCATTATTTCATTCACTCAAACACTGAATGAATGAAATAATGGCGAATGAGTACGAAATAATTATGAGCTGTCAATGAGGTCCGGTGGTAATGAACACATCTATTCAATTTTCAAATTCTATTGAAGTTTGCGCACCCTGTAGGCGTTGAGGGTGTGATATAATGTGACCATTTAGTTTGAATCCTAAGGAATTTTAGCATCAAACTCATTTTGTGATAATTTGCTACAGAACACGTACGTATCTATATAGCTACTTTTATTGTCACTTGACAAGATTTTTTAAATGCAGAAAAAAAATATTATTAAATGGGCGTGCGGTCACCGTAATCTATTACGCTCGTGACAACATCTTGAGGATGACACAGAAATAGGAAATCGATTTTTTTTTTAAACACAACAAATACTTCATGCAGCTCTAAACGACGACCAAACGGTCATTCCAGGGGGCTTAGCCGAAGTCACAATCGCAAAACGTTATCGAGGTACGACAAGAAAAAAAATGTAAGGGATTGACATAAGATTCACCACGTGATTTACCGCAGCTTATGTCAATCCCATACATTTTGTTCTTGTCGACATTCGTTAGCGTTTTGAAATTGTCACTTGGCTACGGGTGCAGTAACACTTACGAAAAGTATTACAGTAATATTGATCTCTTGTTACTTTCAATTAAAATCTTGTCTACTATTCGATGTGGCATGAATTCGAGAGTGGAAGGCTAAATATTCGATGAGTGGGCGAACCGCGTGGAAAACAAGAGGCCTCCCCTCTTGTTTTTGCCCAGCAATAAAACACTTAAGGCTACTAAAAAAAACATGAATTCAGTAAATACATAAATAAATCATAATTCATTCCATATAAAAAATGCAGATCAGTACTTAGTTAAGATTCAAAATTGTAGGTAGGTAGTTATAAAATTGTCCAACACAAAATTTCCACTTTGTAACCCTACAAAATCGTACCTACTGCGCGCAGCGTGTGGGCGACATTGTCCCTCTTACTGGACAAAAGGGTTAAATGAATCGCCGTGTAATGAACACAATGTGTTTTTTTTTTTAAATTTCTGTCACGCGTATATTCTGACCGAGTGTTGTTTCGCCTGGAGCGCGAATACGCGGCGGGGTTTGACAGATTTTGGGTATGATATCGATGTTTTGGTACAACAAATTATAATGATAAAACCCGCTGGGAACGATACTTAATTCAAAGTTTTAAGATGACAAAGAATAAATTGTTATACTATTAATAAACCAGTTCACAGCGTTGCTGCCGAGTCAAATTTGATTTCTTTAATAGTTTCTGCCCGTGTCCGGTAGGGGTGTGCAAAGACTGAAGATTTCCCCTTACGGATCCTGCTCGCATTTCCAGAAGTCCTAATTATGGTACCTAACTCACTACACGTTTTGGGAAACTGTAAGTGTAGTGAGCAGTTGAATAAATAAATAAATAAGTCTCCTAAAAAGCGGACAATGGCATCGAAAGCAATCAGCTGAGGAAAAAACCGGGAAATCGCTACGATGAAAGAAAGGGCGAATACTTAAGAATAAATGGGTTTCACAATTCTTTCCGAATGTGCATAAGATTTAGTGAACATTCTCTTTTCGAAGAATTCTAAGTAAGTGGCCCTCAGAGCACTCGGACATAGCACAGGAGGTATATACTAATCAGATATTTATTTGGCTGTGTATTTGTTGACACATTTTTACGTGCAATATCAAAAAAAAATGGAATGCGAATAAGTACAGAGTTTTTAAGTAAATTATTTTTATATTTTTTTTATTTCATATAAAGAAATGTATTTAAATGAAAGTTGGAGCGAGGCTCATAATCATCATTTCGTGTAGGTGACACGGTAAATCGACTATAAACACCCTGGTATCAGAGTTCTTTGGAACCGCCTTTCGGCCACTGACGTGGAACTTTAAGAGAACTTAACGACTACCAGATGGCAGCCGGGACCCAGCTCAACGTACCTTCCGAAGCACGAAATCAAATGGTTCAAGCCTGCAATCTCCTAACCAAACTGAAAACAACTAACCAAAATGTGCTTCCCGTGGGAATCGAACCCACGGCCCCCGCGGGTCTACAGACAAACGCCTTATCCACTGGACCACAATGGGCTGAAGAAGAAGAACAAGAATGAGATACACATTTATTTTTTTACAGACATTAAACTATAAGCGTTGATTCCAAAAGTGACTTCTTATTATAGCCAAAATGATGAACGATTCTCTACATAGATAGAGCCTTTCCCGGGATTTACAAACCAACTGCCACAACATCTGTCGCCTAATCTAATTTGTACAAAACGCCCGTGAGCTCATAAAAATAAATATTATTTCTGATAAAACCCGCGGAAGTTACTAAAAAATATTTAAACTGCAGCAGTTGTTTGAAAACCCCTTATAGGTAGAGTCGAGAGTATTAAAATACTATTATTATTTATTTTAAGAATATTTCAACGTTTAACACGTTAGATGACACAGGATTGCTATAGCAGTTATAACAATAATGATTCTATAGTGTTTTCAAAAATGTCCGCTAACGTGTTAATACGAGTACCACATACGAAAAATACCAACCACGAAATTTTGGGGATTTGAATCGATGCTGATATGGATAGGATTGTAATGTAGCCTTATGGTTCCATTAGATGCGTTTGCGCATCGGAACGAAATTGGTACATAATTCAGAAATCTTATTTTTCTTCGTTGGATTTTTGGTTCTTTGTGTCTCAAGAGTGCCACCTAGCTATGCTTACTAGTAGACTATTGACATAGTTTTGTTATAATTCCTAGTAACTTCAGTACCAAATCTAATAATACAAACCGTTTATTCAATTAATGTAGGTTACCAGATAAATGACAATTGACCCTGCACACTATGATGTCAGAGTTTTAATGTCTCTTAGCTATTAAAGTGGTTTATTTTACGACCACTAGATGGCAGAAATCTAAGATGATACGAATGACCACGTGATTTAGCGCGGCTTATACCAATCCCATACATTTTGTTCTTGTCGAACTGCGTTAACGTTTTATAATCCCTGCTCTATGTACTTATAGAAATAAAAAATGAAAGTTTTTTAAGTACCTACTTTTGAGTAATCTGTAGTTTAAATAGTCAAGTACTGTTGTCCCGAGGGATACAAAAGTAACATCGATATCACAGAACAGATAAATTATCCGAATAGAAATGTTTTGACGCGGATTTAGTTCAAGGATCAGTGTGGCAGCGTATTCTCTCTCCTTATCTTCAATTAATACATGTAAACCCATGTAAACCACACCATACCATATTAGAAATGTATTACGTAGTTTACAATAAAGCCATTTAATATTGTCGACAAATAACAGTGACAATAAATGACGCAATCAAATTCCCCACCCATGGGATTTTTTCTGTGTGAAACGTTGGCTTGCAAGCCAAACTAGTAACACGTTTTTCGTTCGCTTTGCCACTTCTTCTTAATATTTCTGAATTCTGTGATCGATACACATATCAAAATGGTATAATTACTCTTTACAAACATATCGACAACTCATCCTCATGATATCAATAACTATTGAAAATCGATGACAAGATATAATTGAAGCCAATATCACACAATAATAAAGTCTTCTGCAGATGTGTCGATTACAATTAAATCATCAATATAAACACAAATATGAAATTGTAAAACGTTACCTTATGTTGTAAATGTTAAGGCACAAATTTGGTGATATGTAAAAGTTGCTGTGTCAAGTAAGAAAGCGTGAATCATGGTCGCTTGTAGTTCTGGTGACACCTTTAGGCCTTTTCGTGTCAAATCAATAGTATCTAACAGTATATTAAACAGTATTGTATCCAAAACAAATAAGTACTTAAAAATAATATGTCATACCATACTACAAGTTAATAGAAATATTTTAGTAGCTTCAAACAAAAATGCAATATATTACTAACAAATAGATTTCAAATTCAAATGATTGAACATCAAATTTTATGGCGATTTGGTGCTCTTTTTTTTAATCTTACTTTCTAGATTTCAAAATATAACTAGTGATCATACAAAGACCTCAAGCGTGCATCAAGAAAAGAAAATATACACTACGCGAACAACAAGTATGTGTATATTTTTTTGCCTCACTTTACTAGCTTTTGCCCGCGACTTCGCCCGCGTTTCCTTCGGGAACAGTGCTTTATCCCGGGATGAATGGTAACATTTGTCCTTCTCAATACTTCTAGCTATGTGTATGCGAAATTTCAGGAAGATTGGTTCAGTAGATAGGCTGTGAAGGCGTAACAAACAAACAAACAAGCTCACTCGCATTTATAATATTAATATAGTATAAGTATGATAATGAAATTTTAACACGTAAATGCAAAAGTTTAAGACCAGCATCTCTGTGTATTAAAGACAATAAAAGTTGTTTTTGAAAATAAACAGCACCGACTCCAAATAATACAAAAGTAATTTACTACAAACCCCATACATTGGTAAGACTAAGAATATTCTTTTTTAAAGTCAGTTAAAATTAAAACGGTTAGGAACTTTACTATCAATCCAAATCCAAACGGATTTCAAATCCGGCGCATTTCATAACAGGTGTGCGACTGTGTGTATGTAAATCAGATCTTATCTCCTAATTAAATAACGTAGCATTGTCAACACGCAACGTTCTAGTTACGCTTTGCCCAATTGGTACTCTAATTCTATCATATGCCAACTAATATTATAAAAGTGAGTTTGTTTTTCAGTTTATTTGATACGCTTTTGGCATATTATTAATTTTTACTTGCTTTCGCCCGAGGCTTTGCTTTCGTGAACTTCCCTCGGGAACAGTGCTTTTTCCCTAAATGAAAGGTACTCTATGTCCTTCTCCTGGTACTAAGCTACCTCCCCACCAATTTTCAGCCAAATCAGGTTAGCCGTTCTTGAGTTATAAATAGTGTAACTAACACGACTTTCTTTTTAGATATAGGTATATCTTTCTTTTTATATATAGGTTTGGCATCATACAGAGCCCGAATCATTGAGCAAATGACACAAGAGAGATAAGTGTAGGATAGGTAGCATGTTGAAATCTTTAGTCTCTACCTATCATAATAGCCGTGATGATTTTGTATGTATGATATTAAGAACAAATTTTTTTTATTATGTACTATATGAAGTAAAATGAGATGAAAAATTCTAAAACGCTTCCTAATTTTTACATTTCTAATATAGGTTGGGTAGGTAATAGTCTCATTACTGACACTATAAAATAGCTATTGTCCGGTGCGCGCGCGCAGGTGCTTTAATTAGACGTGAGAAAACATCCAATTTGCGCGCTATACCGAAATTCGTGTAAAGCAAGTTGGGGTGGTCGGTTGATAACCGTTGCGTCACCTATAACTATCTTTTGTTACAAATATTATTAAACGCGGTCCAGTCCAGTAGTTAAAGCGTTTGCCTAAAGGTACGATACGAGTACAAACGTAATATTGTTCTTCATCATAATTTCAGCCGCAACCTGTCCACTGCTGGTCATAGGCCTCCCCCAAGGATTCCCAGAACGACCGGTTGGAAGCGGTCTGAATCCAGCGCCTGCCTGCGTTACATTATTGACCTGTTTGTTTGATAATGAAGATGATTCCATACGGAAGGCACGTAAAGCTGTTGATTCCCGCCGCTATCTAAAGACGCTGAGAAGTGGTTTCGAAGAATTTTCGAATCAGAATTTGCATGGTCTAGGTACGATATTAAGATGATGTTACAATTTTTGTCTTACTTGTAGCAAAAAATAAAACAGTCCTAATGTAAGCCTATTTATATTAATATCTTTACGATATTAAAAATAATATATTACCCTCCCAGACTCTCCCAGTCTTCCTGTAATTTCCGTGTAGGCCGAAACCAATAAAATATATTAACAACGTTATATACATTAGTACGTTCCACCTGTCTGATGAACCGTAATTAGGAATTCGTAAAAACATTTCGTAGCACACATTTTAATAAAATGTGGGCCCAGTGGTCCTAAACCTTTTCAAGTTGTAATTTTATAGGTACAAAAATCCAGCCAGCTGCATTTTAGACCAAATCTGCATTCACATCAAGATCTTGGTAATCGCTGGGCATGATCATGTCATGATTTCAAATTGAAAAAACCTACACTTTGTTCAAGTTATTTCCCATCTATTTTAGGATATTGCACAGTCTACCATCTGGTGGGTGCTACAGAAACCCACCTCAGAAGCCCAAAAGCGTTTGCTAAAAAAATTGCATGGTCAATCGGTCTTAAAAAACCCCCCTAGCTCCCCTAGCCCTTGCATAATAAGGGACCTGAACGAAGCGAACGAACGGGTGGTGGAGGTAGCCAAGTAGTGGGCAAAGTCAAATATACCTATGGAGTCCATGGGCATGTCTCGAAAAAAAGAAAAAGCCCTTACGATATGTAGTAATCCACACATAAGCCGTAAGAAGCATTGCTGAACTTATCTTCATCTCTACTCTATTTGACAGGTCCGTAGCGGCCTGTATCCAGCATCTTTCTGCAACCTTGATCAGGTCGTTGGATCATATTATGAGGTTATCCTACACAAAGCTCGCTTGTATGTTGCAGAAATTTCTTCGAGATCATGATCAAAATAATAATAAATATTTATTTTTCTTTTAATTACAACGACTATAGTAATAAAAACAGGAAAATATAGAAAACAGTGTGTTACACTTTGAGAACCACAATATTATTAAGAGCAGGTGCATAACATGCGCACGAGTCGCCACGTATCGGAATATAATATCCCGATGTGTACTAATTTGTATGTCTTACAATGTGTTAATTGTATGGTCTAACACTTCAAACTCGAAAGGTGTCGTCCAGAGCCACAGTTACGGTGATAAATCTAACTGACAGCCTTACAATTTTTTTTAGTTATATTAAACTAGCTTTAGCCCGCAGCTTCACCCGCGTGAGATTCCTTCGAGAGCAGTGCTTTTTCCCGGGTTAAAAGGTACCCTATATCCTTCTCAATACTATATAGATATATAAGATTGATTCAGTAGATAGGACGTGAAGAGGTAACAAATAACCAAAAAAAAAAAAAGCAAATAAATAAACAAACAAATATACAAACTCACTTTCGCATTTATAATATTAGTTTGATTATACATTACATTGAGAATTGAATTAACTAGATCACTCAAAACGTACAAAAAGTCATAGGGAAGTAAAGGAATACAATCCCGTTTCTTAGAAGACGTCCTGGTTTCATTTGTTTTCATCTAAACTTAACTCTAAATATTATACTTAACGTTATTCATACTATTTTTAGTGGAATATTAAGACTGACAATTAAATAAAGATTTTACACCGTTACTGTGATCCACTTTTGACGTGAAATTGATATTTTAATAAACCGAAACATACAGTTACTATAACAGTTGTAACAAGTGTTTATGACTTAATTGCTTAATTGCTTATAGTCGCGAAATATGCGGTTTTTCTGTATATTTAATCTAACGGAAGACTTTTAGGCCGAGAGGCGGTTTCGAATAACTCTGACACCAGGGATGCATACCCTCTGATACAAGGGTGTGCATGGTCGATTGACCGTGTCACCTACACGAAATGATGATGATGAGTATTTACGTCTTAATAATAATCTTATATATATAAAAGAAAGTCGTGTTAGTTACTCCACTTATAACTCAAGAACTGCTGAACCGATTTAGCTGAAAATTGTCAGGGAGGTAGTTTAGAGCCAGGAGAAGGACATAAGGTACCTTTCATCCCGAGAAAAAGCACTGTTCCCGAGGGAAGTACACGCGGGCGAAGCCGCGGGCAAAAGCTAGTAATAAATAAAAATCTTAATTTAATTGTTAAAAACGCACTAATGCTAATCCTAACACTGATTATGGCTTGATTTAGTCACGGATTTAGTACAGTAAGCTGCAGAGAAATATGACCCCCTTTCAATAGTGATACCTGTGGCATGGGGGTCAGATTTCTCTGCAGCCGACTGTACTAGGTATACATTAAAACACTTCATTGAATTCATGCGGCACTAAAAGAAACGAATTGGCAATGTTTTTTGGTAAGTCAGTGAATGTACAAGAAAAAAACATTTTCAAAAAAAATCATTCCACGATATATTCTCACAAAATACTCAAAAATGTATTAGATTTATGTGCGATTTTTCGTTTCCCGCTCAAAATCGCGTCATGGCGTATCAAATACACATTGAATTAGTCTTACAGAAAATAACAGTTCTTTTTTCGAAATTTTAAAACTTTTTAAAGCGGTAACCGGTAACTTATTTTTTTTGTCGGTGCAACGGCTTGGCTAGGGACAATAAATATTATTTTAGTTATATTAATATGTAATTAAATGTGAATGTAGGTTCAATTGATTCTAAATTTATGTATGTTAAATACGTATATAATTAATAAGTAATTTCTAATTAAGTAACATATTTAGTTACTTATTAAAATGGATTTAAGAATTTACATCGATGAAGTGTCTATTTTTAACTTAAGAATTTTTTTACAAGTATTACTTAAAACTTACCCTGACACTAACGCCAAGGAATTTTTTAATTAAATATTACCTAGATATTATTTCACATCTTCATACTAACTAAAATAAAATTTCAATCATTACAACTAACTGGTACCGAGATGGTTAATGAAACAGTTAACCTTCCAAAAGTAACATGCAATTAGATCACATAAAAATCTTAACTTTTTTTAAATTGATAAAAATTCCAGTAAAATGACCTTAATTCCTGACTTATAGCTATAACGAGTCACCATGACGATCGCTATGCGGTGAATCGGCTAATCGAGAATCGAATCGATGACCGGGTTACTGGCTGGCCGAACCGCTACGCACCCAATGGGTTGACTCAGCAAGTCAGCACACACTATACGCCTGCGGTTTTGGCGTTAATAATAAACAACATAAGTTTTAAACCAAAATTCTATAAAATAATAGCAAAGTATTAAAGTAAATAATAGTTCATCATCAGTAGATGAAGATAAAAAAAACTTAAATCCGACATAGCTAAAAATCCGCAAAATTATCTAAAAACATTATTACCGTAGAAAAAAGCACAATAAAAGGACTAAGACCCAAGATTTCAATGCATCTTTTATAAGTAATTAAATTTAAAAAAAAAACAATCCATATAATATGTTAGTCATTACATAGTATAAAACAAAGTCGCTTTCCGCTTACTTAGTACTTAAATCTTTGGAACTACGCAACGGATTTTGATGCAGTTTTTTTTATAGATAGAGTGATTCAAGGGAAAGGTTTTTATCCGCGCGAAGCCGGGGTAGGTCGCTAGTAAAAGATAAAAATTAAAACGTACAAAGAAAATGCTGCAGTGGGGTTTGTGGCACCGCTTCTTCTCCACTTGCGCTTTGAAAGTGGTGGTAAACTTTATTTAAGTAATGATTTACGTCAATAAGTGATAAGAATGTCCTATATTGAGAATAAACAATTTGAATTTGAGTTTAAGTATTATTAAAGCTTAAAATATAATAATGATATTTTGGTGAAAATATTTTATGAAAAAATAAACATATAACTAAATAAGCAGCACTCTTGTACTGATGTTCTTCTGTGTTTTTATTTAAATATTTTTATGTGTACATGAATTTGAAAATAAATAAATATATATATACTGACAACGCCTTGTCAGTGGCGGAGTTCTGGTCCTCACAAATATAACTTTGCCAGAGTCGACTCGCTAAGAAGAAGAAGAAATGAGGTCAATATATTGGATCGCTGCGCCATCTCAGTTAGTTATTTATTTTATTATGGAGATCATACAGTCTTTAAAATCAACATATTTACTAATTAATATCTAACGACTATTTTATTTAACATTTTATTCTTTTATATTTAAAAGGAAAACGCTTACTTTAAAACGCATAGTGTGTGTAGAGCCTTCTTAAGATTCATATTTGCATGAGTTTTCGTATGACTTTGTAGTTTTCTAAGCATAAACATAGTGTTTTTGAGAGTATGTGGAAAACTGCGCCTTACTAACCCACTACACGCTTTTCTGTTAACTTAAACCTAAGCTTAAAGTTCCTATTATATTTTTGCCGATTAGGCACATACAAAAAATCTTTGCTCAGAATAAACGATTCTCTTACCGAATAACTATAGAATTACTATTTAATTACTTAATAATATATAAAATCAATATATAAATGATTTAAAGCTGATTTAAAGATTATGTAAAAATAATATTAGACTAAAAGATAAAAAACACTAAGAATATATTATATATAATTCAATAATTTTAGTTAATAATTAATACTTAATAGATATTTTTTTTATAATACTACACATTTTTTATTTAATCAAAATTTTTGTTACTTTAGTTTATATAATTTTTCTCCCAACTGTCTTAAGAACTAGGAATCCAAAATGTGGTCGTTTAATTATTTTTTTAGCTAAACTAACTTAAACAAACTAACTTTATTAGCTACTTTACTTTACTTTTACAACTTTATAAACTACCTGATAGTTTTAAAACTTTGGATTTGACGACATTCAAAAATAAATTAAAATTGCTTTTGACTGAAAAATGTTATTATACTGTACAAGAATTTTTGGATGATAGTTTTGATTGATTATGTTTTAATTTATTAGAAATTTTATTTATTTAATTATATACAATTTTTATTTTATTTTTTATCACAGAATTTATTAATTTCAAATTTGTTATAAGTAATGACTAAGTTATTGACGCTAAAAATATAGATGATTTTGTAAAATTATTGTACGTCTTAGGACAGGTCACAGTGACACAAAATAATTATATTATGAAGATCTTATAAACCTGTGTTCCACAATAAATAGATTTGATTTGATTTGATTTGATACTTAAATATTTAGGACTCCGTAAAAATTTTTACCCGCATCTAACTTTTCATTCAATAACCACATAGTTGTACTTATCAATGGCCTTATCATTCACGTGACCGCAAACGATAAGGCGCCAAAACAAAACACCGGTAGAACATAAAAAAGTCGCCCCAAAAGTAACATCTTTAAGTCGGGCGACCGTTCCGCCTTCACAATAAAATCACCCTACTCTTTCACACATACCAGCGTAGCAAACATGTGAGTGCGACAAAAAATTAACAGTAGCAAAACTCCCCAGGTAAGTTCCAAAGTTGAATTTATTCGAACGCGAGCTTTGCGCGGGAAAGCACGTGGTTCGATGCGCGCGATTTTCCGAATTTCCAGTGGATTCGACATTCAAAATGATGGAACTGTGAATTTTGAATTGCAATTTGGAACGTTGTGTTTTTAATTCGTAATTTGGATTTTGTGCCTGGAAGACATTTTGGAATGTGCGTGTGCGACTCTCTGAATTTTCTGTGTTGCCAGGAGCATCTTATTGTGCAATAGGGATTTGTAAGGAGCCACGGACGGTGAGTCGGATCCCTTTGACATCTTTTTGTTACATTGATACATGTGGATAAAGTTATGGGGCATTTGAAGACTAACTGTGGATTTTTTTCTTAACTTATCCCTAAAAATAACGGCTGAAAAACTTATTTTCAACCGTTGATTTTTCACATATATTTTAAAAATAAAAAGATATTTTATATGTATGTAGATTTCATATGAGATTTTAGTATAAAAAGTAAAAGTAAATTTAAAATTGTATGATAAAAAATTTATTTTAAAAGGGAAAATAAATTTTAGATCACGACATATCTTTAACCGACAAACAGCTGACGAGTTGGTACTTCTTACAAAATTGGGCCGGAACACGTGTTTCTTAATACATGATTATTCTAGTTCATTGCTTATCTTTATTTAATTGTTAACGATACAATATTAATTATTGTACCAAAATAAAAGAGTTGTATGCAAAAGAGCTGATTCGTTGTTAAAGCAATGTATAAAAATAAACTTTTAGATGGATAAAATAAAAAATTAAAGAAAAATAAGTGATATTCACAATTTAAATAGAAAATAAGAAACCAAATAAATGAAATATATGTTGAGCGAATGTATACATAAAATTGTTAAAAAGGAGGTACTTCCTTTTTAATAATTTCAATAATGGTAAATATTTAAAGAAAATGTGATTCAATCTTATAAATTCGTTCCTAGCCCAATCGAGATCCACAGGTAATTCTAAATGGAAATATAGCTACAAAAAAATTTAAAAATCACACAAATAGAAAAAAGTCCATCGCTGCGTTTGTTTATCTGTCTGCAGATATACAAACGCAGCGATGGACTTTTTTCTATACATGTAGTGAATATATCCTTAGGCACCTAATTTCATATGAAATTAAATGAATGTGATTGAATAATACTGCGCATTTTTCCATAATGCGCATTGATCTTGCGCACAGCAAAAATGTCCCCTGAAACCTTCATTAAATTTTTCCCTCAAAATTTCATAATCTAATCTATGTACAGATTTCTCAAACATTTACTAAACACATAAGTACACATTGCATAAGTAGTCCCATTTAAATAAAAGCTCCATATCTAGTGGCTACTTACTAGAGTTTACCATATCATCTCCACCAAATATGGTTGTTTGTAACCTGGCCCACATTTGTGAACAACTTACTTGACAGACCCATCATTGCCCGATATCGTCGGACTACAAGGAAAATTAGATGTCCTTCTAGATTGGCAATCGGACTACGAGAACGTTAGAGTTCGATTAATCGAACCAACAGGAAATACCACAGACAGACCCACAAAACATAATAAATAAGAAAAGAGAGAAATAAGAAACCATAACATATATTGCCTAAAATATTAGCTTTTGTATACATTAAAAAAAGTTCTAATTTATTACTGATTATGACTATCAAAAAATTGGAAAATCCTATTTTCGGAGACAGTTAACAGAAAAAAATCTAATTACATAAGAAATTAAATTGACATCAGTATTTTAAATATATGTATTCATTTTTGTGGGCAATAAAAATTTCACTTATTAAGAGTTTAAGAGAATCCGGTATCCATTAAAACTAATCAAATTAGTTAAACTCTCTTACACATAAAAAATAATTGCAACAGATGGGCAAATACATCAGCTCAACAACCAGTAAAATTTTGGGGCCAAACAAATAAGAAAAACGGCGTTTTTATATCACGGTCCAATTGTGGGACAAGATGTAAATAGTCCCATAGACCATCCAAGCAGTAACATTAATATTGATGTCTATTTTTTATGCAAACTGTATGTGCATATAACGCTCATAAATTAACTGATCAATGGTAATATGTCGTGGTTACACATTATAGCCATCATTGACTTTTTAATATGTTCATTTAAATATTCCTTACCTTTTTTCATGCAATGAAGTCGGAAAATAAATGTTGGATTTCTAGGGTTTCATACAGTAGTAGAATAAATATTTCATTTTAACTGATTTCAGGCCTTATGATTATTTTTCTTCTAATACAAAATATGTTTTAGTTAACTGCTCTACTCGATTGGTGGTAGATTCCACCAACAACAGATTTCCAAAGCAGGGTTTATGTCAAGCAGGCTCAAGTCATGAATCTAAGTAAAAACTGAAGAAGAAAACCAATAATAACAGGAAAATATGCATAATTGTGACGAGTTTTTATAAAATTTTCATTATTAAAACATATTGTTTCATAATATAATTACGCTGTCTGCTTGACCCAAGGGTTGAGTGTTAGGTAATGACTTTTAGCATTAAGTGAATGAATTGAATGAAAATTAATTTATTTGCTGCACAATATTTGCTACAAGATTACATAAAAAAAAAACCTTTAACAACACAGGATGCAGATAGCTTGCACCTAGGTACAATTCATTGTAGAAGTTCATTTTTTGTTTCATTCAAGTTCGCCTATGGATATACAACTGTATTTTGTATAAAGTCGAAATAAATAAATAATAAAATATTTTTTGCAAACCCCACAAATTGTACTATCAACTTTGCAAAAGTCAATTACTCCAAAAAAAAAACCACAAAAGCTCTACACTGAAGAGACCATAATAAAACAAAGGATCATAACAACCACTTCTCACGCACTTTAGAATATCCAGCCTTCAAGGGTCAAGGCATGCCCTTAATTACAGCTAGAAAGAGACAGATAATCGCAATGATTCAATGAAAAAGAGAGACGGAATAGATTAATAAAGCACCCTTTCGGTTCAACGGACCGTATGCGGATTTTTTGCGCGTTTCTAAAACGTTTTTTAATCTGTGAGAACCTCGTTTTACAGTCTAGTGCATTCGCGTATTAATTTTTTTATGGAATTTACTATCACGCTATGGAAAATTCAAGAGTTGGTATATAGTTTTTGCTTCATGTACTACCATAGAATAGTAACAAACGGTAGTAAGATTAATGAAATTATAAGACTTAGTTATGCCAAGTAGACAATATAGCGCTGATTTTATTCACGTTTAAAATTTCCCACAATGAGCGTTTAGAAAATACTTAAAATTTTTATTCATTTCTCGGTTTACGAAACTCCATACACCTAAAAAAAACTAGGAAATATTTAACTGGCACCTTAAAAATTAAAGTCGCGCTGCATGTAATGCTTTACGCGTAATGGCTAGTCCAATTTTTTACAAAGATGTCTAATTTGAAAATCATTTCGACGAATAATAGGCTTATTAAATAGTTTGCGGTAATCAGATTTCTTTATTAAGCACGTATTTTTTGAGATAGTTGCAAAAAACCCAATGACCTTAATTTTCAAAAATTTTGTACAACAATTTATTTTCCCTTAATTTATATATTTTTACGGCAATTTTTTTTTTGGCAAATTTGTGTGTTTTTAATAACTCCATAATTTTTATTTAGCTTCTCTTCGACTCTATCTATACATACCATATATTATATAAGAATCTGGGGACAATTTTTACATCACTAATAAAATAAAAATATTTTTTATCGAAGTGTACTTAAAACAGTGCCATAAAGTCGCAGGTGGTATTTTGAAGTTCAAAAGTAATGGATAGTCGTCAGGATGAATCACTGTTGTATTATATAAATAAATACTTATTTACCTGTGATACTTTTCAAACATACAAAAACTAACTAAAATAGGTATAATGCGTGATAATCCGTACATCCGCAAAAATAATTGCAGTTCTTAACTTAAGCCTTAATCTCCATTCGAGTCTTTTTTTAATTTTAATCCTTCGAATATTCAAATTTCAAAACCCCTTTCAAATTAAGCGTAGCCCTTCCACGACATAGACAATTGCTTGTCAAGTACCAACCTACCCAAAAAAAAAAAAACAAATCGTTTGATCATCAAAACAAAAGACTAGTTTGTGCACCCGCTGTCTTTCGCTTCCTCGACGTTAACCAAACCGTAAAGTTATTGTAATTCATTTATTAAAGGAACGCGCATATAATTATAAGATTTTGGGGAGTAATGTCATAAGAAATTATTGTTTGTCTGTTTGTATATATTTAGTTAGGAGCAAGCTGTTTAAAACTTTAACTTTTTCGGGACCATTATAATTAATTGTGGAATTATTATTCTCTTGTATTTTCTTTCCCAAGGAAAATTATGAAGAAATTTTATATGGAGAATAAAATAAAGAAAAATACATTTTTTTTAGTTTATATTTACAGCCATAGTATAAAATAATCTCTACAACATTATGGATACCTATTAAAAATAATTCTTAAATCGTTGAACAGTTTCAGTTTTGTTGTGTACTTCTTCTTTATTGTTCTTTTAGCTTTCGCCCGCAGCTTCGCTTGCGTGAATTTCCCTCAGGAACAGTACTTCCTTCTCAATACTTCTAACTATGTGTATGCAAAATTTCACAAAGATTGATTAAGTAAATAGGGCGTGAAAGCGTAACAAATAAACTTAGTTTCGCATTTATAAAATTAGTTATATATCAAAATGTATGGCACAGCAAGAAATACAATACCCGTGTGCATATTAAAAACTAGCTGTTGCCCGCGGCTCCGCCCGCGTGTAGGTCGCTTTTCGCGTAACCTGTGGAAACTACAACTATCCAGACCTATAGTTAATTCTATTGTATCCTTTTCCCGTGCCAATTTTATAAAGCCATTACATTGCTATAATATCATTAAATATTAGGGCCACTTCTTTCTCAAATACCGTTTTTAAAATCAATAGGAATCAGTATTAAACAGTCGTAAAATTCTGAAAAAAATATATGTTTTTAGTTGAGGATATAGCAGAGTGAAATTCGCTTACAGTAACAGTACCAATATCAGACAAAATTCGCTCGATAGAAAAATCTAAGTTGCCTCCTTTGGAAGTTTATTTTCAATACTATGCCTAAAATAATAAACTTATTGTCCTGCTTTTTATACCAACCTTTAGATAAAGTATTTTCCCAAATATGATGTCTTAATGCCTACAAAATGAGTGAGCGCCGCGACTACGCGGCTTACGGACAACGGACCTTCAGAAGAAGGAGCCCTTAACATTCATACTATCAATCTTTGTCTCTAAAAGAGTAGACGCAGCCTATTACACAGTCATTAGGACCTAAAATTCACTCCCAAAGTTTTAGTGGGCGTGAAAATTGGAGAAAAGCTCAATAAATAGTGATAAGTCAGATAAATTTGTCCTTACGACACGACCGTATTATTCCGTCAAACACTGATTTGATTATTTTTTAAACCAAAGCCAAACCAAACCAACCAATCAATTCAAATAGCTTACAATACAACACAACAACGACCGATAAAAAAACCAACCAATAGTACTAAATCAACAGCCAAATTTTTTTTTAATAATTAGAATGAATTGCTGCCGTAAGGAAAAATTTCAATCTGCTATTAAAATAAAGTCAGCGCCATCTATTGATATTTTATGTAACTAAATCATACGCCCACAAACATTCAATGTGTTATTTTATTAAAATTTAATAGAGACTGCAGTGTGTTTTTGTCTTTATTGATATAAGTAGAAATTCTAGCTTTATCTAAATTAAATACGTTTATGTAAATCGCATTCAACTGTTTAAAAGTTTTGAAGCAGTGCTTGTAGTAAACTTTAAATGGCCATAACTTCTATTTCCCTTAACCGATTTTGATGAAACAAAGATTTTACAACGCTCCTAATTATATGTAATTCACCTGTGAAAACAGCGTTCAAATCTGTTGAGTAGTTTTGAAATTATAACGCACCACACAGACAGAAAGACAGACAGACAAAAAGTGCAAATATTGTTTTTTTTTTTTTGTTTTTATTACTCTTCTTTAATTGCCCCGTAGAGGTTTTTTAGAAAAATATTTAATGTACAGACACTCGATTTTTAATGTCTTATTATATGTATAGATAGATAAGTACAAAATGCTTTTATATTAATGGAATTAACGCTAAGAGCTTTCTCTAAGTAACAAAATAATTCTAGAAAACAAATAAAAAACGAAAACAGAAAATTCCAGCTACTTTCTAGAAACATTTCTTTACTAAAATATTTAAAAAAAATAGACTTCTAAAAAATTAATACAAAACAAAAAAAGGAAAACAAAAGAAGTGATGTCTAGCAGGATTCGAACCCTCTACTTAAAAATATGATCTGCTACCTCTACCGATAGGCCAACATGCTTTGCTTGTTACTGCCGAAATTTCAAATGGGTTTTGTCTATAAGTTTTAAAGCAGTGTTTGAAGTAAATTTTCAATCGACCATAACTTCTTTTTCCCTTAACCGATTTTGACGAAACAAAGTTTTGACAACGCTCCTAATTATATGTAATCCAACTGTAAAAACCGCGTTTAAATCCGTTGAGTATTTTCGAAGTTATAACGTACCAGACAGACATACATACATACATACATACAGACAGACAAAAATTCCAAAACTTGTCTTTTTGGTTTCTGTTACTCTTTTTTAATCGCACTCAATCAGTTTTTTTGAAATATATTAAATGTACAGACACTCGCATTTTAGTGTCTTATTATATGTATTGATTAAATAAAAACAAAATGAGATCACACGATGATAAGTTTTAGTCTAAAAAACAGGCTGCCATTTTTTACCAAAGTAAATGTTTGCCAACCGTTCTCACGGAACCCCTGTTCGTGTCAGACAAGTGAACGAAAAAACGTAACAATCATAAGAAATGTCGTACTTTCGACAAAGGGGTGCTACCCACGAAACTAAATGAATTGTTGAAATTAATCTAATGGAAATTTTTTTTTTTTTTTTTTTATTTCAATATATACCACAGATTATAGAATACTATACTCGTAGTAGGAGTTAGCGTACCACCAGTCAGTTTCCTAATATGTATTTTCACTAATTTGCCAGTTTACTCGCTAGTGTATGTTGAGTACATTTTAGACGAATAATAAATTTAACTAATTTAGATTTCTTTATTTATTATTCATTAAGAAGCTTATTGTTCCAAAAGTAAATAATTTATTTACTTATACAATTGGAGGACTTAATGGCAAAAGCATTAACTTAAAAAATATGGTCTATCTTTTTCTAGATTGTTCACTCTCAGTTTATTGCTTATCAAACCAAACAAAAAAAAAAGGTAATAAAACCCCAGATACAATACAAAATCAATTGTAAAGACATTACATTGTCATTTTTACATTTTATTTAGTTTCTTATATTTATGTTGAATATTCCTTCCCTTTTCCTCTTCACGGCAAGGCCCAGGTGTCCAGGCCTG
The DNA here is from genome assembly GCA_947044815.1 of Apomyelois bistriatella. Taxonomy (NCBI): domain Eukaryota; kingdom Metazoa; phylum Arthropoda; class Insecta; order Lepidoptera; family Pyralidae; genus Apomyelois; species Apomyelois bistriatella. The sequence goes on from OX345691.1 coordinate 14,017,004, forward strand.
TCAATATAAATCACCCTGCTTGGCCTCTTGACCTCAGGTTTCGTGGATTAGGGGATTTTGTGTTCCCAGGCCATTACCCCGGCCTTATTGCCTGTTAGGATCAGTAAGGTAAGGATGGATTAATTTGTTAACTGACTGGTAATAAATTGTGTATTTTTTCTTTTTCTTAAAAATAAGGCCTTAAAAGATTCGTTTCCGGAGCCCTAAGTTGACTACCTCGTATTAAATTTAGAAAAAAAGTCTTTAAAATTCAAATGTGTGACAAATATCGAACAATTATTTTTTCAGATGGGATGGGAAGATTATAGTACCTAACTACAAGTTTAATTGCTTAGAATTAATGTAACATTTATTGAAGATGATGACGATATTACAAAAGTAACGTTTTCGAGCATTTTTTATAGATTCATGAACACTGTCGATTATGCACAAGATTTGAAGGTTAAAAAAGTCAGTGCTTTGCTAGTAAAATACTTTAAACATAACTTTCATTTGTTTTCGGTAGATATAAGTGACTGTTTCATGCTCTACCAACTATACATACTTACCACCTGTTCAATGACTTTTAAGTGTAAATGTCCCACGAATATACCAGACCTTAACGCACTCACACTTGACAGGTAACAATTTATAATTAAAACTAGTTTCGAACCCTTTTCGAAAAAAAATAAAGTCACGCCGATTCCTAAAGCGTTCCTATTTCAAAAACCTTCGACGTACGAAAATTCAAGTCAACAATAGACTCAAACTATTTTTTTTTCGCAAATAATATAGCACAGGAACAACGGCACGCAGCCATTTGTTAACTTTGAAATATCGTAGAGGGGACACGTCTCAAGTCGTAATAACTTAAAAAAAGCTAGCCCATACTCAACAATAGTGCTATATATTGCATCGTAAAGATTTAATATCGTAAAGAGAGGTTATAAAACTTAACTACTCTTTTATAAACTCCAGATAATGATATCAATTGTATCATCTGCTACATCATACTTACAAGGCAATGTTTGGTGTCTTTATTTTGTCGTTGTATTGGTAATAAAATTGTATGATTTGATTACTTTTACTTAATCTTGTAGTCTTTTATACTATCGCAATGGCATTTAGATCACAGAATTGTACTGATATAATAGTCCTTATTATCTATACTGTGTAGAGGTAGATAATTAAAAAGAGGTTATGTTTATTTTTTATTATACCTGCAAATAAATTCACACGAAGTGCCTAAATGTTCATAATGCCTGAATATTTCATGATAAAATTCATATTAATATTTTAAGTAGGTAAATACTATGCTTAAAATTTATGCTATAAGGTAATTGAATTAAACTTTCGTGTTAAGTAATAGTTAGACTAATATTTTTTAGTCTTGCTGTATTCTTTTTTTTTAATTATTTAATATAGCAAGAGCCATATTAAATAATTAAAAAATAAATTAATTTCTTACCTAAGTCGGTGGGGCGGTGGGACCTCAGTTAATAATCTCAATACATATTACCATTGAGTAAACCAGCCCGCCCCTAAATCGGCTCGTAAATTTCCCACAACCGAACACAACGAGCAATTGTTGTCAAAAATAAATCATACCATTTACATCGACCGTTTAAAAAAAAAACTAGATCGGAACTCCTTGGCCGAAATTAAAAAAGTAAAAGTCATCTTGCGTCTATGGCATAAGGACGAAGAGGTTATGTGAACTGTATGTGACCTTTCGAGTAAAAAGGCGCGCATCTCCATTGTCACAGAATTTTGCACACTTCCTTAAACTATAACAAAAGTTATCCCAACAATAGGACGCTGGAGCCAGCTTCGTATCTGCTCCAGATTGCATCACAATTGAATTATTATTACTCCAAATTCGAAAGGTACCCAGAAGTAAGGCGATTGTTATATTCAACAATACTTCCAATTTGGTAAGCTATGGGTTTACCTTTGACACATCTGCCCAGGATTGCATTTCAATGTCTTGTTATTTTTTCATAGGTAAAAATAATAATTATGAGAAACTGTACGTCAGTTAGTCTCTTTACCTACAGTTAAAAGTTCACTTTTATTCTGTGCCTCGGCGTGGATACAATTTTCCATTTTAGATGATTTTTTGGTTGGTTATCTTGCCTTATTCCAAACTTTAGTTTATCATAACTGCTAGTATTCTGTTATTTTCTCATAACCATGTTAAGTAAAAAGTAGATAAGTAACTAGTTACTTGATACTTAATAACTAAAAAAAAAAACAATACTTTAAAGACTACTTGTATCAGAGTTCTTCGGAACTTTCTTTAAATTCCAAATTGCGGCTGGTATGTGCAATAATAAAAAAGATACGATAATCTTTAAGAATACTGTCCTCAAATAATAACTAAAGGACTCTTCCCACGTCAATTACTACTGAATCCAGAACTCCCAATTATTTTATTAATTAAATTCTTTCGCTGAAATTTCACGCTGTACGATTTTATCCCTCCGTGCTGGGGTGAATTTAATTACCGCCTTATTTTATAGCTTTAACAAAGGTAAACTATGGATTATGTTATTTATTATAAGTGTATTATAATCCGATTGTGTTACTAAGTTGTATCTTAAGCTTACGCTCCAGAGCCCAGGGTAAGCTTTTGATCATTGTCCTAGATTTGGAGGTACTTGTTTCACCCGTTTACTTTGAAAACTTCCTCAAGAATCTTGTTATTACACACAACCTATGTATATTTATGTATTTGTGTATGTATGTATTTGTGTACTTAGTTTAGTGTGTTATCTATTTAAAATGCCCATAGTGGACAATTTATTTATTTTTAAGTATTTTCCCCTGCAACTTCTTTTGCGCCGCCGCACAGATTTTCTGTTTCATCAATGGTTGTCTTGTAGAGAATGTTGTTGTCAAGTCCGTCAATTCAAATTTTTTTAAAATCTATATTGGCCCACTGCTGGGCAAAGGTCTAACCCGTCTCCTTCCAAATTTTGTACATAATAAAGTTTTAATAAATAAATAAATGAATAAACCTATGGAAATACACAACGACAAGGAAATTTCTAAATAGGCTTAGAACTCAAGCTAGTAGTAAGGGCAACCTGTCCAGGTGGTCCTTTATAAGTGATGAAGATACCACCTGCGAGTGTGGTGCATCTCCCCAGACGATGGACCACCTTTTGCCGTGCCCGGCGTGTCCCGATACCTGTACCCTGGAGGACTTATACAAGGCTACAGAGAACGCTGTAAGGGTGGCCCAGTTTTGGGGATCCAAGGGTATTTAATCTGAGAGAACACTGTAAGAAAAAAAATATAGACAGCCTACTTTCTTCGTCCGAGCGTGTTTACCGGTTACACCTTCAGCTTTCATTTCAGAGCTCAGGGTTCACTATTAATCATGGTCCTGATTGGGCGGAACTGGTTATTACAATGGAGTTACTGCCGTCTAATCTCCATAACCTTTTTACAGGGAAATCACTCACGAGAACATGATCCGAGTGTGTCAGTGGCCAACACCGTCAGATTTTTAAGACTGCCTATGTATTTATTTATTTTTTCTAAAACTTTAGGTCAAACGTAAGGCAACCTGCCTTAGAATCGCGTTCACCCCTCCCTCTAATTATATTGTGTTGTGTGGATATCTATAGCTGATGTTACAACCAACCATATGGCTTAGATAAATTTAATAGATAAAATACTGGGAACATATTGTTATGACGTTATTGTAGAGTTCCTTGAACTACGATTAAAGTTTATTTATTTTCTATGATTTTATTATGAATAAATTGTTAATATAATTATAATTATCATCTTACTAGCATTTCCCCGGTTACAACCCGATCAAAGTATTAAAAATTTATTAGAAATGGAGATATTAGTAAGTAATTTATTTTTAATATTTTTCGTAATTAATTTCCTGTCTGCAAAAAGACATACTAAATTTATTTGCAATAAAAATGGTTACCGTGTCTGGTCAAATAAAAGTATAATCCTATTATCTACAAATTGTACAGTCCCGTTAAAGTCGCGCCTTGCGCCTGCGTGTAACAAGAAGGCTGGCAGCATTGCCATATTGAATGGCAATGCTTATCCAACAAAATAATAATTGTCTGCAAAATATTAAAACGGATCTTGTAAGAAAACATTTTTTAATTGATTTTATTCTATTGTACATATAATAAAACTGATAGAATTCAATTTCAAATTCAAGATAATTTTGACTTTGAAAATGAGTTTACATTCACTCTTTTTCAATTTACATTCATTTTTCTTTCAGACAGCTTGCTGAATATTTTAGGCCGAAAAGCGCGAGCTTTCTGACGCCCATTTCATAGACAAGCTGTTCTAGCTGAGAGGCTCCATGAATTTTTAATTTGCAATCTCTTTATTCTTTCTAATAATATTTTAACAAATATGCATTTCAACGTCTGTATTTACTATATTTACGTATTTTGTTTGTTTTTTATATGTACCTATTGAATCCACATTGAATTGCTAATCGCGTTATGGAATATGTCAAGTCTAGAGGTAAGTTGGATTTTACCTGTATTAAATCCACATCGCTATCGAATCACTAATCGCGTCAAAACTGTTAAGTATAAGTTGGATTTGCGAAATGAGGGTTCCTTATTAATAGCATCTTGATTTGAACTCTGCCAAATAAAAAAAAATACATTTTTTAATGGTGCTTATATTTTTTTAAATTCGATCTTTTAAATATTTTAAGGCTCTACATAGGTAGAGTAGGTATAACATAGATCCTAACTACTACGTGGAAATCTTTGATTAATCAAAGTTGAAGAAAAAGTTATGTAGTGCGATAATACAGTTCCATAAATAAATAAAAAAGGTATTGATATAAGTAACTTTTTCAATTGAAAAAATTTTACCCTAAGGAAATAAGTTCCTGTATTATAAATTCTAACTTCACATGAATTTATATTTTTATACAATTACGTTGAAAGACAAACATACGGCCTACAAGAAGGGTAAAGAATTTTTGATACCATAAAGGTGTCACTAGCCCTCTGCCAACATGAAATATTAGATATTGTTCCACATAAAAAATATTTTGTTTGCCAACTTCTTCAAAAAACCAATAAGTTTCCTTTACCTAATACTAAGCAAGTAGTATTGTAGGTGGTGACCCTTTGTTTCCACGGGTCAACACGGTCGAACACAAATTTGAATAAAAGGCTATAATTGGGCTATAATTACGTACTTGACAGTCGACAGCTGCGCTCGCGCCGGCGCCCTTAACACGTGCTTGTCAATTTTCACTTGTAGATCATGTTATTGTTTTAGTCTTAAAGTCTTTTATCCGACTACGGCAATGCCCAAATTTGGGTTGTGATTTTGGCAAATATCTGTTCCGATTTTTTCATTCAGAACTCTTCACATGTGCATGTCAGTTTTTTTATTTTATTTTTTATGCATTATAAATAAGAATATCTAATTATAAAAAAAAAATTGACATATTTTTATCTGGTCTAAAAATACAATTGCAAAGGATGATTTGTCACTCAAAATAGCTTTTAATAAAAATAAAATGCAATTTAATAAATTAAATAGATTTTTTAGGTAATATTACTTTTGAACTTCCAACTTCTCGTACACGTTTACGATTAGTCGTGTCACAAAATTGTGAAATTTTGTTCATTTAAAAGTTTCCACATCTAAGTCACATTCGGTTTTATACTATACTTTCACAACCATAATAAATTGTCATAGATAAAACAATAAATAATTCATAAAACACTAAAATGTCCCCAAGTTCCATATTCCTATCCAGTAACGGTGCAAACATACATCGAACCTTGTACTGAATAATTCATGGCACTACGCCACCTGCCACCTAACCGCCGAACTAACATTTGGTTCCATAAATTACAATATTCCAATGGCAAAGGGTGATTTTCGAAACATACCACAAGTTGGACAACGATAAGTATCTATGAATAGCAAAAAAACCACAGAAAAGAAAGTTCCAGATTTAAAATTTGATTTAAAATTACCCGATTTAGATTTAGATACCAACTGTAGCGTAACGTGAACATAAAATACAGCATATAGTAGAAATATGTATAAAGTACCTTTTTTGCAAAATCTTACACAATGCTGTTGTACTACCTACATGAGTTACTGTAGAAATGCTAATGGATCCTCTAGACACGTCATGGTTGCTGCTATTTAAATAAATAAAGATGGTGTTAAGATAAAAATCTTTCGCAAGAGTCACAAATGCATCCTATTGTATGCAACTGGAAGCATCATACATAATAATCAGGAGAGCTCTGAACTTACCGCTTTCATAAGTTGCAGTATCACTTACAAACTCAAAAGCAAATGAGTTCTACAACTTTTGAATATATCCTTTATCTTAGATCTCTCTCATCATTCAGTGAATGAAACCTTTATTACTACAGAACAGAGCTCAAAATCTCATAAATTAGCACACGGAAAACTTCGTTCGTTTATTTTGATACATCAAAGGCGTTCCACAAATTCAAATTCGAAATCCGCTAAAACGTGTTCCATAGCTATTCAAAAAAATGTCGTTGACATCCAGAGAGTACTAAGGCATTTCAAAAAGGTTTAAAATACGAACCTAGACCTTATTACGAGGTATGTTCGAAATTTAAAGTCTATCGAACTGCAAAATACATCATGTCGTGGAATAAGAAACTTTTTGTTCATGACCCCAGTTTCGCGGGACGTGCATTCGATATTTAAAAATGCTCCAGAAGAAATCTTAAATTCAATAGTAATTTGGCGTTGAATGGCAAGGGAGAGGATAATGGACAAAGTCGTACGCCCTGTTTTTGCGGTGTTGTATTAGTACGAGGAATTCCAGGGTCGTTTTATGTACACACTGGTTTCTGAACCCAGCATGTGTCTCTCAAGACTTGGCGGGTATGAATGCGTACCAACTTGATAATTACACAGTCAATTTGGTAGGTAAAGAAGAAAAATGAGTTATTGCCTCTAGCGTAACCGAGATGAAATCGGCCATATTGGCTGCCAACAAAAGATTCTACATTGATAGAAGTTTGGGCACAATTTAGCATAATAATGAAATGTTTGTGATTAATATTGTTGGTTAGAATTTGTGATTGGCGCATTTGTCATTTGGAATATTAATTGGTGCTTTGTCAACGTTATGAACAAAACAAATTGCGCAAAGCTAATGTTTATTATTATCAACTTTAACTAAAGCTCTGAAGATAGGCAATTATAATAATAATAATACCAATTTTGTCAACGAATTAAGATAAATGATGTGTTTAAAATGTCATTGTTCAAATAATATCACTTAATGTGGAATAAGAGAAATAACAAAGAAACCAACACTGAATTTAACTCAAAATTTACAAATTTTAATATGTAATTAAGTATGTAAAAGTAAATACAGCAAGTCTATTATCTAGTAAAACTGAACGGTAATCTATAAAACCCATTACCCCAAATAGCTGATTCTGCATGGCAGTTGGTTGAATTCAACGAGTTCAGCCACTATAATATAATATTGGTTTCAGTCCAACAAGCAAGTGAAATTTCTGCGGTCAGCTTATCGGTCGTCGGAAAAAATGGCGGTTTTATTTCTTTCTTTTTTAAATTTTTACATGACTATAGCAAGTAAGCACGGCATCGTAATTAGGCCATCGTGTGATTCAAATCTGTAATGTTTTAAACGAAGTGGAAATTCTAGTAATAACTATTCTTTGGGAGTCGAACTCATACCTTTGGGTCTTCAGATTAATCTTTATTCCGGAATCACATAGGCTTAACGTAATTAGATCTTCTTTGCCTTAGACTTAGTAAATAACTCACGGTTTTGACGCCAGACATTTTTTATATCTATCTTCTTTGCCTATCCATATTTTAGTTAGATTATCAAATCAAATGATGCTTTCGTACTATTTATAAAACACGTAAAAAAATAAGGCATGGCATTGAATAGGAAAATGAGATAAATTAAAAATTTTATAATTACTTCATACTTCTCCTTCTACTTCTCTTTTCATCAATCAATTTTGAGTACTTTCTAAACTACTATAATGTTATTGTCAAAATTGATTGTTATTATTTTTTAAGTAATTCTCTCTATATCTTTAGCATTTTCTTGTTACTTGCTCAGCTAGATACTTAGGAGCCCAAGGTCTGTTTGTCTTTTATATAATTTTCCAAATAATTATACGTAGGTAACCATTTTCAAACACAATTAACTACCCTTTCGAAAATATCGCGTAAGTACTGAAAACGAATAAAAAATCTTATAACTCTTCAAATGCTTTCTGTTTGTATAGACCATAGATTTTTTAAAAAATGGTTAAAACCGCGCGCGATTTTTTTATTTTATGGAATAGCGTAGATTAAAAAAGAAATTTGCCGAGCGCGCGATTCCGTATTCTATGTGGAATAGACACAATTATTTCAAAAAATCTACATTCGAAAATCGATCAAATTCATCAAGCTCACATAACTTCAATAGATGCATAATAACGGTGTCTTAACATCCATGTTATGAGAATACAATTTCCGTAGAATCGAATCTGAATGATTGTAGCTACCGTTATAAATGTGACTTGATGTGTAACAATTGTGACAGTGCTCCAAACGTTTTGTATATATAGTTTCGTTTGTTAATAAATTATTTCGATAACTGTAAAATTCTTACATTTTAATAATGTTTCTTTTATTTCCATTTATAACAATTGTTGAGTTGAGTTATTGTAGTTGTTAGTAGTAACACAAGTCACAAACTTTCTTTGCGGCTTATTATGTGATTTGTTCGTTTAAATTTATATTTATTACTAGATAACGCGGCGAACTCCGTACCGCCTAACTTTTCTCACCGTTTAACCTTCCCTAAACTACCACAAATATTTCAAGACCAAAATTAACCAAATCGGTCCAGCCTTTCTCGAGTTTAAATGGGACTAACTAATTTGTTTGTTAAAAAGTTGTTTTATTAACTGTAAATTTCGTAAATTTTAAGTAAAGTTTAAATAAAAACAAACCAATTTAAAATGGGCCTCGCTATTTGTTGCCTATTTAACATTTTTAAATGAATTGAGATAAACATTGATAAAGTTATTAAAATTCTAAATGTAATGAATAGCCTAGGGCCGAACCCAAAGAAGTTCGAATCGCGCTGACGCAATTTTTTTTTTTTAATCTATCGCCGAACCAATCTACCAAGATAGAATCCTATTTACCTGTTTATCTTGATATGATATCTAAGGTCACCTTGCTATAAATATAACACCTTCACCCACAACTAGTCTGGCGATAATTATACTTTTTTTATTACATTACAGCTATTATTTATAACACATGTAGTGTTGTAACAACTATACTTTTTATTTGAGTATATAAAATAATCTAGTTGAATAAATATTATTCATTTTGCCAAATTTCGTATTACAGATAAGGTGTAAGAGTACATTCTGAGTTCCTCTTACCTTACACCATAGATACTTGGTATACTTTTTTATGTGGTTCGCTGTTCAGTGTCTACCAAATACATGAAAAATAGCTACAAATGTCACATTTTACTTAAGTTTTAAAGTGTAAATTATAAATTTATATTTTTCTACACTAAAAATTATTTTATTCATATCGTAAATGAACATTATTACGTATTTTTCTATTATACCTAATTTTGATTTTTTTTTTTCATTACAGATTCAAGATGCTGAAGTGGGCAGTATACAAAAAGAACCAAGATTCTAAATCAAATAACAGTGATGAAAGTGACGAGAAAGTCATTTACACAAATGGCCCCTATAATAACAATGTCAGACGATCGTTGGACGCTCAGGTAGTAAAGAAGAGTAAAAAACCTAGTAGATATCAAAGAAGATCCTTAGGTTCAGCTGCTAGGAAAAATAATATATTATCTATAGATAAAGAAAATATTAATTATGTAGGAAACACACCTAACTACTATAGAGAAGGTTTCGTTAAGAAGTCTGAAGGATTAGCTTTGAAGGATGTTAGTAATATTACACCTAACTCCGCTACTCCTGTGAAGAAATTTGAAAGAAAAAAATATTATTTAAATGGCTCGAAAGATGATATTCCACCAGACTTACCTCCGACGCCTCCAACTTACAGTAGACGAGTCAGAGAAGCTAAGAAACGTAAATTAGAAATGACCAGTACCAACAATGATGTGTTTAGAAGAGATAGCTGTTTTTACAAATCTGAAAGAAGAATTAAGCCAATCGATAAAAGTAACCACAGCTCCCTAAAATTAAGCCATAGTACTTCAGAGCCATCGTTGACTGATCTTTCAGAACGTTTAAGTGCTAGTACCAACAGTAGCAGAAGATCTTTTGCTTTAGGTAGGCAAACAAATACAATAAGCACTACTAAAACTGCAAGTGAAGGATTAGTTGAGATAGAATATGATAAGGACATGGTCATTAATTGTATAGAAAAACCTATTTGTACAGAAAATACTACAATAGAGAAACTTAATAAGACCACTTTACCAATATTTGGACATCATTTAATAACAGATAATCCTTTATATTTCAACAAAAATGATGTTGGTATTAGCAATATAAGACCTTTGAAAAGAACCAGAAAGAAATCTAATGATTTTGAAAGTTCTTTCAAATCACCCTCTGTAGATAAGAGAGATACACACGCCTTAGTTAGAGATGCTTGCTCACCAGTTTCAATTACACCACTATCCGTTAAATTAGCGGCACTCAGATTTAGCACGATGAGTACTCACACTGAGTCTCAAAGAGCTATTTTTCCTAAAGACATTACAGAATTCTTCCCTAAAATAGAACATCCATTCACCATTCCTGTCAAAGACGAAGAAAGTTCATTAGAAATGGAAAACAAATGCATATTAGGAAAAGATTCAATAACCAATGAAACAGAATCAACTGTATCAACAACACAAATGGGTGATGTAACTTTAGAAAAAATGATTGAAGACATTATAAAAAGTACTAAAATAGTCAAATCTAGAAGAAGGATAATTAATAAAGTTTCTAGTGATATAGTAGACGAAGAAATCCCGCCTCTAGAGGCTGTCAAAGACCTCTTTGTCAAACCTCGTCCAGACAGTAAAGCTACTCTAATCAAAGAAGCGAGATACATCAATCTCTCACGAGAAAATTCTGTATCCCCAAAGAACTCTCCTACCAAAAAGATGATGCCGGTACATAGAGTAAACGAAAAATTACTTAAAAACCTACCTATTGGCTGTTTCATTTTAGATGACGGTGATGGCTACAATGAAAGAGAAGTGCGTACGCCTGATAACTTAGAAAATAAATCTAAAATTAAAATTTTAGAACGAGATCGAACTCAACTTAGTAGGTCCCAATCAATGAACACCGCATCATTAGAAAAAAGTAAATTAGAAGAAAGTCTTTCTGGATCAATACCAGATTTGCAATCCATTTCACAAGATGTGAATTTAAGGTGGCAAAGACAAAGATGTATACGCAGGAAAAAGTCTACGGCGAGTAATGAAATTCAATGGCAACACAAACAGCTGGATATTAATTCTCCGCCTTTTCCTGCACTAGAAATGGGAATTCCTAGTCCCGCTGGGGAACTGCTAAATGTATCCCTGTGCGAGCCACTAATCACGGATTTCGATCAATTAAACAATGTGTCAATGAAGTCAAATGTTTCGACCAGCAGTTTAATGTTACAAGAACCTACAATGCAAAATAAGAGGTCACGTGAACTATTTGGTTTGACTTTAGAAAATGGTATACCGAGTCCCATTACACCAGTACCGAAACTTAAAAGACCAAGTAATGTTCTTAGCGAAGAACGAGCATATAAAACAAGTAAATTAGATGAAGATCTATTACCATCTGATGCTTTTACTCCGGTTATAGAACATAAGTCCTCGAGGCGATGTCTCACTTATTCTCCAGAGGAAAGTAGTATAAATAGTAGTGAAGAAAAAAGAAGAAGTGTCGCAAGCAATCGTTTAGATCGCAGCACTGATCGATTTCAATCTTTAAAAGCAACAATAGACTTAGAAATTCTGACAAGGAATGACATCATAGATGTCCACGGTGAGTGGTGACTATCGATTTTTATTATCAGTTCTAATATCTATCTTATTTGGGAATGAATTAATAATTAAACCTTTCTCAATTTTCAGTGATACGATGTCGCGATCTTCAAAGGTTTTCTGGAAGAACCGATGACATCAACGCTTACGCTAAGGTTGGTCTTTTATAACTTTATGTAAATAATTTTTTTATCATTTAACTTAGGTGGTGTTATGAACTTTATATGAAGTAACACCTTCGTTTTAAATTCTTCCAAAATCAACGCATTCATAATTCCAGCTTGAGTTTGACATATTACCTACTTCAATTTTCTGTTTTACGCTATAGATTCATTAAATTTCTTAACAATTTTTTCAGGTGGTGATAAGTGGAATTACGGAATCACAGCCGCTGTCCTCCCAGAGGTCAATTTTTCAAAGGACGTCGGTTCTTTACGGAAAGAGAGAGCCAGAATTCCAGAGGCACCTAAAACTACCCCTACCAACAGCAGTCTATGATCATCAATTGCTGCATATCTCTGTCTGGCACAGAGACAAGAAATATCGGTAAGTAGTTAAAACTTTCCATTCTTTTGTTTCATTTTCTCTTTTCGGAGGTTAAAATCCATTTCACTGAGTCAGCAGCGGAGTAAGTTAGTATTCTTTCATGATTTGACGTACGTATTACTTCAAAGCGTAAGCCGTGAATAATTTGATAAAAAATATATTTTGATATACCTGACCTGTGTTTAAACACTTTTTGTCTGTCTGTTTTTTTCGGCTAATCTCTAGAATGGCTAGACCGATTGTGACAGGACATTTACTGGCAGATAGCTGATGTAATAAGGAGTAACTTAGACTAATTTGATTTTAGATATTTTTTTGTAAACTGCAAACTGAACAATATTTATGTCTTATTCCACTCGGATTAAATAAAATTTAACCATCATCAGACCCTGGGTACCATGTAGTACGTAAGATCTTGCCAAGACAAATCAAATGAGCCCAGGCTCGTGTCTCGTCGCGGGTATTATTCGCGTTGTATCAGCTTTTTATTCTATTTGTTTATAAATCATCTACATAAAATATAATCGCGGACATTTTTATTAATATTTCAAAAACTACTGAACCGATTTTGATGCCCAACGAACTTGAAAATTCTATTGATATTTCCTTCATGCCTAGCAAATTTAATCAAAATCGGACCATCAGTTCGGCTGTTATCGCGGTACAAACATACATATAAACAATTTGTCTGTATTACAGTAATCTGATTTATCTACATTACTATCATCACTAACCTTCCAATTTTTAATGTCTTTCCAAATTTTTTTATTCTAGTTATTATTGATCAGTGAGAAATCTAGAATAAAATATGTTTCGCTTAAACTGATAAAATCATCCACATGACGCATTCCCTCGCTTACGTAAGTTAGGTAGAAAAATCAAGGGTTACAAAATTTGTTTAGGACTGCTGGCTTATGTAAATAGAATAAGTGAATTCCAGTCGCCATTTTAAACCTTACGGTGCACAGAAAAAACATCAAGAATGTAGCGAGGGAAGTCTGGTTTAACGAATGAATATTTCAGAATGGTATCAATGAAGAATTAAATGAGTAATTAGAACCTAGTTGAATTTTAAAAATGAGTTTGCTAGAATCTTGAAAAGTCAGTCACATTACACATCTATCCATTATACAGTCAATTTATCGCGGTGAAATTAAGTAATAGTAAATGATATAAATTCCAAAGAGTTTGCTGTGAAATGACGCCAAATTATAACTTAGGAAGAGCAAAGATATTTTGACGCGGTTTTCAATCCCCATTGCAAATTTAAATATCCTGTTACCAAAGGTATCAAGCAAAATTTAAGACAAACCAATATGACGAAGCTTATCTATAAGAAACGAACCTCAAAAATTGGATCAAAACAATCACACATATCTATACTAATTATTAAAAGCGGAAGAGTTCGTTTATTAGAAGCCAACTTTCGGAGTACTGTTCAGATTTAAAAAAATCTTTTAGTATTATAATAGTCTGATTCTTGGCAAAGATTAAAGGCTAGTAATAACACATTGGGTAAACGGGATACAGCTAGTCATAAATAAAAAAGGATAGCAATTAGGCCGCGGAATGTTCCCGTCTGGTTCAATCGTCCTACCACATCAAAGTCTCTTGAAACACTAGATTGTCGGTACTCTTGGCCATTTCTCATACATAAGATATAGGATGACGCGGAACCGTACCGGTCATGCGCACATCAATCGATTCCACCGGCAGGACCCGGGCTTCAGCAGTCGCGTTTCACCCTCACAACACTGTGCGTCCAATACCGCCATTATAAGTACGCATAGAGCCAGTTTTATGTGATGTGTTCGTGCTTATGTGAAGTGTTTTATTAAATACCTCGGATCATCAATTTTCTGATATCGGTAAGGTTTTTTTTTGTTTCGTTTTTTTTTTTAATTTTTATTTTTTTTCGTAAAAAGGTGATTTCAAATTAATAATGCACATAGCTTCTTGATGTATAGTAGCAATTTTGTGAACACATTCATTGCACAATAAGGTTAAATCTAACTGATGTGATATAAAATTGTACTAAGCTCGATCCGAATATAATTAATGCTAAAAAAAGTCATCCAACAATTTTTTTGCTTTTTTTATGATTATTGTAGCTAATCTAGTCGTTGAAATCCATTTAAAATTATAACTTGACCCACTTGGTATAACAAATAAATCAGCGGATGTCTTAACTGGTTTACTCTATTTAAAATGACATTGGACCTACTAATATAGGCTAGTCTTACTAAGCCCGTATGATTTTTAGAAAATCGATCCTTTAACTTACGTCTCCTGACCAAAAAGCACCTTTATGATTTTTTTTGCTTTATAGGTCACGTTGGTTGTTTTTATTTTAGTGGGTACTAAATAAGGGCTATAATTATAACATACATATACAGTGCACGATTTAGGTATATAGATAGGTTCACATACAAATACATATTTACATATTTAAAAATGGATTCCTAGTCTATGTCCATAGAATTTGGAATCGCTCGCGGGGCAATTTTTTTTAATCTATAGTTATATCACTGTGTCATATTCTATCGATACCTTTACCGCCTATGGTCGGTCATGGCCAGAATTCAGCTCTTCAGCAGTTATTGTGAAGTAAATAAATTCATAATATATGACTCATTAGTTTAAACAACACTTTTTTGATCAATAATCGTGTTAAAGTTTATAAATCTTTTTATTTTATCGAGTTCTTATATCCAATTCTTCGGATTTGGCAGATACCTCTATATTCGTATAACGTGTCAAAATTCCTACAGAGGCGAAGTTCAGTGCAGAAGCATGTACTAAAATCGAAACGTAATAATGATGACAAAATTGGCATATTTTTGCCAATACAGATAACTACTGGCTTAAATTTTGCCGACCTTAAACTTTGTAGAAACAATATTGAAAGTCCGGCAAAGAGCCAAAAATATATCACACAAATTGACCCAAATTAAGTTGGCCAAGAGTTACAACTTCATGATATTGAGGTATTTTAGGTATGTATTAGTTTTTTATTCTTTTGTACAAAAAATCTATAAAGGTATGTACTAGCAACCGCTTCCGTTCTCGCGGGAAATTTGGGAATTTCGTTCTTACCTGTGATGATTTTCATTCAACTAACCCATTTTTCTGAGTAACGCGGAGTCATAGAATTAGATATATCACTAGCCCACTTTAGTCCAATGTCTTTGATTGGTTAACATAATTAAAAAAAAGCAAAGATCGTAACCCGTATAAAATGACCAGCAATGGTATAAAATGACCGTAATGATGTGATTAGTAGAATATATATGGTTGTGGACAGGAAAGCGGACACTGGGCTCCGAAGCAGTCACCTGAGGAAGCAACCGGGAAAGCGCTAAGATGAGAGAGATACTAATATGAAAATATAATACTAAAATCCCATTATTATCCACGAACCAGATCAATCGGAAAACAAATATTACATATCATATAATATAAAATATATGAAAATTATATAATTATGAGCAAATGGATGTTTACTTAGCACCCAAAATTTGTAACCTGCACCCTTAGTCAAAGCCTTGTTACCATTTATTAGAACAAAAAAATCCTTTTCAGACAATTTTTTTTTTTTTTCAAAAATTTAACCGTTAAACGCCACTAAGTGACGGCCTTTTCGACAAAAACTCCGACTTTTCCTTTACACCATACGTTCAGGGACTTTTTCAGAGGAAACTAGCAATTTTAAATTTCCCTAAGGAGCTCCCGCTTAGCACTCCACTTTAGGGATAGCTGCGGTGAGTAAATACTCTTTAGCGTCGTGTTTTAACCTACGGTGACCTCGCTGCTTTGATGTGTTGGAACAATGACCTATAACATATACTAGACATACCTACTTATTTAGCACTGCCTCTTTAACACAAGATAATTTGAATATCCATACTTCCATACTAATATCCATACTATCCATACTTCCATACTAATATTATAAATGCGAAAGTCTGTCTGTCTGTCTGTCTGTCACCTCTTCACGGCTAAACTGCTGGACCGATTGTGATGAAATTTGGTAGGGATGTAGTTAAAGACCTGAGGTCAAACATAGGCATACTTTTGGGAGCGATATAACCGAGTCCCACGCGGGGCGAAGCCGCGGGGAACAGCTAGTTACTTATATAGATTGTACCAAGCTTAATTTTAAAGTCATTGGGCGACCAAGCTTAGCTCGTTTTATGCAGAAATCTTTTTGCGTGAAAATATGGGTAAAATGAATTTTCCCAGACAGAACCTAGCTAGATTATCTTTTTGACTATGTAAGAACTTATGTTTAAAATTTCAAAGAAATCGTTAGAGCCGTTTTCGAAAACGAGAGTAAAAATAAATTTATTGCTCGTTTAGTTTAGTATAGGATAATAGTATAGGATAGGATATCAATTCGTATTGTACAATTACAGTTCTAGCTACAAACAAAGTCACTGTTTTAAAATAGTAGGTACAACATTAACCCTGTCGGGTATCGCAATTTAAGAAAAACTGGAACGGCAAGCGTATAAATGATATTAAATAAATATTTGTTGTTATAATGCCAACGTTTCATTGCAATAAAATAAGCTCAGAGGTACCCATCACGCAAGCAGCATTGCGCCTTTAAATGGCAATGTACCTATACATTACCTTGAATCAGGTACGAGTACGATCTGGAGCAGTGGTTATAACCGCGTTCTCTAGCGGCGTCCTATTCCACTTACAAAATCGAATGCTATTGCACTATTTTTTCTCCATTTCCTTCAGAAAAATCGATATCCACCAATGCCGAATTGACTATGCAGATTTTAAATTATTCATACTCTACGTAGTACAGATAGTCTGACACCACGCCAGACACTCTTGTCTGGATTCGAATTCGGGCTGTGTGCCAAGCAGGCCTTGCCGTAATGATGTGAATATTGCAATGTCAGTTGATTACAATGCAGTTCTTGGCACCAAAGATAATTAAAATTTAGATACGGAATAGAGACCGTATGAAGAATAGACTTCCTCTTTCTCTAACATGTTTATGAGACGAGTATATAATTGTATAAAAATAAATAAAAACTAATTCAAATAAAAAATAGAATCCAAATCGCTGCCATCACCGGGTAAGGTACCCAAGAGGCTGGCGGCATTACCACGCTGTATGGCTAAACTTTGCCTTTGACCGAAATGCTCACCAGCCCTTGGATCTCCCGAGACATCGATTAGGCGTGCGGAGATTTCTTTAAATATTGTTTTTGCCTCCGTACCCCAGGGCCCCAAGGTCTCCACAGCAAAAGGCGCAAATATGTATGGCTCACCCAAAGTCGCATATTTGCGCCTTTTATTGACCGCTGCTGTAGCCGCGGCTGCACCGGCCTTAAGGGAAGTCGCTTGTAAATGGGATGGAGCTACTGTATCCACACAAGTGGCATCCCATACAAGCGACCGCCCGCGTTTCCACGGAATGAGCGTCATTCCGTCCGGCTTCTTGCCGTCGTCACGAGCAATTCCACTAGGCTCTAAAATTGCCGGTACGCCAGCACTTACATGGGCCCGACGGATGACGTCATTCAAAGTGGAGTGGCGTGATATGCGACCAGCGCTGCGCCTACAGGCCAATCCGTGATGACCCAGGACTTCCTCTTATTCCTGACATCATCATCATTTCTTGTAGTTTTCACGGTCAAACGACCATGTAACCCGGGCTTCAGAGTTCTACGGAACTGCCTCTGATGTGGTTCCATTAAATTTTTTGCCCATGAGCATATTGCTCAGCTTCGCTCAAATTCTCACTTTTTTATTTTAATACACATTTATCTACTATGATTGATAACGGATTATAAATATAAATCTCAACCTTTTGAAAAACGGTAGCTATAAAGGGTAACCGAAATCGGCCAGCATGCATGATGAAAGTAATGAGATGAAGCGAGAATGGAAATCCATAGCCTCTGCCACTACATACCTAATCATAATCATTTATGTCTTGAATTCTACTCGAAGTGAATCAAGTTAATGAGACCTTGATTCTACGGCCATTCTCAGAAGGCTTAATTTAGAGCGTCCAGTGTAAAATTTTCATGTAAACAAAATAATATTATGTGCTGTTTTTTTTGTAAAGTAGCTAACAACTATTTCTATGTGTTGCACTTTAAGAAATATCTCTATATTGCATAGTATAACAGATTTTTTTTTTCAAAACACTGTTCTTAAATTACCACGACGCGTCCACGCGCTCTCCCAGTTTGGAAACTTGTCTAATACTAATTCAGAGAGTTTTAGTTATTTTAGATGTTTTTTTTATATTAAGGAATATAAATTCAACAACATATAAAAAATACGACAAGTTACTAGTACTTTCTTTGTCAAAATTATCAAATGAAAACGTGTCCGACATCGGATAATAATTGCCAAAACCACTTGCAATCGAGGGCGTACCTCCCTAAATAAGAATCTCTGGCACATCACTATAGCACAGGGCACGAGCCGTCAGTGTTGTCGAGGTATTCGTCGAGTGTGGTTGTGCGATGTGTCGAGTAATCGCCAATTAGACACCTAAGTATCTAATTGCCATGACTTTGGTTTTCGATTTTTCTAATTCATGTAGCCTTGATTAAAAACTTATGAGTTATTGTTAACTTATTCTTGTTTATTGAAAATAAAGCAGATTTCTGGGCCCTATGGATTATGATGTGTCTTTATGAGAATTCTGTTTATTAAGTAGCTTTTTTTTTTTAAAATTATGTTTCTCTCTAAGCGCCACGACGTTAATTGCCACAACTTTTCTAATTGCCATCGCTGCTATTGTTAAAAAATAAGTATATAACAGCTGTTATTTAAGATGATATCTCGGTGAACACTAGCGCCACCGTCAATTAAAAACCAAAACAGCTGTTATTTCCGTTAGATTCAAGCAAACTCAAACAATAATAAACTGATTATAATGTTCAATTGTTGCGTTTTATATGATAGTTTCTTAACAAAATTAATATATAATATGTAAATATCTTCTTAAAATACATAAGCAGTCATTATTCAATATACTTATATGGAAAAATTCATGTTTCTAATTACCGGGACGAGGTTAAATTATAATTTCTAATTGTCACAACCATCAAATATTATAGATACCGATAACTTGGATACTACATAAGCTAAATAAATGCCAATACGATTAAATTCACAATTGATTCATATTCATTCTCTCTACAGTCATATTTCATGAAAAAGTTCAAGAAATTAAAAGGGTTGTGGTAATTAGACTAAGAATGCCATAATTGAGAATGGCCGTCTAATGATTGGCTGGTAGCCATAGTTTCTACTGCTCTAAAACTTCTCAAAATTCTTATAACTAATTCAAAACTAGTAGGTGAGTAGGTAATGTTTCATTCTATCTTTCCAAGACTCACCACGGATAAGATTGAGAGTAGCTGGCAAAATTCCAGCTTTTAGAACAGTCACATTGACGTAGACCGAGTCTAATAACTACCATATCAGATTTGAGAAAATTTTCTGACAAAAATTGATCTGTTGAGTACTTATTATAGCTCGGATTTGAAAAATTATTTCTGCATATGATAGCCTGATCCTTGGAGAAGGCTGTGTTATATATTCATTATGTTCAAGTCACTTCCATGCTGGTCTGGTAGAATAAGAAAAACATAGAATGTATCAGCTGCTTCTGTTCTCGCGCAGGGCTTCAAAGTCGACAGAGGGAATCGTTTAATAAGGGAATCATAACATAAGCGATGCGGCAACCCATCACTATTGATATCCTATTTCAACTACCATCGTGCTAATGTGCTAAACGTAGTCTAAGGTCTTATGACCCTGTGGCTTTGTCTACCCCGTATGGGATAAAGACGTAAATATATGTAGTTATGTATGTACTAGATTCGAGAAAACTACACTGAACAGCTAGATTCGTAATAATTTCGAAAAAATCCCATATATTTTGTTAGCTTTGTACTAATGTACCAAATAATTCTTACCTAACATTCTCATAGCCTCGTGTGTACACATCGTTCACTACTAAAACTCTTATTTTACCACGATCACTATGTTTTGCTATCGACCACCTCATAAAATAAACACGCGTTGACCCCATACTATAATAATAGCTAAGAAATATCATACCCTTGATACAGTCATAAATTTTTATATTATAGTACAGGTGCGGATTCAGAAGTGTTTTTGGGAATTAATTTTGTTTACAAGAGGTTGTTGAAAATTTTATTCGAATCAAGGGGACGTATTTAAAAAAAAAATCTTAAAATTTTTAGAATATTTTTTGTACTTACCTCTTAAAAGAAAAACCTGGTAAAAAATTTAATACTTTACAAATAAGAGAGTCAGTTAGAGATATATCTTTTGTAGTATAATAAATAAAAATACTAAGTAGCCTACTTTAGATATTTTTGGTAGATAGAACATGTTGTCTTTTCCAATTAGTTACAAAACTGATTACAAATAAAGACACTGGCTACTGTATTCCCGAAAAAAAATTTTTTATTTGCATAAATGTAGGTAATAGTGTAAACATAGCTTTTAGTGAAATTTTAAACATAATCTGGGTAACTAAGTCTACGTCTAAACTACATAGTAAAACTAGGAAATTATTGTGTTTAATTTGGATCGAAAGTATAGAAAATTTTATAAGACTTAAATCTTATTTCGAATTTAACAAAAAGACGTATCTAACCAAAAACATAGTCCACTACGTTAATAAAAGAAAATAATTCTAGAACGGAATATAAAACCATAAAGCCTGTTTTAGGGCTTATGTACTTACATGATTAAAGTACCCCAATCAATCTAACTCATGCCCTAGCGGCCTAACTCCGTCTCTGTAGTAGGGAATGACCAATTAAGATTAATTGGTACTTCTGTCAGTTTTGTTCCACTTACATGACCTAGAAAAAAATAACTAAATTTTTTCTCGACTTCATAGTAAATCATCGAGGGAGCTTTGAGCTCACAAAATTAAAATTAAAATTGTTTATATTCAATATAGTGTCCTATATTGTTTTTATCACTTATTGACGTCAATTGTTACTTATATTAAGTTTACCACCACTTTCAAAGCGCAAGTGGAGAAGAAGCGGCGCCACAAACTCCACTGCAGCATTTTCTTCAAAAACGTCAATTTACAAAATTTGAGTCAAATCAGACGAGTTTACATTTGAATACAATTACAGGGTTTAATTTTCAGGGATTATAATTATTTTATAATGAAAACAAATCGCGTTATTTAATTGTAAACTAGCTTTGCCCGCGATTTCGTTCGCTATGATTTTACAAAAAAAAATCTAAAATCAAAATAGCTAAGTTACTCCTTATTACATCCGCCGCAAAATCGGTCTAGACGTTTCAGAGATTAACCGACAAACAAACAGACAAACAATTATCAAGTTCAGTTTTCTTAGGAATTTGCTACTAGGTTGTGCAGGGTTAAAAGACATTCACAGCCACACGATATCAATATATAAATGAACTAGCTGTTCTCCGCGGCTTCGCCCCGCGTGGGACTCGGTTATATCGCGCCCAAAAGTAGCCTATGTTTGACCTCAGGTCGTTAACTACATCCCTACCAAATTTCATCACAATCGGTCCAGCAGTTTAGCCGTGAAGAGGTGACAGACAGACAGACTTTCGCATTTATAATATTAGTATGGATATGGATAGATACTTAATATTTCTAAACCGCTGGAGTAATGTAGTTGACCTGAAAGCCCTCCAAAAAGCCGACTGGCAAGAGGAGGCGAGAACCAAGATCCTTTTTGGGTTTCTGAGCCTTCGCAGCATACATTTCTGAAACAACAAAATTGAAAGAATTACCTTCCTAGTACAATTTATTCGGCTACTTTTGTTCCAATCCAACTAGCAAATATTTGTCACCAACCATAAACTTCTGTAGGAGTCACCCCCCATTTACCCCTCCAGTTTATGAGTTAGCTTAATGGATCGTACGGAGTATTATCCCCATTGTAACGATAGGCAATAATGTTAGGGTATTAGTAGTCATCGTTCCACGGGAAGCATACCTAATTTAGTTGTTTCCAGTTTGGTTCGGAGTTTTGGACATTGCAGGCTTTTATTTTTATTTTATTTTTTATTTATTAAGGACAATAAATAATTGTACAAAAGATAACAATTAAACACATAACAATTCAATGTATGTATGGTTGTACAACCAATTTAACTTTAATCACTTGATTATCTGATAATATGTAAAAATGATTCCGTGCTTCGGAAGCCATGTTACGCGGTTGGTCCCGGCTGCTTTCTGGTAGTGGTAAAAGTGACCACGTCAGAGGCCGATAGGCGGTTTCATAGAACTCTGACACCATCATGTGCATGGTCGATTGACCGTGTCACTTATACGAAATAATTATGACACGTAGTGTAAGTAGCAAATAATGTTTTTAATATTTACTGCGAAAAATACGAGTGATCTAATCCTATACAGAAAAAGGTATAAATAGCACAGAATAGTCAATAGTTCTTTTACGTATATAGCCTGTTTACAAAGTATTGATTCCGGACAAACTCCTGGGGGGTTACTACCGTCTCTTAAAACCATGCAAGTTCCAGTGAGTAAGGGGGATGTCGCCTTACATCATGTATTGCACTGTCTCGCTTACTCACTGGATCTTTTTTTTAAGAGATGGTAGTAGGCCACCTGTAGTGAGTGACCATCCTACCAGCGTTTATGTGTTAGCTCAGTGACGAACAGTGGTTAAGCACTCCCAGTTTGAACGATAGGCAATAAAGGTTGGATATTATTAGCAATAAAGTCCCTTAAAGCAAGTATGTATACGATTACACTTTTAAACTGAGCTGGCAGAATGTATTGGTTCGTTTAAAGTTTTTTTGTTTGAATGTGGAGAAAGTGAGGGGGTCTCTAAGGATCTTAGCAAGTGAAAATCATCCTACCCCGGTGGGAGACAGGTGTGATACATTCAAATTAGAAGTATTTATTGTTGAACAAATGTAAATGAGATCTTTATACAAAACTAGCTTTCGCCCGCGGCTTCGCTCGCGTGAACTTCCCTGGGGAATTTTGCCCGGGATAAAAGGATGTAGGGAACACATATTTTGTATATCAGCAATAATAGTCAGAACACAACAGCGGCTGACTTCCCTAGTCAGTCGTCTCCTGTCTTCGTTCGTTGCACATTGTGTCCCTAGTAGCATACCCTGGTCCGTGCGTACTTGTCTACTCGAAAGGTGAATTTAATCGACTGATTTCCAAACAAATTAATTTAATTTTTTTTAATTTATATCAAGAATTTTGCGATGATTTGTTTGGAAATCAGTTGATTTAATTGTTCCATCGTAAATCATCGCAAAATTCTTGATTTAAACTTAAAAATTTAGGATTTTTTGTTTGAAAATCAGTCGATTCAATTCACCTTTCGAGTTCCATCCCTTTGTTTGATGGAAAACCATCATGCGTGCATGAGCATGTAAAGTGTGCCTAATGTGTTGTATTTGAGAAGTAAAGAACAGTAAAGTGTAATATGACTTTCTCTTCTGATACCAGTATTTAAGAGCCCTATACTGAACAATAACACAATTTAGAAATCAGTTATATAGAAGAAGGAATTTATTTTAACCGGCTATTTATTATGTAGATCGATCGAAAAAAAAGTAATATCATAAAATAATGAAAATCAAAAGCGTTGAACTATCAGCTGCTTATGTAATGAATAATAATAATAATTGCGCAATACCAAGATGCATCATGCAGGATGAATTTAAAAAAAAACTTCATATGCTAACCAAAAAAACAAAAACAAAAAGTAAAGTAAGACATTAAATATGTAACCATTTTATTAGCATCGACATTCGAAGGACTAGTGCATTACCATAATATTGATTTTACTATTGTTTTCTATAGAAATGTAACGCAACAATAGATTTTTGTTGTATAGCATATTAAGTATTGTAAAATGTATTTTTTCTTTTATTTTTATAGCTATCAATTTAATATTCGAATGGTTTATATACTGTACTTACAACTTTACTTACAACTACAAAGTAAAAAAAAGTTGTTTTTGCCAAAAAAAAAAACTTTACCGTTTCGAATTACACAAATAAAATGGAAGAAATAATAAATTAATTACTGTTTAAATATGCTTAATTATGAAACGTTTTAATTTTTTAAGTTGGTCCAATTTAACGTTTTCATTGACTAGCTCACTCGTTAATAAGCATATTTAATTGAAACAATCGGTACCAAATTCAGGTTTATTAAAATATTTATAATAATAATAATAATAAATAAATATATAGGGACAAATCACAAAGATTGAGTTAGCCCCAAAGTAAGTTCGAGACTTGTGTTATGGGATACTAACTCAACGATACTATATTTTA
Organism: Apomyelois bistriatella; assembly: GCA_947044815.1. Lineage (NCBI taxonomy): Eukaryota > Metazoa > Arthropoda > Insecta > Lepidoptera > Pyralidae > Apomyelois > Apomyelois bistriatella. Next base: position 14,041,935 of record OX345691.1, read on the forward strand.
TAACAAATACATATATAAATAAACATCCAAGACCCAGGTTAATCAGAAAAAGATCATTTTTCATTTTGACCCGACCGGGGATCGAACCCGGGACCTCCTGAGTAGCGGTCAGGCATGTTAACCATTACGCCACGGAGGTCGTATGTTATCGTACGATTTGATGAAGCATTATTAAATTTTTCCTTTTTAATTGTGCAATTGAAGTCGATTCAGTTTTTTTTTATTTTGGCAAAAACCTGAAGTATAACTCCTATCGCAAATCAAGCCCCAGTCCCTTAAATGTCTATTTATTATCTTAAGTAAACTTAAGTTGAAACTATCCCTTTGTGAGCGACTTAATAGACATGACCTCGGTTCACTAGCATCATAGGCTGGGCGGGCGGCGCCCTCGTCACGTTCGCTTAACTTAACCGAACGCTAAAGATTAACCGTTAACTCTCGATTACCGTTAAGGATATAAGTTAAGTCGTTGTGTATAAGTAGCTGTATATTGAGTAGAATATAGGATGATTTTACTTCTTAATATATCACGAGTGTAAAATTCTTTATTCTACATTAAATTGCTTTATTTTATGTAGGTATGTTTGTACTATACTTAGTTTTACATTTAGTTATAAATTTTAAATTTTTAACATAATAATCCTTTTTTTTCACACATTTATGCATCCATATATATCTGAATTATGTAAGGTAAAACTACGAATACCGAAAAAAGATGTACATTAAAAATTATGACCTTTTCTTCGTATCCCACTTTATTATCTGGGGCCGGCACGGTACATTACTTAGCTTTCGTTTGGGGCGAGGCTTGTAACTTTTTGAAACTTCGGAACAAAAAGTATCGTTTAATTCATCACTTAATATTCATTTTGACTTCGTAATTTTTCACATTTTTAACGTAGAAATGTACCTGTTCTTATTTAATTTTTAAATCTTTTTCTTATAGAGTCATATTGAATACTTTTAAAAATAGTTATCGATGGACACTATATTACAATATAGTTGGTCACATCCAATGCCCGATCGTTTGTCTCGTTCAGGTTCCCTATTTATGCAAGAGACAGAGCAACTAAAGATAAAAACTATATTAAAATAATAAACAATTTTTAATAAAATAATATTGAATCGTTTCAGAATCCGTATGTGCTCTATAATACGGTTCCAATACGAATACATAACGAGAAGCCAGTAATAATATTCTTTTCACTTTCCATAATAATGCCTTACTATGCCCCTGGATTTCAACAAATAAACGTATTTATATGAAAACAGTTCTGTATACACTGAAACAAAGTTTGTTTTCCCTTGTTAACAGCGAGCAAAGTTATAATGACATGTAGAAGGAAACGGGATGTTTACAGCAAAAGGACTAACTTGGAATAGAGCCAGCTTTTTGTGGTAGTACATTGACCTAGTTATAAAAATGTATATTTTATCAATAAATTTTATCATTATACTCGAATCCCACAGGAAGCATACTTTGCTTCCAGTTTGGTCAGGTCATTGCAAGCTTGAATCACCTGATTGCCTTTTAATAAAGATGATTCCGTGCTTCGGAGGGCACGTTAGGCCGTTGGTCCCAGCTGCCATCTGGTAGTCGTTAAAGGAACCACGTCAAAGCCCGAGAGGCGGTTCCGAAGAACTCTGACACCAGGATGTGCATGGTCGATCGACTGTGACGCCTACTCGAAATGATGATCATTAAACTTTTGGATATTGGCCCTCTCTTGATATTAACTTTGAAAGATTCGAACCTTATTTACTTTTTCATCATCATCTGAGCCCACAGAGCTTTTTGGCGCGATTGTGCGAAAGTTCATAAAAACGTCTAGATCAATACTCGCTTGCTCATATTATGGACACTGTATGTATAACCATAACCTAACTACCTTCTGTAACTAAGACGGGGTAATGTTACTTGCACGCACTTGGACTAATCGCGCCTAAACCATCTCAGCGTGTTTTATTAATAGGCTATGGAAGCCAGGGTATGTTTTTGTCAAACTCCTAGATATAGTGATACTGGTTTCAACTTCAACTGCCTCCGTTGGTAACTGCCTTCATGGTCCAGTAGTTAAGGCGATCGCCTTGGTCGTCTTGAGTATGATTTCCTCAGGTAGTATACTTTGTTTAGTTGTTTCCAGTTTGATTAGTACATTGTAAGCTTAAATGACCTGATTGCTCGATTCCGTGCTTCAGAAGGCACGTTTAAGCCTCTCGGCTGTCGTATGATAGTCCTTAAAGAATCCACGTCAGGGTGGCTTGGTCGATTTACTGGTATTTGGAAGAAATAGGTGAGCCTTTAAACTCTTCGATAAAGTAATCAGTGACGTGTTTGTGTTTAAGGGACTGGTCAGCTAGAGGTTAAAAACTGAAAGTTACAGTATAAATAGCTTCGAAACACGCGATCGACATAACAAATAGCCAGTTTAAATAAATTACTCCATGTTATTTTTTACTTAAGGCTGTAACGCCGCTGTTGATGGCAATTTAAATTTCACGGTGTTTTCTACTTTCTTTTGTAGGTTATCGTGGTTTTAATTAAATGCTTTAACCTTTTAGCCTTGTTTAACCTTTGAATCACCTGAATGTCCTTCTATAAGTTAGAATAGTCTCTGTAAACGCCAAAGACTATCAAATTAAGGTTGGAATCATAAGGTAGTTCTTACATTAACCAAAGGCGTCATCAACATCATAATTTCAGTCACAAGCTGTCCGCTGCTGGACATAGACGTCCCCGAAAGATTTCCAGTATGACCGGTTAGAAGCGGCCTGCATCTATTGCCTGCCTGCGACCTTTTTTAGGTCTTCTCACCATCTGCCCGGTGGGTGTTCGAATCTGCGATTCCGGTGCGTGGCGCTTAACGACAGTGTTCGAAGTCAACTACTCAATTTCGAACTTATACATATTGGTTATAAAGCTTTCTCTCTATGTACCCAACTTCATCACACTTTTTCAGCAAGTACCTTTCTTTCAATAGCAAAGTTTATAACTTTCCCCATTACATCTTCAGATATTCCATTTCGGAATTCTGAATCTGCTATTAAAATACCCAAATAACAAGATTGATGTCTTTTTCCACTATTCTCCTTGACAAACCTTCGACCGCAATACTGAACTTGCGTGACTGAAGGAGAATGTTTTTACACGTCCCCTTCGAATAACGTTTCACTTTCATTTAATGACCACCCCCACTTTCCTTTACGAGTGTTTTAGAAGTATGTTATGGTGTTTACCTAATAAAAAAGCTAATTTAGGAAGTAAAAACTCAGCATATGTAGTTCACGATTTTGGAAAAAAGTTTCTTTAATACTCGTCTTCGGTTTAAAAAAACCGTTACCGGGGGCAAAAAAAATATCCGCAATAATTGGGACGATAGGCCGGCGCTGGTCAAAAAATTTCATTAGAAATTCACGTCAACCTTGGCATCTAAAGTTATTCCATATGTAACCAGGAAGCCTGAAGCTCTGGAATGATAAATAATAAATCCAATTAAATGTAATTTTGAAAGATATATTGTAGTGCAATAAAGGGTTTCGTTAATATTGTGCAGATTAAGTTAGGTATATAGACAACTGATATATTGTGCACCAAATCTCATTGTTCCTCAAAACTTACCCAATAAAAAACAATTGACAGCCAAATCCTAAACAATATTACTTTTCCAGTACCGATTGTTGATACTTTACTTGGCGGAGATGTCATTCGTGTCCCAAACCGTTGCTGGACTGAGTCAAACCCGTCGAGAGGATCCCCCTCCCCGGCAACACTGCTCCCATCGACACACCCATCGCCAAACCCAACTTTGCCGAAAAAACAGCCTACCTGAATGGGACCCACCAGAGCCTAGAGCCAGAAAGAACAGTCTACCAGCTGATATACACGAGAAAAAGGAAACCACACACAGCCCCCCCATTTTAGAAGAAGAGTGACAACCACCCCCGTAAGTGATCTCGGTGTCCCCAGTCACTATAGAAAGCATGGACGCACTCCAATATATAGGACGAAGAGGCTTCGTGGAACAGGCCCCCTTGCATGCTTAGAGGCTTCTGTGAGACCCTAGGGGAGGATCTTGCACGATTATCCTATAGATGTCTGTAAATATTGTGATTTTTGAATGTTTATTTATGAAATTTTTGTATATGTAACTGATGACTTTTTAGATACATCTGAAGAAGAAAATAAAGATGTTTGTTATGAGAGTAGCAAACCGACAAATATTTTATGAAGGAAGTCATAAATAGAGATGATACAGGAGTGCCTAGTGTCTGGGGACAACCAAGTGTTATTAAAAGCTTAAACGTATATTCTCCAGAATATTCAGCAGCTCTTACTTATCTGCTATGTTGTCATATAATGATTTTTATTCTTATACTGGGGATTCTAATACTATACAATATAAGGGGTCTATACTACGTAAATTGGGCATTTCCAATTATAATTGTGATCACGAAGAAAATAATGAAGCTGTAAAGAGAAAATAAATAGAGTTGTATCTATTTCCATGCCTCACAATAAGGACGAAGAGATGTGGTTATTGATACTTTGACAGACATGCAATTAACAATGAAATCGTCCCTCACTGCTGATGTCGGTCAAGAAAATGTCGATGAGTGCTTTGGGTTTCTATATAAATATCTGCGTTGGCTTGTAGATTCTGTGAAATATTGACAATTACATCAGTAAGTATCTGAAAAAACTAGATCTGGGAATTCTGGGATCCTATCTTAATTCTGCAATATTACTAAGTACGTTACAGTAGGTACAATATTACTACGGTGTCACTAATCCACACGTCGGCAGCGTGAGTTATCAAGGCCTAAGGAAACATTAATGCCTTAAGGGTTCACTTTTGGGTAAAGCCACATAATTAGTAATAGTACGTAAAGCCCAAGTTGGAGAGAGCGAAACCTCCTCTACAACGCATGAAGTCAACTTTAGTAATGAACTCACTGCAGATATGCAGCAAGTATTGGTGGAATTAGAAAACAAGACAGTTGTGGAAGGTCAAGAGCGATAGTAGAGGGCGATGGAGACCATCGGCCAACTATATCATGTGCTTAGATCATATCATGTGATCCTATCTCCAATCGTAGTGGTATACTGTGTGGACAAGAGTGTGCCCATGCTATACATTCCTGCGTATTAGACCGCTTTTGTTTCGAAATTAGTTCAAAGCGGTCACTGTTGCCGAACACTGCTAAAATAAAATAGATTCAATATCGATAGGTACAATGTCGAGAGGTACAATGTCGAAATATACTGAAAAAATATTGACAACGAAAAATAAACATCTTAAAAATAATAAAAAGAAAATAGAATTTGAACCACAAGGAATACTAATCTGAAAATAAATATTGATTCAAGATTCATACCCAACCAAGGGAAGGTTGATACGGCAAATCAAAATCAATACTAAAGGCAATCATACATTCCTCTTTCAACCAGGAAATGCAAACATTAATGAACTACCGGCCAGACAAATTAAGGTACTAAATTAAATGGAGATTCTAGGATAGGACCTATACATATTCGAGGAAGTCCGGCAAGTTTGATTACTGAAAATACCTATTGCTTAAGTTTATTACTGGGGGATTTTCCTGCGCAATACTGTTGATGGTCTATCTGGTATAATGTCCCATTTAAATTGGGAAAGGGTTTTTTCAATTTAATTGGTTTTGAAGAAGATCTTCTGTAGTTGCATCTCTTTAAGGTAATAGCTATTCCCTGCGGTTTCCTCCAGCTCCATTGTATATGAACTATATCATATAACCTCCCTCAAGAATCAGGATCAGGCTATCACGCGCAGAAAGAACTTTTGGAGTCGGTTTAGAAGTTCCGAAGATTACCCCCTACAAAAAATCTCACTAACTAAATACAAACAAATCCTGTTTATAATACTCGTAGTTGGTAGTTGGGTTGACCCAGTTCCTTTCAAAGACCTCATAGTTATTATATATTCAAAAACCCAATAATCTGGACTATTTCAAACACCGCAATGTCGTAGAAATTTATATTTCAAGCTCATAAATATATGGAACTTGTGGTTCCAACTTCATTAGAAAGAGAAATACGTGTCTTGTTTTCACAATCGATACGCAACGCCCCATTAGGCGATACAAAAATGGTATTGGAACGATTACTGGTAGTACAGGCGGTGTTAACGACTTTCGTAATAAAATAGCTCCTCTATCTAGAATGTATGGAATATCCTGTCACTCGATTCACATACTCGTAAAAGTTTGATTAGATCAGGTGCCATACTACCATACCTCAAAACCATAGTTTAAAAAAGAAATTTGCCTTTCCAAATTCTTTGCTTAAAACCTTGCAAGATCGAGTGAGTAAGCGAGACAGCGCAATACATGATGTAAGGCGACATCTCCCTTACTCAATCGTTCTTGCATGGTTTTAAGAGATGGTAGTAAGCCACCTGGCAAACGTGCCAGGAAGAACTCGCCTGCGCTGCGCCCTACACGCACTGGTTAATTATAAATGCATATTATTATATAAATTAATATTTTTATTTGAGAGATTATATTGCAAGAGAAATTCTAATCACTATAAGACAATTTGAAAATCGATTCGATTCCCAAATTTTCAAATCACCTTACATTGAGGTAGTCGCTTTTCGTGAACTAAAATAAAGCGAATGTTATTCTAATTATGTTGAATGACTTCCCGCAAAGTCAAGTGGATCCTCAATTTCTAGGAGCGTTTTACCTTTTACTTACTTAACAACCTCACTGTGCAATAAGTCACATGTGAACAAATCAATTGTTATAACTATTGTTATAATTTTATGGACAGTATTAACACTTTCGCGGAAAGTAAACGAGATAATAATAATAATTATTTGTCATCCACGTCGAGAGGCGTAACTGTCAGCGAAAGTGTTAATTTACAACTTTTTCGCATAAAAGCCAAAATTCCGGACCCCAAAAAGAATACCCCAAATCTAATTTAGCAATCGCTCATTGTCACACGAGTATCTTAAAAGCTGATTACGTAACCAAGATTGCCAGTATCATCGAAAAACCCTTATCGCCCGATATCCCAGCTTTTGTTACGTAATTACCCGTATTGATTGATTTATCCCCAAAAAGGAAAGAATAATGTTGAATGGAGAATTGATGGCGAGATTGTGACATATTTGTGACAGACTTAGCGAAAAATCGCAAACCCAAAGTTGATGAGTGGATGTAAGCGCTAACACATCGCTCAATGTCTGAACAAAGTCATGCACATCGACTACTTAGTAGGTTGTGTTTACTTAGGCTCAGATATTAGCAAATGCCAAAATCAGAAAGCCTTCGGATGTTCGGAAGTCATGCTGGGCCTTTGGAACTCACTTTCCACCAGACCATCCTAGAAACAAATAAATCCAATCGAAAGTTGATTTTATTCCTTTACTCTTTTTTGTTTTGTGGATGTCAAATCAAACATTGGAGTCAGTTTTTATAGTTATCCGAAACAAACGGCTTTACGTCTCTTCCGAAGTATAGAGGAGACTAACAGAAGTACAGAAAGAAATATATGTGACTAGTGTTACCTAGAGACGTATACGAAGTCACTGACAATGCCTTGTCAGTGGCGGACCAAATATACCTAAATTAGCCAGAGCCAACTCGTTAAGAAGAAGTGCTACCAACCTATCCATATCATGTTCACACCCTGGGTGCTAAAGTAAATAAAAGGCACATGTGCCATGGGCTATCGAGCTCCGGGCACCACAATTAACCGATCAGCAAGGTCGGGGAACTTTCCCTGTTCACGTGTTCACACGCGAAGGTATTTTAATGAGCACGGTCTATACCTATGGACTTTTAGGCCAATGTTAAGCGATATTTGGATAAGGAAAACATTTTTGCTTTGAAGAATATTTTTTCATCATCATCAAACAATTTTTTTTCTGTCTATTGTATTGGCAATGGTAGTTAAATAGTTTGTTTCAAAGAGAAGCTGGTGTGTGTTTGTTACTTTCCTCTCTAGTTTCTCTGAGCAGAACAATTTCAAAATCTTAACTACGATCAAACTTTAAACCGAGGGTACAAATGAATCGCATGTATCAATCAACTTTCAACATAATGGTAATTCATACAAACATCGGTGACCCCGGACTTAAGATGAAACCAGAAGAACGCTGAGATGGGGAACCACATAGACTTACCTACACACTTACTCTCATGGCTTAGTGCTCTGAAGTAGATTTTAGCCTTCTGAACAAAATAGCGTCAGATTCATCGTGCTCACGAATACCAGCCTGTACCACGTAACTCCAGCCGACATGAATGTCAAATGTAAATAATAAGACCTGAAGATAGCTAATTGATAAAAATTATCCGACTAAATAGTACAAGCCAAAAACGTGCCTATCATGTTATGTAGGTCACATAAGTCCAAGTCATGATACATTAGGGTCACATACACGATGACGTGTTGGTGAATAGCCAAAAAACACATGTCTACGAAAAATGCTTACGACTGTCTTGTCAGCAGCTATTAAATCTATAGTAGCCGCTATTTGGCTGACGGAGTTGATTTAACAAATGCAGAAAAAATAAATAAAATAAAAACATCTTACCTTGATTGATCCCATTTGAGAAGAAAATAAGTTTTGGTAGTCGGAAAAGTAGTGTAATCAAACTAAATGTAAAGACTATATTTAAAGATCGAAAAAATAACGGATCATTATATGGATGATCTGCTAACAAATAGATAGACAATAGAGGAAGGTAGGGAAATCTACAAGGAAAATATACAGTAACAAAAATGAACAAAAAATAATGAGGATTTACTGGTAAATATTAGGAGAAATGGAATTTGGAAATATGAAATGGAATTATGAAAGGAATGTGGCTCTTGAGTCGGGTGTTTGATTCCATAATAAAAAAAAGCACTTTCTTTCAGGTTACTTCAATCTACGTTATTGTCCTTACATGTTTATTTATTACCATTAACTTCTTTTGTTCCAGGCGGAGCGAGTTTCTAGGATGCGTCTCGTTCCCCTTGAAAGATGCCATCAATAGCGACATCACGGGCACCTACTTTCTGCAGCAAGGCGGTCGCCAAGGCGCTGTACAGAACGCCAATGACAGAAGAAGCGTGACTGAAGACAGGAAAATGGCGACGGACAATATTGAGACAAGCACCAATGATGGAAAGGAAAACCATAATGATAAAGGTAATTATTTTTTAAACTTACTTAAATCTGAACTGTTCACTAGCTTACTTTTCTACCTAATATAATTTTTAAAGAATCCCGACCGACCTTTAACATCCCACACAAGTGTCTTAACTCTGGAAAAATTCCAAATAGGTACATCCTGCACAATACCATGTGCTGAAATTTCAGCTAGCTTTATGTCATGTTTGTACGTGTATGCATATTTACACGTAAAGTAACTGAAACTTAAATTACTAAATGATTAAAAAAGGCCAACTTCAAGACTTTCATTTCTTACTTCATTCATAAACGTTCAGCTATTCTGATGTGATTGAGTATAACAAACAGCCATCTAACTTTGAAATTTATAACTATACTAAGTACATACAATAAGTGAGCTAAGTTTCTAAAAATATTCCAGGTATGGCTGCAAACGGTCCATCAACAGCCACCTCAGCCAACCAGGCTCAGTCGGTAGCCGCTGCGCTTCAGCGTGAAGCAGACGAGCACCTGTTTCTTCGGTACCTTGAACTCGATCCTCCTGAAGACCCCGCAGCACCGAGAAAGACTCAAAGAAATGGAAGAACTCCCTTCACTACAACCAGAAAGTAAGTAACAATATACTGGTCTTTTAAAAAAAATGATTAGTTCGAGTATTAAAAGTCGATCATTTGCAGATGATTTTCGGCTCAATACTCAGCAATTAGCTCTCTTCATGTACGTCATACTTCATGGTTAAACCCTTAATACCCTCTTGTGGTCTCCTTAGACCGCGTAACGTTACTGGTTCTATTATTTTCTCCAAAGCTATTGAATTTAAGATTTTGCCTTCAAACATTACGCTAGCTGATACGTGTTTGCAAGTATTAAAATGTAACTTACAGCATTGTGTATCGATTGTGAGACAAAAATCAAACTTTATATAATTGCCTAGTTATAATACCTCGTCTTGGTCACAAGTCAATCACCGAATTGCATTTCTCTACTATCATGATCATGTATTAACCCTGTTCTCTATATCTTTTACAGACTGGTTAGAGGCACGAGCGGTGGCTTTGGTTTCACGGTCGTATGGACCCGTCCTCCCAGGGTTGAACGAGTGGCTGCTGGCGGTTCAGCTGAGCGAGCAGGTCTCAAAGCTGGGGACTACATTGTCTTTGTTGGCAATAAAAACGTTGTGACGGCTTCGGAGGAAGATGTGAGGAATTTGGTCAAGTGAGTAATTTATTTGAACCTCTATTAATATCGTGCCTAAAAGACGTTTTTTAGGAAAGTTTATCACTCTCAGCCTAAATTGCTAAATTGATTCTGATGTGAGTTTTAAATTTGTCTTGCTTGATTGATTATATAATATGTTATCAAATTTTAATTCTAATATGATTTACGTATCTTATGTTTTCCTTTTAATAAATTTGTTACGTAATTGAAATAGTCATAAACGAGTTGGCATTAAATCAAACCACACATACGTTTTTCTAAATAAATTAAATCAATATTTCTATTGTTACAGATCAGCGGGCCAAATGCTTAACATTGAGACGTTCAGAAGAGTGCCTCCAAATGGCTCTGGAATACGTCCTCGTCTTACGCAAGTGACCATTCCTCCACCAACGGAATCTACTCCTCCGCCACCACCACGATCACCCAGAACAGCTGCTTTAGCTTCACCAGCTACTGCTGCACGACCACCTACAGCATGTTCTTCAACTAGCCAGTCTCTTGACAGACGTAAATTACATCTACCACAAGTGACGTTCTCAAAAGAGGTTGGTAATGGGATCATAGTTTAAGTTTTGAACGATGAGATTGTTTCAATATGCAACTTATTATATATTGTGAAATTTTCCTATGTAGATAATGTTTTATTTGCTTTATCTACTGAATCAAATGAAATTACTATCTTCATTGTTCGACATACATATATGTTTAATGCAAAATATTTCATTGTATCTCCAAATGAAACTAGAAATTATTTAGCAATCTCGTTTTCTTCAAAATCTCTTAAGTCTAGATTCTAAATTAATAAATACATACTAGTCATCTATAGAAAAATGTATTTGTGTAAAAATTGAAATGGTTTAGGATTGGTGCTAGTATTGACCGAATTTTGTCATTGGCGACACTTCTTTAGTAAATTTGTAATAGTGTACAAATGTAGATAAATAATATGCTGTTGTTATTTATTGTGTACAGAACTATCTTAGAATAGACTTCTTACATTCCACTATTTTACAGATTATTTATTTTTAGTTTTATATATTTTGTGCGGGATTGTAATCTAGATAATTTCATTCTTTACTTTGTAAGCCATTATTATTGAAAGGGGAATCGTTACGTTTAAGCTTACTGTTTTTGTTAGTTTTTATTTTGTTAATGTTTTCTATTTATTTTCTTTGTCTAAAACTTTTGTGTGTTTTATAATTTGTAGATTCATCATCTACATCATCACAATATTTGTGTTATTGTACAATTTCAATGTCATTAGTTTAGTATTTTGGTTTTCATTTTATTTATATTCTCAACTGAGTCCATGAATATTGGTTCCTGTTATTTTATTTCGTTTTTAATTTATGTTTTATGATATTAAGCGCAAATACATTTATTGCTTTTTTAATTTTGTAATTTTTTATTTTTCTATTTTATTTCACCTATAAACCTTATCCTTTATTTTTTTTTCCTTATCCTTTAGGATTTTTTTTATAAATGACATTGTTGAGTGATGTGCGAATGGTTAGTTCGACATCATCCTTTAGTATTTAAATAGTATAATGCTCCACGGCCAATAAAATCAGGCTTCTCATACATCTGTACAAAAACAGGAAGAAGGTAATTCTTGGGGGAAGTAAATGTTCAGCAGTGGACTACTGACTGAAATTATTATGATGATGACGGGTAGCTGTAAACGCCGCTCACGTATCTCAGGTGGGCTTTGCGGGTTAGACATTTTACTTTTTAGTGAGTACATAGGCTTTAAAAGGGAAAATAGGGAAGACTATAAAGAGGATTTCAGATCTCTACACTCACTAATCGAAAGGATACAATAAATTTCATGGCATAGTTATTGACGTATTTATAACGTCCAACTACGAAATTTAGCTACGAAATGAGACTAAGAACTTACTACGATGGCTCAACGCTCCTGTGTCGCGGAGAGTTCTCTCTTATTCAATACGCAGCACCAGAGGTCACTCTCTCTCTTCTTAGTGCTTTCCTGATTGCATCCTCAGCTGCTTGCTTTGGAGCCCAAGGTCCGCTTTCCCACATTTTATCCTCCACTTCACCTGGCATTCTTAGTTGTGAGACCATTAGCAGCCAGCACCAGAAGTATCACGTGCGTATTGCCAACCCAAGAGATATCTTTCCATGCTCTTCATCCATCTAATCCAAAATTTACGTTACAAGGACTTCCACCAACAGACGCCCGGCTTTTCTATGGATGGTCGGAAGAGGGCGCTGCTGGCCGTGGTTTCCAGAGAGCAGCATTACTGCACCTGTCTCCAGTTCGGCCTGGTCAGATTTGTGTCTCCTTTGGCCGAAAGAGCTGATCTGATAGCGCCGAGCGACCATCAGCTACTGTTTCAAAATATTGAAGAGGTAATAATAATTATGATCAAACAAGATGCTGGTTGTTACCATGAGATTTAATAAGCTGAATCTCAAGCGACTGTGATAGAATTTTGTATGGAATTTCTCAGTCTACCTTAATACTCGCCAGTAGCACTTTACGGATTTGGCATATTTGCTCGCGTCTGCTTTTGAAGTATCTCTTAGTAGAGGAGGCAAAACGGTACATTTAGATATAATATTTATAGATATTTTTATACACGAAAATAATGCTGATTAACTACTATGGCTAGTGGAAGACAAGAGGGGAGGCCTTTGCCCAGCAGTGGGACAACTAAGGCTATTAAAAATAAACTGCTATGGCTTGCTGTGAAAGACTGAAAATTTTAAAAAAAGGTCCTTCATTAATTCAAATGTTATATCATCAATGTCTGTCTCCAAAAGTTTCAAAGCTGAAAAATCTGTTTCAAATTATTTAACACACAATTTTTAATGAGTAACCGGTTTCATAAATAGAGCTCCTTAATCAAATATATTTCTGATACGAAATACTTTGACATTACGAAAAAAGTAGACATTAAACTCACAAAGCCTACCTATTTCTAGATCTTCAGACTATCAGAGGACATCTTGGACCAAGTGGTGCAAGAGGACTCTGAGATACAAACCTCAACTGTGGTAGCCGTGTACCTGCAGAAGACCCCTGTGTTCCTTAGCCTTTATAAGAAGTATTGTCTAGGATTGAAAAGAGCCGATTGCGTTTTGGTAAGTCTTTCTTATCGTGTGTCATAACTGCCTCCTAGGTCCAGTAGTTAAGGCGTTTGCCTGTAGACCCGGGTCATCGGTTCGATTCCTACGAGAAGTATACCTTTTTAGTTGTTTCCAGTCCGGTTATGATTATGACATTGAACGCTTGAATCACCTGATTGTCTTCCGTGCTTTGGAAGACACGTTAAGGGCCTTGTTTCTTGATTGGCATTCTAAAAACTCGGTTGATAACTAGAATCTATACTAGCGCTACTCTTTCAAGCGTGTCAGCGAGATGAACTATATTGGACGTGAGGTTTTGTATGAGATGACGTAAGATGTGGCGTTCTGTAAGTTAATCCCTGTCACTTCGAAGCTCATTTCTCACTTGTCATTTTGAACCTTATACGAAGTGTGAGTGAAAGCGACATGCGAAGCGAGTTTTTGTTTGAAATTTATAGAATCGACAGGAAGCTGTTGTTCTCGGCTGGTATCTGGTAGTTCTTTAAGGAACCACGTCAGAGGCTGAGAGATGGTTCCTAAGAGCTCTGACACCGGGATGTGCAGGATGGCATCAAGCGTCATCATTATAAAAGCGTCCTAATTGCATCTTCAGCTTATGCTTTAGTGACCAAGGTACGCTTTTTAATCATGGTCATGGATTTGGCGATACATAATATACATAAACAAAATTAAGTTCAGACAAAATAGGGTCGATATTTTCTTAACGAAACTTAATCACGTCAGTCTGTCTGTTTCTTCTATAGGTAAAAAAATCAAAAGACCCAAGCGGAGCGTTCTCTCGCTTCTGTACCAGCCCACCCATACCCAGAAGAAGACCAGACATAACCTCGCTAGTCCACAAACCTTTAGAGCAGTTCAGGGAGCTGTTGAGGTTGATGAGAGCAGCTGCAGCAGCCAACGGAGCTGGGCCCTACGACCAGCTGGAAAAGAAACAGCTGCAAGTCATTGCGGAACAATTGCAGGTATCATTATACTATCAACTCTGAAATTATGATCTTAAGGTTCATTAAAATTCGTAAATATATTTTAGTATATACCAACTCTTATTTTTGCCCACTATTGAGCACTAGGCTAGGCTTGTCCATAATGTATGCCAAATTGGTATAAGCAGTTCATCCCGGCTACGCCCGTCTTTACATGTGGCAACACTAGCGCCATATTGCTTGTGCGTGCTTCCGAAGGTGCTTTAATCCGTTGGTCCCGGCTGCCATCTGGTATTCGTTAAAGGAACCTCGTCAGAGGCCGAGACACGGTTCCAACAAACTCTGACACCAGGGTATGCATGTGTAACCTACACGAAATGAATGAAATGACCTAAAAACTGTCAAAAGTTTTCTACTCAGGACTACTATTTTTTGTTAATTGGTTTCAGAGTGGCTACCAGGACGTAACAGCTGGCTCAGGACTGATGGGACTTGCCGGCGATGGGAAACCATTGCTCTCCGTATCAGACCTAGAGAGTAGACTCGTGTTCACTAGGTGTAAGGTGAATATGACAATCAATTGCGTACAAAATTAAAACTTTGTTGTAATTTCTCTTAATAAAAATACATACTCAGTCTTTATCTTCTTCAGTTCAGTCACAAGACTTCCATTACAGGACTTAGGTCATAGATTTCGAGTTAAGACAGGAGTTAGGAGACCCTCTAATTTAATAAAGCATTCAGTAGACCATCTAGTAAGCCAATGACTACTTTTATGATTTAAATATAGATGAGTATTACTTCAGCTAGCAAAAAAAAAATTTATTAAAATTTTAATGCTAATGAATCTATTTTCAAAATAAAAAAATTAAAAAAATACTAAGTGATTTTTTTTTTCTTATTGTGATTATTACTGGCCAACACTGGTTTTAAAGTTTTTCAATTTAGTTACTGCCGAAATTTGTCGCGTTTTGCTCTGAATAATTCCTGATTTAAAAAATTACGTGTTTTTCCAGCCCTTCGTCCTAAGCACGGCGGGCCGACAATGGATATTCGGAGGGGAACTATCCAGGGTGGAAGGTCGAGCAGTAAGGCCGTACTGGGCTTTGCTGTTCAGCGACCTTCTGCTCTTCGCCACCGTCTCCCGAGATAGGGTACTGTTTGTAACTGAGGAGCCTGTGGCTCTTGGGACCGTGTCTGAAGCACAGTTTAATGTTAGGAAAAAAGGTTAGTTATCTACCTGTAATTCATTTATATTAAGTGGGAAGTAAATTGAGCCTGTTCTATACTACTGCGTCGCAACACTTTACACTAATTTAGTTTTTCGAAAGAATCTCTGACGTCCACCAAACGGAAACACCAGAAGAAGAATGTATTAATATATGATATGGAAGATAGTACACAAAAAAATATATTTACTACTTTTTGTACCTTCCCTACCTTCTACAGAGAGAGAAAGAGAGGATTTTTAATAAACTAGACCACGAGCACAGAATTAGAAAAAGTACTACCAGGACTTAATAGTGTGCTATAGAGACCCCTAAAAGTATTGCGTAACTACGGCGACAAAGCGCCCATCAACAAAATAATAATAATTAAGTTTTTATATACAAATTTAAAAAGTAGTACTAATAATTAAAAATAAAACTACATTTAAAAACACTCCTAATTTAACAAAAATTTAGAGCATATCTGTCCCTTTTGTTGTTCTCTGCCACCGAAGACGCAGCGCGACAATGTAAGATGAAAAGCTAAATAATAAAAAAAAAAAAATTTTTCCTAAAAAAATTACAAATGTGAAAAAAATTAAAAATCAATTAAAATTTCAGCTACAGAATTCAGGTTAATACTGGGCCGGACTGGTGGAGAGAGTCCGCTAGTGAGCTGCGCACCTCGGACTCCGGGCCGGACGAGGACCGTCGTGCTGCGAGCTCCGTCGATAGACTTGAAGGCTGTGTGGCAAAGTCTTCTGCAGAGACAAATGTGAGTACCTCAATTATTTTAAATTCGTCATAGAATAAATGACCGTTGGGGAAAAATAAAAAATGTGTAAAACCTGAAAATCATCGTGCGATTCTTGGAACATCTAATCAAATAATTTACGAGTATTTCATTGTGGAACATAAGTTACAGAGGATAGTACAATTTCTATTTCATTAATTTCTTCAATTAAATCATGAGTTTTCTATGTCTTCTACCACTTGGTGTTTACAATGATATCTAAATTTAAAATTCGTAGTCACAATCAAAGTTTTTATTTGTATTTTCACCAATAATTTATTGAGGTTGAAAACGTCGTCATTCATGAATTTATTTAAATAATAATATCATTTGTCAATGAAATGAAATGAAATGAAATTATTTATTTACATGAAACATGGAACAATGTTTCATCCATACTTCCATACTATCCAGCTATATCCATATTATCCATACTTCCATACTTCCATATCCATACTTCCATACTATCCATATCCATACTAATATTATAAATGCGAAAGTCTGTCTGTCTGTCACCTCTTCACGGCTAAGCTGCTGGACCGATTGTGATGAAATTTAGTAGGGATGTTGTTAACGACCTGAGGTCAAACAGGCTACTTTTGGGCACGATATAATCGTGTCCCACGCGGGGCGAAGCCGCGGGGAACAGCTAGTAAGTACATAAGTACAACAATACATAAGTAATTTATGTTTTCAATATTTTGAAGTCATAAAAAGTATGTAAGTTGGATTGAAAATCTACTAGAGTGGTATTTGTCCAGCAGTGGACGGCTTGCGGCTGAAATCAAGAGAATGATGAGACGCTAATCTTATTATATATACCCAAATTGTAGTTGTAATTGAAAATTTTGTCGAATACTCCTGTAATTTGTTATATGAATTCATTTTATTCAATCCGAAATCTACAGCAGAACAGAATATCTGTTAATAATTATACAAATTAGTTTAAACACGTGGTGCTTTATTATTAATTGAGTTAATCTTTTTTTCTTCAGATACCGAGCTCATACGACCATGGGAACGCCTGTTGGCTCACCGTTGGACTCTCCCGATCCCCAACTCACGTTTTCCCTGGCAACACTGGACTCCCAACAGCGACAGGTATCAGCATCCAGTATACAACGGCACTCAAGTCTGGCTCTGTTACCGGCTAGTTCCTATAGATCTCATCTCAATATGCTAGTAGAAGAACGACCTGAAAAAGAAGTCAGAGTAAGCTTCGACGTCAGAACTATGTCCGACTCACCCACACCTCGACCTGTTAGAGGTCCACTAAGCACGGTTTGGAGAACGGCTCCCACACCAGAAACCCCATCAGCCAATCTATCACCAGCTGACTCACAAACATTTTCTTCTCATTTCGTATCATCGTCCAGTATAGAAAAGAATGAGGAGCAACCAACCTCTCCAAGTGCTCAACTAACACCAGAAGGTGGTGATGAATATTCTGAATCTTCTCCTTGTTGTCGATGGGAGTCTTTTGAGGCAGATCTAGCGTTAGCTGACTTAGATGTGGATCCATCTTATAAGCATGCGGTTGAAGAACGCATATTCTTGCCTGACGATCCATTGCTTCCTAGAGTCGCTTTTCCAGAACGGCCTACTCCTCCCGCTTATTTAGAACTTTGATCCGCAGAGTCGGATCCGGAGATAGCAGATTCTTGTTACCCCCGGACATGTGGCAACAAGTGGAGATAGGATCCCTTATAAGACCACGTTTGAATCCCAACAATGGTGTGTTCTCATATTCCCGTGGTTTAGCTGGTGTTTAGGAGAGCAAATCCTTTGTTAAGGCGATGGGTTGCAAGCATAGCTTTCGTCGTGTAGACTGGCCGGAGACGGCGCAAGCATTTGTTGGATTGTTAAATTTGCTTATAGTTGAGATTTAAGGTTGTGGTAAAAAAAAAATTGAGAGACATATTTTCGAACATTAGCAGTATTGAAATAAAGTCTTGGTATTTTGATTATTATTATAGAAATGTTGATGTAATAAGTCTGATACCCACTTATGATCTAGCAGAGTGTTTAGTATTGAATATTATAGTTACAGAAGCAATCCAACAAAGTAAAGTTTCTATAGTAAAATTTACAGAACTGAACTTAATCCACAGATGGGGTAATTAGTCGTACAACTCGCTTAAGGTTAAATTTATGTATATTGCCAATATAACAATTTTACCACATAAATATTGTGTCAAAGATGTAACCATAGGGTACCAATTTGTATAAAATGTTTTAAGAGCCTAAGTCATTTTCAAAAACAGTTTTGTTTTTTTAAGTCTTCCGTCCTTTTCCTATGAGTATTGATGTGCTTTATTTACTGAATAACTAATTTATCTAATTTAACTTCTATACTTTTGACACTAACGTTCATGACTTTTGTAATGGAGTAATTAACTTAGTTCTTGAAAATGCATATGTTATCAAGCTTGATATTGACTTTTGTAAATCTGTACATAGACAAATATTTGTACAGGTCATGTGGATATTTGGCGATCAGCTTCAGACACTATACAACCTAGATATTAATGTAGATCACACGAAAGCATAATTTACCGCTTTTTTGTTAACGCACTTATCGCCACTAGAATAAATACAATGAAAAATGGTAGTATATGTTATATTTTAATACGGAATTATGTTGTTGCTTTTTGTTAATTATTTTTATATGAACATATAGGCTATAGTAATTCATGTAATGCCTCATAGATACTAGATGAAATGTTACTCGCTAGCATCGCAAAATGTTCACATAACCTTTGTCCTCGATTTTTGTATATGTATATGACCTCCATTTTTACGGGACGAATTCGTAGTTAGAATCAATAATTTTTCGATGTCTTTGGCTGTGTGTAAATTTTAAATATAGTCGTAATAGATTATCAAAAAAATATTTAATTTTGAGAAGGAATTTTACTTGATTATGAGTTTTTGTAACGTATATTAAACTCAAAAGCTAAGTATATGAATTTGGATGTTTACGTTTAGATCAAAACAGTATATATTTCTAAGTATCCGTAAATAAAGTGGTTTCATCAATGGAGATAACATTTTTTTTATTTCAGTATTCAAATGAAAGCCCGTTATTTTGCGACGCTAACGAGCTTGTACCAATTTAAATGAACAACCTACCATTTTTCAGTGTAACTTTTATTATGTGAAGTGTTTATGATTTTTAATTTAAAAATAAAAATTATTGTATCAGATACACTATTATTCTCGTCTATCGTCTATCTACACACAGACACATATAGAAACACTAATTCTCAGTTTTAATTATTGTAACTCAAAATAAAAAAGTAAGTATTTTCTTAATATATTGTCATTAAAAGTTAACTACAGTTTATTATATGTACAGACAATAAAGCAAAATATCCACATTGCCTTAAACAGGATTTAATACTTCTTAATACTTGAATAATATTGTACTAACCAACTTTCAATTTTTGAATGGTCAAGTTCGGTTTGAAAATATTATTTTTACATAAATATAAAACTAGCATTTTATTTCAAACAAAGCTTAATAAAATTAATCAACCCTTTCATTATTTTACCATGTTTTAGACAAGACGTAGCTCGGTTGAAACTCAAACGGGCGGAGCTGGTAGTGCCACTGAAGGTGCTAGAAGTACAAAAAGTAGGGGTTCCACACTACATTTACAAAGATGGATGACACAATTACCTGAAGCCGAAGAAATGGATCCACCTGAACCAGATATGGAAGTATGAAAATTATTTTCTTTTTGTGTATCTATCTAAACCAATTTGTTTTTTTGGGAAAATTCACCAAACTTATATTGGAGAACTCTTATTTTAAAATAACCTTTTTTTTCTAATAGGAATTAACTATTTTGTTCAAAATTTGTGTGGATCAAATCAATATGTATTTTTTGCAGATGTGGAGCATAGAAGAATTAAGAAAGAGATCGAAAGAACTGAATCTTTTAGAAGTAGCAGACTTAGTAACTAATCATAATGAAAATAAAGGGGCATCCCCAGCAGAAAAGAAAGAAAATGATCGAAGTCCTTCGAAGAGTAGTAACTCAGGAAGTCAGGTAACTTTGCCAGATTTTCATGCTTATTTGTTCCCGCAATATTTATCACTATACCTTTCAACAATACAAATATTTTTTTCATTTCAGATAACAGTACGAACAAGCCCTGTAGTAGTTGATACAATACCAGTTTGCAGGCAGTGTCATAAAAAGTGTTTATCAAAACCTAATAGTCCACTAGTGTCTCAGAAGGAACCTTCTGCGCAACTTAAAATAAAAACTACTCCTTCTCCCCAAAACTCTAATTCTAATAAAAGCTCTAACAGTACTTGTAGTGCAAACTGTGGTAATCGTAAGCCAAAAAACTTTAGTCATTGTAATTTAGAGCGTAAAGGTGCTATGAAGTTACGTCCTGAAGATGCCCCTATGGCGGCCTTAAAAGTTATAGATTCCATTGAACAAAGTCAGAAGATGCTCAAATCGACGTCTTATGAATTGAAAACGGACTCTCCCATTTTGAATAGGAGTTCAAATAAAAGCCATACTAAAAGCCAATTGGAATTGAGAAGGGAGTACTTAAGATCACCAAGTCCGTCTTCTAGCAGTAGAAACAATAGCCCACTTTCTACTAGTCATACTACGTGTAGTTCTATGGTTTTTAATTCTAGTTCTAACGATTTAAGAATGTCTAACTCAAACATTGCCAATCAAGTGCAATGCGTTATAGCACAAGAAAAATACTTGAATGAAGTCAAATGTGCCGAAAGTGTTATACTATCCAAAAACAAATTTGGTTCAAATTACCCGTCACCAGCTACAATGAGGAAAGAACAAATAACAAGACAAAAGGCTGAAAATGTCTTAAATAAAGTGTTAGGTATGAACATTATTACTAAGCGAGAAAATTTAGGCACGTGTCTCAAAACTTCCTCAGTGTTTTTAGAAGATGACTCAATACACGAAGATGATAATGACTTTAAAGTAGAAAGAGGTATAAGAAGATCTCCAAGAATGGGTATATCTGCCGTTAGTAAAATGAACGGAGATATAAATAAAAAGACTGAACGAGAAGACGTGAATGCTAACACAAGTATGAACGACATAGGTTCAGATGACGACTTAGAATTAGGACCGCTGATGTTAATGGGTTTATCAGCGATAAATCCAGCCGCACATTTAATGAGAGTAGAGCCTTTCAAACGGTCGTCAGCGACAAATATAAACAATATGTCTAGACCTGGAAGTCTAGGCTCAGTGAAGTCAGAATCTCCTGTTCCTAACATAGCTGTTGTTCCACCGACACCTGAATATAACACAAATAATAAGACTGTAAGTACTATTTTCTCTAATTTCCCAACCTATAACAATACATTTTGTAAGTAATAACAAGACCATTTAATTTCAGGAAACATTAATAGATGATTCGCCTGATTCTCCAGATGTCCCAGAAGATTTACCTTATGTTTCTTTAAAAAGGTATATTTTCAGTTACTAAAACTTTCATGTTGGTAACATTACGTTTTCGTTTTAGTTAAAAACTCAAGACATTTTCATTCTAGATATGGCACAATGTCGAGTCTTGAAAGACTGCCTTCAGATGAGACTGACGATGGTAATACAAAATTAACGGCAGATCCGGACACTTCAAAAACTCATAATGCGGGTAAAACAAAATTTAATATTGATTTTCTTGAAATAAACCTGTTTTATAATTAACTTTTCTTTATTTAATGTTATTACAATCACAGGTGCAGCCGGTGGTATAATGGGATGGACTGCACGTGCTGGCTCTTTCGTCGTTGAAAAGATGAATATATTTAGTTATACAGAAAGTGTCCCAAATACATCTATAGTTCACAAACAACCATCTTTCTTAGAAAGGTAAACTATCAGAGATTATTTCAAGCTTTGGTTTGCGATTATTCACACAATAAAACGTATTTTTTGTTTGTTGTTTTAGGGAATCTTCTTTTAATTTGTTGAGAGTTTGTCATTAATTTGCATAAATACTTCAGAGAGAGTTCTACAAAACATTACGATTATTTTATTATTCATATGGTTAATATTTTTTTTCCTTTTACCTAATAGGCGGAATTCATCTCTACAGGAAATGAAGAAACGATAAGTATGATGTGTGGCAATTGACAAATATATTTGAAAAATTTTCATTTTTCATTATACATATTTAATTATAGGATTAAGACATCTAATATAATAACTAGATTAGATTACTAAGCATGTCATTTAATATTTATACCAATAAATATTAAAGTAATCGAATATCTCAATGTTTAATTTTGACCAAAATTAGATAACATTTGCTAGTTTTTCAATGTAAGAATATTTTTAAGTAGATTAATTATGATATTAAGTAATACCTATAATCTTTATATTACCTAGCTCTGTAGCTGCTCTATATATTTAGTACGTAACCGATATAACAAAAATATTTTTAGTGTTGGTTCGATCTACTTCTAGAAAACTAAATAGCCATCATCAAATTTTGCTACTTTGCGAGTAGGTTATTTGTTAGAGAGATAAAATAATTAAATTTTATGTATATGACAATAGTAGACGTGCTGATAAGTAGTTGCTAACAATTCGATTTTTCTTTAACTATTATTTTTATACACTTTCTAATTCTGCAAATAATTTAGGTGCTTGGGTGTAAGTGATTGGAAAACAACACTTGGTAATGAAGAAGGCACAACGGAAACTGGAGAAGGAAGTGGAGCGAGTGGAGAAGAAGCATGGGGTACTCCATCATCTGGCGATTTATCTGATAATCTGCCAGATTCAGAGCATGGTACCTTATCTGTAAGTGTTATCACTACATAGTATAAAACAAAGTCGCTTTCTCTGTCCCTGTGTCCCTTTGTATGCAACTTTAAAACTACGCAACGGATTTTGATGCGGTTTTTTTAATAAATAGAGTGATTCAAGAGGAAGGTTTTTATGCCCATGCGAAGCCGGGGCGAGTTGCTAATTTTATTTATAAATCCTTAAAGTAAATGAAATCCCCAGCTTTATCATTCGAAAGACAGTTGTGGTAGAACCATTCATTATTTATTAAATTAAATTAAAAAAAAACTTTGTCATCTATTAACTTTATGAAATCAATAGAGCTAATTTTTAACAAGCCATTATGATTGTATCCAGTCCAAATATGTCTTGACAAAGTATGACATGAATACCATATTTTTACCTATCTAATGCCTTATGAACAGAATACCCGTCACTTTTACAGTCACCAACAAAGTCGTCGTCATCATATGCAGGCGATGATGATACTGAGCTGATGATGGATGAACTTCTAATGGCTCCTACCATAACCGGGCCCACCACTCTTAGACCTTTATTACCAAGGTAACTACCATTTTTACATATCATAAATTCACTTTGCTTAAATCTTAAAAGTAAATTTTATGAGTTTTGACAATTAAAAAAAAGTACAAATAAAATAAAATAATGAGATGATTGATTGGCTTTTAAGTAGAAATTAATTTTCCAAAAAGAAATCGAGACTAACGCTAAAATGTAACGTAGGGATGTTTTCAGAAGAAGACTAGAGCCACTTCTAGAAGAAGAGTGTTCAGACAGTGGCAGTGATGAAAACAAGCCTACGCCAACTAACTCTGATGACCAGGTGAATATCTAAGCTAACTCTGATATAATAAATGAAATATGTGATCAAATTGTATTTGTTGATGAAATATCTTAAGTTTATAACTTAAATGTTGTTTGAAAATATATAAGATATTTTTATTTTATTATTTACGTATTATCTGTCATCATTAATTCGATTTGAAAAGCTGACAGGTGATATAAAATGGATGTCGTTTATATATGTAATATCATAGCATGACCATAACCGTACAAAAGAGAGACTTAAATGTTAAAAGCATGCGTGTTGCATGAACTTGGTAATTTATGTTTAACATTATGAAATTTAGATTCTAATTGAAGACCACCGTTGAAAAACTTAATTATCAATTTCTTAGATATCGTATTATTGAGGTTTCAATTCTTAACGAATATAGTACTTCGCGATTCCATAGCAATAACAACTAGACTAGCACTATTAAATGTTTGCAGTTAAAAATTATAATATTTCCGTTCCTAAGACTAGCACCGTCCAAACCTTGCCAAAATTATATATGGGTGTTAGACCTAATTCTGGGTTATTGGCATATTCCCTTGAGGTGTCGCGTAGACAGTAGCTAGGTTAAATCTCACATTGTGACTGGTCCGCTGGTGCGGCGCTTGGCGCAGGGCAGCGCGCGTGGCGACGATGCTGACGACTGTTGCGACGCGCCGCACCGGCCGCCCTCTGCTTCCGAAACAGGTGAGTTCATATGTAGACGACATAATTGTTTTCTCCACTATACTCTACTATCCAACTCGTTCAAATTTTATTACTAGGTAAATTTATCAAAATACTGCGTTTTAATCTTTTCGCTTCAAACAAATTGATCAGAAATATAGCAAAATTTGTACATACTAAGTTAAAATATAACAGTTATTAATTATCGTGACTTTTGACTCATACTTGATCCCTCGGATATTTTTTTTTTTGACAAATGCTAAAAATGTAAATTCGATTATTAATTATTCAATATCCAAATCAATCAGTAAACAAAACATGGTATACTAACAAAGATACATGTTGACAGTGAAATGGACAGCTTGACTAAAAATCAAAGGTGAGAACGAGGGAGTCATAATCACATCTCAAATTCGACACAAAATATAACATACCTACATAACATTTCAAAATACTGCACGATGCATGAATGTCTACTATGGAAAGAAATTACACAAAATTTTAGAATGTTTTCTTATATCTGTACCCTTAAATAATTACATCCTAGCACTAATAACCTTATTTGTAGAATGTGCACCCCACTTATTACTCGATTCTCAGAACCCTAGTACATATTAAAAAATATGTTATTATTATGATATAATTTATACAAGCCTTACCCACTAAGAAAAGTACAATGTACTCAACACAAAATGTAAGCCAGTAAGAAAATGAACAATGTTGCGTTAGATATAAAGCTGTTATATTTGAAAAATCAAATGACTAGCATCACCTTTCGTCAGATAAATGATTAATACAAAACTGTTATCAAATAAGTTTGTTATTCATCACACAAAATCTTTTTATATTAAATGGACTAAAAGGCTAGTGTAACTGACGGAAACTGGTTATTGGAGCATATGCACCACAAAACACCACGCCTGCATTGAAGACCCTTTTTGCCTTTGTATTTACTTTTGTTTTAGTATTACAGACAAACAAACAAATAAACATACAAACAAACCCTTAACAAATTTTCAGTCCTTTTAAATAATCCGTAATCGATTCGTACCGCCAGACATTTGTATGAATACAGGGGCTAAATTTCTAGTACTCATAGAGCATGTTTTCACAGAAGCAGGGGACGGGGGTGCGGGCGCCGCTCAGGATGCTGGAGGGGGGCGCGATGGTGGTGCCGAGTGCGAGCTGAGCCCAGACCGGACGCCCACCAACGAGGCGCCTTCGACGCCCTTACAATCTGGTAACTATTTTTTTATATGGTATTTGTATATTTGTAAGTCTCGATAAGTCGGAGCATAGTGATATTATTACTTTATCAAATTCTATCTGCATTATTATGTACCCATTGATGTCTTACTAATAATGGATTCCTTACGTCTAAATAAAAACTGTAGAAAAATCACAAAACAGTCACTTCTACATTAGAGCTTCTCTTTATTGGATTGAAGAAATCGCAGTAAAAGGCCAATAGCTTGGCTTAGAGATTGCGTTAATTTTTATAGAGAAACTATCTTTCGCCCGCGGCTTCGCCCGCTTGATATTCCCACGGAAACAGTGTTTTTCCCGGGATGAAAGGTATCCTTTATCCTTCTTAATAGTTATATCTATGTGTATGCGATATTTTAGGAAGATTGGTTCAGTACACAGAGCGTGAAAGTGTAAAAACAATAAACAAAGTGCTCCTAGTATGAGTTTTTCTTAACGCAGACGCTAGCGACTGCGTTAGAATTTTGTATGAAATTTCTTAGTTGCCTTACTATCCACTAGAGGCGCTGTACAGGTTTGTCTTACTAAATCGCTAACGCAGTCGCTAGCGTCTGCGTTAAGAAAAACTCATACTAGGGACACAGTTTCCCATTTCCAATATTAGTTAGGAAGGATAAAATCCGTCGAGACTTGGTTCTTACAGGATGTTTTGGTTATAATTATCTATGTTTATAGTTTCAAGAGAGTGTGCGGAGGCTCGTGCCGGTGCTGGCGGTCGTCGGGGCTCAGCCAGCTCGGCCAGCACGCCCTCCACACTCGAGCGTACTACCATCCACAACCCCACGCAGCCACCACTTTCACCGGGTAATTTATAACTTGTACTAAATTTTCTTTTTTTTTTACTTTTTCCTGGTAAATTAAATTTTCCCTTTCAGTTTAATGTGAATAACATATAATGATTCACATTTAACGAAATGGAAAAATAAATCTTTAAAGATAGGTACTGAAACAATGAAAAAGTTCTTGACAGATAGGTGACTGTACACTCGTACCATATAATACCATCCACCATAGCAACTATTATATATTCTGTGACAAAATATACATATATTTTTTAATTTTACTTGGTCATTTAGAAAAAATGATAACCAACATTGCATAAGAAATAAACCTTCCCCGTCAAACAAACTCTGTTTAGATCATATTGAAAGCCTTTAATAATATTTTGTATGTCAACAGCGTCGGAACCAGCTCCAATGGCAGAGGAATCTTCACAACCAGAAGAGAGACCGACGGAAGAGAGGCTCTCTCCTCGAGCGGAGATGAGACTAGCTTTGGACCAGGGGAAGGACATGCTGGCAGATCAGGAGGTGTCTTGGGTAATACCAACATCCTTAATTTCTTTGAAAATGTAAATATTTTTGTAAACGAAATTTTTAAGAAAGATAGGTAGGTTAATTTCTTTATCGATATTAGATAAGGCTATAGGCACAACTTTCTCGTAATTTCACGGCTCTTTCCTAGGCAAGTGCTTGGTTATATTTTGTTTATTATTGATTATGTTATATGGTGGTATTCACGTATACCAAAAATACTGCAAAAGCTGATTCCGTGCTTTGGAAGCCGAGAGGCGTATTGAAACACTGATACCTAGCAAATATACCTACTTAGTGCAAATATAGTTACTTATACATTGCTCTTACTCCGCACTCTTTGGGAATTTGGGAATCAGTGCTTATAAAGAAATAAAGAAAACTGCTGTAAACACTTAAAAAGTTATCCAGCGCGATTAGTTTGCAAAAAAATTTGATTCTCATGATTTTCGTGCAGGGTGGCGGGTCCGACCCCTGGTCGTTTCGCGCGGCGTGCCAGAGGTCACTGCTGCGCCGCGTGGCGAGCGCCGACGCGGTGACCCTGTGCCGCGCGCATCCGCGCCGCACCGTCCCGCATACTACTTCGCGCAATTCTGTATATGCCTGGAAACGTAAGCTAATCTCTTCTACTATCCTAACTCTGAAAGACCCGTATATCTATATCTGTAATAGGTGGTAATAAACTGAAGAAACTTAGTTATACTGCTATTTTTCCTAAAAAATGTTCTTCTTAGTTTGCAATACTGAGCTATGAGGCGGTGACCCTATGTCGCGCTACTACTTCGCGAAATTCTGCTATATGGCTGAAAACGTAATCCAATCTATTCTGCTGATCTTATGCTGAAGAAATCGAGCTAGGGTATTTTGGCAAAAAATATTATTCGTATAAACCTCGCAAATAATGGCAGTAACCCTGTGCATCGTGACCCTTTTATTTCTGTTTAGTACGCCTGGAAATATTAGCAGTTGCTATTCCGCTATGTACTATTAGGAAACCAAGTTATCAGTATTATAAAATAATATTGAATTAAGCAGTTGATATTGTTAATAAAGTATTACTCGAGATGATGATATTTATTTTAAAGCCTTGTATATAACAAGGCTTATCATTCTGTAATATATGCTATCATCGAGTTTAAAGGCAATCATCAAATAAAATCAGACACAAAGGATATTGTTACTAATTACAATTCATGTTTATCATTGAGTTGAATTTGTATTATTTTCAGTTCCAGAAAACGAGAAACTTATGGAGATGGAGCAACTGGCACGAGTGGAAGCTCAGACGATGCGTTCGCGGACGCGCTCTCTATGCCAGAACGGGAAGATGTGAGTAAACTCTTCTAATTATTTATGATTATAAGTAATAAATTCTTTTTCAAATTATGTATGATTTTAGCTCATTTCTATTTCGTTCTATTCTTCTTTGCATCCAATTTTCATCATCTTCAATTAGTCTTATATCTCATTTCATCAATTTTGTTTCTTATAACTTTTTAATTACTTCACGATTGCCTTCATTCACTGATTTATTTGATGATCTTGTCATTATTTTGACTGATTAATTAATCACTGTTTATCTGGTCAAATATAATTATTATACTTAGTGGTTTTAACAGTTTATCGATGTAGTTAACTTTACCTACTACTAAATATAACCTTTCTGTGACTTTTCTGATTAATATAAAATTGGACAAGTTACTCTGTTTTTTTCTTCTGAAAAGTAGCACCAGCTTTGTATCTACAAGCGCCAACGAATGATGATACATGCTACAGACTTGACCCGTTATATCCCATTTAAGTTTGGCAGCTTTAAATTTAGGTAGTCAAATTAATAGTTAGAATATTCTAGTAAATATGTTGTATTTCAAAATATTTCTTTCAGAATGGGTTTTCTTCGTCGTCGCGCATCGTCCGATAGCCCTCGCCGCGAGCCGTTGCTCCTGGGTCCAGCCACAGGAGCTCGGCCGTTCTCTCCTCGGCGCACTACTGTGAGCAACAACGGCTATTACAAGATTTGCTTTGTCAATGGCTATGTGTGAACGCACCCGCACATACACTAGCTTATCTGTGCCAACCAGCTGGATTTAAACTTTTACTGGAAAATGTTTCTTATCAGTTTCAATTTCATCTAGATTATTTCACAATGTGGTTTAGGTTTAGTAGAAAATTATCAGTACCTTTTCGGTGAATCAAACACGGGATATTGAAGAAGTTAAATTAACAAATGTGCTTTTTTTTAAAACTGTTTATAGAAATTTTAATTATAAATATAAAACATAAAGTGAATGACATTAGAAATGATAATCGTGACAATCGAAATAATGATAAGGTTTGTATACTATTGGCGAATGAACATTTTGAACATTTTCTTCGAGATACTTATTTCATATTGTTAGTTTCAAATCTTTTTGAAAAATTTAAAGTGTTATAAAGTACTTATAGAATCCATTTCGAGTGAAATTAATAAAATCGTAGTAGAATAAGGTGAGTAGTGAGATTTGTGTGGAAAGCGATATAATGATAGTCAATGATTGGCCAATCAAATTGCCTTTTAGTAATCTGAATATTTTAGGATTGAAAAAGTAATTGTTGAATATTATGATAAACTAACATTTAACATTTTTAGTAAAATATTTCAAGTTTTTGATGAATTTGTGCTTATGTCCGTTTTGCTAATGGTAAAATTGTTATTAGACATGTACTTTGACACTAAATACACGTCAATTGTTCTTATCTCGCTTAGTTAATAATAAGATCAATGTTTAAATCCAGCTTTCGAAATTATGCTAAATCCTTGTTTTTGTTGGTTGTTGAACTAATCTGTCCATTTTAATTGGAACAAAATGTTCTGGGAAATATATTTTTAACAAAAATTCATTATGCTTTTCATTCTTCATCCTGCCGCTACTCGCCCTTCCTTTATACACCTTTTTATCGCTACGGTTAATTTACTTATCATTTACTTATTTTAATTTTGTTTATCGACTTCACGAAAACAACATTGCTGCTCACAGATATAAGTTTTTGCAATCTTAATATGCTTAGCCTGCAATTAAATTGTCAGTAAATGCCACTGGAGATAATATAATGGGTAAAATAATTATAAAATCAAATACTCCTTTATTTGATGTTCTTACAGGAGAAACAATTCGAGAAAAGGTTTTGGAAACAGGTCACCAGACGACGACAATCTTTGGGCTCCATAAGTCAAATCTAATGGACTTTAGGAGCAAACAACCAGTTAAAAAGTGTTCATGTTGTAGATAGGTACTTAATGTGCGTAGTGGCAGTAGACTAATAAAAAACTCTCTCTATAGACTGTATCACGAGTATAATCAGCCCTAACTAATATTTCTATTATCGATGATGAAATGTTTAAGCTGGCCGTTCTGGATAAACAAAGATGTTGTTGATCATCAAAGTATTTAAAAATAGCGTTAGGATTTGTCAAAATTGTAGCTAACTTCATAAAATTACCATAGAGAAGGTTGCCAAATAATATCACAGAAGTAACGAATTCTTAGAACGAAGAAATCAATGAAATGCCAAATAACCTGAAAAAAGGACCTGTCATACTTATATACTTCATATCGTAGTTAGCGCCAATAACCTGATGGTAAATATAAACATACTAAGCTATTATCACTCTGTACTAAATTAGATAGAATATTTAATAGTTTTAGTAGTTACGTATGAGTTTTAACTTGTATATAGATATCAAAAGAGCGGTTAAAAGTTTCTCTATCTAGATGTACAGTATATTATACGTACTAGATTAATAGAAATTTATTTTTAACTAAAGCTTGGTGATAATAATTGTCTAGCTAACTGTGCTGATGCTAAATGGATTGTAAATATTGTTTTCAAACGTAGGTAAGTAACTGTAAACTAATGTTCTTACATTTTACGTCCATTCTATTTTATAAATTTGAGCTTTGCACACACGATATAAAGTCGGTATTTCATAGTTTTGTTGTGAAAGATAAATATTATGATGGTGTCGACCACACTCACGCTATAAGTCTACCCCTTTTTGATGACAACAATATTTTAAGAAATTTTAAGCAGGCTATATATTTTTTCTTGTGTTTCTGCCAAACTCTCTCTAACTTTCTTTAATTTAGTCAAAAATTGTACTATGTTAGACCTAAGATCATCGAAATAGGTTTTGATGATTTAAAATGACTTTAAAAAAATATTTGTTTATAGCTACAAAGTTTTGCCAAATGTATTGTGTGTGCTTAGTCCTTAAGCTTAAAACTTAAGTCGCACTATTTTGATGAACATTTTATAAATATAAAAAAAAAATATTAACCTACCTAGTGATTGTGATAACGCTTTATTATATTGTTTTACTATATACTTCAATGATATTATTATTCATAAATTTAATTGAAAATTTGTAGATAAGTCTAAAACAATTCGTAATTGAGAGAAATCGAATTTAATAATTTTTAATTCAAAATTTTAACCTCCTTCATTTGTAAAACCTTCATGATTTCGAGTATTCAAAATAAACTTCTTGAATTTCTGAATTATTTTATTTATTAAGTCTTTACGAAAGAAAACACATTATAAAGATGTTAATTTACGTGTATTGATTTGAAATATCAAAATACATCAATGTAAATACAAAATCTACATTACATTATACCTGGAATCGTTTCAGCTAATATTATTTCATGTAGCACCACAAGATTAACGCCGAAAATATTTTCTGATTCGAGACAACGAATGTTCTGGTGCAATTACAAGTATTTATTTGACAACAGATCATGATAAAAATGATTCACAAATGAAAGTTCTCCTTTTTATTTTTTTTTATTATTTCATTGATCTATCCCATTTAATATTTTTAAGTCAAAACTGGTACTCCTAATGCCCAAATACTCAAACGCTACTCAATTTTGAGAGCTGCTCAAGTATCATGCTGTCGCGCTGAACGTCAACGATATGACAGTGACAGCATGATACTTGAACAGCTCTCAAAATTGAGTAGCGTTTAAGTGTTCGGGCATAAAACACATAAATTTTGTCTCGAATAAGAAAAAAAATCTTGCAACTAATGTTAGTTGAGCACACAAACTTGCATTTTCCCATCGCCCTTAGACCCATCTCACATAGCAATCAAGGCAAGAATTATTTCATTAACATATTTGATACATAACAAAATATAAATTATCTTGCCTCAGCTGCTAGGTTTACATTCTTTTAAAAATAGTAATTAGTATTTACAAAATATAAAATGTTTAGTTAATTACTATATCTATATAATAGTTTCAAATTATAACTAAAAAAAAATTATTTTTAGACAGAAAATCTTTTTTAGATTGGACATATATTAAATATTTGTCTTTAATTCTTCCTAACATTCCTAAATATAAATCAAAGCATGAAGGAACAACTAAATTATTTTCATATTCGATTCATTACACCATCATCATATTGTAAAACTTATCAAAATAAAAATTAAGTACACATTTTTTCAAATTCAATAATGGATTAAGAATTATAAAAAATAAAAATTGCCCGTACTCAAAATTATCAATTTTATAATCAATTCATTTATAATTATTATATAAAATTCATTTAAGCATTTATGTCATATAAAAGTTATTCAAGCATTTATTTTTATTTTGGCACAATGTTAGTTCATCTTAGCTATTATTATAATGAGTTCTTAATATTATAATATTATTTAATTACATTTATTGTAATGGTTTACAATTACATTTATTTTTATAATACTTGCATTGTGTTACATAGGTACATTCATCACTTCGCATCTATATCCTTTGTGTGTAAGACAGAACTTTAGGTAGCTTAACTTAGAACCCATTTTTGCATTTACTTAGCAGATTACAAATTATTAAGTACTATTTATTATTTTGGACGAACAAATTATAGTGTAAAATTTAACCAATAATAATAAATGAATGCAAGGATTAGGTATTTGTTTTGTACTTACTTGAAAAAGGAGCTTAAAAATATAACTATACTGGAATATATGTTTTGACATTCACTCATCCAAAAAAAAAAGTTGCTATTATATTGTCATAACCGAAGGCAGTGATAATATCACAAGATTGTTTTTGAGCTAAATATGACACGAAATAGTGTCATAAATTTCTAAGGCATTGATACCCTAACGCAATATTAAATAAAAATCAGGGACTATTATAATTTCATATTTATATAACACCTTTTTATGACCGTCAAAATAAGCATGAGTCAAAAATTGAAACTTTTTTTATTCGCGCCACTCTTTTGTTGCTTGGAATGTTCTCACTTCAGATGACGTGAACGTCGTCAAACCTTGTGGACCTGCAAACGAAAAAAAACAATAATAAGAAATGGCCATTTTTATTTTAATAAAAAAAAATAAAGGCCCTAATATACTTCCTAGTGGTGACCCAAAGAGAAAAGATGAAGACTAATGTTATGATGATGTTAAAATACTTAAGATATAAAAAGTACTAAACAGAGATGTAAAAAAAAAAGAGTATGAAAGAAAGAAAGACCTAGCAGCTAATCTAATTAATCAATTGGGATGACAAAAAGAAATCTGTTCGCTTGGTTTCATTTTAACTAATTCGTTATCATCATACAACATTATAAAATAATTATAAATAATAAACATTATTTTTACACCCACAAACTGTTCTCTGCTTGACCCAAAGGCCTAATGTATTTTTACAATAAAGTTAAATAAATAAATAAATATTGATCTAATTAATAAATTTAAAACAAAAGTACTAAGTTTTACCTCTGACTCTTCGTCCGGGTGTAGGAGTGACGTCACCATCGGGCGCGGTCCACTGCTCGACTACTTCTCCCGCCGAGCGAGCCAGCGATGGCTGACTCACGCTGCGATTCAGAGAATGGCGGGACCAAGGCCTGTAAATTATAGAATTGTTAGAAAGTTCTGGAGAAGAAGCATATTGATTTCCAGGTTAATAAGGATTTTGATCAACATTGAAGGAAAAAGAAAGAGAGGAATGCGACAAAGGCGATGGGATACGACAAAGATGGTGTGAGGGAAACTGCAGTTCCAACATGGCGCAGAAAAGCTCAAGACCGTAAACTACGGAAAATTTTGAGGGAGGCCTATGAAAGTTAAAAAGAAAGAAAAGAAAGTAATTAAACAGAAACAATAAAAACAATACACAATGAGTGCTGCCAAATAGAGGCTATTTGAATTAAAAGATTTGGTTCGAGAAGAATTATATCAATATCTCAGTTAGAGTATCTTTTAATCGGAGCTGCTGCTATCGAAGCAACTAACTGAAGATATATATAAAAAAAAAAAAACGTTATCATAAAAGAAGCAACGATAATTATAGCAGGAAATAACACTAATACCACTAGGCCACAGAGATCGACTTGAAATTGAATAACATATATTACTAATATTATAAATGTGAAAGTAAGTTGGTTTGTTTGATTTTTACGCTCAATCTTCTGAATCAATCTTCCTAAATTTTTGCATACACATAATTAGAAAGTATTGTAAAGGACATAGGATACCTTTGATCCCAAGAAAAAGCAACGAGAAAAATTCACGCGGGCGTAGCCGCGGGCAAAATCTAGTACATTATAAACTTACTGGTTCTGATGGAACGGATGTTCGGAATCGCTGTCGTCATCGTAGTATCTTCCAAGTTGAGTTCCAGCTGACACCTCCGAGTGAGTGTCAGCTTGTTCGCGGGCGTAGTCTACCATCATCTCGGACATCGATCTGGAAGATTATTCATTTTAGCCATTTGTGTAACGTTACGTCCTTCTATATTGTTTTTTTTTTTATTCAAAACACAATCAAACCGTTCGGCCTTCTTCATAATAAATTCCTGATGCAACAGGACTGGATTTTGTTTCTTAAAAATACTGCATTCAAAGTTAATTTTCGATAAAGGAGAATAGAATAGAAAAACTTTATATACAAACAAATATATACATAATTTTTTTAAACTAGGTAAGGTACAAAGGCGGACTAATCGCTAATGCAATCTCTTCCAGTCAACCTTAGGGTGGATGGAAAACAAAATATAAACAAATCAAAAGGCGAAAGCCCAGTATACATGCGTAAATAAATATTGGAAACACACAAAGGAGATTGCCCACTGCTCTATGGAGCCCCGATATTTCCATGATCGGCCACCAATGATCTCTACATTATCTTGGGTAGGTATTATTTGGCAATTTTCGTCTTCTGACCCATGGGTCAGAAGACGAAAATTGCCAAATAATGCCAAGCCATGACTTCCAACTACAATTTCTAAATAAGACCACAAATTTTTGCTAATTATGCTCCCTTACCTCATATCAACATGGTCGCTTCGATAAGAAGACCTGCGCGAGCGCTGCGGATCTCTCAGTGACGTGGCGTCGCTGTCGTATTCATACAATGTGGGTAAAGAACTGCGTCGAGATCGAGAGTCCCATTCGCTCTTCTTGCGGTAACGATTCTGGAACAATCGATTGATGCTATGAAAATTTTCGGCGGTATGTTACTCATATGTGGGTCGATTAATGATATGAACATTTTCTGAGATATTTTATGTGGGTAAAGTTCGGAGCAGCGAGGATTCGATTTTAGAGATATTTGAGGAATTTTAAGATGTGCTGGAAAATGATTGCCTTACTCATACGTGTCACAGACAGCCCAAATATAACTGTAAAATTGGCAGGTTTTAAAGAGAAATATGGGATTAAACAATACATAGATAAACAAAAACTATTAAAAGATCCACTTTCCATTTCGCCGGGTGGTAATTAGAAGAAAAGAAAAGAATGCACACCTTCCGCTGTAAACTGGCTAAAAACCTTCCACTTGTCTATATTCTAAAGTTTTAAGCAGTTTTGTAGTAGGTACAGTCGGGGACAGATAAACCTGACCTACCGTATCTACCGTAATGACCGAGGGGTCAGCTTTACCTGTCCTCGACTGTACATCTACATGACACACTTACAATAAAGTGATAGCAAAAAGAACTACCCTGAAAATGAAATTACCTTCGGCCTGTCTGGAGGAGGAGCCAGTATCCTTATGATAACCTCCCACTTGTGAGGGGCGTACAATGGCGCGAACCGGTGGTCGTGTGCCACGCGAGTGAACTCGTCTCTGGTACTCGACCGTGCGAGTTCGCGACGTAGCGTGCTTTCGTGTGTGATGAGCTCTCGCCAACGAAGGCGCTCTTCGCGGGTCAGGCGCATGGAGCGTTCTGTTTCAAGCAGCACCTGGGAAGACATTGTTGCGTCAATAAATAAGTGAAATCTTAAACAGTGTTTAATTACGTAATATGAAATTGTTTAAGGTTTCACCTTGAAGAATACTAGTTGTTTCTTGGTAAAATCATAGATCATTTGTGACAAAATTTCAATGTGTTGGACCTAACCCAACAGGGTGGGTTTTTGTATCTTCAAACCATGTGTTGTTAAATGTTTTACGAATAAGGATATCTTGAACTGGAACTACCCTACCTATTTAAGATAGTGACTTATAGTATAATGCTATAACTACTCATTAATTCACTATACATGACATGCAATCAATAAACTGGTGGCTTACTACCATCTCTTAAAACCATGCAAGATCGATTGAGTAAAGGAGATGTCGCCTTACATCATGTATTGCATATAAAACATTTGTTTCGGGCAAATATTATTCCCTAAATTGTATAATGCGGTAATATTAGTAGGAGTAGAGTAGGATCTGGGACATCATCTTTGTAACACAAAAGGATACAACTCCGTCATGCTGAAATAATATGTGACTAACCTCATCTTGTGCTTCGGTCTTCAACACCCTGGTCAAAACGCTCCAATTTGGTGGTACCGGTGGCGCTGGAGTGGGTTCCGGTACATCTTCATCGTCTTCCTCCCTGTACAGCGGGTTGCGAGCTGGTGGCAATTCTGGCAACAATGGCATGTCTGCTGGAGAAATCGGCGGCTGGTACACGTGGCCGGTTTGTTTGATCAGCTCGGGGGAGAAGAGGTCAGGGCCGCCTTTACCTGAGGAAGAATTATATGTGTAGACAAACAAGTAAGTTTATGGACACAAATTTACAATTATTAAACAATCTTAAGAACTATTTATATATACACTTAAAATTTATCTATAAGAAAGAAGAATAGTTTTAAAATTTTATCAGCTGAAGTAAAGAAAGAAGGTATCGTGTTGTATCGGTATTCAAAAAGGCTAGTAGAGGATAAAAGCATCTGGAAGAGACCCCACCGACCAGGTCATAAATTTCAGATAGATTGAAAAGGAGAATGTTGCCTCAAACAAAATTTAAACTGTAGTTATATTACAAAAGAAAAACCATAACCACAAACCACCATCCCTAAAACTAAATATAGATAGTAAAAGACAAAGTTAAAGAATACTTATTTCTTAGGATTATATTGACTCATTTTCCCATTGCGCTTCAGGCATTGTGTGGTACCGTATAGTGACGTGAAACTGCAGTAGCTAGGGGCTTGTCTAATACCACCATATTAGTAATTTCAATTAAAACTGACTAATATACTTCTGAGGCTGCAACGAAACTGGAACTCTCTCAATCTTCGGCGTCATGGTCAAACCTGACTCGCTGCTGATATCAGAGAAGTAGTTCCACTGTGCTTCCATGAGCTTGTCCTAAAGCAGCCTATTTTTCTATCTTAATTTCAAACAAAACTTACCAATATACTTCTGAGGCGGCAACGAGAGCGGAACCCTCTCCATTTTCGGCGTCAGCGTCATTCCAGACGCACTGCTGATATCAGAGAAGTTCTCCCACTGCGCTTCAGGCATTGTGTGGTTCCGTATAGTGACGTCGAACTGCGGTGGTGGGGGTGGGACTTGTTTGTACTCGGTTACAAGCCGCTTGTGCCGCTCGATGTCTTCAAAGGTCTTCTTTTCGGTGATCGTTCGGAGGAATACGTCATCGACTACGTGTGATGTGATTTCTGGTTTCCTGGTAAAAAATTGCGTATTTCTATACCATCTAAGATTTTGTAGAGAAAACATGATGGTAATAGTAATAAGATAGATAGATAGATAAATGATTTATTCTCAACCATTTACAATTTGTACAAAAATAGAATTACAGTACAAGCAAAAAAGCAAACTACAGATTTTAATGCGGGATACAAAAAAAACATAAGACGGAATTGAAATGTGCAAGTTGAATGTACTGTAACCTTACACCAATGTAATATTAATAAAAGTGTAATTATATATAAATGGAAATGAGAAAGGGTCCAGACTCAGCAAATAGTCGCAGGTGATGTAGCCACGCTGCGACGCTGATGATTCTGCCAGAACCCAGAGTGAGGTCAGCGAAGCGACACAAAATGAGCCAATTAAAGACTTCAAAATTTATGATAAGCAAACAATTTTATGCAAGGGCTAATGCAAATTGGAAAATATAATGTTTTGATTATCATAGGGTGAAAAATTATAAGTAAAGGGGATGATACACAAATATAAGTATTTGTTCAATACGCTATTAACGTTTTTGTAATCATTTTTTATAAATAGAATAAATGTACACTATTGATAAATAAATTGATATGACAAATAAATATATAATATAGATACGATTGTTTTAACGAAATGTTTGATTAGTTCGATTACTACAATAGGTACTTAAAATATATTATGTGTATATTATATTTTATAAAATTATTGGCCAATGTTAGGGTCGAGAACCTGCTACCTGGAAAGCAGCGGCTAAAATATGTTCTTTAAATTTACGTTTGAATGAAAAGATTGAGATTAGCTCCCTAATGGGAGGAGGGATATTATTCCATATTTTGGTAGCATTATATTTAAAACTACTGCAAAATGCAGCAGTTCTATGTCGAGGCAAGACGAGCGGGGGAACACACGCTCGTAGTCTACGATTGTTCCTCTGACTACGCCACTCTAACTTGTTATATAGATATAAGGGATACCTGTTCTTTATAACACCAAACAATAAAGTCGCTGTATACAGTTTTAGTCGATCACGCATCTTCAAAAGTTTAGAGGAGTACAGATAAGGTGTGACACTAGTGCGGGGTGGAATCTTAAAACAATACCTAGCGCAAGCGTTTTGTACACGCTGTAATAGTTTATGTGACTTAGCTAGGAGACAAGGGCCATAAACGGTGATGCCGTAATTAAGTTTTGATAGTACCAATGCTTCACAAAGAGCCACTCGAAGGTCAACGCTTATATAGTCTCTGATTCTGTACATAACCTTCAGTCTATAGAAACAGTTTCGTACTATTTCAGCTACGTAACTCTCAAACCGAAGTCTACTATCCATTAAAATTCCTAAGTTTCTCGCCTCTTCGACCCGCTCCACGTTATTACCCATGATGGTAACACATGGATTCCGTGAGATCGTCTTAGTTATTTGGTTCTGTGACCCCAGGATCATATATTTCGTTTTGGTAGGATTTAATACTAAGCAATTCTTTTCTGACCATGATGCGATACTGTCAAGATCCCGATTCAAATCTTCCATCTTACTCTCAAAGTTATCTTCGCTGAGTGATACGTACACCTGCAGATCGTCGGCGTAAAGATGGTACTTACTCGATTTTATACTATCAACCAGATCAGCCGTGTATAGTATAAACAGCAGTGGCCCAAGAGTCGAGCCTTGAGGCACGCCCCTGTTCACAGGGCTATTTTTGGATTTAAGTGTTGTACCATTAAACGATTGCAATACAACCTGCTGCGTTCTACCCGAAAGGTAAGAATCGAACCATTGAATTGTAGACGAATGAAATCCATAGAATGCCATTTTGGAAAGAAGAAGAGGAATGTTTATGCATTCGAAAGCACGCGAAAAATCGAGAAGAACGAGCACAGAGGCCTCTCCTTCATCCTGATTCGAAATCAGATTATCAACTACGTCGATCAGTGCAGTCGCCGTGCTACGTCCTTTCCTAAAACCGGATTGCTGGTCTGGAAGAAGGCCACAAGATTCGCAGTATTTACATAATTGAAGATATACTACTTTTTCCATAATCTTGGATAAGTAAGGAAGAAGACTAATTGGACGCAAGTCTTTGAGACTCTGGGGATTGTTAGTCTTAGGTATTGGACGAACGATAGCAGCTTTCCATATGTCAGGAAATGTACAAGATAATATTGATTTATTTATAGTCTCGGTAATGAATGCCAGTGTATGTGGTAACGTCAACAACACCATATCTCTGCTAATTTGATCCATTCCCTGTGCATTAGATTTCATGCTTAAAATAATATTAGCTACAACTTCTTCAGTCACAATCTCCAATTTGAATTCAGATAAAGATTTACGATGATATTCGAAATATGTGAGATCAGAGATGGAAACCGAATTGTTGCCAGGGACGTTCAAAAAATTTGAGTTAATTAAGTCGGGTTCGGAGAGGTGCTGGGGGAGATCACATGACTTCTTCGGATCAGGAAGAGCAGCAGAGCTTTTAAGATTCTTCCACAAAGCTTTCGGATTTTTAATATTACAGTTCACGTATTGTTCAAAGTATGCCTTGCGCTCTGTGTAAAGGCAAATTTCAACCATTTTTTTAAGATCCTTGTAAGTCCTACGATCCCCTTCCAGTCCAGACAGTTTGTACTTTTTACGTGCATCATCGCGCAATTTCATCTGATAAAGAAGATTACTAGTGATCCATGGAGTGTTTCTAGGACGAATGGACATAGAGACAACTGGCGCATGCAAGTCAAACAGTTGGAGAACTCTAAATATGAAAAATGAGACCATGTCGTTAACATTAACTAACCCACACAGCTCGTACAAATTCAAGTCCATCAAGTCCTTTTCAAAATCTTTTAACTGTATTTGTTTAAATTTTCTGCAGCTTATATATTGTAAAGGCAGTTTACCTCTTCTGATATTCAAACGAGCTGTTATAAAAGCATGAGCTCCAAGCTCAGGTATGTGGTCAACAGTAACATCTTGAACCGGGCTGTCAGAACAGATCAAATCAATAGTAGTTTCACTATAAGATGTAAAATGAGTAGGTTTATCAACAAAATTTGTGAGATTAAAATATTTAAGAAAATTGTCAAGTGGTGGATACTTGTAAATATCTTTTTGTATCAAATCTATATTGAAATCTCCAACTAAATATACCTGGTCATAATTATTAAATGAAGAAAGTGAGTCTGTTAATGCGTCTAAAAATGTTTCGATATTAAACCAAGGTGGCCGATAAGCCGTCCCGATCAACAAGCGTACAGAATTAACCCTAAGGGATATCCACATTTGATCGACATGAGTGGGGGGTTTTGGATGTGGGCAGGTTCGCACTTGGAGTCCCTTTCGTATGTAAAAACCCACGCCGCCACCGCGGGTACGCTCAACAGTCGGGGGCCGTGGAATGTGTCGCAGTCTGAATAAGCAGCTCATTACAAGTATAAATAGGAATGCCTGGAATCGAAGAAAATTCTCAACATATTGTTGGTGTATAGCCGCTTTGAAAAATACTCATGGACGGATGTATTATCGAAAGCATCCCAACTGTTTGATAGAGATAAAATAGGTGTCAATTCAGGTCCATCAGATATCACAAAATATACTCGGCAGGCGTTACAAATTTTTCAATTTTGTGTTCACAATTGTAAAGTTCATTATAAGGACAGTGATCATAGCATTATTTAATTATTGAGTTAATAATAGAATAGAAATGTTTCCTATAAAAGTAAACCTACCTGGCTGGCATGATCGGTGTCTCCGGTATCGGCTCCAGGCTTTCCATTAGCATCTCTTGTTCCTCCGTCTCCATACGCTCGCGCATCACGGGAGGTGGAGGAGGAGGCTTCTGAGGAATTAGGATGAAGAATTTATGATCATGAGGTTTGAATAGTAATGATAATCCGTACTTCCGTACAAATATTATAAATGCGAAAGTCTGTCTGTCTTGTCTGTCTGTTACGCTTTCACGGCTTAACCGCTGGATTGATTTTGATGAAATTTAATTTGGATATAGTTGAAGACCGAGGGCCAAACATGGCTACTTTTTGGTGCGATGTAACCGAGTACCACGCGGGCAGAACCGCGGGCAACAGCTAGTACTTAAGGTATAAAATATCGTCTTCTTCATTTGACCGTATTTTATCTCTTAGTCAGTGGATTAGGACATTAACTTCTTCAGACATCATCACAAAATCATCTATGTATCTCTCTATCTATAAGGATTATTATCTTTTTATAGCATAATAAATATATATTTACTTTTGTATTTGTATGGTATATATTTATTTGAGTATGTATGCACTTATGTATGTATATAATATTCTAGTACAAGTCTTTTACCCTTTTCTTCTCGAACCATCTCTTGGGTCTACGGGAAGATATTTCTTTAGAAATAATGAAATTAGCAAGCACCCTTGTACTAAAGTTCTATACCCTATGTATTTTCTTTCTTTATATATTTTTCTGTGTACATGAATTTGGAATAAAATTTCATCAATTTCTAAATATGATCCTGACAATCTGATGTAGATATTTCTGTAATTTTAAGAGATGAATAATCCATAATCTGCCTGATTTCTTTCGAAACACTATATTTAAGTTAAAAAAAATTGTTATATTACAGTTTTTGATCGTGTGCAAATATGAGAATTACGTGCTGTTACCAACATGTGGAATGTAATTAGTCTTACCTTGATATGGAACATCCTTGCATGAGACCTGTCAGTGACCTCTGTGACGGAATGTGTGTCCGTCATCTCAGTGTTGAGGGAGACGATGGAGCGCGGCCGACGGGACCATTCCTGGTTAGTGGTTAATACGATGGTGATGTCAGGATGGCCGTGAAAATATTTGTGTAATTACAATATTTTAAAAATTCAATCTTATACGTCTTATTACAAAATGTGGACTAACAATTGTTTTATTTATTTTTGTTTATAACAAAATAAATAAAATAGCTTACAGCTTTTGGTTATTTTACCAGTTAACCAACAGGTGATGTAGAGAAAGTCTTATCCAAAAGTAAGTGCAAGAACAATACTACTACTATTAAATAGTTCTAGTATTAAATCAGCAATTATCAAGGTAAGTCTGGGTTTGAACCAAGAAACATAGAACTGTTTTTAGTCCTCGTTTTGTAATAAGGCGTTATAGGTTCTTGATTGGTCTAGGTCCCTAGCATCAGTTTTGCAAACGCTTATTGTTCACTAAGGACTGCGTCAGGATTTTGTATGGAATTCCTTAATGGCTTAGAGAGGCCACTAGTATAATGTGCTCATCATCGAGTTCCGATGACGGCGACTACAAGACAAAATTTCATTTCTGCACCAGTGGGTGCGCATATGATTTGCAATTTCAGTGAACAAGTGGTAGGTATACCTGAAGTATGAGACTACAAGTTTTTAATATAAAATTGCTAACGCAGCATTTGCAAAATCTAGTGGTAGAGGCCCTTGTGAAGTGTTATAACAGTCAAAATGGTAGAGAAAATATCAGTGTTATTAATAATTTATTTATTTATTTTCAACC
Source organism: Apomyelois bistriatella (assembly GCA_947044815.1). Classification (NCBI taxonomy): domain Eukaryota; kingdom Metazoa; phylum Arthropoda; class Insecta; order Lepidoptera; family Pyralidae; genus Apomyelois; species Apomyelois bistriatella. Next base: position 14,085,749 of record OX345691.1, read on the forward strand.
CAAAACGAATAATTAAATGATATTTTTTAACAAACAATAATAATTAAGTGCTGATTGGTGCTGTCGTTTGAAGTGAATTTGAAAAAGGTGCAGTTAGTTATCATAATTTTTTTCAGATCTAAACCATATCTTAAATGCATCTTTGCTTTCAAAACAATGAAATAAAATAAATTCTAGTAGTAGCAGTAGTATTAGTCTGAAAGTTTGGTAAACAGGTTGAAAGTAAATTCAATGAGTCAAAATTCAGTTGCAAGGAGGCTTGGCGTTGCTTCAAAATTTTCCCGATCGAATCTATAACTTGTCCTATTAATTCGATTCTTGCCCTGCGTGCCCATTTGCACGATAGGGGTGCACTTATACGATGCCATTAACAACGCCATGCTAATGGCGGAGTTCTGATCCTCAAAAATATAAATCAGCCAGAATCATAAATTAGCCAGAGTCGACTCGCAAGACGAAGAAGACAAGAAGAAGAAGAATTCGATTCCCATGCTATTCGATATATTTTCAACCCTAATCTTACCTGTTTCTGCGGCGGTCTTGGAGGCCTTTCCGGTGGCTGTAGCTGCGCAGCTCGCACTGGTAACGGCAGAGCCATGGGAGACACGGTGCGAACTGATTCTTGGCGCTCGTGCTCTTCTGTTATCATCGTTTGTCTGCATGGAGAGGTAAAGAATATCCATTTACTTTGGTGGGAGTAAGATCTAAAGTTATAATCGTATAGATAGAAAGGATGCATCTTTACATGGCGACCTGCCATTCACTATTTGCGTAAAAGCCCTATATTTAGTCAATGCAATAAAGTAACTACATTTACTCATTTCAATGGATTAGTTGGTATTCTAGGATGTGGTATTATGAGTATTTGGGATTTATTTATTTAACCTTCACTGTACATAAAAGTAAAGCACAATAGGCGGACTTAATGCTAAAAGCATTAAGTATTTAACGTAGAGTTGTCATTTTACGTTTGTGGTATTAAACGTGGAAATCAAAGACACTCACCTCATGCTGCCAGCATCAGTCTCAGTAGCAGTAATGGTGGAAGGTGGTGAGGGTGGTACTGGAGGTCGTTGAACCCGCACTCTGACGTCGAACGCCGGCGGCACACCTGCGACTGCGAGCATTCGCCCGTTAGACGCGCTCGTCTCGTGAGCTTCGCCGTAACCTGTTAGTTGTTTGTTAGGTTGTTATTGGTTTAGTATTAGATGTTTTAGATAAGTTTCATCTTCTATATAATAAAAATCAATCGCTGTTCGTTAGTTTGGATAAAAATCTAGAACTGGCCGATTTGGCTAATTTTGATCTTGAAATATTTGTCGAAGTTCAAGGTTTAAATGGTGAGATAAGTGCACGTTTAGACGGTAAGGAGAATAGAATAGAAAAACTCTTTATTGCACCAAACAAATGTATACATAATTTAAGTTCGCCGGGTCAGCTTGTTTTTGATAATATCCTTAGGAGAGGCCTATGTGACGGCGATATCAACTTACTAACCCAAACTTGTAAGCCATAACGGTTAAGCATGTTTGTTTAAAAAAAAAAAATTGTAAAAGTTTACTGTAAATGATGTGTACAAGAAATAAATGAATTTGAAATCTGATTATGTCCAGCAGTGATCAGCCTGCTGCTAGAATGATGATAATGATATCAATGGTGATGCGTAATCGCTGCTGATAGAAAAGTTGTGTTAATGCTTTTATTATAAAGAGTTAAAGATGTCAACATTACAAAATTGCCATGATTCACTCTCAATTGCAAAATAAAATAATTTTGAAATTCACCATTGCGGGTTGCAAAAACAATTCACCTTGCACACTTTGGTGGATTTGTTTGAATATAAGCCAAAGATATAATTAGTAGTTATTATTTAACCAACAAGGCAGTTAATTTGTATGTCATACATTTATTCATGGAACTTTTCTATTTTTATTTTACATCAATTATGTCAGTGGAATCACTGTTTAGACTTTAGCAAAAATTTTAGTTTTCTTTTGTTATAGTATATTTAGTACATCATAAAACCACCGTTAATATATTTTCTCTCTCTTTCCCTTTCTCTTCATACATTTTTCCGGTCGCATCCAAGACTATATTGAGTCAAATTCAAAGGTCCATCAAACACAATTGCTATTGTATCGCTTTGTATGAGCATTATATTACTAGTTTCCCCTGAAAAAGATCACTTATAAAGGCTTTAGAAATTCCTTTGCTGTGATAGGACTCCTTAATCATAAAGGCTTGATTAGCATGAGCTTTTTGTTCGGCATCATTCGGTATTTGTCGGAATAAATCGTAGAAATAGTACGCGACACTAGCGCTCTCTGCTGTCAATAGATAGACCATTGAACCTACCTTCACTGTGATAAGACTCCTCCATCATAAAGGCTTGGTTAGCATGAGCCACGTGTTCGGCTTCACTCGGCGTTTCCGAAGGGTAGTCAGAGGGAATCGTATCGGACGCGACACTAGCGCTCTCAGCTGTTATTGGGTAAACTGGATGGGCTCTTGGGATCTTCACTTCTGCAAAAGCAAATTTAAGGTTAGTTAGTATGTGATGAATAGCTTCGGACGATTCCGGCCGTGGCAATAACTTTTAGTTCTTCTGCAGTGGTGTTTGTAGCGCTGCTTATTATCCACTTGCGCTTTGGAAGTTGTGGTAAACTTTACTATAAGTAATGAATAACGTCATAAGTAAGTGATTGAGATTATAACCTCATTCATTTTATTTGGAAGTTTGAAGTTTTGAGAATGTTTCATCATCATCATCATCATTTCAGCCGCAGGCCGTCCACTGCTGGACGTAGGCCTCCCCCAAGGATTTCCAGAACGACCGGTTGGAAGCGGCCTGCATCCAGCGTCTGCCTGCGACCTTCTTTAGGTCATCTGACCATCTGGTCGGTGGATGTCCGACGCTGCGCTTGCCGGTGCGTGGTCGCCATTCGAGAACCTTTCTGCCCCATCGGCCATCGGTTCGTCGCGCTATGTGCCCTGCCCACTGCCACTTCAAAGAGCTAATCCGCTGGGCTATGTCGGCAACCTTTGTTCTCCTACGGATCTCCTCATTTCTGATGCGGTCTCGAAGGGAAACGCCGAGCATAGCCCTCTCCCAGTGGCGTGCATATCATAAAGACGTTTAGACGTTGCCTACCCTGTACTTTTGTAATAAATAATGAAAAAAAAATATAATCAATACATATAAATAATAAATATTTTTTCACACACGATATTGAATTATCTTAACAACGCCATCTATGAATTCGCGCGAACACGCGGCGAGACGCCGCTGCCGCCCCATACGCGCTGCTAGCTAGCTAGGCCAGGCCAGCTTTTTAGTAAAACGTCTGAAGTTTACTACTCTCACTAAGAAATCACTATGTATAGATGAACTTTTGCTCGTGTAGTAGTGCAAGTAAAAAACTTACATGAACAGACACATATGCGCTAAATCACGCCTGTGTGAGTGAATTTCAGACCTCCACTATAGATGAAACAAAATGCTATGAGATGACATTTCATCTCGCTCTCACTTTTGTTACGGCCAATTAGAATTACGCGTCACACATACTTAAATCTGATTAGTGATTACGATCGATTGCAGCAACATGATAACTGTGTCTATTGGATATTAAACGAGTAATGCTGCAAACTTAAAAACGCATAGACTTGAAGACTTTATATAAACAAGATGACATTCCCAATTCTGTAGGGTTATATTTTTATTTCCGTATCGAAATCAAATCAACAATATGTTTGCTTTGCTTGCATGCATTTGTTTGTGTTGAATGTTTAATTAATTGATAATTGCAATGTGCATTGTTTACAACGAGGCGAAAAAATAGCACTTTTATTTTTAACAAAACTCAGTTGTAGTTTAAAATTGTAAAATTTTCATGTGATTGTTGTAAACCGAGTGTTTGTTTACAAAAACTAAAAAATGACGCGCTAAGTAATCTTTCATTTGACGAAAAAATGGCAAAAATAATAAATGGACGTTATCAACCGGGATTGATCGGATTTAGTTGAAGTGAAGGGTAAGCTAACAACAACATTATTTAATATTATTTTCAAATTAATATGTTTGCTAGCTTTTCCAAAACTCCCACGGGAACGTAGGATAAGGCGGTCGCCTTTTAAAAAATTTCAGTGCCTAAGTAGGTACATGATTCATATATTTTAATTTTATTATCTTCTTGCTCGTTACTGTTTTAGTTGTAACTCAAATACCTATACCAAAATTTTAAGTATAGATTAAAATAGAAATAGTTCTGGTCTAGGTAGGTTTTTGCCTACCCTAAGGAAAATGTCTGTGCACGTCACTGCCCTCTCCATAGCTCTTTGGGCGACCTTGAGCTTTCTTATGAGGCCCATAGTAAGGGACCACGTTTCGGACCCATATGTCATCACTGGTAACACACATTGGTTGAAGACCTTAGAAGAATATTAGAGAATGTTTCGCTTATCCCTAATAATTTTGCAGCCTCTCTCATGCTTCAAACTGAAACATAATAATTACACATCTTTTTGATGACAGCCATCCGTAGGTACAATCATAGACACGACCAGAGACCAAGGAACAACTGAAAATTTCACCTTAAATGATAATGCTAATGAATCATTGATCAGGCTTCTTGGTAACGTTAAGCCTTTAGCCTCAAACAAGAACTCCATCAAGTAGGAAACTCAAAGACCCAAGTCACAAAGAACATTTGATATTCCGTAGATTTTTTCAACGGTATGGCACGGATCAACAACGTCAAGACCAACAAACAATATACTGAAAAGTTTAAGAGAAAAGGCATGCTAAAAAATTTGCGGACAAATTTCTAATCACGAAGTGGAGTGGAAAAAGTAGGAAACCTGAACCAGCTTAGGATACAACCGGCAAAACCCTAAGAGGAACAAAATATGCTAAAAGTTCTACCTACCTTGAATACTTTCTCTGCTAATGATGGAAGCAGATGAATCATCAATCAGTTTTCTTGGTGGCGGGAGAGCTCGTCTTCTCAAACATAAGTAGGAAACTCCAAGACCCAGCAGCAGTAGAGTGAGGAATAAAATGGCGCAGATAATTAACAGTATGTGCGTCCCGGCAAGAGGGGAGTGGACTGGTAAGGGACTCTCGGGTTTCCTGCAATTAGATAAATATTTTAAATTAATAACTTGCCACCCACCCCGGCTTCGCATGGGCATAAAAACTTTCTCTTGAATCACTCTATCTATTAAAGAAAACCGCATCAAAATCCGTTGCGTAGTTTTAAAGATTTAAGCATACATATAGGGACATGTGGACAGAGAAAGCGCTTTGTTTTATACTATGTATTAGAACCAACCAACTAAGCAGTTTAAAGTCAAGTCAGTCCTTACACAGAGGTTTATCAAATTTTGCATTTTTTTTGCCAATCAGAGCGCGACATGTGAACAAACCCATCCACTATTGGCTGATTCGTAAGGCGCAATATCTGAGGTTCACTGCAGCGCCAAGTCTTATTATAAGCGAGAGCAAGTTTCTTGTTGTTTGCAGATTTTAAATCTTACGCAGTAGCAATAAGCATGTAATTTCATTGATGTTTTCCTTTTGTAATCTGTGCTATAAATAACCAAAGTACGAATACTGTCATCATACTGTTGATTGGAATACACTCTCTCTCTCTCTCTCATCGTAGCGCTTTTTCGGTCGCTTCCTCGGCTGACTGCTTCGGAGCCCAGGGTCCGCTTTACTGCATTTTCTCCTCCACTTCGCCCGAAGACCGGGCGGCATATTTACTTGTGAGACCATTAGCAAGCATATTGTTTACTGCGACGTCTGGACAGCACTTTTTAGGCTTTTCCCTTTTACCCGGCCCTGGCGGACGCTGTGCGGCTAGACACTTTTTTTTAAATGAACAACAAATAACACTAATTTTATCTTAAATATATGACTACTTGCCGTTCCCCGCGGCTTCGCCCCGCGTGGGACTCGGTTATATCGCGCCCAAAAGTAGCCTATGTTTGAACTCAACTACATCCCTACCAAGTTTCATCACAATCGGTCCAGCAGTTTAGCCGTGAAGAGGTGACAGACAGACAGACAGACACTTTCGCATTTATAATATTAGTATGGAAGTATGGATAGTATAGAAGTATGGATATTTAAGACAAAATTAACGTTATTTGGGAAAAAAATTATTTGGTTTTCTATATGTTTATACACCTGCTATTTGATACAGGTGAACGGCTTAGACACTTTAGAATGAATGAATAAATAAACACATTATTGCACCAATTAAATATATATACATCAAATCTAAATAGGGCAACGATCTGCATGGGTTAAACTTTTTGTAAATATATATAATTACCAGTAATGACAGATGTTAAAGAAATAATAAATTAATAAAATTCAACCAAGAATAGATAATGACACTTAATAAAATCTCACATAATATCTAGTAATATAAACCTTTAGAAGATTAGAATACTCACGCAGCTAAATACGGATTGAATACGGGCTGGGGCACAATGGGCGGTGGGTACCGACACACGATGGTAATGACTTCATCGCCGTCCATCTCCAAACCTGGATGGAACCTCACCACGATGTTGTTGGTGAACACACGGAGAGGATCCTGTAGTGTAAATAAATAAATAAATAAATATATATAAATATATAGGGACAAATCACAAAGATTGAGTTAGCCCAAAAGTAAGTTCGAGACTTGTGTTATGGGATACTAACTCAACGATACTATATTTTATAACAAATACATATATAGATAAACATCCAAGACCCAGGTCCATCAGAAATATATAGGGACAAATCACAAAGATTGAGTTAGTCCCAAAGTAAGTTCGAGACTTGTGTTATGGGATACTAACTCAACGATACTATATTTTATAACAAATACATATATAGATAAACATCCAAGACCCAGGTCCATCAGAAAAAGATCATTTTTCATCTTGACTTGACCGGGGATCGAACCCGGGACCTCCTGAGTAGCGGTCAGGCATGTTAACCATTACGCCACGGAGGAGTGTGAACGAGAATACCATTTTTTATACATAGGGTTGCCAGGCCTCCGGATAAAGCCGGACATAGATAGGCTTTTTTTGCGTGTCCGGCCAAAATAAACGGAGTCTGGCTTGTCTGGCTTTAGTTAGGCTTTTTGGCAGCAACGCGCAACGGCAATGAGAGTCGACTGTCAGTCCGTCTTAATTTTACATACAATTTTTTTGTCGTACCTATAAAGACGATACCTCGGTGAACACTAGCGCCACCATCAGTTAAAAATCATTATTCACTGAAAACACAAGTTATCAAAAATCCATCTTCTGGAATTATGGTTCTGGATCTGAAGTTAATTTAAAATATATTAAATTATAGCTCCCTATAGTTACAAATTGCAATATTGCTTAAAACGGCTACTTTAAGCAGTTTTGCAATTTTTAACTATATGGAATTATAATTCAATAAAATAATATGATAAAAATTAACTTCAGATCCAGAACCTTAATTACTTAACACGGATTTTTGATAACTTGTGTTTTCAGTAATTAATTATTTTTAACTGATGGTGGCGCTAGTGTTCACCAAGGTCTCGTCTTAATACTGAGACTAAATCCTTAATAATGTAGGGTGTCCGGCCTTTCTACCCAAATGTCCGGCCAAACTGGCTGATCTGTCCGGCTATTAGGTTTGGCGACCTGTCAACCCTATTTATACATATAAGATGGACACATATCAACTGCAAATATTTTAAGGGCAGATTCAAATCACTACACTGAACAACTTTTCCAAATAAAGTTGTACCGAAATACGATTTTTTTTTCACTTTCCTTACTAACTAGATCAGATGATTCTCAATCTTTGTATGGCTGTGCTAGTATAGTACTCTGTAATCTATGGTTACAGATATATAATAAGCACAACGACATTCTCTTGTAACCTTATCATTACCTGTTTCGTTCCGCATCCTTTGAGAGGCAGTTCCAGCTTATATGACGTCGCTCCTTTCCCCACAACCTGGCAAGCGGAGTGCCTGTCGAAATCTGCGTACGCAATGCCGTAGAATTTCTCGTTGAATTTCATCTCCACCTGCGATCATAATTTACGATAACCGGTCATTATCATCATTTCTTTTAGGTGTCACGGTGTATCAGTGTTCTAAACCGCCTCTCGGCGTCTGACGTAGTTCCTTTTACGACTACATTGGCAGACGGGATCAACAGCTGAACGTGCCTTTCGAAGCAAGTAACAATCTTTAATATAACCGCTAGGTTTAATTTTGGTGAAATTTCGTATGTATGTAGTTAAGGACCAGGAGTCAAACATAGGCATACTTTTGGACGCGATATCTCATGCGGTTAGAGCCGCAGGCAAGGGCAAAAGCTATTAATATTATAAATGCGATAGTCTGTCTATCTGTATATCTCAACCACTGGACCGATTTTGATGAAATTTAGTATGGATATAGTTAAAGACCGAAGTCTTTTGGCGCGATACAACCAAGTACTACGCAAGCAATGCATATCGGGATATTTTAACAAAAAACATGCGTTTCTTTAAAAAAAATATTTGGTATCATAGCGCATATAAAGTTGTAAACTACTAAAAAAAGTCATTCCGAAATGAACAAAGTATTATACAAATACAATCAGCCGCTCAATAAACACATTTACGACTTTTCCTATTCATCTGTTACTTATTAAAAGGTCTTCGCAAACCAATGTGAAAATGAGCAGTCCCTACCACGAGATATTCCATACGCAGACGCTAGTTACTGCGTTAGCAATTTCGTATGCCAAATCTGTAAGAGCTATAGAATCACTACATAGTATAAAACAAAGTCGCTTTCTCTGTCCCTATGTCCCTATGTACGCTTAAATCTTTAAAACTACGCAACGAATTTTGATGCGGTTTTTTTAATAGATAGACTGATTTAAAAGGAAGGTTTTTATGCCCATGCGAAGCCGCGGCGGATCGCTAGTTTTATATATACTTATTTAATAAAAGCGAAGGCAATTTTTTTTTTTATCTATTGTAAGAGCGAACACGCCATAGATTAAAAAGATTGCCTGTAGAGAGACTGAGCCCGATTTCAAATTCTTTGAAAAACGCACTGTAGCCGGATTGGCATTTTGCCGGATAGAAAGGCTTGTATTAACATAACGATGCATCTGTTAGCAGTTTATACTTTATTGTACAAAAGAAACAAAAATACACTACACAAGATAAATGCAATGACGGACATATCCCATGAAGAGATCTCTTCAAGCCAACCGAAGATAGGTGTTCACGCCATACAGTTTGTCGAGCTCAAGATACGGCCCCCCACTTCATCCCTCCCCCGCGAGTGCCATATATAAGCTCCCGCGCACTTACCCTCTTTTTCCATTCTATTTATCTAACTCACCTAAAATATAATATCTTTACCTAGCCTAGCATTGTACTCAAGTTAAAGGATTAAACTCCAAATATCAAGTATCCAGTCAAGAATTTTATTTATACCCTGAAACTGGACACCTAGGCTCCAACAATAGGTAAACGTTAATTATGGATAAAAATTAATGTTACCCTAGTTAACGATATCTTTAAAAGTAATAATACCGCTGGAGGTAACAATACTAGTTTTTTAAGCGTTATAACAAGCCCTGTCTCTATCAGTGTTCGCTCTTACAGATTAGGGATACAAAATTACTAACGCAGTTGCGTCTGCGTTTTACATATCTCTTGGTAGGGGCTGATCACAGTATTTCTAGAATACGTAATAAACATGTCGTGACGACAATATCTCCGTAAAGTGTGATAGTGCGTCGCTTATAAAGGAATCTTAGTGGTGTGAAATTTTCACAATTTGAATACATGCCAAAGCCAACGATTTAAGATAGACGAGAATAAATAATCAACGGATAGACTATTTAAATACGTAATTTATCGCAAAAATTGTAAGTAGTATTTTTTTTAAATTACTAGTCCTACATAAACCGGCGTATCTAGACAACATTACTATATTACATAGAATTAGGAAGTGTGTCATAATGATATGGTTGCATCATTTTGTTAAAAAAAAAAAAAAGCGATCGCCAACTTTAGTCGCTAATCAGGGTTTTACATGAAAATCTCAAATCAGCTTCTTTCAAAGCTTAGCCATTTTTATAGCCAACGAACCAATCGCGTGCGCCGGACTACTCCCCCCCCCCCCCCCCCCGCAAACACCGCATACAGCGTTAAATCGCCTGCTGCAAACGAGATCTCGGTGAACACTAGCGCCACCATCAACTAAAAATCATTATTCACTGAAAACACAAGTTATCAAAAATCCCTATTATGTAATTGAGGTTCTGGATCTGAAGTTAATTTTAAACATAATTAATTATTAAATTATAGTTCCATATAGTTACAAATTGCAAAACTGCTAAAAGTGGCCGTTTTAAGCAATATTGCAATTTTTAAATATAGGTAACTACAATTTAATAATTTAATATGTTTAAAATTAACTTCAGATCCAGAACCTTAATTACTTTTTTTTAAGTTTTGATAAGTTGTATTTTCAATGAATAATGATTTTTAAATGATGGTGGCGCTAGTGTTCACCGAGGTATCACCTATGTAGCGACATGTACTGTAGTATTGTGTAAGAAGGGCCTTCTAACTAGTCATCTGTGTCTGTGCTAACTTGGGCATTCAACGAAGTAGATACAGGTACTAACTACCGTTATCCAAACTACTCGTAGAACTATCTTGAAGAGTCACACAGAAACGTGATCTCTTGCATTAGAATTAAATTTCTCTTTGACTTGGCAGACTGTTGTGTCGTTTTTATTAGCGAAATATAAATTTTCTAAAATAATCTTAAAACTGTTATAGAAAATTACGGTATTTGCCTGATCACAAATAAGGCATAAAAACTAAGTCTAATAAATAGGTATATGCGGTCTGGACTAATACTAACATAACTAATATTATAATCGCGAATGTATTTAATTTTTTGTTTGTTTTTTTGTGCATTTTCACATGAAAACTACACATCCGATCCTAACTTACTATCCACTTTACGGATTTGGTATACAAAATTGCTAACGCATGTATGAAGATATGAGTGAATCAATAAATGAATGTATAAATGAATGAGTGAATGATACTTTATTGCTTAACGCAATCGTTAGGGTCTGCGTTTGAAATGTTTCATCTCATAATACCAAATTCTGATTTCGACTCTACAAGAAGACGAATATATTATTAGAAAAATATAAAAACGCTATACCTGCATAGCACACCCATTGCAAAAAAGACCTAGAAAGTTGTAGAAGCATTCTCTGGAAGAGGACCTGGTCCCTTACTACCATCTCTAAAAACCATGCAAGATCCAGTGAGTAGGCGGGACAGCGCAATACATGATGTAAGGCGACATCTCCCTTACTCACTGGATCTTGCATGGTTTTAAGAGATGGTGGTAACCCCCCTGAAGAAGTTGGACAAGAAAGCATTTTGGAGACGAGAGGCAAGGGATCGAGCGAAATGGAGAAATGGAGGAAGATTGTGGAAGCTCAAGGCCCAAGGATTGCAGCACCCAGAAGTAAGTAGTCTCAACTCTCACCTGCATAGAACCAGCAGCACAGTTGAGTGCGGCCTTCGTCCTATTCAGGAAGATCACCGGACTCAGGTCATCCAGCTTTGTGACCTGAAACAAGGTATTAAGGGTTACAATACACTGTAATACTCTTTATTGCACCAGTATATTAATAAATAGCAGTCTACCCCGGCTTCGTCCGTGGTACAGTGAGTTGCAGAGAAATACGACCCCCTTTCAATAGTGATATACTTGTGGCATGGGGGTCAATTTTCTCTGCAGCCGACTGTATCTGCTAAGCCTATGTCACTTAGGGCGAATGTAGCTTTCCAATAGTGAAAGAATTTTTAAAATCGGCATAGAAGTTTTTGAGTTTATTCATTACATATACACACACACACCAAAATACAAATCTTTCCTCTTTATAATATTAATATAGGACCATGATTAAAAGCGTACCGCGCTCGTAAGCTTATACTGTAGATGCAACTAGTAAACATGCTCGGACGAATAAGAAGACTTTGTATGCACCAATTGCATCTATGATTTGCCGAGCATTAAAAAAGATGAAAACGGCCAAGTGCGAATCGGACTCGCGCATAAAGGGTTCCGTATACTCATTTTTACTATGCCACTATACAACAAGGTTTTATACTGCTGCTGACTGACTGCGTTATGATTTTGTATGGAATTTTTAAGTTACCTTACTATTAGTAGCGCTTTACGGATTTGCATAAAAATTGCTATGATAATGCAGTCGCTAGCGTCTGCGCTTGAAATATCTCATGGTAGGGATTCTGTAGTAGAAAGCTGTTGCTTTTATTACAATTTATTACAATACGGCAAAAATCACGTTTCTTGAATGGGTTAAATACTTACTTGTTTTATTTTAATTCAATTATTAATTTTAAAATTTAATACAACTTAATGTCTGTGAAAATTTCAAGCATCTGCCTGTTTTAGGACCATAAATGAATTCTATCTATAAAAGGTAGGTAATGAAGTGTGTAACATTAACTATACAATCATCAAAGTACTAAGTACTAACATGTAAACACTTCATTAAATTTCTTAATAATTAGATATCGAAAGCCATTGAATATACACGTAATACAAACTGTAAACTCGTATTGCATCGCAATTGGCCATAAATCCACATTACTAATTATTTGCCCCGGGCGATGCAGTATCATAGAATGGTTTTCCAATTTACAACCACTTACAATAACTACACAGCAGACTCGAAGAATCTTTTAAAACTAAATTGTAGTTTTGAAACTGTTGACAATAAGCTTTTCTAATAAATTTGCGACAAATATCAAAGGTTTACATTTTTTTTTTTATCTTTTGAAATATTTTTTACGGTCTTGGAAACGAATCTTTCAAGGCCATTCTTGAATTTATTCATCTTCTTCAGTCCTAGTTCAGTTTATTGAAGTTTAAATGTCAAGTCAGTAGTTTAATCTAGTCATGAAGTCAAGTCAGAGTCACTTTCCAACACTCACGCTTGTTCACAAACATTAAGCGAATAATAATTCACCATTATATTTTCAAATACTCGTAAAAACATAAATTTTGGAAATTAAATACCGCGCGGACAAATTAGCAGTTTACTTTCCCTCCAAAAACTTCAAAATTTAAATTAAAAAATACGGAAATACTTCTTAAAAAAAAGTTTGTCTTGAAATCGGCCAGTATTCTTTGTTTGAAATGAAAATAATTGCAACCATACAGGCCAAAACGCTTCATAATAAATTCTCTATGATTGTCCATGCAAACGGCCAGTGCTCTTTTTGTTTTAGATGTTTTTATCCGTAATGGCCAGTACGCATTTAAAATAAAAAGTATTCCTCGCGGGCCTGTTAAATGCGATTTCTTTGAATTATTCCCTATTTTTAATCTGCGAACAATGGAGCCGCGGCCCGGACCATCGGCTATCTATAGTAATAGCTGTATCAATCATGCTACGGCCGTTGTCTGCCTCCATAACAATATTTTGTCCCGCTGAGTACAGCGTTGTACTCTACAATCTGTACATTGTTGTGACTTGTGACATGTTTATGGAAGCGGTATAATTAAGTTGCCTTTGGGTTTTTGCGCTATCATGGTCATAAATATTTTCTGAGTTAATGCTGATTTTAATCGTATCTACTAGCATTATCAATTTTGTTACATGTAATGATGACTACGGTAGAGCTCTAAAAGGTAGAATAAAACCTACTTTATATTTAAATTAGTGTAATAACAATAATAATAAAAAAAAGTATAGTGAAAGAGTTCAATAGATCGCTCTTCGCCACAGAACGGGGCGTTGCGGTTAGCCCACTTTTGGTTTCTGCACGTCCGCTAAACTTTGTTGTGCTTACATTTGTCTTAGACTTTTTGTTCTATATAAATTACTCAAATAAATGGTAAAATACATATTTTAACTACATAACAGCATAGAAAAAGACACAACCTAATTTTGAACTCTTTGCCTCATTCAAAATCGGTGTATCGTGTGATTTTAATTCGAGCGAAAACGTCTTGTGCACTTGTTGCGAAACGGCATGGTATGGCAACGCCATGGCATGTGCTTAAAAAGAACAGTTAAAAAAATTGCTTAAGAAACGATAATTAGTTTTCGACTCATTGATTTCGAGTAAGTATCCAAAAATAGACCTTCTGGTTGAATTCAGATAAAAATTTGATGTACCTTTCCATCAAGGACAGTCTGCTCCGGGAGACCTTCCCCTTGGTACTCGATGTTGTTGGCCTGTGAGCCATAGTTAGACTGCGCCTGCGCAGCTGTCAACGCGCACGCCAATACACACCACAATAACGCCATCTTCTATCTGAAATTCAAAGAAAAAATTGGTCACATAGGTACGTATTTAAAAAATGTAAATCAAATTTAGGGCAGCTTTAAAAATTCTATCAAAATATGCTGGCCGCAAAAAACACAAAAATGATAAATTTAAACAGGAAAATGTAATAAAAAGAAGTTTAACTATGGTAGAAAAATAATTTTCCCAAAGCCATACTCGTTTTAGCGAAAACAGTAGAAACTGAACGCAAAAACATGAGACTTTTCCAAGAGAAAGAAGTTATACCGGCTGATAGTTTCTGCATTATAAGACGATTATTTTTATCACGAACTAGATTTTGCTAAGGATCTAGTTACAAGATTTGGAATAAGCATTTAGTTTTAAGTAAAATTTATACCTCATAAAAAGTAAATGAAAAAAAAAACATATCTCATCGACACCCGTAAGAAACTAATGTATAAACCCTACATTCTCTTATTTTTAACGTGTTAGACTTGTAAGCCGCCACACAGAGAGTAACTTACTTATCATTTGTCGATTAAGTCATAAAAAGGGTCAAGAGAGAAATCCTCGTAGCGGAGGGTTCCGTACGTACTTGACAACACTTTTTTTCGTCTATAACTATATGATAACAAGTGATTATAACTACCTACGTAGTATAAAGTTTAAAAAAATTATGAATCGGTAAATAGCCATAAAAATAATAAATGGGAGTACAGTACTCTTAGTATTAGATTTTATAATTGCAGACGCTAGCGACTGCGATTTTGTATGACAAACCTGAATAGCGCCTCTGGCGGAAATAATATATCCTCCAGGGGTGCTATTGACGATTTCGTATGGAATTTCTTAGTTGCAACATAGGATAGGACAAATTACTAACAAATATGGACTATTTTTATAAAACTAAAATGTCTGAAATACATAAATTGAATTGAATATACACAACGTAACTAAGAAATACCATACGAAATCCTAACACAGTCGCTAGCGTCTGCATTTATAAAATCTCATACTAGGGGTACAGATCCATAATAGTTGGATGTCTTCTCATTCTGCTAGAAATATCATTTTTTCATAGTTTCCACGATGGAACTCTAAAAATAATCTTACATAAAGAGGGTTGTCTTTGCCTCGAACCCGAATCTGAGAAATCATAACTTTTTTTTAAGAAACGCATTTAAAGGCCCTGAGTTATATTTAATGAAAGTAATGATACTGCAGGGTGCCGTTTCCTTATAATCGTATTTCGTTTATTATATGTTTTTCTGACTGAACGAAGGAAGTTCTGGGAATAATAAATTGTTTGGATCGCTGGTAGATTTGAATTTTTGATATACAATATTAAAAATTTTGGATATTTTTACGTTAACTGTAACTAAAAAGCTTTTCATTGTATTTGCATGCAGAGCCGTATGTATTAAGAAATTATTTATATTATTTTTAGAAGAAAACTGTACATCATTTTTTTATGCAAGAGTCAAAATAATTTCTGAGCTATTTTCTTTACATTAAAAGTCAGCAAAGTACCTACTTGAATTGGTTTTAATTATGTATTTGATAGCTTATATAATAACTTTAGAATATAGTTAAGAAATATTGATAGACATCTTTGAATCCTGTGCGATTATGAAGTGACACACAAGGCCAAGTGGTAGCAAAACGAATCAACTCAGTCGCAAAAACAGCTTATATCTCAACACAATAATCATCAACACAATACGCCTTAAATTGATGTCTTATAAAAACATATTAAATATCTTTCAATCTGTGAGTAGACATTTTTAGCGTATACGGACAGACAACCATGACAGTCCACTGGTTGCCATGACGTCAACCATCTTGATTCCGGATTTTTTTTTAATTTAATATCATCTATTATATTCTGAGAGAAGTTTTGGCGGGAAAATAGAAGTCACAATATTGCGCTGTGTATTTATTTTCCAAAATTTATGTTTTTTCTAGTATTTGTGTGTGAATAAGCTATAAGTTTGATTGCCATTTCGTAAATTGATGCCGCAAAAAAAATATATTTTGAGAAATCAACTAAATTTAAATATTAATTAAAATAATTTTAATTAAGTGCCATGAGTGGCTCTATTTTTAGTTGATTTCTCAGAATATATATATATATATATATTCAATTAAAATAGATACGATTAAAGATTACCGATAAAAGTTTATTTGAAAAAGTTGTTCAGTATAGTGGGCTGAATCTGCCCTTAAAATATTATTATATATATAACTTAAATCATTAAGTCCACCTTACATATAATTTATAAGAGACCTTTCTGCACCAACGGCCAGTAATACAAGTGACATATGAAAAGAAAGATATGCTTAATAATAAAAATACAAGCAACCTCAGCAAGGATATCAACATACTCGGTATGCCACCTTTCACTACTCAAGGCCTGACCAATTGTCCATACCAGTACCAGATAGATAACAAGATAACTGTCGAAATCATGTTCGAACTTTGTTTGCTAATCAAATTGTATGCAGCTGCTGTAATTACCGGTTCCGAAGAAATTGTTCATGTTTTAAGTATTGTGCGGATTGATACAGATAAATTAACTTCTTGAAATGACGTCTCTATTGATAATTGGCGCTGTTCTATTTACAAATTCAATCAATCAAATAATTTTGCTACTTTTTGGTGAAACAAATTAGAATCATTGAAATATCAAAATCCAACTGAACAATTTAAAAGAAAACCCGGAGACAAAATTGTAAACTGACGATAACAAACAATAAAATGACAATGACAAGACATTCACACAAACATGCGAACCAATGCGAACACACGCGAGTCTCGATGCGGAACTAGATTAAGTACATGACGACCTATGAAAAAATCACACGACACGAGACAAAAATCTTATGTCTTTTCTAGTTTCTTCTTGTAATAATACCCAAGGGAAGTTGTGAAGATATGACTTTACACACAGCTCTACAAATTGTTTTTAAAAATTATTTCCACGAACCATAAATTAAAACTAAAAAACATTTAGCAGTGAAATAAAACGCATCGCTTTGCATATTTAAAAATTTTAATGGAATTACGTCATTTTGTATTTAAATGTCGAATCTAATTTCGGAAATTCTGAATAATGCGATATTCTAAAATGAACCATATATCCAGAGTAACAAGTATGAATCTGAGATTTTAGATCGGCTTCTTAAGTTTCTGATTTATAACAGCAATTTAGAAAGAGTTATTTAAGGTTATTTAATCTTTGGAATAGGGCACTCATAATCATTATTATCTTGACCATAAGATTCAAACTTCCTTACCATATTAAAATTTGTCGGTCACCGTATTAATGAAGCCTGCCTTGCCTTCTCATGTTGAGCATCACTTTTTTCTTTCTAGTCTTCCTTGATCTTCTACTACTTAAGTTTGGACGATGGATTTAAATTTGGCTTTATCTGCAATGTCTCTTGCTAATTCCATAGATCATAGACAATGGTTTTTTTAGTACTAATGTGATTTCTTCATTTAGATTTAGATCTAGCTTACAGCAAAAGTAGATTACAATCAAAAATTATGACATATGTGTATAATTTAGAAGTACAGTGTAAGATTACTTTTATTTTCCTATTTTTCTTCTTTGTGGTGATAGTTCATCATTATCTGGTTGCACCCTAATCCACCTGACAACACTTGCCATGGTCATCATCATCATATTGTATGAGTTACAGAGTCAGTTGACCATGCACACCCTGGTTTCAGAGCTCTTTAGAGCCTCCTCTCAGCCCCTGACATGGACTAAAGCGAATTATCTCTATTCTCTTTATGAGTTTTTAAAACAAAATGGCATATCAAAAAATCCCATAAAAGGTCCCTACCCACTGCTTACCTCTCTTTAATAAGCCGGCAAGCGAATTTAATTCCGAAAAAAGGTTAAAACTCATTCGGTATCAAATTTATGGACAAATGAAATGAATCGTATCGAGTTCAGTAACCCGCTTCAGTCCAGATTATTTCTGTGCGATGATCACCAGATAAGATGATATTAATGTCCAGAATGCTATGGCTGTATGGAATGGAGTTAATAACCAAAAAAAAATAATTAAAAGTTGGCGGATCTACCTGATATTTCATTCCTATTTCTGTAAGGTACAGATAAACATGGAACCTTGGTTTTTCTTCGCCCTAGCGTGTTTTACCAATTGCATCTTCAGCTAACGCTTCGGAGCCCAGAATACGCTTTTAATCATGGTCCTGATTTGGCGGTACTGGTAATTACAATGGTCCGACTGCCGTCTGACCTCTGTAACACGATCGGAGGTGTTAGTGGCCAACACTGTCAGATATTTCAGGCTGCCTAAAGGTATCTGACATAGCCAAGTGGCTGTTATCTGAACCTTGGTTATATTTGGTCAATGGGGTCCATGTCAGGAATGCTGAAGACCGATGTTTAGGAAAAGTAGGAGAAAGTGGACCCTGAGCTTCTAATCAACCAAGAGTGAAGAAAGAATGGTATTCTGGAAAAGGTGGTAAGGTTACTTTTTAGGGTGACAAAGTGAAGTAGAAAACAGAGTGGAGAGAGTCAGTCAGAGTCGGCCTTGAAAAACATAATGACACCAAATCAAAGACCTATTGAAAAAAAAATAGAAATACCCTATAGTCGGCATGAGTCCTGGCAAAAGATTTCTTTGCCGCCTTCGACGAAAGTGGTTTGATGAAATTAAGGATTGGACCGGACTTAGATACAACCAACTGAAAATAGCGGCTTATAGCCGCGAGGGTTTCCGTTCAATTTGATGTCACCCCATGATGAGATGATGATGACAATGAATGAGAAGAGCGTAGGTCTGTAAGAACCATAGCAAGTGAAAATCTTTAGTCTGCGCGTCCCCTGCGGGAGATAAGCGTGATTAGCGGGACTACGTAGAAAAGTATACCTTATTTTAGGTGTAAGTATGTAAGGTGGTATAATTTCTATGTAGCCATCTGTAAATATTGGAGTTTAATACAGGTGAAGCCACGGACAACAACCAGTAGTCTATAAACGGCAAATATATTAGCATACAGTTGCAATATCATCGGAATGGCTTATGAATATGGAGGAGACGTCATAGGCTGCGTAGGCGCAATGCCAACGCCAACGTAAAGCTTTGGATATGTGAGGTAAAGCGATAGTCAAATTGAAGTCTGAACCACACTCTTACAATACAGTAGAGCAAAACTTTGAATTGTACTGAAATTCGACACACATGAATTCCGGGGGTCGTGGATTCGATTCCTACAGTAAGCATACTTTTTAAGTTGTTTCCAGTTAAGTTAGGACATTGCATGCTTGAATTACCTGATTGTCTGATAATAAAGACGATTCCGTGCTTCAAAAGGCACTGTCCCGGCTGCCATCTGGTAGTCATTAAAGGAACCACGTCAGTTTCGAGAGGCGGTTCCGAAGAACTCTTACACCAGGGTGCGTATGATCGATTTACCGAGTCACCTACACGAAATCATGGTGATGAATTTTCTGCCATGGGTTTTTCAATTTCCACAAGTAAATAATACTTATACCGTTGACGGACTTTTCCTTTAATGGCGCATAAACTCCTAGCTGTGCTGTGTATATAGTTTTATTCAATTGGTCACGAGGTACTTACTGTATAGTAGCGCTAACGGTTAGCTTAACTATTATTCTCAGGTTCAATCTCAAACTTAACTGTACATTCGATTTAAATTCGTAGGACAAGAAGGTTACGTAGAGTAGGATAAATTTATATTTCCCTATTATTTAAATAGGAACACTCAAATTTTAACTAATATCTTAAACAAGCGACCCGCCCCGGCTTCGCATGGGCATAAAAATCTTCCTTTTGAATCACTCTATCTATTAAAAAACCGCATCAAAATCCGTTGCAGTGTTAAAGATTTAAGCATACATAGGGATATAGGGACAGAGAAAGCGACTTTGTTTTATACTATGTAGTGAAGAGAACTTTTTTATCTTTTTTAAAATGACAAAGATTTCCAGCCTCCCTATCCCAACAGGTCTTCGCGCTATGTGCCTCGCCTACTGACACTTTAAAGGGCTAATCCCCTGGGCTATGTCGGCAACTTTTCTTCTACTAATCTCATTTATTTGTAAGGAAACACGTGGGAAACACCGAGAATAGCTTATCCATAGCTCTGGGCAACTTTGAGCTTTCTTATGAGGCTCATTATCAGGAACCAAGTTTCTGACCTATATATCAATTTTTGGGCATTTGAACCATCATCATATGGCTTTATCTATAGATATATCATTAAAAATTACTCTGAAGCTTTTGACATAATAAATAAAGCTTATTATAACGTAGCAGAGTAATAAATAAGGCAGGCGTGCATTACCACTTAGGTACGTAAGCAAGGTCAGTTTGAAAGTATTTCTAAATGATATTAACGGTACTTTGAATGGAAGGCTTATGGGCTGAGAACCGGATTCGATAGTTATTTATATAATATGGTAGCACGTAAGCTATGAACTGTTGTGAGGTGAACGTTGGCGGTACTAATTATTTTAATAACATTTAGCTCGATAGCTTAAAGGCTAAGAACTCTAACGCCGTGATGTGATGATCGATTTACCGTGCCACCTACATAAAATGATGATGATATTGATAGCCTAATGGGTTGTGTATGTTGCGCGTCCTGGCTGGGATTGATCTCTTTTATGAGTTAGCTAGTTACATTTCTTTTATGAGCTCCATGCTTCGGAAGGTGAATTAAGCCTTTGGCCCGACTGTTAACGCCAGATGGCAGTCGTTAGGCTGTGTCAGATGCCTTTAGGCAGTCTGAAAAATCTGACAGTGTTAACCCTAACACACCCGAATTATGTTCCAATTGGTCTGGTTTCCCTGTAAAAAGGGTAACGGAGGTCAGTCAGACCGCAGTCGTTTTATAATAATAACCAGTACCGTCAAATCAGGACCATGTTTAGTCGCGCACTCTAGTATGTAATAGTAGTGTATGGTTTAATAGTAGACTGAAGATTCTACCGGAAAAAGACGTTAAGGCGTAAAAGATGCTTTAGTCGGGCTAAAAAATTAGACAGTGTTCTTACACACCTGGATTGTTATCCTAATGATCTGATTTCCATCTAAAAAGGATTGGTTACTAAGGTCAGACGGCAGTCACAGCGCCACTCCATTGTAATTATTCATTGTTTAGATCATTTATTAGCGAATTAATTAAATCATTACAAAACACTTGAGAAAATATCATCAAAAAAACCAGTTACCTACAAAACATAGTTCACCACCCAAATACGTCAATCAGGCTTGACATGGATACCCAAAGCCGGCTCATTGCAAAAACCATGCACCTGACCAAAAAGCCATCCTCAAAACCAACCCTAACGCTTTGTAATAAGGTGGACGTTACGTGTAAATATGCCATACATGATGTAATCTCAGAATCTTTTGGTAAAACAACTTTCACTTTTCGCAAAAGTGAACTGATATATTGATAGGTGTTTGTATTTGTTTTGGTATTGGACAAAAGGATCGTATTATTGACTATTATCTTCTTATTCATCCGAGCGTGTTTCCTAAGTGGATCTTCGGCTTATGCTTCAGCGTCTAGGGTACGCTTTAAATTATGATCTTAGATTTGGCCATGCTGGTTATAACAATGAAGGGACTGCCGCCCTGACCTCCGTAACCCATTTTATAGGATAAACAGACTAATATGATACGACTGTGTAAGCGACCAACATTGTCAGATTTTTTCAGGCTGCCTAAAGACATCTGACATAGACTAACAACTGATATCTTTGTGATAACAGAAGGGACCAACGGCTTTATTTCCAAAGCACGAAGGAGTATTATTGCCTTACCTTCCTTCCCTTGCCCTTTGCATTACTCTTAGCTGAGGGCCTTGGTATATTGAACAAAATATCTAATCTATGATATTGCTGTCTAAAATTTTAATGAATCAATTATTATAAGGAGATACCCTTCTCCTTTATCCGCTTCCCCTGTTTGATTGATCTTTATTGCACCAAAAATACAGTACTTTTATTGAAAAACAAACAACTAATGTATACTTAATTTGTTTGTTTGTTATAAATTTATTGTATCAAAACAAAAGTGAATAAAAAGGCAAAAAAAAAAACAAAAGTACAATAGCAGACTTCTCTCAGAAAGGGATCTATTACAGTCAACTAGCGAGTGACAGAAAGGATGCTTATCATGTACAAGATAGAAGAATAGAAGTACAATACAAAATGTTATATTTAATGTTATTGTATGTATCGCAGCCACAATACAAATACATACATGTCATTCCGTCTAACATTTTACGCAACACAATGGGTTGTACCTGCCGGCCTTCGCTGTCGATTCGAAATGCACATATGTTGTTAGCTAGAGCATACGTTAAACTATGTTTTGAGATTTTAACTTCATTTTCATCCGAATGTGTTTCTTCGGAATCATTTTCATTGATAAACTATCATGATCCTGGATTTGGCGGTACCGATTATGGTTGTTGTATGTTATTACAATGGAGCATCTGCAGTCTGACCTCCGTAACCAACTTTACAGAGAAATCAGACAAATAGGATTATGATAAGGATATTGTTAACACTGTCAGATTTTTCAGCTTTCCTAAAGGCATCAGATATAGCCTAATGCTTCGAAGCACGAAATAGCTCAAGACTGAAACGCCAGAATTGCCAACCAATCAAAGTCAAGCCACGCTCGCCGGCGCTTGACACGCATGACCATTACGAACACATGCCCGTCAGGTTTTCAAGCTCCCCATAACTATGTTAACAAACCTCACTTTCTAAGGCATATACTTAGTAAAGCATCGTCTACATTTCAACATAAGGATATTACGTAATTTCGGTCAAGTATTATACTACTTATACGATTTGTATGCGTCGAAAGGATTTCCGTTGAACTGATAAAAACTGTAAATACATACAATAAAAGATATGATATTATCAAAGCAAAGCTAAAGGACTTATTTGCAAGTTTTGTAACAAACATTGGATAGCCGCAAAATCATTCTTGGATATACTGCTTCTCAACACATCATCACATCATTCTCTCATCACCTTAGCCGAGGGTTAGAATATCGAAACTCTCCCCCCAAAATGTCCCCATTGCAGAGGATCTTCTCCTTGGAAACAGGCTTCCCTGGCTAACCTAAAGATCCAAGTTAGCATCTGGAGATACCAAAATCGTCCGCTAACCCATATCAGCGACCGGAAAATTATTATTTTTTTATTTATTTATTTCCAACACCAAAATTATATGTACATATTTTTTACTTTGACAAACTGCTTGGCAGTTATTACATATATATATATACATATGTCAAACATGTCAAATACACTTATAGTTAAATTTTATTTTAAACATAAATTTGGCGCAACACGCAAAGCTGTTGTTACAATGGCAAGCCAAAAAGGATTAATATATAGGTATATTTATTCTGTACATGTGTTTGTTACATGATCCCTCCTAGACAGCTGAACCGATTTGAATTAATAACTAATTGACAATGAACATTATCATTATTTCAGTCGCAGACAGTTCACTGCTGGACATAGGCCCTAAGGAGACTATACCATAATCTATGCAAGCACGAACTGTATGCGAAGACTAGTAAATCTTTCAGAAAATGTCACGTTACTTGGAATTCTTTACTCAACCAATGAATCACTTATGTCACAATCACTCCATACCTGCTGCGCACACAAGTCTTCACGCACCATCTGTGCACACCGTCCTTGCTCCGGCCCACTTTCGAGAAACCAGCCAATATTGTATGTATATTTATTTTTTAGGGTTCAGTACTTTCAAAATGCAAAAACTAAAAAAAGAAACCCTTATAAAATCACTATTCAGTCCGTATCACTGTCAAAAAATGTTTATGCATCACACATCATATACTTAGCAATCTTTTTATCAAAGTTAGCAATAAATCTAAAAATTGTAAATTTGTTGTTGATTTAATAAAATAAAATAAAAGATAAATACTCTATAATAATATTATAAATGCAAAAGTATATCAGCGTGTTTGTATTTCTGTCTGTCTGTTACTCTTTCACGGATTAACCACTCAACCAATTTTAATGAAATTTTAAATGGATATAGTTTAAGACCGGGGGTCAAATATTGGCTACTTTTTGGCCCGTTATAACCAAGTACCACGCGGATGGAGCCACGGGCAACAGCTAGTTTAATATATATATATATTCTCAGCTAACCACCATCAGGATGAAATTTTAGTTTATCTTTTGCTGATAACAATCCAATTGATTTCTTTAAATGGAGATCAGCAATATTGGAAGATTCATCAACAAACAAATTGGTTTCGTTTCTCTGAAATGCTTCATTTAAATTTACTAATACACGGTTGTTTTAATTATTTTCCACTGAAGTTGATTTCCTTTTATAATTGTAGCTAGATGTTAATTTTTAGGTAAGCTTTGGTAGAAACCAAATAGTGCACGTGCACATGAAAAAATAATTTATCGAACCGATTTTGATAAAATTCGCACAATTTCTTAAGTTGAATACATAGACAACTACTCAATCACAAATACGTCAACCATACAATTTTTTTGGAAATTCACTCCTAATTTTTTTATTATAAGTTGCTTACTTTCCAAATAATTGAACATAAAAGAGATTAATAGATTCTAGGGAAGCTTTCCCCAGCTGTGGGGCATTTGAAACAACATTATAAAATCCATATACTTAACAATATTAATCGACATACTATGTTATTGAAAACATATCGTTTATAGAGGAAGGACAGATAATTAGTTGCATTTTGCAACTAAACGATCGAAAACTGGTTATAAGAACTAGTTCTTGGCGATTTATCTGAATGTTACGCATACTTATTTAATAACCTGATGTAGTTGTAAGTTATGGTAATTCAATTTTTTCATCATTATCAGTTTTGCCGCATTCTGTTCACTGCTGGACATAGGTCTCCCCTAAAGATTTTCAGAATGCTCGGTAAGAAGCCTTGCCTGCCTGCAATTCATGATTATCATCCCCAGCATGTTTTTGAAGTTTAATCCTCATACATAACCTTAGTTATGCTTCGTGGTCCTAGATTTGACAGTACTGGTGGCTTGTGAGTAAGGGAGATGTCGCATTACATCATGTGTTTCGCTGTCTCGCTTACTCACTGAATCTTGCATGTTTTTAGAGATGATAGTAAGGGGCCTGGTAATTACAATGAAGTGAATGCCGCCTGACCTCTGTTACCCTTTTTATAAGGAAACTAGACCAATAGGGACCATGATCTTGGACAGCTTCTAATGGTGATACCAGTTGGGACCGACGGCCTGGTGATGTCTTCTAAAGAACTTAGAAGCCAAAAGTGCTACTTGTGGTGTAGTGATGTACCGTCCCAGGAATTTCGGAAATATTTACAAAATTTACAAATGTCATTAGAAACTTTGGGAATGTTTCCTAAGACAATGGTAACTTTGGGAATATTACCATAAATTTACAAGGAAAAAATTCCCGTAAACTGTCTAGCAACACATCACTTGTGGTGACCTATCCAAGCTATCGCCATCCGGTATTCATTTGGAGCCCAAAGTCGCTAAAACGCGGTGTCTCAGTAGTCTTTATATGAGTGAATGAATGAATAAATACTTTACCTATTACATAAATACATCATCAGATTGTATATCTGCTTTAGACAAAGATTCTAATATCTTTTAGTTGTAGCTAGTCTTATGATATAAACTCCAAAATGAGCCCAAACCAGAAATTTATCTGCCTCTAAATATAGGCTTGCTATCCAAAAACTGCATTATTTATCGCTCCAGCTCTCGAACCGGTTCAATCAATTACCCACCACTCTTAAATTCAAATTCGTGCGTTTTTCATTTTCCTTTTTTGGGGAAAATATTGCGCCATTTTAGTGTTTTGCGTGTTGATAAATTATCATCCTTAAATGTAAAAATAACTGACAATTTTACAAGAAAAGGAAAAAGCACCGGGTCTCTACCATCATTTCTTGCAAACGGCAGCCATTTTATATGAAAATTATGTTAAAAGTAGAGCAGTCCACGTGCGCTTAAAGGAAGAAAGTAAAATACAATATGCCGAAGACCGGGTGAAATTTTAAGTAGAATGAGCAGGACAACGGGCTCTGAGCCGAAATAACCAGCTGAGGAACCTACAAA
This sequence comes from Apomyelois bistriatella, assembly GCA_947044815.1. Lineage (NCBI taxonomy): Eukaryota > Metazoa > Arthropoda > Insecta > Lepidoptera > Pyralidae > Apomyelois > Apomyelois bistriatella. The sequence continues at coordinate 14,112,275 of OX345691.1, forward strand.
TATGAGAGATAGAGATATAGAGAAAGTAAGGACTATATTTATCACTAGCTGTTGCCCGCGACTCCGCCCGCGTGGGAGTCGGTTATATCGCGCCCAAAAGTAGCCCGTATTTGACCCCTGGTCCTTAACTATATACATATGGAATTCCATTAAAATTGGTGCAGCAGTTTATTCACTAAACTGATAGACAGACAAACAGACTTTTGCATTTATAACTTTCTTCTTAGTGTGTTTCTTGGTTGTATCTTCAGAATATTTATAATAACCTCAGCTAACGTAGAGAACAATAGATATAGTAACAACATGCTTGGGTACTGAGGCTTTGGCTTCTGTTAGTAGCTAAGTAAATAAAGTTACTTTTACATCAGATATATTTTCTATGTGTCCCACTGTATAACAAAGAGTTTCACTTATTTTAGAAACATACACACATAGACATAAATCCTGGACACCACCTTATACCATATAACTCGCCTCATTGAAGTGTCGTTCGCTAGTCGATGAGAGATAGCGGTGCATTCCGCCGAGCCGCCACTCTTTTACAATCCAATATAACCTCTATCTAGTTAAAAATATGGGATATTATCCAGAAATTCAATAATTGTGGTACAGCAATTGTGTTTTCGCCTAGAACCTCCATCGTTTTGCTCGGAGAGTCAGATGTTTTCCTTTTTTGCGGTCTTCTAAAGCATTCGTTACTATATTTATTAATTTTATCAATTAACTAGTGGTTTCACCCGCTCTTGTTAGGTATGTACACCTTCAACCTTGTCCAAGAATTAGGCTATCATAATCAAATAGATATTTTGAAATCCGATTAGTAGTTCTAAAGTTATAAGCGTGCATGCAAACAAACTTGAGCTTTATTACATACTAGCTGTTCCCCGCGGCTCCGCCCGCGTGGTAATCGGTTATATCGCGCCCAAAAGTAGCCTATGTTTGATCTCAGATCGTTAACTACATCCCTACCAAATTTCATCACAATCGGTCAAGCAGTTTAGCCGTGAAGAGGTGACAGACAGACAGACAGACAGACAGATAGACAGACAGACAGACAGACTTTCGCATTTATAATATTAGTATGGATGCATAGAAGTATAATTAATAATTATTATTTTTGTATTAATTACCTTTCTTAAAACTCCGTAGTGAGGCATGCGTGTTTGTAACGATAGTGCGTGTCAAGGGACGGCGAGCGTGGTCTAGCTTGGATTAGTCACCATTAGTAGCATTTCTATGTGCTCCTCTATGCTTCGAAAGGCACTTTAAGCGATTAATCCTGGCTGTTATTGTTTATTTAGAAACTAGCTGTTCCCCGCGGCTTCGCCCCGCGTGGGACTTGGTTATATCGCGCCCAAAAGTAGCCTATGTTTGACCTCAGGTCGTTAACAACATCCCTACCAAATTTCATCACAATCGGTCCAGCACTTTAGCCGTGAAGAGGTGACAGACAGACAGACAGACTTTCGCATTTATAATATTAGTATGGATATGGATATTTTGCCGGATTTAGAACGACACTCAAAGGATCGATAGAGGGCGTTAGTGCGGTTTTGTATAAATACACCGTAAAAATTGGAATTTTTATTATTATTTCGTGTAGCTGTCACGGTCAATCGACTATGCACATCCTGGTGCCAGAGTTCTTCGGAACCGCCACTCAACCTGTGACGTAAAAATATGACTCATATTTATATACTCAACCTGTAAATACAACATATTTTATTTATTTTTTAAAAGTAAAACGCAATAATAAGACCGTTCTACCTCACCTATAAACTACATCGGAGAGCATTTTTTTTTTCAGCCGCCATAAATCGCCAAGAGGGCAAAATAAATCGTCGCCAACTTGTAGACAAGGGTCCACAATGTTCTTTTGCGAATATAATTGGCACAAAATATTCAAGTGTCCATTTCTGGCGCTATCTCTATCAGGTAAGGTTTTACCATATTAGTATTATTACTAGTGATGTGCCGCTGGAACTTACAAAATTTAACGGGAAGTTTCCCTCTGTAAACAGAAATATTTTCAAAGTTACCAAAGGACTTTGAAAACTTTGTTTATAATAATATTTCGGGGATATTTACGGACACATTCGGAAAATTTCGGAAATTCCTGAAACGGCACATCACTAATTTTGTTACACGACTGCCTGAAGAAATGAATGTTTTTAATATTTCATCATATGTACCTTTTAGTATTATAACAATAAATATCCATAAGTACTAATATTATAACTGCGAAAGTCTGTCTGTATGTCTGTTACGCTTTCACGGCTTGACCGCTGGACCAATTTTTTTAGAAATTTGGTATGGATATAGACAAACGAGGGCTATTTATTGGCGCGTTATAACCGAGTATCACGCTGTCGGAGCCGAGGGCAACAGCTAGTAATCTATATATTCTGACCGGCACCCGTAGCCAAGTGACAACTTCAAATTAACGAATGTCGACAAGAACAAAATGTATGGGATTGACATAAGCTGAGCTAAATCACGTGGTCCATCTAATGTCAATCCCATACATTTTGTTCTTGTCGTACGTCGTTAACGTTTTGCGATTGTGACTTTGGCTAAGCCCCCGGGTAAAAATAATGTCTCATATTATGAACTAAAGTAAGATAAAAGATAAATTTATTCGCGAAACATGCGTAATACATTAAGTGGGAAAAATAAAGATACTAAAAAGATATAGTGGGTGAAACAGCGGCACCTGCCCACGCAATGCAGACACTCCTGTTAAACCTTGATGGAGATACCCAGAAAAATGGATGGTAAATATTTTATGAACATTATAAAGATACTAGCTTTCGCCCGCGGCTTCACCCGCGGGAATTTTGGAAACAGTGCCTTTTCCCGGAATGAAATGTATATATGTTCTTCTAGGTACTAATAACTATGTGTATACGAGTTTCAAGCAGATTGGTCCAGTAGATAGGGCGTGAAGAGGTAACAAACAAACAAAACGCTGAACTGCTTGTGCGGTACATGGTACAGTGGTTTGAAACCTTAAAATGGCTATGGTCTTGAGATCTACGGGAAATTCACCAGCTCTGCCAGGCAAACATTTAATCTAGCACTTGGTAGCATGTATGTGTGTGTCATATATTTCTAGAAATCTCTACATTTTTGACATATGATTTATTAAATTATATTAAAAAATACTTTTTTGGAATTTTTTACTTGACTATCTTCAGATACTTTTTTCAAGCAAAGTAGGTATAAATGATGCAAAACTTTTCGAACATCTCTTAAAGCACGCAGGTGAAGCCGCGGGCAACTGCTAGTGTCTAATATCAGATTATAAAATGCCATAAGTACCTGAAGGCTTACCACCATCTTTTAAACCATGCAAGATCCAGTGAGTAAGGGAGATGTCGCCTTACATCATGTATCGCGCTGTCTCGCTTACTCACTGGATCTTACATGGTTTTAAGAGACGGTAGTAAGCCCCTGCTATTAGTCTCGGTTCCCTCTAAAAATATAGGTACGGAGGTCAGACGGTAGTCCCTTCATTTTAATAACCAGTACCGCCATATCTCGGATCACGACCATAGCTTAGTTACCCTGGGATCTGAAGATTAACCTGAAGATGCAAGTGGGAAAAACGCTCGGATAATGTTGATGAGAGGTGCAGTTTTAATTCCAAATGCAGCAGGAAAACAAGCAAATTAATTTAATATGTCCGGTAATTGTAAACGTAATTGCAGAGATCCCACGATAAAAACACCAAGGTGTTACTATATCCGTCAAAATGAGCATTATTTTTACATAGTATACTGTACTACTAGTCACTACAGTACAGTATACTATGTAAATATAACGCTGTGTTGGCCACTAACACACCCGGGTCATGTTCCTGTGGGTCTGATTTCCCTGTAAAAAGGGTTACGGAGGTCAGACGGCAGTCGCTCCATTGTAATTACCAGTTCCGCCAAATCCGGACCATTATTTATAGCGTACCCTGGGCTCTGAAGCGTAAGCTGAAGATGTAACCGGGAAACAAGCTCGGACGAAGAGAACTACTAGTAGTATAGTATTTTTGTAGTATAATAGTATTATCTAAACTCTTTATCCTCTATGAGATTATTATTAAGAAGTCCCTACATCATTTACACCAATAGCGCCAATCATTCGTAGATTATAAGTCAACAACTATCTCTATGTAAGTTTCGTCGATTAAGTATAATTAAAGTTGAGATAAAAAAAATAATAATTAAATACTTAATCAGTGATAAAAAACAACACTGCCATCATTTTTGCCTTTGTTTGCGCTTTTCTAACCTTTTCCCATGTGAAATAAGGTAATTTCGTCATTCGCCGGTTGATTGTAAGAGATCCTTTCCTTAATAAATTCCGCCATTGCCTTTTTTTATTTTAATACATATTGTGTCATTCATAGAAAGAGAGAGACCCATTTCAGTCAATGTAACACTCTGCTATCTTTCAAGATTCGATTCTGTAATCTTCTGATTCGCTTGTCTCTACAATTATCAAGCACAGAATATAACCTACCCTATTAACAATCAAGTACTACCTTATATTACTAGTCCTTATGCACTTATCAATATAAATACCCACAGGCGTCGTCAAAAGCCTTTAATTTCATGAAATTATTTGTTCCAATTCACTCTTACTAACAGTTAATCGCCATTACATTCAATCGTTTAATATCCATTAATTAACCCCACAGTGCAACATTTAATTGACAACTAGTTACACCGGTCCACTCACCTGGCTTGTCTATGATCAGTCAAGATGGCGGACAATCTGCGTGTCAGCCTGTCACATTGTAGTCTTGTTACTGTAACAAGGGAAAATGTTATGTAAATTCAATGGTAATAGCGCAGTTAGCAGGACCTTAAGTGTATGATATTGAGTGAAATATATTTAATGCGGAGTATAAAATGTGATGTTTATGGTTTGTGAAGTTGTCTATGGATTTGTCTATGAATTTACTGTGTCTAATAAGTAGATTTTTTAAGGAAATATTTTATTAAAGCATTCGTCTTTTATCCTCTTATGGTAAAAAGAAAAATCTTCTAGGCATTCTTAGTAAATTCCTAACAGCATTTTTTCCCTACATACGAGTAAATCTCCGACACAGCATAGACACCATAGTACTAAAACGTACCTACTTCTGACTTGATTTGGGTTTTAAACTTGTTTGTTATAACTTTATTCCACAAAATTAACAAAAATACATTTACAAGATTCAAAGTCAAAAAAAAAATAAGAAAATCCGTTGCAGGCTATTAACCCTATTTCTACGATTGTATCAATCGATCGTATCTCGTAAAAAAGCCCACCGTTAACCCTACAATGCATACTTGTCATGATGATCCCCGTTACGAACACTTTGTATGCAGATGTGATGACAGGGTTACAATACTTAACACCAGTTATTACGCCTACTGGTTTTATATGAAAAGATTGGAATTTTGAGAGGCGCTTTGACATCTTGACAGTTTATTTTGTGACTAATTTAGTGCACTTATTGTATGTTTTTTTTTTTTTTTGGTTTCGTTGGCCGAATACATGTGCGTGTTTGTTAAAGTGCCTTTAGGCAACCTGAAAAATTTGACCGTTTAGGCCACTAACACACCCGAATCATGTTCCTACTGGTCTGGATTCCCTGTAAAAAATGTTTTTTTTCTATGAACTTCATAGTTATAACCAATGCCGCATATATGGACCCTTGGCTCTGAAACATACACTTAGAACTCACATAGGCTGAAGAAATTTAAAATAAATAAAAAATAAAATAAAATAAAGATCATTTATTGCAGGCATAGCCCATAAAGTGTTAGTAACAGAGGAACTTATAACTATGTTAGTGAATCTACATTAAAGTTTTTTGACGGTGTAGTGTCTTTGGCTAGATGAACGCGAGTCCAGTGTTTCATAATAGCACTGTCCACGTCCAATCTAGCCGCCACCGTCTTCACCAGAATGTTGGTGCTGCTCCGCACTCGGACTTAAGAATTGTATATTTTGATACATTAAAGATATTACTTACAAACAAACAAGTAGTATTGGTAGTCAACGGCAAATTTTATTCCCAGTCATTTGATTTTTGAGTTGTACATATTGTTAGTTAACTTTAAATCCGTATTTTCTAAAACTTACATATGACCACGACACAAGTATAATTTATGTGTCACGACATAACTATTAGTCATCCTTGTGTCGAGAATGATATCATCAGTAAATCATTAACTATACAATCTATAATAAAGTTTTTGGTCATTATATCTTTCCCGCCCTTTTTTTCAGTGTGTTAAGTAAGAGACGAGTATGGGAATGGCATAGGTTTGAAGAGAGGCGGGAGCGATAGGGATATGCTCGACCCAAAGGGAAGATTTTCCCGCCAGGCCGGGTGACTTGTCGGAGGTTGTATTTATCTCCAATCTATTTCATACTTTAAGGTTTATCCTTTATTAATTAATTTCTAACATTTATAAAAAACGAACAAACTTATTGTCACACACAAGCGGCAAAAATTCACAGACAGAGAGAAAAACCTTGTCAACTCAATTTGACATTGACAACCCGCGAGCCGGCGGCGACAAGCCGTCGGCGTCCTCGATGGAAGGATAGCGGGAGGGGTATACAGGACCGCATTATAGTTAGCACTCTGGACTCTGACCGTTATAATACTAATTTTATGACTTTTTCAAAGATTCTGGCTTTCAGCGCCATCTGTTGTGGAGAACACGACAAGCCGAAGTCTCAATTTCCTTTGTATTTCTTTCGACTGGAAACTGATTCAACAACATTCCTAAATAGGGTTGATAAAATAAAATGAAATTATTTATTTACACGAAACAATAGGATATTACATTGTTAATTTGATACCTGCATGTTTCGCCAATAGTATTGCATGTAAATATCGTTTTAAAAATAAGTGACTGTCATGTAAGTGACGTTAGGCAGACGGTTGGACTCATGGAAGAAGAAAAAATATCACGTTTAAGCGGATCTTTGGCCACAAAATATATATAGGTACCCAATATTACTAACCCTGGCTCCAAAGACTGCATAAGATGCAGCCGGAAAAACGCTCGAATGATAATGACTGATGAGAAGGCTCGATTTGCAAATAATGAAACACACCGGTACACTTCACATCCATCTCCATATATAGCTAATGTCATTCTAGTAAACTTATGAATCATGGTTTTATACCGCGTTCTACAGAATTTGTCATAAAACACGTTTATGTCGGTACAGTTAGTTAGTAATGTGCACCATATAACGTTAGATTGTATCTTATATACAGACAGAAAGCTTTAGATATGTCTCCTTAACCGGTAGTACTTATCTTTGAAGCTATCTACAATAGCACCAAGGTAGATTAGTAAACCTAGCTTTAACTTAACTTTAAACATTAGTAACGTATCATTATATATAATAAACTAGCGACCCGCCCCGGATTCGCATGGGCATAAAAACCTTCCTCTTGAATCACATCTATTAAAAAAACCGCATCTAATTCCGTTGCGTAGTTTTATAAATGCATACATATGGATAAAGGGACAGAGAAAGCGACTTTGTTTTATACTATGTAATGATAGTGATAGTGATGGGTGATAGCGAAGGTCTTTGTAAATGATCTGAAGGTTCCTAAAACAGATTTTTTTTTATTCCAATATTATGTGAAATATTCGCTTAAAAAGAATCAAAAGTTTGTCTACCAATATCTATATATATAAAAATGAAACCCGTTTTCCGTTGTCACGACATAGCATGAAAACGGCTTGACCGATTTGGCTGATTTTTTTTTTAAAGTTTTCTAATACTCTGTACAAGGTTCTTACGGAAAAAAATATTAAAAAAGGCGGTACGAAGTTCGCCGGGTCAGCTAGTATAAAATAAAAATAGATAAAACACAAAAACTTGACAATTTAGTCAAAAACCCGAGGATTAGTTTGTTTAGGCGAAACGAAACGCAGCACTGATATGGCCAAATTAGGTATGCACTAACTTACAATACAAACAAAAGTATTATTTTCATAAATATTTAAACATTCCCGACAAAGGCCAGTTCAAATATTTATAACAAAAGAGTCCTTGAACCCCAAACGAGGAGAAACCATATAAAAAATAAAGTTTTTAACTTCTCTAACCGAGTAAATAAAGTTAAGACTGAGCTTCACAATCCTAATACTATAAATGCAATGTCTTTCTGTCCGTATGAAATTTGGTATGGTTATAGATAAAAACCGAGGGTAAAACAGGCTACTTGTACGCGCGAGAAAACTGAGTACTACTTGTACGGGCAACAACTAGTCTAGGAATATAAAAAGATTAAGTAGCATAATTTAAATACCTACTTAAACTTTATGGCATGAATTAAAACCTTTATTAAAAAAAATGGTGGACTTAATGCCATTGTGGTATTCGTCTTTACCAGTCAAAAATAAAGACCAAAAAGAAAAAAAAAGCAACTGGAGTCACAGCAAAATATGTTGAAGAATTTGCGAAGTTGTTTCTTTGTTTTTTGAGGATAGTGCTTCGATATCATTATTGTATGTTGTTTGCAGAATACAGTAATATTTAAATGTTTGAGTTATTAGATTAACAAACTTTTTATAAGGTAAACTAACACATTCAAAGACTTGCTTTTAGGTATTAAAAATCTCTACGATTGTTACAAACGAAAAGAAATATATCTTATATTATTGTACTTTAGTTTGTTTTGTGCAAGAAAGTAATTATAAACAAACAAACAAAACCTTAATAAGGACTATAGAATATATTGAAGGCGAAGTCACGTGAAAAAGCTAAAGATTTTTTTTTTTTTTCATTCGGCGGATACCAGTATAAATCCATGTATTCCTCAAGTCGCGGTGTCTTAAGTTATTTCCTATGCTTTACAAACATAAAGCATTTACATTGAGAACGAAAGCCGAACAAATGTCGGCTCTTGCCCGACTTTGTGCATTTCAATTGACATGCACTTTGTGTGGGACCCCCGACTTCTGGTTATAAGAGTAAACGGATGGACGACTTTTTTATTTTTATTTATAGCCAGACTTTACTTAAGCCTGTTTATTGTAGACTGATTATTTGTAGATAAAATCTATAAACTACTTATACCTACGTGTATTGTTTTAATAAGTGTTGGTGTTGCATCAAAAAATATTTTTTGTGTAACCATATTAAACAATGCGACAATATTCAATATTATTTAAGCAATAATGTTTATATCCTTAATTTTTTCCACACTGCTTTTTTCCACTATAAGTAAATTAACTATTATTGATATTAGGTTTTTTTAATGTGACACTAGGTTGTTCAGAGATTTTTTTTTTGTGATCGTAAATGTTTGTTATCGTTTTATATAAATAAATATTATAAAGAAACTCATAATATGCTTTTAAAAGCTTTAAAAACATCTTAAGCAATCGGCGCGCAAATCACATGTGTGTGAAATATAAATTATCGATTAAAGAAATTGTGATTCAGTATATATCGATTACTCATAAAAATAAATAGAAATATTTTCTCGTTGAGTAGCCGGCACACAGTGACACGATGCGCATAGCAAGTGCGCATAACAAAGAAATACCTCAATTGACGTGCTTGTGAATACCGATTGGTTTCGCGTAAGGTCGACTGAGATTTTAGGGTTCTTTATGCGAACAGAGAATCGGTATTTCGAGAGACGGTAGCGCAGCGTTGATAATATCGACTAGATAGCCAGACGGCCTGTAAAAGGTCGCAGGAAAGCGCTGAATACAGGCGATACGTGATTCAAATATAAATCAATTAATGTTTTTAGCATCATCCTTTCGTGTAGGTGGCACGGTCAATCGACAAAACACACCCTGGTGTCTGAATTCTTCGGAACCACCTCTCGGCCCTTGGTTCCTTTAACGACTACCAGATGGCAGCCGGGACCAACGGCTTAACGTGCCTTCCGAAGCACGGAATCATCTTTATTGTCAGACAATCAGGTGATTCACGCCTACAATGGCCTAACCAAACTAGAAACAATTAAACAATGTATGTTTTTATAAGAAACAGAAACTCTGTTGTTTGCCAGTTTGTATCAGTCGTTTTTTTTTTAAATCCTATTTAATATCATACAGAATGACTTAACGAGACAAACTATATTGAAGAATAATCCTTGTATTTCTATCACATATGTAGCAGTGTTCTTCATTATCACAAACAAAGGGTATAACGTATAACCAAAAGTACAATACAATACAATTAAGTATATTAATAACTTCTTAAACTTTTTAATGTACCCAAGCAGATTTTATTACAGTTAAATGGGTCGGACGTTACTAAATAAACGCTTTCAAAAACAATAAAGTATTTAAGCTTTAATTTAAAAATCTATTATATAGCCAATACATTGAACTTTTATTGCGGTCATAAAGCTACAACTCCACTTGCATCGGCTTTTAATCAGAGCCATTAAATTAATCGGATCTAATTTAATAGTTTAATTAAATGCAGCGAAATCCGATTCATATAGACTCAAGCTAAATTTGGCTGTAAAGACAAGTGCTACGATCTAATTTCGCATAAACTTGAGAGTAACATAAGTCTTTTGTAATGAGAGCGATGTGTAATTATGTTGGATGCTATAAATTGTCGGGAAACACAAAAAAGATTCGTAATACCAGCAAATAGTTGGACACATGCATTCTAGCGCGGTTTTAACGTTTAATTGTCTGCACAGACTTTGTAACCGACAAATAAAGACCGACGACAAATACATTTGATATTGAATTTTTGCTTTGACAAATTTAACGGTTTCTTAATTTTAGTAGACATGTTTAATATAAAGATACAGTACAAAGAGACAGTATTATTTTTAATTAAGAGACTTTTTTTCCCTGATCAAGTGGTGTTAGTGAGTGACCAATAAATAGTGTCAGTTTTTTGAGTTTTGAAATTTCTTGAAACTGGCAAATAAACATTGATAGTAACGAATTGGAAATTAAAAAACAGGAATTTTACTGATTTTTCGACGCTATGCCCAACCTACCACGTCTGATGTTATGGTTCGTACCTTAATCCTAAAGGCGAGTTTACCCGAGTCGTGGACGACTGTACTAAAAATCGTGTAAATTAGACTCTATCCCGGATTAAACCGAACCAATCAGTGGGATAATTCTCTTGGCCTCTATTAACATCAGCTTAGTGGGAATCTATGGAATTTAAAAATTTTACTGGTTTTTAATCTGTGGCATCCTTTGCCTTTTTTGCTGTTTACTACCAACTTTTATGTTTAATATATGGCCACATATATATACTAATAGAGGATGATTTGATTATTTGTTTGCATTAAATAGGCTTAGAAAATACTGGATTGATTTGAAAAATTGTTTCACTGTTAGAAATCCCCGAGTGACATAGTCCATGTATGTAGCACGGGCGAAATCGGGTTGGTCTGCTAGTATGATGATATAAAGGATCTGTCTAAACAAAACAATGCATACATATACTCACATTTTTATCACACACAGGGTAGGCAGAGCCTAAGCTTACCCTATGGTCATGGCAAAACCTTAAAGAAAATATTAAATTGCAAAAAATTACTTATATTTTTTAAAAATATGTAGTAAATAAGATCCGTGTAATGGATATTATTCTTATTATATTTATATTTATGAAAAAATAATTAAACCATAACACAAAACATACAAAATATTTTCCTGGAAAAAAAATCCTATTAGAATTTAACGCTAAGAAAACAACGATAATAATGACCATGAAGGCTATTCAAAATCCAAGACTGACACATCCGCAGGAAATTGACTCATGATGACGTCATAGCACCAAGTGCCAACATTATAAAAACTATGTTGTTTCTAAGAACAAGAACACGGCTGGGAGTCCTGGAACACACAAAATAGTGCTATGTTTACGATTTCACACCAAATAAATATGTTTATCTTTTGTTTATTTAAAATGTGCGAAATGTCGTTTATTTGGCACCATGGAATTAGGAAACCGCGCGCGACGCCAAGCAATTTTTGTTTTTTTTTATCTATGCTAAAATTGTATATTTTTTTGTGGATTTGCGTATCACTACGTCACTACATACCTATAGTATAAAACAAAGTCACTTTCTCTGTCCCTATATCCCTATGTATGCTTAAATCTTTAAAACTACGCAACGGATTTTGGTGCGTTATTTATTAATAGGTAGAGTGATTTAAGAGGAAGGTTTTTATGCCCATGCGAAGCCGGGGCGGGTCGCTAGGTCAATATGAAATGTATTTGTAGTCGGTCTTTATTGTTTATAATTTTTAGACGACCTCCGTGGCATAATGGTTTACATGCCTGACCGCTACTCAGGAGGTCCCGGGTTCGATCCCCGGTCAGGTCAAGATGAAAAATGATCTTCTTCTGATTGACCTGGGTCTTGGATGTTTATCTATATATGTATTTGTTATAAAATATAGTATCGTTGAGTTAGTATCCCATACCACAAGTCTCGAACTTACTTTGGGGCTAACTCAATCTGTGTGATTTGTCCCTATATATTTATTTATTTATATTTATTTATTTAATTTAATAAATATTTTCAAAACGCCAGTAAAATTTTTACAATGACGTACAGTACGTTACCCTACTCAGCGTAATTTGCAAAAATTGAATTTTAATCTTCTTCGTCTTAGCGTGATTCCCAGTTGCATCTTCAGCTAACGCTTCAGAGCCCAGAGTACGCTATTAATCATGGTCCTGATTTGACGGAACTGGTTATTACAATGGAGCGACTGCCGTCTGACCTCCGTAACCCTTTTTACAGGGAAACCAGACCCACATCTCCCGATAACAGCCAAAATTGAATTTTTATACTAAGTCCTAATCTACTAAAACGTTTTTGATGAAATTTTATATATCGAATATGCTTTAGAAATAGCAAGCAAGGCTTTGACTTTTTTTTGATCACTTATTCTCCGTATTTACCCACCCGTGGTTTCAATTTGCTGTAGCCAAACTTCCCCAAAGAATTAAATTAAAGAATTTTTGTCATCGCTTTAGCAGTTCCGAATAATCTCACAAACTAACTTCGAACTTATTCTTCTAATATAGTATTGATGCAACTGTATCACTGAAAAAAAGGGAAATCAAACCATATTAACCATTTAAAAAAAAGTACACCTACACACATCTTTCACATATCTTTATTCATTACAATACGTCTCTTGTGTGGGTGGAGCCGCGGCCTTGCCTTGGTCTGCGACCTTACTCAGGTGTACGTCGGCTTTAATGCAGTTTAATTAGTGGTTTTATTGAGTTCTCTGTGTAATTACTACATCCATATCCATACTAATATTATAAATGCGAAAGTCTGTCTGTCTGTCTGTCTGTCTGTCACCTCTTCACGGCTAAACTGCTGGACCGATTGTGATGAAATTTGGTAGGGATGTAGTTAACAACCTGAGGTCGAACATAGGCTACTTTTTGGCGCGATATAACCGAGTCCCACGCGGGGCGAAGCCCGGGGAACAGCTAGTAATATATACTTTTGATTATTTTCCTTTTGATATGTTGAAAATGTAAAGGTGAAATGGACCTTGCATCTATTGTTACAAGAACTGTTTTACTAAATAAGTATGTTTACGTGAAGAATCAAATAATCGATATTTGTTTTATTTTGCTAGCGTACGCGAAAGCTTAATGGCATAGTAATAAAGTTGATTTTACTGCTATGTAGATTTAAAAAAGGAAATTGGTCATCCAAGGTGAATGTCGACACACTAAGACGAAAAAGAAAAAGGAAATGATTCCGTGTAAAGCATAGAGCATTTGATAGTTATGTTAAATAAAAAAAAAATATATATTTTTATGCAATATACTAACTATAAGACCAATAAAATTATGTCGACTATGCTAGCTATAGACAATAGAACTTTATGTTCGTGAACGAACATGACAACATAATTTTTCTTTATACCTATGTACGTACAACGTACGTAAACATGACATAATTTTTCTACATACAAAAGACATCAACGCGCACTTTCAATCTTTATAATTACTTCTGAAGGTTAAAGAGGCAACTCGTGACCAGAATGCTGGCTTATATCTTGGACAAAAAATTAGTATTGCAATCCAGCGAGGGAATGCTGCCAGCATTTTGGGCACGTTGCCTCAAACTGTAGATAGTTTTTAGGTTATTCTTTAGACTCAGTTTTCTTTATATTTTGTTTAAATTTATACGTGCAAGTTAAAATAAAACCTATAGTACATGAATAAAAAATTACTTCTTCTATCCAAAAAACTCACAACCATCTGCAAACATATAACGATTATAAATAAAACTGAAACATTTGTATCATTTATTAAATAAATAAATTAGACTAAAACAATACTCAACCGTACAAAAATGTACTTAATTAATGTTTTTGGAGGGAAAGTAAACTGTCGCTATGTGCGCGCAGCTGTATTAAATTTCCAAAACTTAGGTTTTCGCGAGTATTTGTGCATAATATTGGCAAAGTTGTTGTTGTTATTATTATTATTCGCAAAGTGTTCGTGAACAAGCGTGAGTGTTGGGAAGTGATACAGTGTCGATTACGTGACTTTTTATCTTTGTTACCAAAATCTCCAAGTTATAGCTAAGTGAAATTTTTCCACCGCTTCACTTAGCCCTCTGACTAGACTTACTTACTTGACTGGACTGGACTAGACTACTGACTTGACTAAAGTAGGACTTAATAAATGCAAGAAAGTCCTTAAAGGACTAGTTTCCATGGCCGTAAAAAGTATTATAAAAAAAGTACTTAATTAATTGATTAAAAACTCCATCCAGTATTTAACCCGGCTCAAAGGTACATCAGTACAGCGTTTCCTCTTAAAAAAAAGAACTAAAACTAGTAAAAATCTATATCTCAAATCTCAAAACCATAAATTAAAAAAAATTGCCTGACCGGACCGCGCGCGATTTCATACTTTTTTTATAAATTATTTCCTGAGGCTTTATCTACCAATCAACCAAATACTTAATACTAATTTATTTACTCATCTTCGGATATTATCAACCAATTTCAAAACTTCTTTTGATATCACATACGAGTAGCCCGATTCTTGGCCTTACTCTCTTCCATAATCCCCTCAAACGGCTAAAATCACGGGACACAGCTATTAATTAATAAAATTTAAGCCACAAATAGCAAATAATTTTATAAAATGCAAAAGAATCAATGACCAAACCTACAGACCGATGACCACATCAGTAAAACGGTCAAAAAAACCTGATATAGACAAACACAAACACGCTTTTGAATGCTGCGTCTTTACTTTGGCCAATATTAATATGATTATCCTTTTAAAACGAGTCATTATTTTTTTGTTTTGTTTAATTAACCTTTTGTTAAAATAAATAAAAAATATTAAATAGTCAACCTTTGGGTTGTGAGGATAGCTTGAATCACTACATAGTATAAAACAAAGTCGCTTTCTCTGTCCCTATATTCCTATGTATGCTTAAATCTTTAAAACAACGCAACGGATTTTGATGCGTTTTTTTTCGATAGAGTGATTCAAGAGGAAGGTTTTTATGCCCATGCGAAGCCGGGGCGGGTCGCTAGTTTTTAATATTTTTATTTTATTTTACCTTTGTAGAACTAAATGAAAAAAAATGATACAGTTTGGGTTGAGCGGAGAGCTTGAATCCGTACTAATATTATAAACGCAAAAGTCTATCTGTCTGTGACACTTTCATCGCTTAACTGCTTGACCGATTTTGATGAAATTTGGTATAGATATAGTAGAGGTATAGACCAGGGGTCAAATATAGGGTACTTTTGGGCGCAATACAACCGGGTCCCACGTGGGCCGAACCGCGGGCAACGGCTTGATTAGAATAAACGGATTTTCAGAAAAATTAGTGCTGAATAACGTAAAATTACACAAATTGAGTAATTTCAAAATTTTAAGTTGTAAGTAATATGCGATAACTAAACATACGGCCATAATAGAATTACGAATCGCGACTGCTGTCTTCTTTTAAATCTATGCAAAACTTGTATACTATCCAGGACACCAGAAACTATTTAAAAAAATCCTAAAAATACAATCTTACTCAAACAAACTCTAAAACCAGTCATAACGATACCAATAGGGCATCAAACTTTGCTTACTTATTGCCAAACTGTTTACTTTGACTTGGAGCGCCTCAAATAGCGTTCGTTCATACAACCATACAACTGAATGTAGAACTCACAGAATCTAGAAATATTAACAACAAGTGGCATACCGCACGAAAAACGTGCCACTAGTTTGGCTTGCAAGCCAACGTTCCACACAGAAAAAATGGGCGAGGAATTTGATTGCGTCATTTATTGCCACTGTTATTGTTCGATAATATTAGGTGGCTTTGTTGTTAATTACGTAGTACATTTCTAATAAGGTGTGGTATGGTTTACATGGGTTTACATGTATTAATTGAAAATAAGAAGAGAGAATACGCTGCCACACTGATCCTGGAACTAAATCTGCGTCAAAACATTTCTATTCTGACAATTTCTTTGTTCTGTGGTTGAACTCGATAGCAATACTACACGACGTGCCGTTGTAACTTAGTGTACAGTGTATTGCACAGCAAAGTATACCTTTGGTGTAAGGGTAAAGTGGTTTTCTACTATGTGGTCCACTGTACGTAAAGCAGGGCGAGAAAAAGTTCCGGAGTCTTCTTCTCCGTCCGAGCGTGTTTTCCGGTTGCATCTTCAGCTTGGTACAAGGTACGCTTTTAATCATGGTCAATAGGTACAATAGAGCAACTGCCAGCAATCCTCCGTAAAACTTTTTACAGGGAAACCAGACGGATAGGAACTTGATCCGGGTGTGTTAGTGGCCAACACTGTCAGATTTTTCAGCTGCCTTAAGGCATCTGACATAGCCTAACGAAATCTTTTATTTGAATGTAAGTATATTATGATTTTATTGCAAGAACTTAGGTAAAAATTCAAAATAATTAAAGTTCGAATGCGGGCTAAGTCGCAGGCACAGCTAGAAATACAAATCGAATTATGACTTATTTATTACAATAATTTTGTCATTTTATCTTCTTTAAAATTTACAACAGAATCGTGAGCTCGAATGTTGCAATCAACAAATTAAACTTCCTCGATCACTGTCAAAAGTCCACAGACCACCGCATTATTACCATTGTAATTACAAGAATTACAATTGTAATACGTGCGAATTACGGCTGTAATTCGGGTGTCTGTACGGCGCTCATGCAGTGTTTGCATGACAGGTAGTTATGTCAAATTATCGGTTATTTACAACCAACCCTGGTTGGTTCGACACACGCAATTTTTGTAATTGGGTACAAAATCCAAATAAAAAAAAACTCACTAAAATTACGAGCAAAAATTTGAAAATTTTGAAATTAGAATTTTTTACTCTATGCGATGCGTATTAAAGAAAAAAAAAAGACTTTATTGTAGTAAACCCAAAAACTACTTATGAAGCTGGAATTTATCAGATTTTTCAAAGAAGGGCTCAGATAAAAACGTATTTCCCGTTAATCTCAAGAGAGCGGAAACCCGGCTATTCTCTAGTTAAAATAAACAAAATGAAGCCTTTTTGTATTTCAAAAACAAACATAATTTGTGAAATCATCTACATAAGTGGTAACAAACTCTACACAAGGACTCTACCCAGAGACAATACAAAATAAACAGACTTGTTGCTTGTCTATGGCCAAAGATTTATGGCACTAGTGCAGCTGGTTTCGATTTTATTATTTTTCGATCGCACGTCCTTCGCTAAAAGGTATGCAGTTAAACAATGCAATATCGTGGTATGCATCGATATATTACAGGTTTTACTGTTATCAGAGAATATGGATTAAATTAAAAATGGCTTTTCATTTTGCAATTTTTAGTAGAACCTGAGGTGGACTCCCATGGTAAGCGTCAGTTAGATTAGGGCTTCAGTACTAGTAGGGGTTAGTATGAGATTATGTAAAGCAGACGCTAGCTACTGCGTTAGGATTTTGTATGGAATTTCTTAGTTGCTTACTATCCGCCAGGACAGCTTTGTCATACAAAATCGCTAACGCAGTTGCTAGCGTCTGCGTTTATTCAATTATACTAGAGGTAGGTACTTTTAGATTTAATAATTCAATTTACGGCTTTGTAACAGTCGCCCGAGCAAAGTTTAACAAGTGACGTTTAATGATAGAAAAATATTGTGCATCCTTATTATACGACTGGCCACAAAAATAATAAAAAACTTTAAAAATAAAATGCTTATCCCTAACCGTAGAATTAAAAAAATTTGGCTGTAGAGCGGTCGCTATTTCGTAACTCTATGTACTCACGCTTTTTTGTAATTTTGTAAAAAGAATGCAATATTATTTTACGTTGCTATTGTCATGTTTCATTTCTACCAGATTTTAAAATTAGCAGAGTTTCGTTAAACCGCTTTTAACTCGTGCACTTTTAAAAATAACACGGGCATAAACAAAGACATAAAGCCTCATTTAAATGACATCTAAAAATACCAGCGGAATGCAAGATTCCCAGTTGTGAGACATTCTATCGACCTAGGGTTGTCATTATTATGATTTTTTATTAATGAATAATGTTTACATTTATTTAGATAAAGTATAAAAAAATATTATTATTTAACTATATTATATTTAACAGTTAGATAGGATAAATCTATAAATTTATATATTAAATTAAACTATTTTATACGGTTTTCTATCGCGTTTATTGCTTACTTATTTAACAATCGCGAAAACATAAGAAATCATTAAATTTATATATCTTGACATCTGTATCGAAGGCCTACTGAAAATAAACGATTTGTATTTGGGTATTTCTACAAAAGTTTGTTCTAATTAAAAGTTATATTTTGCTAAAACTCTGACAGGGTACGATACGATAAAATATTGTACTTAGTAAGAAATTAATGTTTTATTTTCTGAAACTAAATTTAATTTAATTTAATAAAATTTACTTTAACTGCTTTTTTACCTGTTTTTTACCTACTTGTAAACCCAATAATCCCAAGTGGAGACCAAAATATCCTGAAATTTCATAACAAGTTCTAATGAGAGACAACCCTAGCTGGGGCACAACTGGACTAATTTGCGCCTCTCTCAATGTGTTGGTTATTTAACTTTTTTTATAGATATGGCGGGAAAATAAAAACAGCAGTTGTTTCCTTATAACCGACTTCAAAAAGGAAGAGGTTCTCAATTCACCGGAATGTTTTTTTTATTTATTTTTTATGTATATCACCAGATTACTCAGTCGCCTCAACCAATTCGTTTTATTTTTTATCACTTCATAGTATAAAACAAAGTCGCTCTCTCTGTTTCTATGTCCCTTTGTATGCTTAAATCTTTAAAACTGCGCAACGGATTTTGATGCGGTTTTTTAATAGATAGTGATTCAAGAGGAAGGTTTTTATGCCCATGCGAAGCCGGGGCGGGTCGCTTGTAATATATATAATGTATTGAGTACTTTCCGATTGGTCCTATATTCATCAGGTCAGGATCTGATGATGCGATGGGATCTTGAATATCGAAGGATCTCGTTCCACTATTAGTCGTGCTAACAAAAAACTAACCACTAACCTTAAAAATAAGGGTTCGTAGTCCCACTACCACACTAATAAAAATAGGTAAATAATAGGTGTACACTACTTATGGTCCCACCAATGAAGGTTATTTTACAAATATATATTTTTTGAAAACTTAATAGCGCGTTGAGCATTACTAAGATGGAAAAAATATTGATATATTTTTTTAATTATTTTTTTGTCATAGGCTCTACTACATTCCATTTTCTTGTGACTACTTTTAATTGCAACTTTAAATTTCTTCTTTAAATATTTTGATCGGTTTTTTTATTGGTTCCACATTAATACACATCAAAATTGTCTACATAACCATTAAAACAGTACAAGAAGAAGAGTATGCCGCCGTCATGGCGACGTTAATGTTAATGCGCATGCGACGGCATGCGTGCGCAATTGCGCATACAACGCAGTTATCACGCGAGCGTGTTTTTGAACGCATTTACGTTTGGCATAAATATTAACACGATGCAGGGAGTTCGCTAAGTGTTCGTGAACAAGCGTGAGTGTTGGGAAGTGGTACAATGTCGTATAAGTGACTTTATTCCTTGTCACCAAAATCTCCCTAAATAAAGCTAAGTGAAACTTCCACCACTTCACTTAGCCCTTGACTAACTTGACTAGACATGACTACTGACTTGACTTGACTGTGACTCGACAAAATGAAGAACATTTATCTAAAACTTGATATATGTTTGATTGCCATATTGTGGATTATATGCACATCAAAAAAATAAAAAACACGATGCAGGGTAGGTAAAACTAGGTAACATTGTTGTCTCTCTCCAATTTATCATCTGTATTTAACTAACTCTTTAATATCTCAGGCAGATATAGAGTTAGCCCAAAAGAACTGGTAATATTTTAAATGCCGTAACTGTGTAGTTGAAACCAACGCCGTGATGTGCTTTCCAAATTATAATATAATAATATATATATATATATATATATATATATATATATATATATATATATATATATATATATATAATTATAAGTGTCTGATAATAAAAATAATTTCGTTATTTGGTTCTTTGAAAGCAAATCGCGGCGTTGCGTTGGTATCGACCAACTGAATAATCGAGGCTGAAGGCTTACTTCCAGCAATGGCCATATTATGATTGTTCGTAGACTTCGTAGTCAGATATATTACCTCGTTTATTAGACTTCCCCTGTACACGCCTTTACTAAAGGCGGCATTGGAGTCGAGCGGTCGATTTCTGTAACAATTGAAAACATTTTGTTTTAAAGTAGGATAATAAATGCCAGAGCAAATAAACAAACCACACACTGACTGGGTGACACTACGCGCACTTATTTCTACGTCTGCGAGCAGGGCAGAGGGGTCAGCGTCTACTCCGTTTTAATGCTCTAATAGGAACATAATATAAATGAATTCAGTTATAAAATATTTTTAAAACGACACAAAAAAACACAACTGCCTGTGAGTGTGATAATAATAAAGTGACGTGCCGTTCCCGAAAATTTCCGAAATTTTCCGGTAAATATTCCAAAAGTCTCAAACTTTAGGAAAGTTTAAATAGTACTTTGGTAACTTTGGGAATATTTCCGTCAATTTACGAGGGTAAATTCCCGTAAACTTTGTTAATTTCCAGCGGTACAACACAAGTGATGACATCAGGCACTGTACTCCTAATTGCTATCTTTTCCAAGAGGTCTGCGACTTGGTCCCATAGTTTTCGAGACAGACCCTTACCGACTCTCCCATTCAACTTCATAAAGAAATCGAGAAAACTTAAAGACCTACTTAATTATAGGTGTATGTATATATAAACACTTTATTGCACCAATTACATAAATAAATCATTGGATTGTACAGGATCGAAGATAAAAATTTGTACAAAAGAAAGGTAGTTTTGAGTGAATATTTTCTTTGACCTAGTCGAGTTATGACAAATGAACTGCCATTCGATATTTTTTATTCGGTTGCTTTCTTCAGTAAGTTGGCGTGGTCGGCGCCTGTTTTTGGGCTTATACGGCTAACTGGTAGCCCTTTTGAAACAGGTAGGGCTAACAAGGTCCCGTCAATGTGACTCTCCTGACATTCATGGCCGGTTTTTAAGAAAACAGTCCAAAATACGGACCTTCGACCTTATTGTCTATAGCTAAAGGGTGCGCTTTTGATCAGGTAAAATCGAAAGTGACCTTGGTTTTGGGATCACATTATGTCCGAAGCTTGACGTCAAATGCATGTCGGAAGAATTAACTTAATTACGTCTGACCAATAATTATGAGAAATATCGTGAGATGCTTTCTTGTAGAGTTTACCTGTTAGCTATAACTAGTGTATTCTTTCTTTATACTTTACTAGCTATTCCCCGCGGCTTCGCCCCGCGTGGGACTCGGTTATATCGCGCCCAAAAGTAGCCTATGCTTGACCTCAGGTCGTTAACTACATCCCTACCAAATTTCATCACAATCGGTCCAGCAGTTTAGCCGTGAAGAGGTGACAGACAGACAGACATACAGACTTTCGCATTTATAATATTAGTATGGATTTATTAAAACTTTATTGCGTTCCATAAGTACAAAATACTTATACAAATTGGCGGACTTAATGCTAAAAGCATTTTCTACCAGTCAACCATTGTATGTTTATGCTTAATATTCTATGTTATACCATTGTATGTCTCTATTTTTTTTCATTATTTTTCATCCAACTAAAAGCTTCTTTAGGCGTTATTTTATATATAACTCATTTTATTAGTACTATTTTATAAATAATATTTGCCTTTATGTAAGTCAAATTCAAATTATGCATACCAATAAATAAATAAATTTGGCGTACATGAAGATACCCATTGGCCCAACAGTGGGCAAAAATAGGGTTATTATGATAGATTTATATATATAGTTAAGACGATACCTCGGTGAACACTAGGTTCTGGATCTAAAGTTTAATTTAAACATATAAAATTATTAAATTACAGTTCCCTATAGTTACAAATTGCAATATTGCTTAAAACGGCCACTTTCAGCAGTTTTAATAATTAAATATGATTAAAATTAACTTCAGATCCAGAACCTTAATCACATAACAGGGATTTTTGATAAAATGACGTGTTTTCATTGAATAATGAATTTTAAATAATGGTGGCGCTAGTATTCACCCAGGTATCGTCTTAATATAGACTCCTAAAAACAAATCAAGCTAAAACCGACAAAATTTAACCCGGACTTACCAGGCCCACCCACGCTTGACGGTAACATGGCGAAACTAGTGCTGTGTTTGGTCAGTCATTAAACGTATTCTTTATGGTAAATCAACTCTTGCTAAACTGACGCTTTCTGGCAACACTTAAATGTGAATGGTAGAAGTGATTTTATATGTGAAGACTAGCGACTAATCCTACGTTTGTATTTGAGTTGAGATAATTAAAAAAAGGTGATTTTCCCTCTTTACTTTTCGTAATACTATAGGTATTTTAGTTTTTAACTTTTTGAGCGTTGAACTCTGGGACTTAAGGTTGGACTAGAAAAACTATTTTGCATACCTACCTAAGTGTGTATAGTTACAGGTGAAATAGCATTTTATGATAGTATATTATATAAGATCTTGTCAATTAATACATAGTGTAAATTAAAATAGCTTCTATAGGCTGCATCCGCTGACTTCTTTTTAACTTTTGCAATTTGAATCATTTCATCGCTGAAATAATCTGATTTGGGTTTCCACCCAAGTGAACACAGTGGACAGGGTACAGCACCTCGTACACGGAGGTAGTAACTGCCTTCATGGTGTTAGTGGTTAAGGCGCTTGCCTGTAGACCCGGGGGTTCAATTCCCGGGTCTACAGGCAAAGTGCAAACAAGGCACGGGAAGCAAAATTTGTTTAGTTTATTGGCCAGAACATTGCAGGCGTGAATCACCTGACCGTTTGTCTGATAAAAAAATGATTTAGTGCTTCAAAAGGCACGTTAAGCCGTTGGTCCCGGCTGACATTTGATAGTCATTAAAGGAACCACGTCAGAGGCCCAGAGGCGGTTCCGAATTACACTGACACCAGGGTGTGCAGCGTCGATTTACCGTACCATCTATACAAAAGGATAATGATAACTAGTATAGTGACCAACATAAAAAAATATACAACCTCAGGTATTTGTAAGTGTAAGGTATTCTTTTGTATGTGGCCCTTTGTAGTTTGTATCTAGTTTAAAAATTAATATCTGAAATCTAATCTCATCGTAGAGTGTAAAGATCAAAAATAACAGTACTCGTAAGCATGCCTTCACTGAACGGTAGGTATGGCACGGCCTAGCTGCGACATGGCGCGATTATATCACCAACTAAATTCTAAGAAAACATATAAGACCGACATTTCTAATCCGGTATTTAATTAACGCGGCAAAAAAAAACTGAACTATGGATTAAAAGTAATTAAAGCCGGTAGCAAAAAGGAGCACCTACAGCGAAGGATAAATTTATTTAGAAAATGGGCATTTTTATTTATATTATGACGTTGTATATAAAGTTAACATTCATTGATTTCGTTTAGGTGTCATGGTCAAACGACCATGCACAACTCTAATGTCAGAGTTCTTCGGAACCGCCTCTCGTTAAAGTTAAAAGTTATAAAGTTAACAGAGGACACTGGAGACTTAAATACTTTTCGCCCATTATTTTATTTTGTGGATCTGAACGAAATAAAAGGATCGTCGTGATGTAAATACGTCCATGTATGTTAATATACTGGACAATGATGGATAACATATGTGGACTAAATGTCCACGTTTTCCCGTTTTAATTGGGGTCGGCTTTTCTAACCATTTTTCTCCAGAACTGGCGATTCGGGGTCGTCTTTGGGTCGATTTTGTTCTTTCTCAGGTCACTATCTACAGCTATCCATGTGAGTCAGGGTCTTTCGCGTTTTCTCGACGCTGGCTCGAGTTCAAGAACTTTTCTGGACGCTATGCCACCTACCGGAGTCAAACTCAGACGAATTTCCAAATGTCACCTCAAACTGAGTTGATTTATCAATATTTTTATACAGTACAATAATTTACATATTACTTACTAATGATATCTAAATAATTATTTACATTATTATATTTTTGTATGCCTGACGGCGCATCGTGGCGCACCATGTATCTACAAGTTAGTACCCATATTTGACAAAAATTAAATTAAATTATGAAGCTACTAGCTTTCGCCCGCGTTTTCGCTCGCGTGAATTTCCACGGGAACAGGCCTTCTTCCCTATGTCCCTTTCAATACTTCTATCTATGTGTGTTTATGCAAAATTTTAGGAAGATTGGTGCGTGAAAGCGTAACAAACAATCAAACTCACTTTCGCATTTATAACATTAGTTAGGAAGTTAGGAATAGGATCATACAAGTACTAACTAGTGTATAAAAACCTACTTAGATATGTATCGTTATCTCTCAACATCTAGTTATCAAGTAATCTGATATTATACTGGTCTAACCTGTTGTATTCTTCCGCGTGCATCGCATCCTCACTGACTGACAGCAAACACGATCAAACTGCATTAGATATTACAAAATGTAGAGATTACAGATATTGTGCTACTTACACACATGAGTATTTATAGGACCATAATATTTAGTCATCATCAGTACATAGTATAAAACAAAGTCGCTTCCTATGTCCCTTTGTATGCTTAAATCTTTAAAACTACGCAACGCATTTTGATGCGGTTTTTTTTTTAATAGAGGTCGCTTTCTCTGTCCCTATGTCCCTTTGTATGCTTAAATCTTTAAAACTACGCAACGAATTTTGATACGGTTTTTTTAATAGATAGGGTGATTCAATAGGATTTTATGCCCATGCGAAGCCGGGGTGGCTCGCTAGTTAGTTATAGATTGAAAACTCCGATGGTAGCTGGATAGTCCGGAAAAACTCGGAAATAGAAGATCTGGTCAAGGGGCGAAACATATTGGGAGTGTTTAAATCGCAGCAACTACGTTGGTTGGACAAAATGGGAGAGGATCGTTGCGTTAAAGTAGCCTATTTGGGAAAGATATCAGGCAGACATCAGTTGGCCGCCACAGATATCGATGGAGCGATGCCGTGCAGGGGGGTTACTACCGTCTCTTAAAACCATGCAAGATCCAGTGAGTAAGCGTGACAGCGCAATACATGATGTAAGGCGACATCCCCTTACTCAATCGTTCTTGCATGGTTTTAAGAGATGGTAGTAGGCCATCAGGCTGACCTGCGTGAGATGGGCGCCGTAAACTGGCGAACCATCGCGCAATGGAAAACTGTGGCGCTCTTTTGTTTCGGAGGCCAAGATCCAGTTCGGGTCGCTGAGCCAGCGTAGTGAGAATGATTCGAAGAAAGTAAGTAATATTTAGTCATAAATAAAGTCATTATCATCATTCGTGTAGGTGACGCGGTCAGTCAACCATGCACACTGGTGTCACAGTTTTTTAAAACCTCCTCTGGACCACTGACGTGATTAACGACTATCGGATGGCAACCGGGACCAACAGCTTAACGTGCCTTCCGAAGCACGGAATCATCTTTATTTTCAGACAATCAAGTGCTTCAAGCCTGCAATGTCCTAACCAAACTAGAAACAACTAATTAGACCATTAGTTTTGGCATAGAAGTATGAAATTCGCGCGGTTTCATTTTTTTTAATCTATGATATTTGGTTAAATATCGATACAGCTCATAAAAAATTATGAGTAGAAGAGCTAATTTATGATTTTAATTATGCTTCCGATCCCTGATCCTAACGACGACGACTTTACCAAGAAGCGCATATGTACAGTCGGCTGCAGAGAAATCTGACCCCCATGCCACAAGTATCACTATTGAAAGGGGGTCATATTTCTCTGCAGCTCACTGTAGCATCTGTACTATATTTGATTTGTGACTAAACTAGATTTCACAGCTTCTCATGAGGGAAATGCTTTAGAAGGTGGTTAGAAGGCATCCGGTGTGAGGTTACAATCTGTTTAGAATTATCTTCCCGCCATTGGCATCGTACATGTGGTGTGCGATGTACTAGAACTGTCAAATGCGAATATTTAATAGCCATTACTTGGAAATGGTAGAACGAACTTCGCGGGCTCAGTTCCGTCGAAGTTGGACTTTGTTCTATAGTCAGAAAATAACCTCCTAGAAAGGTACTGCGTATTAGAAAGCCAATAAAAAAGATAAATGAAAAGAACAGTAGTTCTCAAGTATATATAGCAAACTTAAGTATTTAGGAGGTTGAGGATTCATGGATAGTGAAGCTGTACACCTTCGGCTTCTCTTTACTTAACAAATTAGGAAGACAATTAAAACTTAAAAAGAAACGACGTGGAAAGCCGGAGAGAGATCTATGGAACGGGCAATTAGTAAAAAGCATCAGACAATGCACAAAGAAAGTAAGTATATTGCATTCATTGTTGTTGCGGTTGCATGAGAATTATTATTCACTTGCAATTCTTTCCTTTGCTTTCATAATGCGCGTTATATTTTTTAATCTTTAAAAAGTAGGGAATTCCTCCTGTGTCTATTATAATGTGTAAAATAGTCATAAATAAGTATGTATGTATCCAAACATGTAATTTATGTAAAAACGTAGTAAATTATCGATCCCTTTTTCTTAGGCATAGATTTGAAAATACGTGCCTAGCAGCCTAGAGTCTACCTCAATTACATAGACGTTTCCATTCTATAATTAATTTCCCGCAGGAGGAAGCAAGACCAGTTGTGCGACTGGTCGTTTGACAAATCGGTTTAAGCACGCAATGTTCATGGACTTACAATAAATCGTAGGCAATACGTAGGTAGGCAATCGTGTCCGCTGTTTTTTTTCTTTAGAAGCCTTAAGCATATATTATCCTAGAGTTTTACCGGCCACGCCCCAAATCTTATCGCTTCGAAGCCTGAAATAAAATACGTACCTATAAATGTATCTAATATCATAATTTTTTCTCCATGAGCTTAGTTTTGAATACTTATAGAATAAGATTTAGCATATTTTATAAATGAGCGGCCGCCTGCCTGATTTTATTCTTTTGGTATGCTGTTGCTTCTGAACTTAAGACCTTCAAAGAGGCACGTTAAGCCGTCGGTCCCGGCTGCCAACTGGTAGTCGTTAAAGGAACCAAGTCAGAGGCCGAGAGGCAATATCGAAGAACTCTGACACCAGGGTGTGTACGATCGCTTGACCGTGACGTGATGATGAGGGCCGAACCGAAACTTAAGAAACCCTCAATCGTTTACAGAGTATCGTGATCAAATTAAGAAAATTAAATCAGAAAAAAAAATTGTCTCTTGCCAAAGATTAATTTTACTGTGACATTTATCGTCGAGTACCGGTACCAGATGCGTGAGAAACATAGACAAATCAAACATTTTTTACATCCCAAAGGAAATCGAACCAGTCCGCCTGCTGTGCAGACGTCCACAACGGTATGTTATCGCAATTACAAGTAATAGTTATTAACGTTAATCTGTTATAACGTTAATTACATATATCGAGAATAACGGTTTATGTAAAAAAAAATATGACCCTGTTTCATAATCATAATCATTTATTTTTGTCAGTTGATCGAAAGAAATGGAAGTAAGTAGATAGTTTATTCTTATTCTAGTTGATTACAAAAAAAATATACCTAAATGTAAAACACGTACTTATGCAACGGATTTTATAAGTATTAGTAATTCTAAATCTATGATTGTACCTACAATGAAGTTTTAATAAATAAATAAACCGGCTATAAAATATGTTAACTTTTATTTATTTATTTTTCCACATTTAGGTACAATGTCATTAGGTAGAGTTCAATTATCCATGTCAAATATTTAACTAGCTGCTATAAAAATCATAAAAAATACAATCCGGCTTGCTAAGTAGACATTACGAAATCAAATATTAATTGAATCATTACTGACCAGTTATTAGCATTAAAAATAAACAAAAAATGATTCAACTTAATCTATGACAGTAAATCAGCCCACGCATTTATCGGATCGGCTTTTGTTATAACTCAAGTCCACACAACTAATGTTATAAAACCATCTATGAGATACAAATCGCCTGCAGGAAATACCTTACATAATGTAGTCACTTGTGATTGACAGACTGTGGTCTAAGTGACGAGAGAGGGTACGCAAGAATTCTTCTTTCAAGTCATGTTCCTCATATCTGAGGCACGTGGCCATCATGTTCAACGATATTGTATTCTAGAAGTTCAACTATTGTATTGTAGATGTCAATGTGCTGAAAAGAATCAATTAGCAGTTAGTTTTTTCCAGCCAGATCTATCTAACAAATGTATAGACATTTTGAAAAACATGTGCGTCTGATAACAGTCAGTTTTCCAGCAGTTTCTTGCTATATTTATAAGCCAGGTAAAGTCAGACTCTGCTTTATATAAAGCCAGGCGACAAGACAGATTGCCATCCATTATAATAATATATAAAATAATAATATTATGAATGCTAAAGTAAGAATTCTCATTCGTGTGAAATTATTTCCTGTGCTTAGGGAGGCAACGATCGTCTGAGGCACGCGTTTTAGTGAGGAAAGCGTCTGTATGCCACGATACCGCTTTTAAACATCGACCCATTCAGCCTGTGTTCTTAGTCTACTATAAAATATTTAAAAGTAGGTATCAATTTCGTAACAACTGAACGGATTTATAAATCAAAATTTGGTAACTACAAGAGCCCTTGGATGATATACGTCACACGATATCAACTGCGGGTAAACAGCACTTATTAAATCTTTTGACTTGGACCACGGCGCCACACACCTAAGCGTGTCACGGTCGCCATAATCGCTTATGACAAGCGGACAGCCGTCGCACGCGCATTTCGTTTGAATATCACATTTCTAAGTCATATACATTTATTTGTAAGCAATGTATTGTAGTCTTTAAAGGTCAGACAATCAGGTGATTCAAGCCAGCAATGTCTAACCAAACTGGAAACAACTGAACAAAATATGCTTCCATTGGGTATCGCCTTAGACATAGCCAAGCGGATTAGCTCTTTGAAGTGGCAGTGGGCAGGGCACATAGCGTGACGAACCGATAGCCGATGGGGCGGAAAGGTTCTCGAATGGCGACCACGCACCGGCAAGCGCAGCGTCGGACATCTACCGACCAGATGGTCAGATGACCTGAAGAAGATCGTTTTGGAAATCCTTGGGGGAGGCCTTTGTCCAGCAGTGGACAGCCTGCGGCTGAAATGATGACGATGGTTTTGGATCGCACCCACGACCCCCGGACCTACAGGCATTCGCCTTAGTAGCCACTGGACCACGGAGGCAGTTAAATATGATGCTATTCACTACCAAAGGTTAGCCATGGAAATAAGCTGCGGACCCAAGCAAACAATTTGTGAATACAGCCAAAGTATGACACCATAGGGAATTTAATGTTTTTTATAAAGTGGATTATAGAAATAAATAGTGGTCACATAGAAAAATATATCACCTTACCCTGGCACTCACTCTTTAGATAGAATACTTTTAATGTAGTATGTAGAGACGAGCACGGAAGGAAAACTAATTGCAATGTGGAATCGGAAATTTCTAACTAATGTGCATGATTACTGTATTGTACACTTAGGGGCTGTATTAATGGAACACTGAGCGTTTCATACAAGCAGTTGAGTGTGCAGGGTCAATAATCCCATAGGTTATTTCCAAAAATTCAAGCTCATGAATTTCGCCTTAGCTTAATCCCAGCACGCATTGCAAGATTGATGTAATAATTAAACCTATACTTCTGAATTTAAATTTGTTTGAGTATAGATTAAAAAAAATTGCTTGGCATCATACCGCGCGCGATTTCCTAACTCTATGTATTTAACGTATTATATTTAATTCTTGAATAAGATAGCCTGATTCTTGAAAAAGATTATTGGCATTTATTATACTATATATAACGGGCGGGTAAAATCGCGGAGCATAGCTAGTAAATACTATATTAAGGTTTCAATAAAATACCGGTTTCCATCACTGACCACCAGCGAGATAGTCCTTGTAATTTAGGGAGACAAATGTCACAGTAAAATCACATTAAAATTTTAAAATACATAGATAATTTTGATGGATTGAGCAGTTTCGTAGTGTCTTGGCGAGAGTTGACATACAAATCCAAAAGCCTGCAGAAATAATTTTCTTTACACATATACATATATATAAGTACCTTTCTTTGGGCAGTCGGATAATGTTAATGATTAAGCAGAAAACTGCATTTTATTAATGGGCAATAAGTATTGTTTGAAATAAAAGATATGTAATTTTCATTGACTTATAATTTTATTTTTTCTTTGTGTGCCACTATTTTTGCTCACAAGTGTACTTCATGAATAAATGGTTATGTTTATCGTCCAAGTATGAAATAAGTTTCATTCTCACTTTCACTCATATTCTACTTACATTACAATGACTTAATTATATTAATACACTGTATACCAAATCACTTGAGAATTTCATCAAATTATTATGACAATGGTTGACTTAAAAAAATCGCACAGTAACATTAACATTATTACGTATATCTGACAGATATTTAAACAATTTGAGCATAATTTTTAAAGTTATAATAAATTAAATAATTTAACGGGCATAGGTATATATCTTGTACATTCTAGAGCAAAACAAGTAGTCTTAAATCTACATAAAACATATATTGAAAAATACATATAATCAAAGACGGGATAAATAGGTACTTAATTCATGATTATTCCCATTTGTATAAAAATATATTAAAAATCACTTTTCTGTTAACTTTTATACTTACTTTTCATGTTGAATTGTAAAATAAATTTAGTTGAAAAAAATTGATTGCCGCTTTTTCCCATAGATAAAATATATATTTTTAAATTAATAAAAAAAATACAATGTATCGAATAAAATGCCTACTCACCTTGCCTTCTTTTCATATTTAAGATTGCATTGGTTGTCTCATATGGCCCACGAAAGATGTGTGTGCGTTCACCATAGCCTTCTATTTTGCACAATATTTGCCACATCCATACTAATATTATAAATGCGAAAGTCTGTCTGTCTGTCTGTCACCTCTTCACGGCTAAACTGCTGGACCGATTGTGATGAAATTTGGTAGGGATGTAGTTAACGACCTGAGGTCAAACATAGGCTACTTTTGGGCGCGATATAACCGAGTCCCACGCGGGGCGAAGCCGCGGGGAACAGCTAGTATTACATAAATAAATAAAACGACAGCTTAAAACAGATATACATTCTGACCTTCAACAAATTCACGTACGGAATAACTGTATTAAGTCAAAGTCTTTCAAATTAACTAAACCACTGTGTCCGTTTATCATACAGTAGTACTCCGCACCGACTATGTATGACAACACCATGGCTCCAACGAGGCTCCCGAGGGATGTAGACTTGGGTAGTAAGATCCCAGTTGCAATTAAAAGCCCCACGTAGGTCATATACCTAAAATATAATAAATACATTAAGCAACAAAACTTATATTAATAACTTACCCACTGTATTTTGGCAAGTAAATGATATGATTTTATTTATAAAAGATTGTCTAGAATGGAGAAAAAAAAATCTACATAATACTATTTCATAATGCCTGTGGTAAATAAGATTGTATTAATCGAAGCTATGTAATACTATTAATCAAATACAGTAAAAACTATTTATAAAACTTGTTAAGAAGAATAAATATGGTAGGTATTATGGCAAAATTAAAAAAAAACATCAAATATGTGATACCTTCAAAATCTATATAAACATACTTCACTCAGCTTATATTATGTTATATATGTATAAAATAAATAGTATATACCTTGTATTAAAAAGTTTATGAAAATTTTAAAACAAAAGTAGTAAGTTTCCAAGCTATAAAAATAAATTAGATTTATAAATAAAGTAATTTTGTTTAGATTTATAATAAGAAATAAGTATTTTATAGATTGTTATTAAATATATTATGAGATGCCCCATCACCTATATTAAAAAAATAAATATTGATTTACCTAAAATTCTAACATTTAAGAAACCTTGACATTTTTAGTCTATAATTCTTCGCCTCTGTAAAAAAATAACAAAATATTAATGTGAAATATGAAACATATAAAAAATAAAATCTAATACATATAAATTTTGGTTGCAATAAAGAGTATTTTATTTAGAACTAGCGACCCGCCCCAGCTTAGCATGGGCATAAATACCTTCCTCTTAAATCACTGTCTATTAAAAAACCGCTTCAAAATCTGTTGCCTAGTTTTAAAGATTTAAGCATACATAGGGATATAGGGACAGAGAAAGTGACTTTGTTTTATACTATGTAGTGATGATGAAGAGTGTATTGTAGACCATTGCCCACAGGTACACTTGATAAGACATAATTGGTTTATGTTTTTCGGTACCAATTTTCATCAAAATAGGTTCAGTACCTACTTAAGTTTTGCAAGTGTCAAAAACAAACAAAAAAATCACTCATTATAATAATGATTTAATTTTCATGACAACCCTATTGAATACCATAGTTATTTTATGTGTGTTTTTTTAATTATATGCCTACTTGTTATAATCTATACATATATATAAAAAAGTCAGGATCAACGCAATTACCTTGTTGTAGTGAATTGTTCCGATTGGTCCTCGTCTTCCCTGTCAGCTATACAAAATTCACCCTTCTTTGAGTAGCCCTTCGCACATTGCCTACACATATCAGGTCCATCTCCATGGCATCCATTACAAGATTTATCACATTTCATGCAGGCAAAAGACCCGATGGAATTAAGACAGAATTGGTCTTTCGTACACTTACTCACATCGTTACATTCGTTAACATCCAAACAACCTTCATCTGAGTCAAAAGTAAAGCCCGGTTTACAAGCAACACAATCTTTTTGGGTTCCTTCCCAACAACCACCCATACACGATCTGTGACACGGTGAGCACAACATCTTGGTATTGTCCTTGTAAGACAAGTAGTATCCAACAGAGCATATATCACAATCATCTCCCATATACCCAGGATCACACAGGCAGGTACCATTTCCTTTTCTCGTCCCATCGCCTCGACATTTCCCATTTCCGTTGCAAAGATTATTGTGGTCACCGGGGCAGGGAGTGCAATCTTTACCGTAATGATGTGCCGGACAACATAACTGCATTTTTTCGATGCAAATGTAAGTGTACAAATCAGCAGATTCATCCGGGTCTTGCGACCACCACTCTTCAATAAATTCTTCAGCTTTTTCAGCCACAAGATGGCACTGTCCCGAGTTTTTAGTCTCCTTGCATAGGCCTTCTTGGATATCAATTAATCGCATCTCGCTGCGTTTGTAAGAGTTTTTTAATTTTTCTTCCTCCCACGCCGCATCGCCTCCTTCGTATTTGCCCCGAGCGGTACGTTCTAGACCTTTCTTAAACGAGTCTATGAATAATTTACAAGCCTGACACTCCCCTAGAAGCTTGCTGGGAGTTAGGATACCAGGGTTAATAGCAGGAGGTTGA
Source organism: Apomyelois bistriatella (assembly GCA_947044815.1). Lineage (NCBI taxonomy): Eukaryota > Metazoa > Arthropoda > Insecta > Lepidoptera > Pyralidae > Apomyelois > Apomyelois bistriatella. The sequence continues at coordinate 14,146,300 of OX345691.1, forward strand.
ATATTGCATAAAATATGTGGCAAATACGCCATAGTAATGATTGCGGAAAATAGTGATTTCTTGTTGATCACCATATTGGAGAAACCTGAAAAGATATTGATCTTATTGTTACATAGTAAATAATTACACTTTAAGTCATAATCTAAGTGCAAAATTACTTATTCACACAGTAACTTCATGAAAACATTGCAAATATTTTTATTGTGCCTAATTCTTACCTGTAAATATCGATCCACCGATTCACATTAACTTAAACAAGATGAGATAATATACATACTAAAATGTAGATAATATTATTTATTATCGCCGAAATCCTTTAATATTGGGTTTTTAACGATATATCTGTGTATATTATGCAAAATACTGACGTGTTTTATTCCGACTTGCCGACAATTTTTGACGTTTCTCCTCACAACACAGCTGTTGATGTTTGACATTGACGTAATGCCGATGCCGAATCGACACCTCTACGTTCCGTTTTACAAACAAGTTTTTGAAAGCGCGGTAAGAAAGAACCGTGGCGGCTATATCTTTTCAATTTTTCTTTAAAAAAACGACGAGGTTGTCTGTTCTATTGTATTAATAAAATAATAAGTATCTACCATAAGTTTCTGCAAACTCTAGGCTTTTGTGTAGAGATCAGCACCACATATAATACACGACTCTTTACTGTACTTACATATTTTATGAACTCCTAAACTAATTTATACGCAGCTTGTATTTGTTTATTGTTTAAACCTTGAAAGTTGAATTTAGGTAAACGCCCCGCACCCAAAGTCCTTTGGCCTCTTACAAGTTTCCTAAACAGACTCCTACATAAGTCGCCTATATTTGTGTAGTGCCTTTGTGCCTTCGTAAGGAAGTGATTACTTCAATATCGGATTCAATGCGTTGACCTTTTGCTATTTAATACAAATCATTATTTACGAATTCGACTCGCTAAAAAATAATTTGAGGCACTATCGACTGTTCAATAAGATGTAATGTCCTGGACCATAGTCCCGGCTTAAACCCAGAAGGCAAAAGTTATGAGTTCTGTATATAAGACGTATTAATAGCCAACTATTCTGGTCCTGAACATGTTATTATGCAAAAGAATAGTAATTGCCTTAAGTAGATAAACAGGGCTCTCGGCTAAAAACCGCCACGGCCTATTAAAGAAAAGCAAAACAGTTTAAGATTTACATTAAGTAACAACGTTATTGTGAAACGGGTTTTATAGTTCAGCCAATGATGTTGTCTTTTTAAATTAATGTTTATATCCATTGTTTGTGGTGTTCTACAAGTCTATAAATAAGTTAAGGAATGCAAAAAAGAAACAATTGATAGAGCCATAATTAACTCTTTTAATTTTGACCATACGAAAACATAATAATGCACACAACTGTCATAAGCTATATTTGGTCACTGATCACATTTATTGTAAGTTTTTGGGTTGTTTCGAGATCTTTATGGAAAAAAAATTCGGTAACCAGCCGTAGGTGTCTTGAGTAGGCCTCAATAATATGAACCCCTAGACTCTCCCTCTTCGATTATATTTTCCTATCTTGAACAACCACGATGATAATATGTCGCCTAATCGCCTTACATCATGCATCACACCATCTCTCTTACTCACTCATTTCTGAACTTCTTGATTCCGTCATGGTAAACCCCCTGGATCAGATTCACCCATGCACCCATGATCTTCAGCGTCTCGTCAAAAAGTAAGCCCCCAGCTTTGAAAAGGCCCCCAGTTAGGTTAAACAAAAAATACAATGAAGTCTTAGTTCACGTTATTCAAGTCGTATCAAGCGCAACATAAGACTAGTCCACAAACGGCTAATCAAGACGTATTATACTATGATGGATGATCAATGCGAAATGAATAGTCGACCTCAGCACCTGACTATCATTTGTCTTGCATTGGAGTTGGCTTTCATAACCACGGGCTCACAGCCTGTAATTATGTGTTTCCAACGCTTAGTGAGCGACGTGCCAGAAAAAAAAAAGGAAACTATGCTTAAACGAGGTTTAATCCATATTTAACCTTAAAGTTTTCAAAAAAATAAGAATATTCCGCCATTGTAGGTACTTAGGTTTTCTTTTTTTCTATGCTTTTTTATTCACTTTTGTTTTAGTACAATAAAGTTATAAGTAACAAACATACATAATTAGTAAATACTTTGTTTTTATCACCTGGTTGTTTAATAAGAAATTTGTTGATAAATAAACACCTCAGATTATGTCATGAGGCGGTTTTGACATACTGACACCATCATCAAAATCAATGTAAATGACACGGTCAATCAACCATGCACACCCTGGTGTATTGCGCCAGGCGCCACTTCTCGGCCTCTGACGTTGGAACGACCACTTGATTGCAGCCGGGACCAAACGTTAAAGTGCTTTTCCGAAGCACGGAATCATCTTTATTATCAGACAATCAGGCTATTCAAGCCTTCAATGTCCTAACCGAACTAGAAACAACTAAACAAAGTATGCATCCCGTGGGAATCGAACCCAAGACCCCCGGATTTACAGGAAAACGTGTTAACCACTGGTCCAAAGAGGCAGTTAACTGACACCAGGGTGTGCAATTTCAATTGACATTGTAACCGACACGATATAGTACTTGCCTGCGTAATTACACCAGCTATGATAATGCTACGCACAGTATACTTGCATAATCGCTTCCTGCTTTCACCATAACAAAAGACGATTCTTGAGTCTACGCTAATAAACAATACAAAGTTATCGTTGCGTGTGGCAAACTCTTGGAACTAATGAATGTGCTACTAAAATTAACATGTTACATAGACGACAGCGCCACTACAAATTCATTGTAATTGTGTAGCTTAGCCGTTTATGTGTACGTGCGCAGAATGTCCATACATTTAACAATGGTTTAACAATGGGTAATTTAAACATGCAATTTTAATTTTATTTTATTTTTGGAAATAAATAAGTTTAACCTTACATGTTGAGTTATATCATCAGTCATCATCATTTCGAGTAGGCATCACGGTCAAACGACCATGCACACCCTGGTGTCAGAGTTCTTCGGAACCGCCTCTCGGCCTCTGACGTGGTTCCTTTAACGACTACCAGGTGCCTTCCGAAGCACGGAATCATCCTTATTATCAAACAATCAGGTGATTCAAGCCTGTAATGTCCTAACCAAGCTGGAAACAACTAAACAAAGTATGCTTTCCGTGTGAATCAAACCCACGACCCCCGGGTCTACAGGCAAACACCTTAACTACTGAACCACAGAGGCAGTTATATCATTAGTAGTTGATATAGATAGATGAGATAGTTCAAGTTTTACATATTTTTACGAAGTTGTAGTTTTTAAAGTAAGTCCATAAAGAGTTAGGGCGTGTAGAGCTAGGCTCTACATGAGATCCTCATAACTCTATTAGTCCGATACGAGTCATATGGTCTCGTCTTAGCAACATTTTAAATGATATTGTTTTTTGTAGGATTTAAAGCAACCTATCTGTGGTTCAATGGTAAAAACCTGAGAAAAACCAACCGAAAGTTAGGTATTAAGTTTTTTCTACCCGTTAATGTCGTGCGCCATTCGGTCAACTATGACACCAGTACCCCTAGTATGAGTTTTCCTTAAAGGAGAAGCTAGCGACTGCGTTAAGATTTTGTATGGAATTTAGTTGCCGTACTATCCGCCAGAGGCGCTGTACAGGTTTGTCATACATAATCGCTTACGCAGTCGCTAGCGTCTGCTTTAGAAAAACTCATACTAGGGGCACTGGCTGTAAAAGTTGGATTAATCTTACGTTACGTTATTGCTAAGCAAGAAGACATTCTTTTTATTATTGTCGTGTAAAATAGTTATATATAACACTATATTGAATTTTACCAATTTTATCGCTTATATGATATGATATTATGATTCATACGAGAAATACCCCTATAAGTTATAGGTGTGAAGTTAAACTAAGAAGAAATAATAATTATTTTTTCTCTCCATTCCTTTATGATAGAAAATACTCGAAACACTTACACAGAATTTAATAAATTACCTGAATATTCTTAGAGCTCAATATGCATAGATATAAAGACATAACAGCCCAGATGATATCGGAATTTTTTCACAAGTGCAATCGGATGCAACCACAGAATGCAGAATACCGCAAACTTTTTTTTTCCTCCTAGCATCGAGTTTAAATGAAGCGTTTAAACAGTGATAAAGTCGACTTGTTTCATTGTGCTGTATTTTTAACCTCCTACGCAAAAAAGGGGTGTTATAAGTTTAGTGTCCGTGGTAGCTCCCAAACGGATGAACCGATCTTGGTTTAGTTTTTTTTTTGTGCCATAGTCATAGATAATTTTATCATCGAGTATTCTTAGCCATGTTTCATGAAAATCGTCTCCTGGGACATATCGCTATGGTAACCAAGGTTCTGCTATTTCGATTTATTACACTATATTTAGTAAGTATATTATAATTTCTTTTTTTAACCGACTTCAAAAAAAAGGAGGAGGTTATCAATTCGTTGAAATGTGTTTTTTTATTTTTTTATTTTTTATGTATGTTACCGGATTACTCGAAGACGGCTGGACCGATTTGAAATTTTTTTTTTGTTCGAGAGGGTTTATTTTCCAATTGGTCAGCAGGTCAGGATCTGATGATGGGATCATGGAGAAATCGAGGGAACTCTTCAAGTTTTGTATTGGGCATGGGTATTTTTTTATTATTCCAAGTTATTAAAGTGAGACGAAGGTGAGACGATGCTGGAAAATTTAACCCACTTTCAAAAATGCTACGTACTCGTATTTACAACTTTTTGATTGTAATATATCTTGCTCGATTACTCGAAGACCACTGAATCGATTGGTAAAATTATTTTTTTGTTAGAAAGGGTATACTTTCGAGATAGTTCCATAGTCATCATATCAGGATCTGATGATGGAATCATGGAGTTATCGAGGGAACTCTTTAAGTTTTATTGCGATTTGGGTCGTTTTTGATATATTTCATGTCAATAAGGTGAAACGACGCTGATGACGTTTACCCGACTTTCCAAAATGCAAAGTGTTTACAACTTTTTAGTTATAAGGTATTGCGTACTCAAAACTAAAAAGTAAAAAATAATTGTTTTTGCCAAAAAAACCAAACCGACTTCATTTCTTCAACTAAAAAGGATGAAATAATTAATACATTGTTGTTTAAATATGCTTCATATCAAACATTTTAATAAATTTGAAGTTGGTGCCAATTTTACAAATTCGTTGAATAGCTGCTGGCTCGTTAATTAGCATATTTTATTAAAATAATCGGCACCGACTTCGGATTTATTAAAATGTTTGATATGAACCATATTTAAACGACAATGTATTAATTATTTCATCCTTTTTAGTTGAGGAAATGAAGTCGGTTTGGTTTTTTTTTGGCAAAAACAATTATTTCTTTTCTTTTTCTTACATATTATCTAAGACATATCATCTCATATCTCTTACAACACATGCCTATGCTATGCTTTTAATAAAATCCATGAAGTAAGACAAAACGGTTAAAAATTAAATTTTAAATAGATAAGAACAAAAAGTTCTAAGTCACAGAAGCAAAAAAAGATAATAAGTTAAAAAAAAAAAAACTATCAGCAACCATTCTTTATAAAGTCTGATAGTCTATGAAATGTCGCGGGAACGCTGCCGCGTCTATAGATTATGGCGATAGGCCACCAAGAATAGGCTTCGTAATGTAATAAGAAATACGAAGATGCAGCGTCATCTTCACTATTGAACAATCACTTATAAGATGCTGCTTTGCAATTAAAAACTGATTTCAGATACGGTTCGGTGAATAAGTGTTATTATATTAAAGTTAACTGTATAATGTATATATCTTCGTGCTGAACCAGGAGCTAGTAACCAAATAAAAAAGTTATAGTAAGAGTAGATAACGTTTCTTTGAATAAAGGCGCGTACCACAGAAATATAAGGTCCGTGGGCGTTCTTCGTACGCTGCTCTATCAAACGAACAAACATGTTCTTTAAATTGATCATGTAAACCATACATATAAGTAGTTACAAGGATTGAATTATCAATCATTCATATTCGAGAATTTGTAAATAATCCTCCTCGTTTTTAAATAACTAGGCTCCATTAAAAAAAAAATGTATTATAATCTGTGGTTTAATGCAAAAACCACTTGAACACAGCGCAGTGGCGCCAAATGAAATGATCACATCCATACTTCCATACTTCTATACTTCCATACTTCCATATCCATACTAATATTATAAATGCGAAAGTCTGTCTGTCTGTCTGTCTGACTGTCTGTCACCTCTTCAGGGCTAAACTGCTGGACCGATTGTGATGAAATTTGGTATGGATATAGTTATGCACTAGGAGTCAAACATAGCCTACTTTCGGGCGCGATATAACCGAGGCGCACGCGGGCGGAGCCGCGGGCAACAGCTAGTAATAGAATAATTGTGAATAACACAAGACTTCCGTTCCGAGGCCGCGTAGCTCTTGAGTGATCAAGTATCTTGTAGGTTGTAGGCCAGAGAATTCTTGATTATCTTGAGTCACCAAATGACGTCATGGTTGCAAATGCCAACCGGCTGGACTGGACAAGGACTTGCGACAACGATATCGTAGGTAGTTATAGAGCAGAAGCAAGATTTATTTGCAGATCTATGAAATTGTATGCAGATATTATGACGAAGTTCGTGATTGCATTATTTGATGCCAAGCAACACAAGGTTTTTAATCTTTGCTTAATTTACAATGTCAATTCAAAACTGTGACTACGTACTTTTTACGCGATATAAAATCTAGATACGTAAGGACAAACCTCTTTGTCTGTTTTATATGAAAGCAATAATTCTTTGCTGTTTTCAAATTAAAATTATAAAAAAAATGACAACCGATAAATTTTAACTTTAGCCTTTCAAACAAAACATATAAACTTTGTTTATATTTTGAAAATGGAATACGTAATTTGAGCACTCGCATTTTTATTATTGGTCAAACGACATCTCCATTTCGCAGGCAACGCGAATAAAACACGCATGTTATTGCTTACACGGACCGTAAAACGGAATGTGTCAATAATTCCCGCCACAAAAATATCAATTGTCTGCCCATATCGTGTAAGTGTGTGTATGCTAAAGTAAAGTATGTACTTACCACAGAATTTAGAAATACTATAGCAGGCATCACTAGTTTGGCTTGCAAGCCAACGTTTCACACAGAAAAAATGGGCGGGCAATTTGATTACGTCATTTATTATTGCCGCTGTTATTGGTCGATAATATTAGGTGACTTTGTTGTAAACTACATAATACATTTCTAATAAGGTGTGGTGTGGTTTACTTGGGTTCACATGTATTAATTGAAGATAAGAAGAGAGAATACGCTGCCACACTGATCCTGGAACTAAATCCGCGTCAAAACATTTCTATTCGGATAATTTCTCTGTTCTTTGATAGGTACCTACATAGGTATATTATATTGGCGGTTGATTTGAGTGGGAGCACCCACTTTAAACCTTGCGTAACTTAGTTGCCTACGCTTATTCAAAATTTTACTCGTGGATTTAACCTGATTCCATTGAAGTATTTCAATGGGCCAATAGATTTGTAACTTGGGAAAATTCACGGTAAAAACATCTACAGGTGTAAGTAGGTATATTATTATGAACTATCAGCTTTTGCCCGCGGCTTCGCTCGCATGAATTTCCCTCGGGAACAGTACTATTTCCCGGGACGAAAGGTACCCTATGTCCTTCTCAATACTCCTGGTTATGTGTATGCGAAATTACAGGAAGATTGGTTCAGTATATAGAGCGTGAAGACAGAGATAACAAACAAACAAATATATAAACTCACTTTCGCATTTTATAATATTAGTTGGGATTGGGATATATCCCAGTCTCTATGTATGTATCGAGTCTCTGTTTGGGGACACATACTCGAAGTATCCGATTTTGGGTATTGTAACGTTTCAAAATGATCACAGCTAAGATTTTGGCTCCATCCCACGGATTATATAGAGTACTATTACATAAAAGTACTAATGTAGTACTATCACAGAATTAGTAATAGTACTACGTAGTACTATGTAGGTATCTCTGTGCTCCCAAAACGACTGGTTATATCACTTCACTGACACATCCACAAAGTAAGTATAGTATGGCATCCTATCACCACGCCGCCAGTTAGATATAGAATACATACTCTTTTACCAGCAAGTATGCTATCTTGTACTACCCCCACTTATTGTAACCTTATATTATTGCATATATTGTCTAAATACTAAGTAGAAGATAAATAAAAATCTGTCATTTTAATAATATCACAGTCTCGGCCCTAAGTTAATCAAAAAAGCGTTATCATACTCACTATTAATAAATTGTCTCATACATTTCCATCAAACAGTTTCATAGCCGTAACTAATCACAAGGGAGTTATATAAATAAGTCACGTACCGGAATCCTGCGACCATAAAAACTATGGGTAATCGTCGGTCATCGCTCCTTAGTGCTTTCTTAAATATAAAATTTATTTTATTATGACCTCGCTTGCGGGAAAGACTAGTTTGAAGCAGACAGTGGTTGCCAAAGTTTTCTAAATCTGCGACACATTTGTGCAGAGAATTTTAAAATAGGAACTCAAAAATAAAAATAATTCCTCACGGTCTTATGGCAGTACAGTAGATTTTTTAAGCAGCCTGAAAAAAAACACTTATAATGAAGACTCCAACATTCTGAAGCTAAAGGGCGCGGACTAACGGCCTTTCTGAAGGAGATAGCTCATGATATCATGTCTCAAGGGATCGATAGATGATTTAATAAGCTAGTTCACAGGACATTACAAGTGGGCGTGTTTTTTTATATTTTTAATTATTATATTAGTTTGTATAGAATTGTATGGATTTCTAGTATACAGATATAAATTATGCTATCTGTATAACAGGCACAGAATATATAAAAGGGGATTACGGGATTACTTAGATTTGTTGCAAATGCAGCAAAGTTTGGGAAAGACTGGGGTGGTGTCTGTAGCTATGTCGGTCACATTTGCTTACACAACTGTTATGTTTTAAGTATATATTGCCCAATTCAGAAAACAAAAGAGACTTGTGCCATATAGTTTTTAAGCTGAAAGTACAATGTGACTGAAGCATATATATGTTCATTTTCGTGACTAGAATTCTTGTAATAGGTATAGTGCAATTCTGCAGCGGAGTTTTTGGCGCCGCTTCTTCTCCACTTGCACTTTGGAAGTGGTGGTAAACTTAATTTAAGTAATGATTGACGTCAATAAGTGATAATAATGTCCTATATTGAAAATAAACAATTTGAATAGTACTTAGCCGATTATTATGTGGTCAGGTGGCTTACCACCGTCTCTTAAAACCATGCAAGATCCAGTGAGTAAGGGAGATGACGCCATACGTCATATATTGCGCTGTCCCGCTTACTCACTGGATCTTGCATGGTTTTAAAAGAAGGTGGTAACCCCCCAGTTGGCATTCGGTTTGTCACTTACTTCTATTAAATTTATAACTACTCGTATGTGAAAATTATTTGCTCTGTGTAGACGGCGCGCGATTCCATATTATATGTTAGTATGCTACATATACAAGAATCGATTTTATTTATTTAAGACTCTTAAATCGACCCTATACTTATTTACCAGGTTAAAGATCGTTATTTTTGGGTCTTTAAAATACCGGTTGCGAGCCCTGCGTCAGGGGCGCTGTACAGTATTTTCTATTGCTAAAAAAATGCTTAATCGCTTATGAAATTTGCGTTTATAAAATTTTATGATGGAGCACAGACAATGGTTGGGGCATTGTGATATAATATTCCTGAATGTGGTCTATTATCTATCCTGTGTTGCGGTCAAAATAGGTGCAGGAATCATGCTATTTGCCTAAGTGCTCTCATAACAGATAATGGAATACCCGTAGGTTAGGGCAGACGAGATTTGCGGCCAAGTGATTGTTTCCGCGGGCTTGCTAAGGCTTAGCAGACAACGGGGCTTAGCCTAAGTCATAATCTCAAAACATTAACAAAGTATGACAAGAACAAAATGTATGGGATTAACATAAGCTACAGTAAATCACGTGGTCAATGTTATGTTAATTGTCGACATTCATTAACGTTTTTAAAATTGTGGCTTTGGCTACGCCCTCTGATATTTTATCGACTAAATTTAAGTTTGCACATTTTGTGGATATTTTCTTATACTGACTATCTAAGTACTTACTTGTAAAGTAATTAATTTAACTGAAAATAATTAAGTTCCTTATCTATAATTGCTACAAAGTAAGTAGTAAGAAATCTTGTGATAAAATTTTGTGACAAGAATTCCAGCATTATTTGGGTCTTTAAACTTTTTAAGAAATACATGGACTTTCAGAAGATTTAATGGGTGATTTTCCTCACTTCTCAAAATTCTTTGGCTATAGCGAGATAGAATAGAACCAATTATTTAAAAATAAAGTCTCAACAAATTTTTCGTAAAAAATAAAAAAAATAATTCAGATTTTGTACAAATTTTGTGTCTACACACATTGTAGACACAAAATTCTCTTCTTCATTAACAAAACAAAATTTATACACCACAATTTTTTGACGTCGTTACGATGTATTGTGTGCTAGAGCCAGAAAACTAAGCGCGGTCTAATCTTCCGTACTGACTAGCCAAACCACATCATGGAAACCGCATAATGTCCTATTCTTCAGATCTTGGAATACGTATCTGCAATGACTGTTCATAAGTTCTAGTAGCTGTACATTTTGAGAACAGAAAACTTATGGTATCCGATGGACTTAGGTGACAATTGATCAGCAAACAATCTCATCCGAGGATAATTCGTCGCCTTTTTAAAATTGTTAGGTGTCAAATCATCCACAAATTTTTCCTCCGAGGATAAATTGCCCATTCTCAAATACTCCTATGGTAAAATTACAGGGTACTTTCATCCATTCAACCGTGTTTTAACGGCCGTAGTCACGAACGCATGACAACAGGGTGTCGATTCTGCTAACGTTAAATCACAATCGTGTCAAAATAGTGTTTCAATGGTAGTGCTTTTTTACACACTAGTTACAAGAAATGTATATATTTTTTATATCACTGCTGATGATCACACCACACACTACATTCACATCACATCATACTGTCATAACTCTTGTAAATAGTGTGTAAAAAGCACTACTATTGAAACACTATTTTGATACGTCTCTATTTAGTTTGTGACGATTTTGACTTAACGTTAGCAGAATCGACGCCCAGCAATCTTGCAAAGGGTGAAATACATTACCAGCCTACCATCGCATTTCGATCTCTAGAATTCTCTCCTAGATCTTATCTTCTATCCAGAATCCTGACTCCAAACTATTTCGTCTAATACCGCGATATATGATTTTAAAAATTCCATGCAAAAATGTTAATCTGATAATCGGTACTCCAAGTAGGTCCACAAATTAACATTCCACGCATCAAGAATTCTTGAAAATTACTCGTCTAGTCTATCTGCAATTTAAAATTCAAAGTCCAAAATAACACAGCCGTCAGTTTTATTATAATTATACCAAAAAAATCGCCCGAACCGGGGGTGGTCAGTGGAGCGTGACGAAAATTCGGTAACGTTAGCTTGGCTACCTCTTTAACCTACAACTACGACACGGAATGCTACCGTTACACATTTTATATGAACTTTAAATCTATAGAATACCTACGTTCCATTATTGTTTAAAAAAATAATGATGTAAGAATTTTAAAAATAAAACAATTTATATAGTACCTGGGCGACCGAGCTACTCTCGTTTTATGCAGAAAATCTTTTTGCGTGAAAATATGGATGAAATTAATTTTCCTAGACATGGAACCTAGCTAGATTACCTTTTTGACTATGTAAGAACTTATGTTTAAAATTTCGAAGAAATCGTTAGAGCCGTTTTCGAAAACGAGAGTACAAATAAATTTATTGCTCGTTTAATAGTATAGGATATTGCTCGTTTAATGGTATAGGATAAAGCTTAGGCGTTATGACAGCCTCTTAAAGGTTTTTGTTTGTGTTTGTCCTTCCTTGCATTGTAAAATTTAGATGCAATAAGGAGTTTCGTATTTTAAGTATATACGTTACATTACGATGTTAGTCACAGCGTCTTTAAAAAAAGCAGTCAAACACTAGTTAGATTCGCGTACTGGTTAACTTCTAGTGTAAACAAAGTGTATGAAAATCCACGTTAACTCCATCCAATCAAAGATTATTCACCATACGGCACATACGAGCACTATAATTATATCACCGATTTTTCAATGCATCTCTATAATCAATTCATGACTTCCAGTTGGCGACAGTACCTTCTAAAACCATAGAATAACGGCACTTGCATACATCATCAGAACAGCCGCCGTACCCTAGAATTTTCGACACAATACCCCCCTAACTAAATCCCTCTCCCACCCATCATATCAAAACAGTGAAAGCAATGATTTTAGGCTGCAGAACACATACGCCATTTTACGTTTTGCTCTTAAAATATATACAAAATCTTGCGTATAATATTCTGATACTCTGACTTAGTTGATCTGTGGGGTATGAAAACCACATAGGTACCATCAATTGACTTTCAAAGTAATTTTCACACGTCATTAAGAATTATTAAGAATATTTGTGTGATTTGCCCATATATATTTTTTTATTTCATAATCGACCCGTCTTGATGAATAACATATCCATCTCTAGACATTCGCAAGTAATAAAGATGTTTTTTCCGACCGTCCCTTTTGTTCCATTTGCGGTCCGATTCCGAAGTGCCAATAACTGCTATCTTCGGACGCATCAATCTTATTTTTTTTTTATTTAAACTTGTGATTCTAAAGACATAAATATCCCAGAGTTGTGTATTTCTTCATCAAAAACATTATGGAGGTCGATCTTTGAATCTCGCGAATGCAAATACATATGTGGATTAATTTCATATGTGAATTTGATTAAGTATATTTATTACTTTTCTCCTGTTATTTACAACTAACTGTGCCCCGTGGTTTCACTCGCCATTAGTGTATATGTATAGCCTATAACCTCTCCCAAGAATCAGGTTTTCATATTCAAAAAGAATTTTGCAAATCCGACCAGTAGTTTTCAAGTTATAAGCGTTCAAACAAACAAACTCTTCAGCTTTATTATATTAAGTGGTATAGATTATTTAAATGCTGGTTTGGCAGTTATCTTATAAGAAAAAATTAAATTAATCAAACAATTGTAAACTTTTCTATTAGTAGAAATCGATTCCGAGTTGTCAAACCGTCAGCTTCACACATGTAGAGTTTAGAAACGTAACATTTTAGTTATCGAACGGATTTTTTCACACGTGTGGAATCCAAAAATCAAGCTCTTGGTGGATATAATGGTTTTGTGTTTGTACTTACCCGATATAAGGCAAAGAGAAAGCGTAAAACAACTCAACTACAATGTGAAGTACATTTTAAGAACAAAATTAGATCACGATTTTGCAGTGTTATAAGTTATGAGACTTGTGTACATAATTTGTATGTGAAATCGTGTGTATATTATAAGTACTGTGTAAGTATATTATACACACGATTTCTCATAAAAAAAATTAATAAGTTAATTAACACTTTCTCTGACAGTAACGTCTCCCGACGAAGATAACAATTAATGTTGTTATCTAGTTTACTGTCAGCGAAAGTGTTAATGGAAATTGTAATAGTAACACGAACATCTGAAAAAAAAAGTGATGTGATAATAATTAGTTATATTTGCCTAGGCATGGCAACAATGCCAGTCCTGTGTCAGTCATAGAAATAACAGAAAATAACCATTTTAGCTAGCCTTGAAGCTTTCATAAAATAAAATATAAAAAATCGCCTACGAAGTACTTTTGCCCTTGAATTTCCCTCGGGAAAAGTGCTTTTTCCCGGGATAAAAGGTATCCTACTTCCTTTTCAATACTTTTATTACTAACTATTTGCATGCGTTTTAGAAAGAAAGTGCCGTAGATAAGGCGTGAAAGCATTACAAACAAACTCACTTTCGCATTTATAATAACTATGGGAAGTTCGGAAAGTTAGGATGTAATTGTAAGCCAAAAATGTATATTTTTACAGATTAACCAAAAAGCCGTCAGGGATTTTAGAAACTCTTGCACCGAGTAATACAGGGTCGATTAACCTTGTAGCCCACTCAATAAGTAAATAAGCAATACCTACATATCTCACTTTACCTGACAGTGAGAACGACAAACTCCGCTTACGCAACCTCACATGACCTTTATTTTTTAAATTAACACAGAACGCGAGCGTAGACACTCGATACAGACAACCTCGGAACAAAAAACATCAACGCACGCGCCTAATAGAGTAACATACGTCTTTAAAAAAATATAGAGTTATTTTTTTTATTATAGAGCTACTGGGTTTTGATAATCTTATTTTTCGGTTTAACCCGTGTTTTCTTTTGTTTGTTTATTTGATTTGTAACTTTATTGCTTTAATTTTTTAAAATTAAAATACAAATTCATTTGATTGTTGATTTTAACTTGTATCCTAATAATATTCAAAATATTGAATAGTAGCTAGGTAAATACGTACTTGTACTTAGTTTTGGAATTATAAAATAGATGGATTACAAAAATTATGCCATTTCTCAATTATTTCATTCATTATATATATCATTCTGTAAAAAACAATATATTACTCAATATACATCATATTCACATCAACTAAAAACCAAACCATAGAACTTTTCCTATGAAAGAGAGTTTTTAAGTATTAAAAAATAAATTGAGAAAATACAATGGAATACGATGGAAACATTAGTTACTAAAATAAAATATTAAGCTTCGATTTTATATTCTGTATGTATTTATGATGCATATTATTAGGTAGCTTTCGTATATCAAATCGTCCGAACAAAAAACTTCAACGCGCCTCAAATTTGTCTTCTTGGAGACCGTGTTGCTCAAAGTTATTTTGCCTTACAGTTAGGCACAGATTAACCGGACCCACGTAATAACCGGGACGTCAGCTTCATCTGTCCCCGACTGGGTGTGCAAGGTTGATTGACCGTGACACCTACACGAAATGAATGTGAATGAAAATATGAATGACGTAGACAGGAACAGTATAGTATTGAATCTAAGTACGGTGTTAACTGCTCACTCTTCCCGGAATGCTTCGTTAACGGGAATAGAATGGAGTTTATGGACTTTGACCTTTATGGCCTAAGTCAGGGACGTGCGCGATTAGAAATATTAATACACTCGTTCAGGTTGCGAACAATATTGTCACATAACAATAGTATTTCTATTGTGTCTGGATTCTACGAGTCACATCAAATGGTTTAATTGGTTTTTCAATAAATATGTTCCCAGAAGAAAGTTTTATACAATTTTAAGAAATTGAAATGAAGTAGCACTATATTTTAAAGCGTTTTTTTTACTGTGTGTAAATGAAAATAAAACATTGTATACAAAAAAAGCTTAAGTTAGGTGAGGAATAGGATTATATAAAATAAAAAAAATTACTTCTGTGCTAGAATATTCTTAACAAAGCTGAGAGTATTTATGAATGTCGTTATCTCTGAAGCT
Source organism: Apomyelois bistriatella (assembly GCA_947044815.1). Classification (NCBI taxonomy): domain Eukaryota; kingdom Metazoa; phylum Arthropoda; class Insecta; order Lepidoptera; family Pyralidae; genus Apomyelois; species Apomyelois bistriatella. The sequence goes on from OX345691.1 coordinate 14,161,887, forward strand.
ACCAGGCAAACTTAAAAAAACTTTTTGCGTAAAATAACCAAATTCTTGAGGAAGGTTGTAGGCTATATAGTACTTACATACACGTATAATACGTGGGACAATATAATTCCACGCATAGATTTATTAAATACTACTACTCTAGTTCTCTGTACTAACATAGCGTAAGATTTACTAACAAAATTTGGATCATATCTGATATACGATTTTTATTTTATTTATCTATGATTCCACGCCATTTCTTCTATTCTATACCATAGATTCCCGCCATTCTCGTCGGCACATCCAAGAGGCGGAACTCAAGTAATGACCACATTCCTCGCCTGTGAACGCCCGGGTTTCAAAATAACGAATGTACAAAAGTTTAACTATCACTATGTGCTTTATATTGAAACATATCAATAAATAGACCTCACAAAAAAGAAATGCTGAAGGTCACGGTAGGCTTAACGGTACGTTATTTAATTTATTGAATGTAAGTTGGTCACTGAATGCCGACGTTTACAGTATTAAAGGATAGGTCTACAAAACAATGAATAAGCCTCTTGCATAACAGCATAGTAGTGAGCACAGAGAAATAATACATTACTTTGTATAAAATTAATCCGTGGTAGTATGTGGCATGCTTAAATTATAAATAATCAAAGGAGTACGGTCAAAACACATGTTTAAAAACTGTATTATTAAATAAAAAACATTTTTTTTATAATTATTTATTATGGTTTCATGTCTATTCCGGAAATTTTTAATATTATTTTTTTGGATATATTTAAGATAACTACTTCACGTATTAATTAATAAAGGAACTTGCTGAAGATAGACAAAAATGGAAGGAACTCCACTGACAAGAGCATAGCTCTTAAATTTATTTATGATGATGACTTCACGTATTGCTTAAAAAATAAGTTTTTAAGAGTTATCCTTTTGTAACCTATTTATTTTAGGTCTGAAGCACTGAATGGTTAGGATAGGAAACCATTATAAGGCTAAAGATACTTTGTTTATCATTATGGTTATTGGGAAAACCCTTTTAGCGTTTAGTCTTTGAATGAGTATCATATTTCAGGCGTTCAGGAATCGGGAAATTCCAAGTTAATTCCTGGAATTATTCCAGGAATGGACTTAGTCTTTTATCAATTGCACCAAGTATATTAAGAGTGATCTATCATACACAGTTACCTCAAAATAAATAAAAAGAAAAGGCGAAGACATTGATAAAATAATTTAAACTTAAATGTTTTTTAAACAAAATTAAGGAATACTTAGTATTTTTAAGCAAGCTTTTTTTTGTTACGTTGCCAAAGCGAAACTTTTATCGGAGGCGGTATATAAGAGCACCTTCTTGTAAATATCTATATGTTTTTATAAGATATTGCTTGTAGTCACATTGCCTAAGATAAATATTTGTTTCCTTTTCTTGCTTATGAATATGAAAAAAATTGAATTTAGTTAAGATCCCGCTTGTTTTTGGCGAAAAAAGAGAGAATTATTAAAACACGATTTTAAAGTATTAGTCATCCTAACATACACTGATTTAGTGATTTGTTTAATAAGATCAGATTTAGAATCTCTGTTTCTCAAGTGATCGATAGATGGCATTAATATATCTCAGTATGGGGAGGACTCTATTAGTACACTAAAAATCGCGCGTGTCTTTGTATGGCGGTTGAATATCTGTTCTAGAATAGTATTCTGTAATCTGTAGATATATGAAGACCTATTATTTGTGGCAAAAATCGTACAGTGCCCCTAGTATGAGTTTTTCTTAACGCAGACGCTAGCGACTGCGTTAGCGATTTAGTATGGCAAACCTGTACAGCGCCTCTGGCGGATAGTAAGGCAACTAAGATATTCCATACAAAATCCTAACGCAGTCGCTAGCGACTGCGTTAGGATTTTGTATGGAATATCTAAGAAAAACTCATACTAGGGGCACAGGCGTTCAGGGTCGGCCTCGTAAAACATACTGCGACCAAATCGCAGGCCTTTTGAAAAAGGGAGACATTAGGAGTACCCGAAATCGGCGAGCGTGTATGACAAGAGTGATGAGTGTGGAGGGAGCAAGAGATGTATGTAAGGATCGTAGCCAATGGAAATCTCTAGTCTCTGCCTACCCCTACGGGAGACAGGCGTGATGATATGTATGTATGAAAAGCGTACAACCGCACTATTAGAGCTAGCTATTTGTGATAGCAAAAAGGTAAGAATTTTAATATCCGACGACGTGTGCACACGGAATGACTTTATGAAGCTTTTTATGGCAAAAAGCTGGTCTCTGTATGGCTTTGAACATTTTATGTTGTAGGTTAGAATTTACAGTTGCTTAATTACATGAATATATATCATCATGCCTGTCTCTCACAGGGGTAGACAGAGACTAGAGATTTCCATTGGATTAGAGATTCATGGAAATAAATTTTATAAGTACTTAGGTATGTCTGTCACTTCTTCACGCTGAAAATGATGAACCGATTAAAATGAAATTTGTTATGGAGGTTTCTTGAGTTCCGGAGGACAAAGGCTATTTTTTGAATGATTTGACTGCTAAAAAGTTATAATTTTCTTAAGAATATACGAAAAAAAACCAGAATGAACTCCCATAACCTAACTATATGGATAAGACCTTGTACATGTATAGAATGATTATTTATTTATATTTAATCTTATATTTAAGTAGTTTTTAGTCTTTAGTACTATTATATGTATGCCTTTGTTCCATTATTAATTAAAAAGTTATAATAACCCACTTACCCAAAGTCGGGCTTCAATTCAACCAAATTCAGATTCATAGCTTACTTATAAACTTTTTTAAAACAATTTATGCTTCCCCCTCTACTTTATCGGCAGACTTGCTATTCTTGTATACTCAATGACATCATATTTATTCAAATATGTAAATTGGGTACATTGGTTGTGATAATCTTTCGAAAATTTTATGTTATTCACCTGAGGGTCAACGTCAGTGGATTATGAGAAAAATCTATTAAGACATTGCGTTTAGTGAACACCGGGCTAAGGATGTAACTGGTTAAACGCTAAGATGAAAGAGAAAATTTAAAAATACTTCATTTACATAAATTTCAAGATTAGCAACATCTTGAAAAAAAATGGATATGGGTTTTATATAAATACAACTTCAGCGTTGAGGTAGGCTTTTTAACTATATACAAACATCTTTTGTATGGTACGAGGTCACTTATTAGGTAATCCTTGCAGCCAACCGTAACATCTAATGAATGGCTTACAAAACGATGCAAATGAACCCGAGTGCGACCATTTATCGATGTAAACTATCGACTAGGCCACAATACCGAAGACAGAGACAGAACTATCAATAAATCTATGGTAAACGGGACAAACCTCTTCGCAGAGTCGTTGGCTGTCCACACCACAGCAGTGTTCAAATTAAAAAAATAAACAAACACTGTTATGAAACACTAGAGTAACGGCACGAGTGACAGCACAATTTACGCGATCGTATGTTGTTACGAGTGGAGGACACGACGTGCGCACGCGTCGACGGAACCGCGCAAACTGCTCGAGAGGCGGTGAACGGAACATGACCTTCCTGAGTGCACGGTGCCTAGATAGAGCCTCTCTTCCATACAAAGTCTTGGCCCAAAATTGTGACCTTAGCAAGACTTGCAACTTTCCTTATAATCCTGACATTTCGATCTGGCTCGAAGGACCAAAGTGTGAAGCAGATTAAAGAAGCGCCGTTTTTTGCGCTTTTTTTGCGATACCAATAACAAGTGATTGATGATGGTAAAAACTCGGCGATATTAAATTACCAATTTAGTTCGAACCTGTTCTAGGAAACAGTTTTTAAGCGTTATCTAAGTTGCGACTAAGTTATTTCGCAAAAAAAAAATATACTATTTGGTACATTTTTTAAATACAGTTTCAATGATAGTGAAGAGATAAAGTTCTAATAAGCTACTTGCGTCAATCTACTAGCAGAAAAGATAGTCAGCTACTCCTTGCCTTATAGATCTACCAAAAAACGTATGCCTGGATTGGTTGGTCGTTTCGTTGCAATCAATATTCAGATTCTTACAGTCTTATTCATAAAAACTGAATCCTGGCTATAGCGGGTTTTTAAAAGGTTTATAGTACGATTCTCAAAAAGTCTTATTTATAAACACATTTTAAGGCTAATTCGTAAGTTAGCGGCTCGTTATCTACGTGCAAAGCTAATGACGGCTCGACCCTTGTTCAACGCCACATACCCATTAAAACCTAAAAAAAATTCATTTTTTGTACTTTAACTAAACACTACTTCCTCGGACACTTGTCATAAAAAATAAGTACTAATATGAGTGACACGAGTAGTGATACCATGGTGAACACTAGCGCCACCGTCATTTTAAAATAATTATTCCTTGAAAACAAGTTATTAAAAAGCCGTCTTTTGTAATTAAGGTTCTGAATCTGAAGTTAATTTTAAACATTGCTATTTGCAGTTTTGAATCATCTGAATGTCTGAAAATAAATAATGATTCCGTGCTTCGGAAGGCATGTTAAGCTGTTTGTACTACTTTGTAACGTCGTTATTGGTATAACATCAGAGGCAGACAAGGGGATCTAAGAACTCTGACACCATGGTGTGCTTGGTCGTTTGACTGTAACACCTACACGAAATGATGAGTGCAAAAGCAAGTTAGTAAGTAGGTATATGTATAAGGTGGACTCAACTGCTAATATTTTTAAGGGTAGAATAAAATATTTGCAGTTGATTGAACTTATTTGTTTCACCGTCCATACTTAACTAGATCACCGATTCTCAATTTGTATGGGAGGTCGAAAATTTATTTTCGTATTACGACATAAGTTTATTTGGAAAAGTTGTTCAGTTTAGTGGTCTGAATCTGCCCTTAAAATATTTCAACTGCAAATTGAGTCGACCTTGTATATGTTTGTTTGTTTGTTTCTATTTCTTTCTACTATGGTGATTTATTTTTACTGGTGGCGAAAGCACGCAAAGTAATTTGGTAAGTGAGTACTTGTAAGTTTAACTTTCGGAAAGTAACGCCTGAATCTAATAATTCTCTTCTTTCGTTCTTCTTATTCGTTTCTCAGATACTTTTTTAATTTCTGTGGTAGCATTACACAAAAAGGAACAATCAATGGCAAATTACATCCTTGATCCCACATAGCCAATACAGTCTCCAGAATAAAAAGTGTGCATCCGTGTGTGGCGTTTATCGCGAGATTTAACATCTGCTGGTACAGTGGGCCACATAAAATAGTATATTACTCGTACATACCTAAGGTGTATGTGTTAAGTAGGGGTTGAATGTGTGGTCCACTTAACTATCTCATTGACTAATAGACCAGCCTATTTCCTTTCATGGAGTTTTTTTTATATCTTTCTATTACCATCGATCAATTCATTTCGTGTAGGTGTCACGGTCAATCGACCATGCACACCCTGGTGCCAGATTTCTTCGGAAGTGCTTTTCGGCCTCTAACGTGATTCCTTTAACGACTACCAGATGGCAGCCGGGACCAACGGCTTAACGTGCCTTCCGAAGCACGAAATCATGTTTATTACCTATAGGCCTAGGCAAACGAGTAGGCAAATGAGGCTATATTCAACCTGATAGTAACTTGGTGAAACGGACGTCACGAGCGCGTTGCCGACCCTGATTTCTTATCTTTAAAATATTAACATAACATTAACTATAGAAAGAGCATAAGTAGGTATGTTAAGTACCTATGAATATACGAATATACATGTATAATATGGTACCTAAATACATTTTTTTGTGTACCTATATTAGTCACACTCGTCTGATTGAAAATAATGTCCTGGTCATCAATCATAAAATGACCAAAATTATATCTTTTTAATTTATAAATTGTACGAAGAAAAGTAGCCTTCTTTAAAGTTTTTTGGCAAAGATTTCTTTGTTCCACAATGTGGGCTGTAGTCTGTTTTGTCTACTTAAAAAATATATCGTGTTCACCCAATTACATACATATTTATTCACGTTCAGGCAGACGGCGACATCTTAGAAGACTGCAGTGTGCGAAAGAATAATTTGATAGTTGTTCATAATCATATCTTTATCTTGTAGTATTGCGAAAATTCGTCAAGATGTAGTTACCTATATTTATTTTCTGTGTTTTTTCGAGTATTTGTGCATAATAATAGTGGATTATAATTTGCCAAGTATTCGTTCAAGCATGAGTGTTATGCCTTGATCGCACATACCGAGTAGACGGGCGAGACAATGCCTCGGCCAAATACTCGGTGCGTATAAACAGTGCGCCGAGTGCTCAGCCTAGCGAGTGACCTAGGAAATCAGTCTCGGCCGAGTAACATTTTACTGTCTCGCTCATCTACTCGGTACGTGCGATCAGCGCATTAGAGTGGTATACTTTTGAATAAGTGACTTTAATAATCTTTGTCACCAAAATCTCTAAGAGAATGCTCAGTGATAGGTATTCTTCCATCGCTTCACTTAACCTTCTGATTAGACTAACTTGAGTAGACTTGTTAGCGCCCGGTAACATCACGTGACAGATATCTCCCCACTACAGGTAAACCCCTCTTGGCAGTATTAGTGTCGGGGTGAGTATGAGTGTAACGCTCTCTTCTCCTTGGGTTCGCCGAGCGGTGCAGACGTGTATTGTGCTCTAGTGATTTAACATGGCCTTTATTAGTATTTGATATTGATATGATATTGCTGTTGATAATTTTAGTATGTGTTCAAATGTAACTGTAGATTAACATAGGTAGGCACGGACGAGGGATTTGTACGCTTCAGGCTGGATCCCAGTGATAGGAGCGGGGTTGGTGCTCCTATCTTTACCGTGATTAGTGCCAAAGCTTAGACACGAATGGGTAATTCGGTCATAGCTAATAGACTTAATGAAGAATCATCACTACATAGAAAACAAAGTCGCTTTCTCTGTCCCTATGTCCCTTTGTATGCTTAAATCTTTAAAACTTAGCAACGGATTTTGATGCTTTTTTTTTAATAGATAGAGTGATTCAAGAGGACTTCTTTTATGTATTATATAAATTTAATAACAATAATACAAAACACGCAAAAATAAGATTCTAGAAGAAGTTTATGTTTGCCAAAACGAAAACAAAAAAAATATTTATCTGTCACTGTCAAGTGTCAACCTTTAATTATTAGAAATCAAAACAAATGTATGTCACGTCACGTCAAAATTTTTGCCAATTGCCAAACAAAATTGCATTGTTTTTGCATCTACAATGATTTAATTCTTTTGAATTAATAATTAACCAGTATTGTCCAGTTAACTTTCTCTCCGTTTCTTCCACTAAACTGAAACATGCAGAGTTTTCGGCGGCTGGCTTTAAACGCAGGTAAGTTTCAAAAGGTTATAATATTGCTTTTTTACTGGCCTGATTAAATGATTTAAGTTAAATGTTGTCGTACTTTTTACAGCCAGCAAGAATCGAAGACGATTCAACCATTTTGAGAGATCAAAAAGCACGTCTACCAAGGAAGTGAAGCCAGGATTAAAGGACTTGCGCCTTTCCATTCCGAAGGGTATTTTTGGACAGCCGACATGCCACACACATCCTCACCTCATCAGACCAGAGCAGTTGACTTGCAGTATCACCCAGATGGAGTACCGGGAGCGGAGAGAAATGCTGGTCAATAAACTGGTGGCCGAAGCTGGAAATGAACACAAAAATCATTTTGTTAGTATTTTTGATGAATTTTAAAGCTGTGTCTAAGGGATCAACAGATGATTATTTCTATGTAGTAGTTTTTGCATGATGAATAACAACAGGTTATTAGAATTTATGTCTGTATTTGAAATATAATAATAAAAAAAATTTTTGCTTCTGTCGCTCTGATAAAGATATTAATATCTATAATGTCCAGATGGTAACTGGTTGAGTTACCATTTGATTATATGTATATTTTCTTTCAGATTGTGATACCAGCGGCATGTAAACAGTACATGTCAGACAAAATACCATATGTGTTCCGTCAGAACTCTGACTTCTTCTACCTGACGGGGTGCTTGGAGCCATCTGCTGTCCTTGTCATGGAGAAACCGTCACAAACTGAGGATTTTAAGGTACCACATTTTTTTATTTATATCACTGGGGTGCTTGATAGCCTCACAGGGAATGTGTGATTGTAAGGGTCATGTGTGCCAATCAATGGAGAAAGCAGCCAGACTCAGAAAGATTGTCATTAGTGTCATTTTTATCTTGATCTCCTCTGTGCTTTACAGGGCTTGTTAAGCCATTAGTCCCAGCTATTATCGCTTATGGATGCCACTAATATACCTGGTTTGTGATCCTATTAGTTCGGTTTCCCTGTAAAAAGAGTTATGGAGGTCAGACGAAAATACCAGTAGAGTCAACTCTAGGACTATGATTACATTATACCTTGACCTCTAAGATTTACATCTTAGAGGTATCCTCTGTATGTATATATCCTCAGCGTAATCACCAGACCTGTCTTCCAGGGTGGACAGAGACTAATTCTTCTTTATTTTTTTTCTGTTAGTTGTCAAAATGGGGATTATTTACTCTTTGCTTGGAAGTACTGCAAGCACAAGCCAGTTAAATCATCATAATCTGTCATTATCATATTTTTATTTTAGTAAACATAACCTAAATACTTTGTTTCAATAAAAACACAAAAAATCACTATCATATTTTTTTGGACTAGCCAATTAGATATTGCAATAATAATATTGATTTCAGACCATACTGTTTGTGCACGACAAGGACAGCCATGCTGAGCTTTGGGAGGGGCCTCGAACAGGCTGCAGTGCTGCTGCCAAACTATTTGCAGTTGACGAAGCTCGCCCCATTGAGACTTTAGGCAACTACCTCCTGCGGTGAGCTAGATATAAAGACCTAATCTTTATTGTAATTGCTTTACTACATAGTATAAAACAAAGTCGCTTTCTCTGTCCCTATGTCCCTTTGTATGCTTAAATCTAAAACTACGCAACGGATATTGATGCGGTTTTTTTAACAGATAGTGATTCAAGAGGAAGGTTTTTATGCCCATGCAAAGCAGGGGCGGTTCGCTAGTAAAAAATATAATTGGGTAATCTTTTAATACCCTTTTTGAAAATTCCACAGGACAATCAAGTCTTCAAAACCTTCACTAGTGTGGTACCACCACGAGACTCCTGTCAACCCAGAGATCCACCCCACCATTGCGAACACGCTAAAGGAAACTGACCAGGTAAAGTGTGAATAAGAATAAGTTAAAACTTAGAAGTCAATTTAAAAAATTGTTAAATTCAGGCGTTACTTTACGGAAGTCAAAGTTACAAGTACTTATTAAATTACTTAAAGTTCTTCCACCACCAGTTAGTTTATGCATACTGCCCATAATAATTATTCCCAGCATGCCCGTCACTAATATAATAATAATTTTCACACACTACCTTTGCAACAAGTTGCTTATATATTGGACAATGCTTGTGCCTGAGAATGTGTGCGCAAACTATTGGTAATGGCCAGCAGTAGTTTTATTTAACTAACTGGTGGTGGAAGCACGCAATTTCGGCATGATAAAATTAAAAAAAAAACGTTTTGTCCTTTGTAAATATAGATTGTATCCATTCAGGTGTTTGTAGGAGATCCCCAACGGGCACTGCACTTCCTAAGGATTGTCAAGTCACCTGCAGAAATTGAGCTGATGAAGGAAACGTGCTTCATCGGCTCGCAGAGCGTCAATATGGCCATGGCTTGTACAAAACCTGGTGGGTTTATTATTATAATTTGAAAATTGGAAACTATCCCCTTTTTCATCCTCTTAACGCGCCACAAACTTATACCTACTACGTATCTAACAACTAAACTTTAGAACTGTTAAAAGAACTATAGGTGCTTATAACATATCCCAATATGTCCTAATAATACACGATTTTATCGTCTTGTCATGTCGTTATTGGTCTGATTAAGGGCAATACCTATCGAATAATTACTTTTGGCAATTTGTAAATGCCAGAACATAACGACATCAAGTTAGCCCCCCTATTTCATCCTATAAGGGGATGCAAATTGGAAACTAAAGTATGAAATTGTATGTAAATATGCGTAAAATTCGATGTCTATATTAACTTTTACGTTTTTTTTTAAATACAGGCGTATCAGAACACATGATAAATGCCATCCTTGAGTACTCGTGCAAGCAGGCGGGGGCGGAGCACCTCGCTTTCCCGCCTGTAGTGGCGGGGGGGCCTCGCGCCACACACATACACTACGTGTCTAACAATCAGCTGTTGCAAGACGGCGAGATGTTATTGGTGGACACTGGTGAGTGATTTTTAAATATATTAATTTATGCACACAATAATAAATAATATTTATTCAGGTTTTCTTGTCTATATTTAACGTAAAAAAAAATGAGACATATCAGTTACAATGGGCTTAGTAATAGTTTGTTAATTATTATGAATAAGTAGACGTATTCGTTTATATGTATGTATAAATAAGGGAGAAAAACGTTCTACTAGCTGTGCCCACGACTTTGTCCGCGTGGTACACACACAAAAAGTATTATTCAGTTCGCAGTTAACGAAAAAAATAGTAAAATTGAAGTAGCCTACGTTACTCCTTATTACATCAGCCATCTGCCAGTGTAAATCCCGTCAAAATCGGTCCTGCCGTTCCAGAGATTACCCGAACAAACAGACACACAAAATTGTAAAAAATGTTATTTCGATATATGTTACGTGTATACATCCATATGCATTAGTAAAAAGCGGTTATTTAAATATAACAAATAAACAGTCCAATTTTATTTATTTTTATTTGTTGTTTATGTTTATTATATTTATATTTATTATATTATTGATGTATACATGTATAGGAATCTATACAAATAAATAAAATTGGAGTGTTTGTTAAGGACTTAAGCTATGCTAAGAGAATGTCCTACCAGTCGACTTTGAAACAGAAATGTACCTTATGTTCAACTACCAACTGTTGCCGGCAGGCAGCCAGCGCTGGCTGTACAACTCGGACATCTCGCGGACGTGGCCCGTCTCCGGCAAATTCTCAAAACACCACAAAATATTGTACGAGCTAGTTCTCACTGTTCAGGTAATTAGTTTATTACTATTTTGCAAAAACAAGATCACACACACTTCTTTAAATTTTGTTCAAGATAAGATGATTATATATTTGCAAAAATACAGTTCATACATAGGTCTTCATTTATATCAATCAAAGTTTCTTTTTTCTTAAACAAACTTTCTTATTCATTTAAGGTGATACCCCGGTGAACACTAGCGCCACTGTCATTTAAAAATCATTACTCACTGAAAACACAAGTTATCAAAAATCCCTCTGCTGTAATTATGGTTCTGGATCTGAAGTTAATTTTAAACATATTAAATTATAGTTTCATATAGTTACAAATTGCAAAACTGCTAAAAGTGGCCGTTTTAAGCAATAATGCAATTTGTAACTATAGGGAATTATAATTTAATATGTTTAAAATTAACTTCAGATCCAGAACCATAATTACAGCAGAGGGATTTTTAATAACTTGTGTTTTCAGTGAGTAATGATTTTTAAATGACGGTGGCGCTAGTGTTCACCGAGGTATCACCTTAATAAATAATTTGTTATATTCCACTCTCAAAGGAACACACAAATAATAGTACATTTATATTAAACTAGCTGTTCCCCGCGGCTTCGCCCCGCGTGGTACTCGGTTATATCGCGCGCAAAAGTAGCCTATGTTTGACCTCAGATCGTTAACTACATCCCTACCAAATTTCATCACAATCGGTCCAGCAGTTTAGCCGTGAAGAGGTGACAGACAGACAGACAGACAGACAGACAGACTTTCGCATTTATAATATTAGTATGGATATATAATACATATATTTTCTTAAAATTTCAATTACAAATTTAATAATATTAAAATGTCAGTATTATATGTAATTACAAAATGTCATGCTTATTTTAACTAATTACAATTCTTCACCACCATAGTTTACGAACCATGCACCAATTTTTTTTTTTAATACTATTTAGTAGGCAACCAGGCCTACGACATACGGCCCTGATGGAAAGCGTTTGTAATTGCCTGAAATTAAATTTTGACGATTACGCTGTATGAACTTACCCATTCGCTATTGGCTGATTCAATTAATTAATAAATACGGTTTGATTGAGCCGTAAAGTAATTTCGAGACTTTTTTTATGCGATTCCAACTTAACGATACTATATTTTTTAGTATACATTTGTATGCGCCATGCTACAGCGACATGTATTATGAGCGGAATAGCAAGATCCTATTGTTTTTGTATTTTAATTCTTATGAAGTAACAATAAGTGCGATATTGTATTTATGTTTTTTATTCGGCTTAAGTCAGTGTTATTGTGTTCTCTTATGTGCTACAGTTTGTCAAAAAGTCTTAGAAAAATATGTGTGAAAAATAAATATTTTTTAATTTTAATGACAGAAACGTCTGATTGAGATCCTGGGTGAGCAACGGCCAGCGCTGGACCAATTGTTCGACAGCATGTGCCGTCTGCTCGGCAAGCATCTACAACAAGAAGGGATTCTGCCCAAGAATATAGATGGAAACGAGCTGATTGGAGTAAGTTTAATTGGAATTTTATCCGACTATACAAAGGAGCGTTATGTTTTTCGAACGTAGACTACAATCGGACAGGATGACGGGGTAAACACCTTTGTCATTTAAATAGTGGATACCTGCATATTAAAAATATCTGATCTAATAAAAATTGCAAAAAAAATCTAGAATAAATTAGTTTAATAATATAAGTAAATGTTTTATTCCCACGAATATCATTAAAATGGATTGCATGTTGTATGTAGACACGATGTTTTTACCTCTCAAGAGGAAGTAAAGCAGTGTACAGTCGGGAGCAGATAAAACTAACCCCTCGGCCGTACTTACAGTAATGACCTGAATGAATGAAATCCTAACTAATAATTAATGCGACAGTGAGTTTGTTTGTTTGTTACGCTTTATATACTGCACCAATCTGAAATTTCACCTTAACATATAGATAGAAGTATAGAGAAGGACATAGGATACCTTTTATCCCAGGAAAAAGCGCTGTTCCGTGGGAAATTCACGCGAGCGAAAACACGGGCGAAAACTAGTGTTCTATATTCTATTTTTTTTCTAGTATATTTTTCTGTGTATATGAATTTGAAAATCACTACATAGTATAAAACAAAGTCGCTTTCTCTGTCCCTTTGTATGCTTAAATCTTTAAAACTACGCAACGGATTTTGATGCGGTTTTTTTTAAATAGATAGAGTGATTCAAGAGGAAGGTTTTTATGCCAATGCGAAGCCGGGGCGGGTCGCTAGTTAACAAATAAAACTGATGATTCTCGTTTGATCGCAGAAAGCGTACCGGCTGTGCCCGCACCACGTGTCGCACTATCTCGGTCTGGACGTGCACGACTCGCCCCTCGTCAGGCGAAACGTGCCCGTTCAGACCAATATGATTGTCACCGTGGAACCGGGTACGTAACCTTTTTTTTTTAAATCATTTTTACGGCCATGTAAACTAGTCCTTTAAGGCCTTTATTTTATTTATTTATTTATTTAATTCATGTACACTCAAATACAAAAATAGGAAACTTAAAATTAGGAAACTTAGTACAAGGGTGCTACTTATTTCTATAGAAATTTCTTCCAGTAGACCCGCGACAGGAGATTCAAAACAAAAAGGCAGTTGGCATGTACTTTTAAATAACAAGTATTATAATAATATATGCGTACATAAATATATACAATAGGCCGTCCTTCAATTTTTTAATCTTCTTCAGTCCTACTTTAGTCAAGTCAAGTCAAAAAGTCAAGTCAGTAGTCTAATCTAGTCAAGTGAGTACTTCTAGTTAGTCAGATGGCTAAGTGAAGCGGTGGAAAAATTTCACTTAGCTATAACTTGGAGATTTTGGTGACAAAGATAAAAGTCACGTAATCGACACTGTATCACTTCCTAACACTCACGCTTGTTCACGAACACTTTGCAAATAATAATCCACCAATATTAAGCACAAATAGTCGAAAAAACCTAAGTTTTTATAAATTAAATACAGCGCCGACATAGCGACAGTTTACTTTCCCTCCAAAACTCGGGTACGTTACGTCCAGTAAAACAACTGCACCTCGCGGTGTATTATAGAGGTACATAGCATCGCCATCTAATTTCTAAGCCATTGACTATCAGGAGGGTTACTATCGTCTCTTAAAATCATGCAAGATCCAGTGAGTAAGGGATATGTCGCCTTACATCATGTATTGCGCTGTCTCGCTTACTCACTGGAACTTGCATGTTTTTAGAGATGGATAGTAGGCCACCAGTGGGTCTAAAAACGCCACTTTAGCAATTCTGCGAATCGAATTCATATTACGAATTCCTTAGCAATTCTTTAGCAATTAATTCCTAATGATTTCAAATTTTTTAAAGAGAAATTGCATAGTTCAGTTGGCCATTTTACAAAAAATAGAGGACTACAGGATTGCTGAGAAATTCGTAATATGAATTCGATTCGCAGAATTGCTAAAGTGGCGTTTTTAGACCCCCAGATGAGCAGTAAAGAAGTATTAAGGCTGAGTGTGAACGCTCACTCGCGTCGTTATTGCCGCAGAAGTATTAAGGGAAATATTTCCGGCAGCGGCAGGAACAGTGGCAGGGGTAATGGGTAGTGGCTGAGTGTAAATGTGGTATAAAATGGAGAAAAAAAAATTCGATTTCAGGTATCTACATCAGACCAGACGACGAGTCTGTCCCCGAAGAATTCCGTGGTATCGGCATTCGGATAGAAGATGACGTATTAATAACTGACGCCGAGCCGCTGGTACTGACTGACGCCGCTGTCAAGGAAGTCCGGGATATTGAGGCTATAGTTGGCAAGCATTCGCTGTGAACTCTCTGCTTATATATGTGAAGACAAGCTTTGCCTCACGGTTTCACCCTTATTTTGAGTGATTTCCCTTCCTCAAGAATTAGAAAAATTATTTTTCAAATCCGACCAGTATAGTTCCGGGCATGTAAGTTGGCAATAAACTGAAATGACCTTGAATGCGCAGTAGCCGATTTTCATACAAATTTTAAAATGCGCAGCCCCCCAGGACGTCCCGTTTGTAGCCAACTAATGTGCCGGTTATTATAGTTACAGAGTTAAAGGGTTCAAACAAGCAAACTCATCAGATTAAATTATTTAGGGTTCCGTACCTCAAAAGGAACACTTATAAGAGCACTTTGTTGCCATGGTACGGAACCCTCAGGGCGCGAGTCTGACTCGGAAGTCCGGGATATTGAGGCTATAGTTGGCAAGCATTCGCTGTGAACTCTCTGCTTATATATGTGAAGACAAGCTTTGCCTCACGGTTTCACCCTTATTTTGAGTGATTTCCCTTCCTCAAGAATTAGAAAAATTATTTTTCAAATCCGACCAGTATAGTTCCGGGCATGTAAGTTGGCAATAAACTGAAATGACCTTGAATGCGCAGTAGCCGATTTTCATACAAATTTTAAAATGCGCAGCCCCCCAGGACGTCCCGTTTGTAGCCAACTAATGTGCCGGTTATTATAGTTACAGAGTTAAAGGGTTCAAACAAGCAAACTCATCAGATTAAATTATTTAGGGTTCCGTACCTCAAAAGGAACACTTATAAGAGCACTTTGTTGCCATGGTACGGAACCCTCAGGGCGCGAGTCTGACTCGCACTTGGCCGATTTTACCAATAGAGGCTGTTTCGCGCGCAAATATTTTGTACTAATTTTTCCTATGTAAGACTGTCAAGAAAACTATAGAAAAAATATTTGGCTAAACGTGGTAGTGTTTCTTGGAGTTATTATTTGAATGAAGAAATACGGTGTTGCCAGTGTCTGAATTTCAATGCATGTATTACTTGACTATAGCATTGGATTGTGATAACCTTTTTTTTATATCCATAAGTTGTATAGACGAATCAAACTATTTAGCTTTCAATTTGTAAATAGAAATATTGAAATCGTAAATAAAATGTTGAAGGAATAAGTTGTTATTTTTTTAAGACGAGACCTCGGTGAACACTAGCGCCATCATTTAAAATCATTATGCACTGAAAACACAAGTGTTCAAAAATACACAAGTTATCAAAAACCCCTCTTATGTAATTAAAGTTTTGGATCTGAAGTTAATTTTAATAATATTATATTATAGTACCATATGTAGTTACAAATTGAAAAACTGCTAAAAGTGGCCGTTTTGAGCAATATTACAATTTGTAACTTTAGGGATATATGTATATAGGAATATATTTTATGTAAATAATGATTTATCTAAAAATTAAAATACGCAAATTATAAATTAACAATTTTATTACGGAAGTATTGTGAAGAGTGAAAACAAAATTATAATAACTAATTACATTTGTAATAAGTATTATTAAAACGTTAAGTCATGGCGTGACAGATCTAGAATATATTCGCTTATTAAAAATAGACTGACAAAAATTCAGTTCGATTCGAGTGAAATTAAAACAAGTTATAAAATAAAGGTGAGAAAAATGCGACACAACCGTAGAAAAGGGTTTAGAAAAAATCTTAGGCAATATCTGATTATAAATAGACAAAAAAATTCGCCATGTTTTTTTAGTTAAATAAACACCATATGTCGCCAGTGGTGATTTTTCTACTCTTTTCTGTCTTTTCTAACAAAATGTATCATTAACTGATAATTATGCTAATTCAAACTTTTCTTTAGGAAATCTTAAATAAACATAGGTATAAAATGTTGGACATATTCGTAAGTTTAAAATATATAACAACGTAATGTAAACAACTCTATAAAATTGTTTAAAAAAGTATAGAATTATTTATTTCCTTATTCTATCTCATATCTATGCATAGGAATGTTAAGTTACCTATCCCATTATATAAATTATATAAAATGGCGATTTTAAAAATATTAAAAACATTATTAAAAGACTTAATATTACAGTTAAAACTACACAGTTATCCAGTCGAAACCAGCACGACTCTTCTAGTTCATTGTTTCTCAATCCTTGGCGCATATACTAGCGTATATGTGTTGGCAACAACTGTTTATCGAAATTTCGTTAAAATGCTCAAATTTATTTAATTTATCGTATGGCAAAATTTAATTCGTTTCTTTACTTATACTAAAATTATATAAAATTTTTGCTATGCTTGCGTGTGTGTGTGCTTTTATTATATAAAATTGATAATATAATAAACTACGAAATAAACATACTTTTATGTATAAATTACATTTAGCCTCATTTTATGTGTTCTATATAAAGAAATTTATCGTATCGAGAGTTAATTGCGAATGCTTCCATGTGACCAGATTTTATTTCGCATCGCCAAACAAAACAGATTCTTTAGAATATTATTCTAGATTGAGAAACAAACAACTAGGAAAATATACGTAAGTAAGGGCACTTGGGTGTTCGCTATATTTATATCAAAGTAAAAAATATCTACCCTAATTCAGTATTTTTTTAGGAAGCCATTAAGCTATTCTAATTAAAAAAATATATAAATTTTCCTTTAATTTAGGACATGGCAATTTTCGAAAAAGAGAATAATATTTAAAATAAAAAAATAATAGTTATTTGTAAACAATAACCCCTTTTTTTCAATTTACGATCGTTTGTTTGCTAAGCCTTATCGTAGATAAATAATGGCTAATTCAACAAAAATATGTTTTGCCTCGTTTTATCAAAGGGGCCGTCCATTAATCACGTGATCTTTTTTTAAGCTTTTTTTAACCCCCCCTCCCCCTTGGTGTTACATGGTGAGGTTTAAGACTACCCCTCACCCCCCACCCGACATCACGTGTATTTTTAGTATGTACCTACAATTTTTTTTTTATATACATATAAATAAAACAGTTAAAACATTTTGTCTGTACATTTAGTATTTTTGACTGAATATATACAATTAAATTTATTTTATTTTATGTCTGTCTGTATGTATTATCACGGTAATCTCCGAAAGTACAGAACCAAATTACTTAACTTTCAGCAATTGCTTTGTTTTAACTCAAATGTAAACTCGTCTGATTTGACTCAAATTTTGTGAATTGACGTTTTTGAAGAAAATGCTGCTGCGGAGTTTGTGGCGCCACTTCTTCTCCACTTGCGCTTTGGAAGTGGTGGTAAACTTAAAATAAGTAACAATTGACGTCAATAAGTGATAAGAATATCCTATATTGAAAATAAACAATTTGAATTTGAATTTGACTCAGCAAAACATCTTAAGTTAGTTACATCGTTCATTAAAAAAAGTTATCGTTATTTGCATGAACTCAAGGCAAGATATATTGCTATATATTTGCAGGCAAATATATAGCATCTTGCAGATCAGTTGTTGGAACTGTGCTATGTTGAAGATCAACGTCAGTTTCATCAAACTACCTACTCAGTGACGTCATTTTCGCCCATAACGCAGAATCTCTCGATCTACCGATCGATCGTCGCGTGAGGATGCGTATAGGCTAACCTTTTGCATCTCTTAATTTTCGGTTAATAACTCGCGCGTTTAAAAAATAATGAAAAAATAAATACACGTGATATCTTACTACACCCCCCATCCCCCCTTGTCATATTTCGTGATTTTTGTCAAACCCCTCCCTCCCCCTTTCAAGCCTCACGTGATTAATGGACGGCGCCAAATATCGACAAGAGAGAAAGGGTTAAAATCACTTAATATATTTTAGTTAAAAATGGCTTAACAAAGGCTTGTTAATTTTTCAAATATTTTTTTGTTAATTCAGTCAAACATAGACTGAACTACAATTGTTTTTTGGTTTCTTTTTCTTCCCAAAGCACCTGCGACATAATATATATAGCTACAAGTTTGTCTGTATGGTCGCAGGCCTATCTAACCCGAAGTTGACGGGTAAATAAAAAATACCCGAGTTATTTACTTAAGACGAGACCTCGGTGAACACTAGCGCCACCATCAATTAAAAATCATTATTCACTCATCATCATCAAAACTGCTAAAAGTGGCCGTTTTAAGCAATATAGCAATTTATAACTATAGGGAAATATAATTTAATATGTTTAAAATTAACTTCAGATCCATAACCTTTTACATAACACGGATTTTTGATAACTTGTGTTTTCAGTGAATAATTAATTTTAAATGACGGTGGCGCTAGTGTTCACCCGAGGTATCACCTTAAATATGAGATTTTTCTCTCTAAACATACTATAACTACTTTTTATAGCCATAATATAAACATAAATATACAGTGGACCAGATAAAAAGGTATACCCTTACATTTACACCTTAGGTAAACTAAAACTACTAAACCTTAGGTATACTTTTATATGTGGCTCACTGTACATTCTGCTGTTACCGCCTGCAGTGTATCCTTATACTAACTAACTTAAGAATTGCCGATTTATTATATTGGTCCCTCTTACAGAAAAAAAAAACATGCACATACATAATTCAACAGTAAAAACTAATACAAATGTAATTAACTACATTGGGCCGCAGAATTATTTTTACATTAACACCTATAATGGTTTGCTTTTATATGTGGCCCAATGTACTTTATATTCCGTCTATTTCAAGAGAAACTTGTTAATATAGAAATAATGTACGAAATAATCAAATATATTCAGGAACTATAATGGCCGATGCAATAATTCAGTCAACCAATCTGTGCAGCTGTGGTGCAGTGAAAAACAATATATTAAGTGATTACCAATGACGTACATACCATAAACACCTTTGAACATTGTATACCTTTTTTTTCAAATATGCTTTACGAGACATTGCATAGAACATATAGTGTATTCACCTACATAGAGTTCTTAACGTTTAGTCTATCCTATCGCAAATGTCTATGCACGTCACTGGTGGTTATATATTTCATTAGGTTGTGCACCCTCATCACCACTCATCATCCTCATCACCACTCATCATCCTCATCACCACTCATCACCCTCATCACCAGTCGATATCATCGGGCAGTCCTCCCGGGTATTCCCCAGTAAGGCAGGCGGTGCAATGTCCTCCGAGTCCTTCGCTAGGAGTAATCTTCATGTTGTAGTGAATCGCGCTTACCAGACCTTCCACGCTCAAGTATTCCAGACTGTCAGCACCTGGTTATAATATAATTGTTTTTACTTAATGATACATAAACAAACACAAAGACTTTTACTTACTACACTCCATATATAAAATGTAGTTTTTTTTTATATTTATGTTTAAAACAATATGGCAACTCCGATGCAGGTTAAATTTCGAATGAAATTGTAAGGCATCGAAAAATAGGTACAATGTTACTGTGTAAATAAATAATTTAAAAAATATGACAATATAACTAAGAATCTTACATAAAAAAATATATCGAATAATCTCCAAAACGGCTGGACTGATTTTGACAGCTTTCACTGGCAGATAACTTACATTATTAGGCGTAACTAAAGCTTACTTCTACATCTGTTTGTCAAGTAATCTCCAAAACGGCTGGACCTATTTTGACGGCTTTCACTGGCAGATAGCTTACATGATTAGGCGTAACCTCACAAAGAAAAAAAAACATAAACCTAATAAATAGTCACGGGTACCAACTAGTGTGATTCAAAATGAGTCCAACTCACCAACATGCTCGGCGAGTTTGAAGGAGTCCATTTTGTTGGCGATGAGTTCCTCCCGCGTCGGAATGTTGATGCCCATGTAGCACGGGTATTTGAGTGGAGGGGAAGCTATTCTGATGTGTACCTGCGAATCAAAAAATAATCCTTAAATAACTACATAATATACTAGTTTTTTTACTCAGGCGCAAAATGTCCCCTCCTCTTAAAACGTCTCTTTCGTAAAATGTCTTTTGCAGAATGTCTCTTTCACAAATATCGCTTCGCTTGTTATTTCTAACCATTATTTATAACATTATTTATTGTTTGGCTATGCCGCCACCGCCAGGGTAGAAGAAAAAAAATATAAAACATACAATTCTAAATACAAAAGGTCTTAATTATTTTTACTTTCTCTGATATGTTGGCTGGAAAGAAAAGTATCAATTTAAAACCAAAACTAATTCTAAATTCAAAACAGACTAACCTCGTTGGCGCCCGCGTCTCTCAACAGCTTAATAATTGGTCCGATCGTGTTCCCTCTGACAATACTGTCATCGATAAGAACTATTCTCTTCCCCCGGACGTTTTCGGACAAAGCGCCGAATTTCTTCGCGACGCCGAGTTGTCGAAGTCTTGTAGAAGGCTGGATAAACGTTCTGCCGACGTAGCGGTTCTTGCAAAGGACCTCCATGAATGGAATACCGGACTGTGGGTGTAAAGGTGACTTTTAAATAAGTAATTATTTGTCAAAACAATGAGAATTTTTTTATTGCGCAAATAAATAGTATATTGCTGTCGAGGCCAGGAATATAGTAATTTACGGCCGAGTAATATTGCAAGGCCAAAGTGCAGCTGAGGCCTTGCTAAATGCGTAATGTTTTAAAAATAAATGTGCGCTGGCTTGTTCTTTGCGCAAATGTAAAATTTGACACAGTTGTTTTCTCTTAAGAGGAAGAAAAGCACTATACAAGCCTTTTTAAAAGACCTCAGATTCGCTTTGTTCTTTTTTTAAATAACTTGGTAATATTACTCGGCCGTGAATTGCCTTATTTCCAGCCTATACAGTAATGCATATTTTTTTAAGTAAATTGTTGTCGCTAATCTATCACTACATGGTATAAAACAAAGTCGCTTTCTCTGTCCCTATATCCATATGTACGCTCAAATCTTTAAAACTACGCAACGGACTTTGATGCGTTTTTTTTTTTTAATAGATATCGATTCAAGAGGACGGTTTTTATGCCCATGTGAAGCCGGGACGGGTCGCTAGTATATAATAAAAGAAAGTCGTGTTAGCTACACAATTTATCAAGAACGGCTGAACTGATTTGGCTGATAATGGGTGGGAAGGTAGCTTAGAACCAAAAGAAGGACATAAGGTTTCATTCCGGGAAAAAACACCGTTCCGTCGGGAAGTTCGCGCGGGCGAAGCTGCGGGCGAACGCTAGTATAACACGCACCTGTCGGGCGTAGCCGTGCGCGGCAGCAGTGCCCGACTCGGGCACCGACGACACGATGTCGGCGTCCACGGGCGACTCCCGCGCCAACATTCGCCCGCACTGCATGCGAGCTGAATACACCATTTGACCTGGAATAGAAATTTATTAAGACATTCATCTATATATATAAAAATCAATTGCTGTTCTAACGAACAGCAATTGATTTTTATATAACTATATAATTATAGACTAACGTCTCGCTAAAACTTGAGAATGGCTGGACCGATTTGGCTAATTTTGGTCTTGATATATTTTTGGAAGTTCAGGGAAGGTTTAAACGGTGAGAAAAGTGCTTTCAGGCGGTACGGAGTTCGCCGGGACAGCTAGTCACAGATACAAATCAACAAAGGACGCAAAATTAACAAAAAAACATACACGAAATGTGACAAATATCTCAATAGGTGGCGGCTCAGTATTACACTAGACATGCAAGCGTGTCTAGCACTGATTTTCAGCCGTCACCCTTTGAGTAATCACACTAAAGGTTAATAAGGTTTACTTCTACTCATCATCATCACCTTAAATGTAGCGATTACTACTTAAAAGGTGATCCCACTAAATGCTTTTAACCATAACTATATTTTTTTCATTTTCGCCATCATAACTTGATAGTTTTTCACCCTTCATGAAGTCACTGCGTCAGCTGCCTTTATAAAAAAATACGCATAGTTTTAAGAAGAAATGTTTAGTAATAATCACTCAAAGCATTAGTTTTAATAAATAAAAATAAAAAAAACCTTTATTTGATACAATACAGGAAGAAAACTTACAAAACAAATAAAAAAATAACTCAAAAAAACTAAAAAAATATTATAAAGTTTAATTGATTGACAGACACGCTATAAACTATGTACGATTTTTAGTTTTTCTTAAGTTTAATTTAACAACCATGAATGGTTTTATTTTACTACTAGCTTTCTTTTTTTAAAATGTAAAGCATTAATAATACATTAAAAAAAAATGTTACTAAACCATTATATTACAATATTGATATTAAAGTGTTACTATCCAACTTACTCTGACTGCGAATTGAATCTTACGTCTTCATTTGGCCTACTAGCCTGTTAACCGTTACGCCACGTAAATTACTGTCATCGATATAACGAAACAACAACAATAATAAACACATCTGATAAGTATTTATCTCTTTTTACCTTCAAACATGCAGCCAGTTATAGTACGGATACCGTAGCAAAACATACACTATTTCACGACAGTTTTAAGTTAAAAAAAAAAATACTTAATAAACCACTCACCCTCAAACATACTGTCAGCTCTGGCGAAATACACATATTCGAAGATACAAAACGCCTGCTGCTTGTCCGCCGGCCGGTCCACCACGGTTATAGTGCGGATGCCGTGCCTGGACATCTCCACTATTTCGCCGGGCAATACTTCGCGGACGTAGCGGGCACCTAGTTATAAATAACATTAAATTAAAAATTAAAAAAAAAAACCCACGACACAATTCGTTTTTAGTAGTGAGGGTCGACTGATATCTCCCCCCCCCCCCCCCCCCCACATATTATTTGCAGATATTAGGTATTTTTCCCACTTAATATTTTGTAATGTACACGTGCCGCCTCTCGGACTCTGACGTGGTTCATTTAACGACTACCAGATGGCAGCCGGGACCAACGTCTTAACGTGCGATCCGAAGACTTTGTTATAGACAATCAAATGATTCAAACTTACAATGTCCTAACCAAACTGGAAACAAATAAACAAAGTATGCTTCCCGTGGGAATCGAACCCACGACCCCTACAGACCTTAACCACATGACCACGGAGCCAACATTACTAAACCTAAGATACTCACCTATAGACAAAAAGCCGCAGGACTCTGAAGACACCACCCACCCCTCGGCTTTCTCCTCAATCCCGTTCTTAGCGCAGCCGTTCATCAAAACTGTAATATTAAAAAATATTCAATAAAATAATCAGGTTTTTGTCAAAACATCCTAACTCCGAACTAATATTATAAATGCGAAAGTAAGTTCTTTGTTTGTTACGCTTTCACACTATATCTACTGAACCAATCTTCCTGAAATTTCGGATACACATAGCTAGGGTATTGAGAAGGACATAGGGTACCTTTGAACCCCGGGAAAAAGCACTGTTCCCGTGGGAAATTCACGCGGGCGAAGCCGCCGGCGAAAGCTAGTAATTCATAATTTGGCCCCTAGGCCAATTGATACAAAAATTAGTGTCAGAAGAGAATAAAGAACGCGTTCTTTCAGAGGTACAGTAGGCTGCAGAGAAATCTGACCCCTTTTCAATAGCGATACTTATGGCAGATTTCTCTGCAGCCGACTGTACATGCAAAGAGAATGGCGGCGAAAATGATAATAAACAATCACATGGCAGTTAATTTTCCCCGAATTAGTCAATAACTGTGTATATTTAACATGCGTGTCAAATACGAGTATTTTATAACACCACATCTCCCACTGGTAAAAGTGTTAATTATGTGTCTTTAAGATATGAATATGAGCTGATAATATTGGATAAAAGAGTGCTGATAGTATTGGATAAAAGAGTTCAAAGTTCATATTTTAAACAGAATAGGGTATAATACGTGGCACATAAGTCGACCCAGTGTGAGCGAGACAACACCATACATTTGTAAGGAAAAGTAATAGTTTGTCCCGCTCACACTTAGGTCAAGTTATTTGCCGTTACGTATATATGAATGTAGTCTTGGTAATCTTTTGGATTCTATAAAAAAAAATGCATTTCTTTTTTCTAAAGTATCTTTTAAAAACTAAAAATAATTTAAAAAGGTAAAAATTCTATCAAAAAAGCATATTTTTAGAAGGTTAATCAGGCAGCCGGACATAAAAATAAGATGTCGAACCATACAACTAAAAAAAAGAGACATGTTCAAAGCGAATCCCGTGCTTTACCGAAAAAACGATTGAATGATGATGGCATGCTGCAATTTGGTGCATATGCGTACGCAAATCAGGTTGAAATTTGAATAACTTGTGAATTAATAATGTACTTAAAATGGCGGCCATATTAGTCGACGAAGAAGTTTTATCATACTTAAAAAAACTTAAGGTTACTTTTGTAGCTAACTCGCGTATTTTGATCGTTAAAAATTGTATTTTCTATTTATAAATAAATAATAATATTTTCTTTATTCAAATAAACTTAAGTGATAAAGTTATTTTTTTAGACATTATTTTAGGATTCAAGTAAGGATGTCTAAAAAAATAACTTTATCACTAAACGTGTTTAATGAATAATGAATGAATAAATACTTTATTGCATCAATTACATAAATACATCGTTGGATTCTACAGGATCGGTAATAAAATTAGTACAAAGGTTCAATATACTTAACATAAATCACTATCACTACATAGTATAAAACAAAGTCGCTTTTTCTGTCCCTATATTCCTTTGTATGCTTAAATCTTTAAAACTACGCAACGGATTTTCATGCGGTTTTTTTTAATAGATAGAGTGATTCAAGCGGAAGGTTTTTATGCCCATGCCAAGCCGGGGCGGGTCGCTAGTAAAAAATAAAATAAAAAAGCATAAACAAATAAGTTAAAAATATAACGAAGCGCTAGCTAATGTAGGTGCGTCTAAAGTTTATGAATTTAATTTGATATTATAACAACTTTTTCGTCGACCAACTTTTTTCTTAAAATAGTAATGTAATGAAAATTCATGCGTTACCCGCAGCATGCTGTGCTGAAGACTGTTTGTAGACATCTGAAAAGAGTTTTGTCATCAGGCGACATTGTAGACAAAAATATGTATTGCAATCAGCCACGAATCTAAACTAACATAATTAAAGTTTGTTTATTTGAATGCTTACGTACAGTTACAGAACGACTGCTCGGATGTGTAAAATTATTTCTGCATATGATAGCCTGATTCTTTAGCTATAGTTAAACACAACCGTGGAGAACAGCTAGTCTTCAATATAATTAGAAGGGGGGGGGTGTAAGACAGATTCAGGGCACAAAAGGTACAAGTGCTACAACATTTTAAAAGTTAATCTGTATGCTTAGTGCGAGTTGCAAAATTCTAATCGAATTACTTTACCATCACGTGTATCGAGTATACGCCGTGAGAAGTGAGAAGTCGATACGCTTGAGTGCGAGCTTAAAAAATGAAGACGATTCGATAGGCGTTTCCTCACCGTGACAAGTGAGAGATTTTACGTGCATGTTGGTAGCATCGAGGCGTCCAATGCATAAACCAGTCGAAATAAAAAGCTACATTCGACAAAGTAGTCATTGAATGTGATTACCTTTTAAGATTAGTCTAGTTATATTGTAGCTACGTCGTTAGTAGGTACTATGTATGCTGTGGCAACGTTTCATATAGTTTGTAAACTAAGTTGTTTCTTAAGTGGTTTAAGTGTCCTGCGTTTTTGTGTAGTTTTGTGTACAAAGAATAAAATCCAAGTTCAAAACCATTCTTGATGAAGACCAGCCCATAGCAATTTGAAATGATGATAACATTAGGTGTAAATAGAACAGTAAGTGTAAAGACAAGGTCAAATCATATATTATATTCAGCCGTGTTAGTGAATTAAAATAATATGTGTATTAATGGAGTTCTATAGGTAAGTACTTATATATTTGTAGACACAAATAAAAAAGAAAGTGCCTCTTCACGAATATTACAAATAGTAGACAACTCTTCTTGTTCCTAATGAACAAGAAGAGTTGTCTACAAAATTACGCGACTGCGTTATTTAATTATTAGATATCACAATATCTTGTCTTTAATGTTTAGATTATAATTGGTTATGGAAAAGTTAAATAAAGTCTTGTTTCAATCATAAATAGTAGTAAGAATAGATAATCGAAGGGTCTCACCGGCGAATTTGGAGTGAAAACTTTTACTTTATCGAGCGTGAGAAGTTAACTATTCGAACTGTCAAGTACATGTCAATACACATCTCGCACTCGCAAATCACTCGTTAACGCGCTCACTTGTCGAGCGTCGCTGTTAATTGTTCACGCTCGTTCGTGACAACGTTAACTTATGAACTCGCACTCGCAACTTTTATTTTAATCCGTTCCCACTAGATGGCGTTGATTCGATGCCATACAAATCTGAGTTAACTCTAACGCGATCGAATGCGAATAAAAACTCGCACTAAGCACACTGATGTATTTGTTTCTTTGTAATAACTTTATTGTATAAAAAATATTATATAAACATAGAAAGTTGAATTTTTAAATAATTAAGTTTTTTTGCATGTCGCACAAGTATTTCTACCAATCATAGCGCGCCATTTGACAGACCCATCCGCTATTGGCGCCGCGTTTCGATGAGCGAGATGGCATGAATCCCGTTGTTTTTAGATTTTAAATCTTAAGTAGTAACAATAAGTTTGTTATTTCATTGCTGTTCTCATTCAATTTTAGTTGGCGGTGGCTGTAGGTGGTGCTATTGTGTGACTTATGATCATTTTCAAAACTTTCTTATCCCATCACGTTTCTACCTAGGTTCGAAAAAAAAACTTATGGTAGTACAGTTTTAAAACTTTTTTTGTTTTCTTTTTTCTTTTTTTGTCCGATTTTTTAACATCTGTTCAAGGTACGAATAAATCTGGCTGATTGCAATCTTGTACTTCGACAGTAATCAAATGTGTCAAATGATTAATCAATATTCCCTTGTATTTCTCACCTGTCCTAGTCAAGACCTTAAAAAACATAATAATCTTAATGCAAAGTTGAGAAAGTGTTTAATCAGCAGTGGTTACACTATAATGCTATGAAATTATGATTATTCTGTCAAATGTTGAAGACTCTGTCACATGCATGTGAATACTTATCTTTCCTTAAATCTAACCATATGCTCCCATTTTTTCCCCTAGCTGTATGTGTCCCACTGCTAGGCAAAAGCCTCCCCTCTTTTCTTCCATGCATCCCTGACCTGTGCTACTTTTCCCCAATCCTTTTCAAAGACCCTTAAGTCATCTAATCATCTTTTTCTTGGACTTCCTATATATTATACCTTATACCCATCTGTTGAGACCCAAGTTGTTAATTTGACGCATGGGGCACGTGACCCGCCCAATTCCACTTCAGATTTTTCCCTACAAATGAATTCAGATATGCTTCCATTGCCTAAGAAAAATAAATTTGTACTTTTTCATGCTATTTTATAGGTGGCGCTACAAGGATTGAAAAATTTCCATTTAATTAAGATCCCGTTTATTAAATCCAAAAACGGATTTAGTGCTACGCTTATGACACGCTCAAGGTGTAAATAGTCTATGGTGACCGTATGCTTGACCGTCAACTTAATTGTATAAAAAAAAACTTACATGAGGAGCCGAGCGGTAGAATCTTGCCAAGACAGAGCGGCCGGTTGCCGTACGGGTCCCGGACGGCGTAAATTTTGTCCTTCAGCATTATCACCAACGAGTAACTTAGAGGCGCCAGCCTGGTGACGAAATAACAATAGTACATTACTGTCGAGGCCAGAAATGAATCCATTTACGGCCGAATTACATTGCAAAGCGCAGCACGACGTAAAAGCAAGACGTAAATTGCAATTTCGGCCGAGGCTTTTATAGTACTTTACTTTCTTTGAAATCCTCTTGAGACGAAACAACATCGTATCAAATTTTAAAATGGCGTCAACAATAAGCCAGCATTCGCTGGTGCGTGTTCCTTTTTCAACCTTTTCGAAACGTTCATATATATTTTATAACGATAAAAGAACTAATGGTTAGTACCAACCTAACAAGTGTCCAGCAATTTCCATTAACAAACCGCTAGAATCGTTTTTTTTTTGGTTGGCTGGCCAGAATGAAACTATAAAACTAATGTATGGAAACGTGTACATTAAAAATTCTCCATTAGCGGCCGGCAATGTTTTTTTTAATTACATTGTTGCCTTAGGCCAGGAATGAGTTTGACTTATAGTTTTTTTTAAGTAATGAAGCTATTTCCGAGCAAGAGGAAGTAAATATTATTAAAACCTATTATTCATAATTTAAATTCTTCTTAATCAATCACCGCTGACTAGCGCTATTCGCATAACAAGATATGCGAAGAAGCATAGACTTTGATTTATTCACCTGTTCGATTTAGGGAGTCAAGTCTAAAAGTTGTTTTGATACGTCAAATGAATTATTTCAATATATTTTTTTCAATACTGTCAAATAAAATTCGTCATGTAATATTTCTGATTGGAAAAGTCAACGAGAATTTCTCAAGCCTATTGGTAGTTTTAATTCGCCAAATATTTCGATGTTTCGATTCGTCAAGCCAATTTTTAGTAATCATTTGTCAAATCTAAGTATTATTTACATACAAAAACTAAATACTTACCTCATAAGGTTATTGATCCTAGCTGGCCAGTCAGGACCGTTGGTCTCGCCTTCAGGGGGATTCAGACACAGCGCTTGTGTGATCAGCTCTGAATCTGAATGGGTGGATAATCCCACACCACGACCTAACACCTGGAATACATAAAGATTATTTATTGCCCACTAGGGCCGTTGGTCCTGGCTGCTACCGGTAGATGGCAGTCGTTAGGCTATCTCAGATGCCTTTAGGCAGCCCGAAAAATCTGACAGTGTTGGCCACTAACACACCCGGGTCATGTTCCTGTTGGTCTGGTTTCCCTGTAAAAAGGGTTACGGAGGTCAGACGGCAGCCGCTCCATTGTAATAACCAGTTCCGCCAA
Organism: Apomyelois bistriatella; assembly: GCA_947044815.1. Taxonomy (NCBI): domain Eukaryota; kingdom Metazoa; phylum Arthropoda; class Insecta; order Lepidoptera; family Pyralidae; genus Apomyelois; species Apomyelois bistriatella. The sequence continues at coordinate 14,191,637 of OX345691.1, forward strand.
ATCAGGATCATGATTAATAGCTTACCATGAGCTCTGAAGCGAAAGCTGAAGATGTAACCGGGAAACACGGCTGCCATCTGGTAAGTCGTTAAAAGAACCACGTCAGAGGCCGAAGGGCGGTTCCGAAGAACTCGGACACCACGGTGCGCATGGTCGATTGACCGTGTAACCTACACGACATGATGAATATACGATTGTCTCACCATTTTTCTAAGACTGCTGCAGTTGACCAGCTCTCCATTGTGAGCTACTGCTAACGCGCCATGCGCCGTATGGACCACGAACGGCTGACAATTGACCTCCTCTGATGCTGCAGACGTTGAGTACCTGTAGTAATTAAAAAATAAAATGATTTAGAAATGAATAGCAGTGTTTATGGGATACTAGCTTTCGCTCGCGTGAATTTCCCTCGGGAACAGTGTTTTTTCCGGGATGAAAGGTACTCTATGTCCTTCTCAATACTCTAGCTACATGTATGCTAAATTTCACGAATATTGGCTCAGTATATAGGGTGTGAAGAGTAACAAACCAATATACAATCTCACTTTCGCATTTATAATATTAGTTGGGATTTAGAAATGAGTAGCAGTGTTTATGGAATTCCTCTCGCCAGTCGGCTCATTGGGCTTCCAAGTCTCTGCAATCTGCATACTTCATCTCTCCAGCGATTCCTGGAACGACCCACCCGTCGTTTTTACCCGACTACGGCGAAAGGGTAATGATTATGGCACGATGGCCGACCACGGCTTTACCATGACCATTTTTGTACCTAGGCATTTCTGGATTTCTATCTCAATTACCTCCTTGTTTCATCTTTTTTAGATACCACGTAGTCGGGTTTTAGTTTTTTAACTTAATCCTTACTACCAATAAAGGGTCTTAAAACCCTCTTGACCTGAGCGGGGATCGAACCCGGGATGCTTGGCAACAGTAGGCATGTTGACCACCAGGCTACAGGGGTCGTCAATGACTTTGTTAAATGTAATTCAATTCAATGTGTCTCATAAAATCTTCGTATCAAATCTGATGTAACGAGGAAAAAATATGGTAAATACCTAACATTTATCTCGTATCTACCCTTGGGCTCATTATCATAGGACAGGGTTCATAGTAATGCCATCTGGGAGCGAGATAAGATTCAGTCACTCCCGCGCACATTACTGTTTTATCAGTACCTCTAGTATGAGATTTTATAAACGACTAGCGACCCGCTCCGGCTTCGCATGGGCATAAAAACCTTCCTCTTGAATAACTCTATCTGAAAAAAAAACCGCATCAACATTCGTTCGGTAGTTTTAAAGATTTAAGCATACATCCATACTAATATTATAAATGCGAAAGTCTGTCTGTCTGTCTGTCTGTCACCTCTTCACGGCTAAACTGCTGGACCGATTGTGATGAAATTTGGTAGGGATGTAGTTAACGACCTGATGTCAAACATAGGCTACTTTTGGGCGCGATATAACCGAGTCCCGCGCGGGCGGAGCCGCGGGCAACAGCTAGTAGGGATATAAGGACAGATAAGCGACTTTGTTTTATACTATGTAGTGAAGACGCTAGCGACGACGTTAGAATTTTGATATGGAATTTTTTAGTCGTCTCACTATCTGCCAGGGGCGCTGTTCAGGTTTAATGTACAAAATCGCTAACGCAGTCGCTAGCGTTTATAAAATCTCATACTAGGAGTACTGTAGTGGTAAACATTTACCCGAATTACTTTTGGCCACGATATTAAAGCATAGCAATCACAGATAGCAATTGATGTCGTATTTTTATATCGATACGTTTGAATGTTCACTGGCAAAAAAAATATTTTCTGACAATCAGGTTTTTTTAGGTGTAATTGTCAAGACTATTATTGTTATATATTTCTTTATTTCTTTTTAGTCTAGTCAAAAACTTTAAGTGATTTGTAAAGTCCATTAAGGCTACGTGAAGCTTTGGACTTGGAAAACTTTTGACAGCAATTTGCCGCCAAAAACTCCGACAATCAGGTATACCAACAACAAAAAACGACAACGGTACTTAGATGGCAGTCGTTAGGCTACGTCAGATGCATTTAGGCAGCCTGAAAAATCTGATAGTGTTGGCCACTAACACACCCAGGTCATGTTCCTGTGGGTCTGGTTTCCCAGTAAAAAGAGTTACGGAGGTCAGACGGCAGTCGCTCCATTGTAATAACCAGTTCCGCCAAATCAAGACCATGATTAATATCGTACCCTGTGCTCTGAAGCGTAAGCTGAATATGCAACCGGGAAACACGCTCGGACGAAGTAGAATCAGGTATACCAACCTCGTGTGTCCAATGCCCAGGTTTCCTTTGAGCTTCTTCATGCCTTCATCGTTGAATATGTTGTTTATAAGGCCCATGCCTTTGTGTGTGTTGAAGGTGCGCGCGCTCTTGCCCTCTGACGTCACAATACCCGCTGATTCTTGACCTCTGCCAAATAAAAACTTTTTTAAGCCATAACCATTTCTTTACTAGTTTTAATCTGCGGTCTCACTCGCTATATATGTTTATAAAATGCCCTGCGGGAAACAACAGACGTGATGATATATAAGGTGGACTCAAATCAACGGCAAATATTTTGAGGGTAGATTCAGACCACTATACTGAACAACTTTTCCAAATAAACTTATATCAAAATATGATTTTTTTTTTTCACTCTCCATACTTAAACAGATTCTCAATTTGAGTGTGAATTATTAAGACACGATTTTTTAAAGTATTTTGTTTAATAAGTTATCAGATTAGAATTACAGTGTCGATAGATGGTATTAATATGTCTCAGTACGGGGAGGACTTTTAGTACCTACTAAAAATCGGCACGTTTCTTTGTCTGCCACTTCCATGCTGGTCTGGGAGAAAAAGAAAAACATAGAATGTACCAGCTGCTTCTCTTCCCGCGCAAGCCGTAAAAGTCGTCTGAGGGAATCGCCGAATGGGGAAATCATGACATAGGCGATGTGGCTAGCAACCCATCACTATTGATTTCCTGTTTCAACTACTATTATGCTAAACGTGGCCTAAGGTCTTATGACCCTAGGCTCTGTCTACCCCGCATGGGATAAAGGCGTGATTATATGTATGTATGTATGTACGTTTCTTTGTATATCAGTTGAATATCTGTACTATTACAGTATTTTATAATCTGTAATATCCAGTACCTGTGTTGTAACGCCACGAGTCCCAAACATATGACCTGCGCGATGTCGACCTGTGTCGGCCAGTCTCCTGTGCCGATCGCTCCGAAAACGCCGCATTCGTGTGTTAAACCTGCGTACAATATTTATTTATTTAACCTTTGTTGCACGAAACTATTGTTCAATTAAACTATTGTTATGTATTACTAGCTGTTCCCCGCGGTTTCACTTGCCATTAGTGTCTACATACGATAGTCTATAACCTTCCCCAAGAATCAGGCTATCATATACAAAAATAAATTTATTTCTTCAAATTCTTTTTTCTCTGGGTCCGGTAATATTTGTGTTTCTCAATATTTACTTGTTAACTATATTACTGTTATACGTTATTACCACAAATTATATATTTACTACTACTATTTACAAATTTTATGTACAAGAATAAACGAAAAAATAAAATAAAAATAAAATATTTTAAAATTCTAATGCTTCGTCCTCTTGCCCGTGAAGCATAGTAGCAAGAACACTGGCTGCGTTCCCCCTCTGGATAGCTATGCTAATCCTTTGGGCGAAGAAGCAGCCAGCCCTCTTTTCACCAGCGGCGGCGATCAGTCGCGGAGAGATCTTTTTGAAAAGATAATTGTTAACTAGATTAAATTGGTTATTTTAGCTCGTATCTCAAAAACGGCCAGACCAATTTTCATGTTTTTGAACGGCCTCATATAGAGCAATCAATAATTATTATCGGAACATATTATCAATCATAGCAACAAGAGCCAAATCTGATAATTATTACGTTCACAAGTAAAGATCAAGACCGTTCAAATATGACCCTTGGTTACCATAACTTTTATGCGAATTTTGATATAGTATAAAAACGATAAACACGTGTTTGGTAGCCACGCGATATCACATATCACACGACGGTTTTCGATTGACCTTTTATGTTTCATCACATTACAAATATTTCAACTTAGTTTAATGTAAATAAGGAAAATGACCTAATGATTTGGCGACGCAAGCGCACAGCAGAATCTACTAACGCCCACCAATAGATGGCGGAAAATGCAAAAACGAATCGCGTACAAGACGGCCTAATTAGAATAATCGCGCTAGCCTTCTCTCTCGTCTCAACCGATAGGAGATATAGGTATTACATACCAACCGAAGAGAGGACATGGCTATCTCTTAACCGTCTGGGGGGCTACTACCGTCTCTTAAGGTGTTAACCTCGGTGAACACAAGCGCCACCATCATTTAAAAATCATTATTCACTGAAAACACAAGTTATTAAAAATCCATGTTATGTAATTAAGGGTAAATATTGCTAAAAACGGCCACTTTTAGCAGTTTTGCAATTTGAAACTATATGGAACTACAATTTAATAATTTAATATGTTTAAAATTAACTTCAGAACGGATTTTGATAACTTGTGTTTTCAGTGAATAATGATTTTTAAACGGTAGTGGCGCTAGTGTTCACCGACGTATCACCTTAAAACCATGCAAGATCCAGTGAGTACGGGGGATGTCGCCTAACATCATGTATTGCGCTGTCTCGCTTACTCACTGGAACTTGCATGGTTTTTAGAGATGATAATAAGCCACCTTAGCACCCAGGTTCGCCGCTGCAAACGAAACCTGCACAAATGGTAGAATTCAGACAGCCTACAATATCAGTGCGGAGAGCCAGTACAAACAATGCCCTTCCTTTAGTCGTGTCACACTCACCTGACTCCACCGCGCCTCTGCCGAATCGTTTGCTTTTGATCTTGACTTCCTGAGTCCGCTCCTGGTCGCAGCGACAACTGCCCGTGTCCTCACAGTTTAGCCTGTCCATGGTTTCGTTGTTCTGTGACGTGCAAGATGGTCCCGGTGGACCGTCCATGTTTGATCTGAAATTAAGAGTATACTTGAATGGGAGTTACCGCTTATGAATTTTCCGCTAGAGGCGCTAGTGTAGCTAGAGTGGTATGAAATGTTAAATGACAGTCTTTTTAGTCGAGACTTGTTTAAAATAGTTTTACTAATTAGACTAATTATATTAAATGTGTTCCAAAGATGTGCCCCATTTATATCTTATAGTTATTTCCTGGAGATTCACTTCCATTAGATTTCCTTTTTGCTCCTCACTAGCTGTTCTCATGGCTTCGCCCACATAGTATTGCTAGTATATTCGTCATAATAATGTACCTTATGAAGGGTAAAAGATTTTTAAATTTTAAAACCAAGACGTATTCCCGGTCTTTTCAAGGCTAGAGTGAATAGGCTATTAATGTGCCAGCGAGCTCCATCTTAGGCCACATCTGCATTTAACATCAGGTGGGATCGTGGTCGCCGGACAATATGAATAAAAAAAAAAAGAATATTATATCTATGAACGTTTCCCAAATACTCCTATAGATAGAGTGTAAATAAATGAGACCTTGATTACAATTTACAGATCTGTCTTTCAATTGCTTCCTCTTTACTACCACGCGTATTATAATAAATCTATTTACTAATATAATAAAACTGAAGTTTGTTTGTTTGTTCAAAAATGATTTCACACGCCCGTGATATGTACATATGTATTTATGCCTAGTGTCCACCTCAAGAATAAGGCTATTAAATGCTTAAAAAAATACCTATTGTTAAGAATTAAAAGTAAAAGATTTATATGGCCACTAAAACAATTTATAAAAAATAAATCTTCGTATAACGTTCCTGGTTTAAATATTTTTCTCTGTATTGTATTATTCCCGCTATTTTGCCATGTAAAAATATTTATAAGTATAATAAACAGTTTTTATATAATTTGCCATTAAGTACATATTGTTTTATTGACGTCCAATAGTGTTAAAGTCAAATATTTTAAATCCGTGTAAGTAGTTTTAGTACTTAGTAAATAGTTATAGTTACTTAGTAGTTTCAGAGTTAAAAGCCTCGAATCAAAAAACTAGGCTTCATTAAGGGCTCATTCTTTCTCAAACACCGTTTTTAAATAGGAATCAGTATTAAACAGTCGTAAAATTTTGAATAAAATTATATGTTTTTAGTTGAGGATCTAGCAGAGCGAAATTCGCTTACAGTAACTACAGTAGGTAAAATACTGATGTGGAATTGGTGAAAACCCAGAGTTTACTGACCTCGAAAATCTCACTGCAAACGATTGCTATTTGCTTTCAATATGCACGTTTATTCACTTCAAAAGTCTAGTGTAGAAATTAATTTAGCGTTGTTGTAAGCAGTTTCTTGATAAGCCCGCGGGGTGCGAATGTAAACTAAACGTGTCTTCCATTGAGTTATCAATATAAGCGGACGTATTGTACATTTTTAATAGTCCAGCTGACTGATAAAGGAACAAAACAAAGCCTAATATTTTTAACGATTAGAGTAACTATTAATCTATACGCTATATATATAGACTATCTATATCCATACTCCATACTAATATTATAAATGCGAAAGTCTGTCTGTCTGTCTGTCTGTCTGTCACCTCTTCACGGCTAAACTACTGGACCGATTGTGATGAAATTTAGTAGGGATGTAGTTAACGACCTGAGGTCAAACATAGGCTACTTTTGGGCGCGATATAACCGAGTCCCACGCGGGGCGAAGCCGCGGGGAACAGCTAGTATCTATATATATAGACGCTAGGCTAATGTGACGAGACGACTCTTAAAAAATCAGAAAAGCGCGAGTCCGATTCGCGTACCAAAGGTTTTGCACCAGCAGCGGGTAGAAATAATTACTAAATTACGAAAAATATAAAGGCTTTTTTTAGTATTAGAAAACATCTGTAAAAATTAATAGCGCTTGTATGTAAACATAGACGAGTGATTGCGTTACGAAACGTAACCTGTATCAAAAAAAAAATTGTAATTTTTATTCACGTTAATTGCACGTTGTGCTGGTTTGATTGCGCGCGCTCTACTATACGCAAATAAACATTGTTAGATACGCACTCTAACGTTTTACGTAGAATGTATTAAATCGATTTGATATCAACTTGTTTTCAAACTGGACAATTGACGTAATAGGAGTAAGAGAATAATATTGTTATAAATAATAAGACGTTACAAGATGTCATAGTAATAGCTACTTCGTTCGAGTCATTACACAATAATATATTGTTCTTATCGGTCATTCAGTTGTAGTTTTCCTCCAGATATACGTATAATCCTCAGAAATAATAGGGACTAAATTGACTAATGTCCATATCAAAAGAAGAGGAGGGCGACTTAATTGACATTCATTCATTAATTTATATAATACTCGAAGGTATATCGGCCTCGGCCTAAGTTCCCTTATGTTTCTTATTCGTCCGAGCGTGTTTCCCGGTTGCATCTTCAGCTTACGCTTCAAAGCCCAGGGTACGGTATTAATCATGGTCCTGATTTGGCAGTACTGGTGATTACAATAAAGCGACTGCTGTCTGACCTCCGTAACGCTTTTTCCAGGGAAAGTAAGTAGACCAAGGAACATGATTCGGGTGTGTTAGTGGCCAACCGATTTTTCAGGCTGTTTAAAGGCATTTGACATAGCCTAACGACTGCCATCTGTCGATAACAACCGATACCAACGCCTTAACGTGCCTTCCTAAGCACGGAGGAGCTTATGGAAAGTATTATAGGGTAACATGGAATACAATACGTTGTTCCTATCCACCCTAAGGTTGGCTGGAAGAAAAGTAATTATATCTATCTATCTAGCTACAAGTCCATCAGGCGGGCAAAACCGCGGTGCAGTGCAGAGATAGTAAACCAATGTGAAACATTATACCCACATGGAAACTAGATCTTTGTGTATTGCTTCTCTCACAACTAGTATCTATTTCCTACTTTCCAGTTTTGTTGCGTAAGTAAGTACCAATGACTGGTAGTGAACCCATAGTAGTTAGTGAACCAGTGTTCTGTGTCCAGGGGCGGTACCACAAGGGATGACGAGAAAATTTTATTTATACATACATACACATACATATATCACGACTTTATCCCATACGGGGTAGACAGAGCCTAGAGCCATAAGACCTTACGCCACGTTTAGCATAATGGTGGTTGAAACAGAAAATCAATAGTGATGGATTGCTAGCCGCATCGCCTATGTCATGATTTCCCCATTCGCCGATTCAGACGACTTTTACGGCTTGCGCGGGAAGAGAAGCAGCTGGTACATTCCATGTTTTTCTTTTTCTCCCAGACCAGCATGGAATAAAAAATGTTTGATCGTTTTCAGTAATGTTTTAAATGCTCTTTTTCTGTTCAATAAAAGCAATGATAAAAATAAACAGATATACGATTACGTAGACTGTCAAGTCAATCGAAGGACCGGCGAAAAATTAGTAACCCTATTTAAATAAAAAAGAAAATATAGAAACTAATAGGAATTTTTCATTTTTGCGAAGAGAAAAATAAACTCTTATTTTGTCAATATAAAACGTGACAAATAAAAACAAACGATTACGTATTAAGAAACAAAATATTATGCTTGTAGATAGATAGTGACAGTTGAAACTTGCTGGTGGCATGTCGTCATCCGCGGAGGGGGGTCAACTATCAGCTGACATTTGGGTACATTTCCACCAGGGCGCCCCGAGCCGTACAAACACCGATAACTAACAGTTATTGCTCCCAGTTTATTCATGTAATAATCTTGACAGATTGCCAATAGCTATTTTTAGATATTATTGTTATTAATTTTTTTTTATACTATCAAAGTCATCATTTTGTGTGAGTTAATTGACCATGCACACACTGGTGTCAGAGTTCTTCGGAACCGCCTCTCGGCCTCTTGACGTGTTTTTTTAACGACTACCAGATGGCAGTCGGGACCAACGGCTTAACGTGCCTTGGCTGGTAAGTATGCTATTTGTAGACAAAGTATGCTTTTTGTAGACAAAGTATGCTATTTGTAGATAAAGTATGCTTTTTGTAGACAAAGTATGCTTTTTGTAGACAACGTATGCTATTTGTAGACAAAGTATGCTATTTGTAGATAAAGTATGCTTTTTGTAGACAAAGTATGCTATTTGTAGATAAAGTACGCTTTTTGTAGACAAGGTATGCTATTTTTAGGGAGATCAAGAGGAGCCAAGCAAATACAGCGCCTCCGAGATTCGGCTCGTATAACCGAAAAGTTGGTAGAGCCATGGCAGGTGCAGGTTTAAGATGTCTCTCATATTGTTATTGACTTAGCGAGTGTCCTACTAACTTTTGGACAATGACGAAAGCGGCCAAACTCAATAATAATTGACGTATGATAAAAATATCTTCACAACAATTCTTAAATAAACATCTTAGATAAACATTATGATACACATACGAAATTCCAACAATATTTTCGTCAGCATTATGGAGCGATTAAATGAGGACAGGGTATGTCGTGGAATGCTAAAATTACTATCAGCGTTTCGCGGTTTTACTCGTCCGTTGTATGGCGCCTAACATAATGGGTAACCGACCCAGCAGTGCCCTGCACACAATGCTATCAGAGTTTTTCATTCTCCTATCGGCCTTTGACGTGGTTCTCATAACGACCGCTAGATGGCAGCTGGGAGCAATGGCTTGACGTGCCTTCCGAAGCACGAAATCATCTTTAATATCAGACAATCAGGTGATTCAACAACAAAGCATGCTTCTCGGGGCAATCGAACCCACGACCTCCGGGTTTTCAGTCGAAAGCCTTACCACCGCTACACAGAAGCAGTTTATAATAGGGTTTCATAATGCAAAAAGAATTTTCATTTCAAATCAAGTTTCGACCAGTAGTGACAACATATCAGATTAGATTTTTTTTTTAATTTTTAGATTTCCTTGAGAAAATTGAGTTATCAACACGACGAAGAAGAAAACCTATGACCATGACCGTGACATAGCAGACAAGCTGCAGGAATGTCCTGCAGCTTGTGGTTTTATTATGGTTTATGCCAACCGGCCAGTTACTACAGAATAAGTGTGCCATGCCGCCTCCTCCATGCCCTGGTAGAAAGAGCACTCTCAAAAGTACTAGCTTGTCTTTGTAATAGAAGAGATACATGTCAAGGATGCACAAGACTGAGAAACAGACAAGAGAGAGCAAGAAAGCGGAATCTGGTCTCCGATGCCACAAGAAAAATGCTAACATTAGAATGAGAGGAGTTTATACAAAATGATAGATGTACTAACCAAAGATAACTTTATGATTGTGTGTGTGAAGGTTTAATGGTGTGAAAAGTGTTTTAAATTTCATACATAAAAAAGACAAGTTCCTATTCAACCTATGAATCTACACTTTTGAAACAAGCCATCTTTTAAATTTTTAATGCTGGAATTAAGCTTCATTTAAAAAATCCAAGTCATATTCCATAGATTAAAAAAGAAATCCGCGCGCGATTCCACACATTTAAGAACTTTGTAATATGAAAATCTAAATCTGGTTTCGGCGGTACAGTGTGCCAGGTCAGCTAGAAATGGTATAATAACTACATGTAATGCATATTTTTTATAACCAATGATTCATCATCATCATTTCGTGTAGGCGTCACGGTCAGTCGACCATGCACACCCTGATGTCACGTCGTAATAAAGTATAAGAATACGACTTTCTTTGGAACCGTCATCTGCCTCTGACGTCGTTCCTTTAAAGACTGCCAGATGGCAGCCGGGACCAATGACCAATGATTGTAGTTATAGGTTCCAATATCGCAGCTAGCATACAAACATATCCATGTTTGTCTACAAACAACCTTAAAAAATGTTTCACTCATTGCAATGGAAAACACTGCTAACTTGTTGGCCATAATGATGTTATTATGACATTTATATGATCATATTTGTCTTGCCACTCGGACTAACTAAACTGACCAATTGAAACTATATATATGTGATAACATACATATACATATATATGTGATAACATGTGTTCTATAGTTACATCAGTTTATAGCTGAAGAATCAAGACCTTTGGATCTCCTTATTTGACCTATAACGACAGGGATGGATGGAGATAGTCTATTAAGTTAGATAGGTACCATAAGTGTTATGTACATACTTAAGATTTTGACAAAACAATAGTAATATAGATAGATATACTCTGCATTGTACCATTAACATACAAATTATACATGTTGATACAAATACAAACAACTTGTACAAATTCAATTGTAAATGTCTATTTTGTTTGGATTCTGCAAGCTTTAGTTAAAGGCTAAAATTAGTCTGTATGCATTTCAGAAGTTATATCTCATGAACCATAACAGACAGGATTCCACTAGAAACATATCACCTATTCATTAAGTATTGTCTATAACAAATAATAGAATTTGAATTGAAGTTAAATGGGTGTCAAGATACCATTCAAAAAAGTGTTTTGATCATTCATTTAATTTGATGTAGGTATCTCACCATAATTGTGTGTACCTATAGATTCTGCAAAATAATTATATTTCTGATAAATAAGACTTAATTTGAACTCACAACTCATAGACAGAATTTGAACAAGATGATACTTAGGTAGGTACCAGTAAGTACCAAACCGAAGCCTTTCAAGCATTGGTGAACGAGAATCGCGCTTGACTGTTTCTATTTGTATATAACCTAATTGTAAATTAAGAATAAACAACTTGAGGCGTGCAAAAAGACGGAATGTTTAACATAGAAACAGAAAAGTTTAGTTTCATTGAAAATAAAATACTTACATACCGAGAAATAAAGTTACTTTCTTTCGTATTTTGACGGATCAGCAAGAGAGAAAGTTAGGTATACGCATTATTTTGCAAATCTTGTAGTTTGTTGAATGTTACACTCGCGAAAAATATACAAATATACTAAAAGTAAAACTTAATACCTATTTAAAGTAATAAACATTCACAGATCTTAAAATTTCACAAGTCAAAACCATGTGGGTTGTCATAACCTACTAAATAAAATAGACACCTGATAAAGCACACAACACAGAAAATCGTCTACAATTTATTTTAGTAGTATTATAACTATGGTATCAGTCAGCTGGCAAAAAGTTGAATGATTTTTTTACAAATAGATTATAAATTAAAAATCCTAGTTCTCACCTGATAATAGTAAGATATTCAACACAAAAACTAACAAATTGTTAACGCAACTGCAGCGAGGAGACAAGTATCAAGAAATAATTACAAACAGGAATAAATTGAATGATCGATCATAAACATGAGTTTAAAATCGTATGTGCGAGTGAAATGGGTATAAACTACAACGCCGAGGTAATTTTGATACATCACTGATATTGAAATTATCTACACTACAGTTCTTGTACTTATAAAATAAATAATTTGGCTCTTGTTGATCTCACTTAGGTCAGTATATCCATACTTCCATATCCATACTTCCATATCCATATCCATACTATCCATATCCATATCCATATCCATATCCATATCCATACTAATATTATAAATGCGAAAGTCTGTCTGTCTGTCTGTCTGTCTGTCTATCTGTCTGTCTGTCTGTCTGTCTGTCTGTCTGTCACCTCTTCACGGCTAAACTGCTGGACCGATTGTGATGAAATTTGGTAGGGATGTAGTTAACGACCTGAGGTCAAACATAGGCTACTTTTGGGCGCGATATAACCGATTCCCACGCGGGCGGAGCCGCGGGGAACAGCTAGTATATATATATATATATATGCATGCATCCCGTTTCCATCCCATCCTAACTATCCCAATCCCAACTAATAATAAAAAGGCGAAAGTGACTTTTTATATTTATTTGTTCATTTTTTTGTTTTTTACCTTTTACGCTCTATCTACTGAACCTATCTTCCTGAAATTACGCTTAGGTACACATAGCTAGGAGTATTAAGATGGACATAGGGTAATTTTCATTCCTGGAAAAAGCACTGTTCCCGAGGGAAATTCACGTGGGCGGAGCCGCGGGTGAAAGCTAGTAGATTTATAATGTTGCCACCACATTTGGCTATTCGCGCCAAAATATTTGACGAATAGGCAAATATTAATGAAATTAGGTTTGATTTTCTGTCTTATGTGCAGCCTCACTATTGATAAATCTATAGGTATATTAATTTTCGCTTGGTAGTCAGCGCGCGGTGACCGTAAGCCACAAACAAACTTCATTTGGTTTAAGAATAACATATATTTTGGCGATTTCTTTTACGTCATATTTGTCGTAAAAGAAATTGGCTCGTTGTTAATAAGAGAATAATAAAATAGTTATAAACAATAATTATCTGGAGGGTTCCCACTAGGACGGGGTTACCATGAGCTATTTAAGCAGGCCCGAAGGGAGTGGAAACGATCGCCTTTACATTATTTTATTATTGAGCCTTCTCGCTAACTCATTAGTTTCAGGCCTAGGTAAAAGACCGACGAAGAGATGGACTTCATAAAAACATACATTTCAAACACATTCTTTATTTTGACTTTGTCGCAGTCCAGTGAGTGAATGACGCACTTTTTTTTCCTTTTTCACCAAAAAAACAGTAACCTAAAAATACTAAGTATTTTTAGCTTACAAATTTTCACAAGTATCAAAACTGTTTGATCGTCATTGAACAAGCTTGTTTGTTATCATCGCGCGCCGGCCGTGTTGTACAAGTACACACGTGGTAAACATCTCCGATGCTAGGTATCGAAACTTTATAAAAGGAGATAAATATACTGTGAATCCGACGCGCGAACCCCACTATCCTCCTGGCCTGTCGAGCTGCCGGACAATAAAACAAACACCAAAAAACATGACTCAACCTAAAGAAGGTAAGCTTGTTTTCTTTATTCCTCCACATTAGGTTGAAAATAGAGTAGATAGGTATCTGGGTTTTTTGGGATCATTTGTTTTTGACAACTGCAATAAACTATTGTAGTAATTAATTTATCACATTTTAGTTGTGCCCTTGAATTAAATAAGTACTCAAAGATTGAATAACAATTTATAACTTGTTGGCTTGATTGAAGTTTTCATTTAACCAACTTTATAATTTATTAATGACGTCACATTATCGCCAACCATGTCGGTCGTCATTGTGTGTGTGTTGCCATAATTGCCATCATATTTGTACTACAAATTACAATAGAAATTTTTTTAGACTTTATTTTGAGATTTCTCCGTTATCCCATATTTATTCCTGTGTTACTTATGTTAGTAGGTACTATTATTCTTTGCTCATCTCTAAATAAACTTATTACCTACCTACTAAGTCCAAAATGAAACCTTTAATAATGTTGTCTACGACATGAGACAATAAAAAATGGGTGTTAATATGACGAGCGAAATCAATCCGAAAAATTTTCTCAAGTCTAAGTCTTGCGCACCCTTTCGTATACTCTAACCAAATACGATAAAAAAGCATGATTAATAATATTATTCTTTTCGCAAAAATATACCATGTCGCGAATCACCCTTACATGTTCCGAATCACCCCATTTGCTACGAATCAACTACATATAGGAGTTGATTCACAACAATTGGGGTGATTCGCAACAACGCATTTGTTGATATTTATATGATTCGCATCGATACAAAACGCTTATCTAGGCGACAACGACTACAACTAGCCTTTGCTAGTTTTTACTTCTCTGCTTAGTAATTTTAATACAAACACATTAATAAATTACTAGGTAGGTTATCTTTTTTGATAACTCTTTTATTGTATTGTTTATGTTTGTAGCACACAGTTACTTAACCGCACTGGATTTAAAATATAAATATCAAAGTCTACAACTGAGTAAAGTTAATTAAACCAAACTGAAACTATATGCATTAACAAATCAATATGAGTATCTAATTTACCATGATTGTCGGCTGTGAACGGTAGAAATAGTAACAAAAGCCAAAAGCTCATAAAACTATTGGACCAAATCTCTAAGCTCATAATCTTATCTAGGTAGTTACATTGCATCCTTCGCAGCCCGGGTGGGTTTACATGCCCGTGGGGCACCACACCACGGCCCATACAATATATAGGCATATAACATTCTTTAAGAGAGATTTTTAAATCTGATCAGTCAGTAGTTCTAAAGGTAAACATCATGCAATAAACAAATCTCTTCGGCTTTATTATATAAGTATAGATTTCCTACAATACAACCGCAATAGTATGGAGATAAATGATTTGTTCTTTACGCTCTAGTGGCTGTCTTGGCCGAAAGGAATTGTTTGTTTAGTATAGGTACCTACTCGGATCGAGTATGAACTAAATAACCATAAAAGAATATCTGAAGACTTTCTTACGAAAATGAAGTCTTTTGCAATAGCTTTACATAATAAAGCTTTAAGTTTATTCGAAACCTTTTCATCCAGTTGGTGGTTACAAGTTGGGTAGCCTCATTATTGAGGGTAAAACCAAACAAGTCTTCGATCTACCTGATGTACCCGGCCACTGCTTGCTGCTCAACAAAGATAGGATCACCGCTGGAGATGGAGTGAAGGCTCACGACTTGGAAGGCAAAGCGGCCATCTCTAACCAGACAAATGCCAAAGTTTTCGAGATTTTGAAGTCCACAGGTTTGTGATATGTTTTCATAACTTGTAATTGAAATTTTTACGACTAGCCAATTGCTTAACATCAACCCCTGACATGGACTTGGGAATGATGTGATCTTTAGTGTTGAGATGTATAAATGTTTTAAAAAAATATTCTCGTCTGTGATTTAAGCATGATGTGATGAGTGAACGGGCGCTTGGTGATGTAACCGGGTCAATCATTTGCTGTGTGAGCGGCTTTTAGATACGAAGGCCATATAAGGGTTAGATCAAGTCATTTAGCGATATCATTATTGAAAATAAGATCATGATGAAAATAAACAACAAGATTAATAGTATGTTTGTTCGTAGATATTACGATGATCGTGTTGACATAATACTGACCTCTCTGAACCTTGATAATTTTAAATCGGTTACATAGTTTGTGTGCAAGGACACACCATGTTACGCAAATTTTGAAATTGAAACCTAATCTTCATGATCTGGCTATGCGAAAAAAATTAACTTATCATAAGTGACTTTACTGATTGAAAGATCTAACATTTCTTGTTAAGTATAAAAAATTCGACTACAATATGCGGGTTTAGTTTCTTTCCTATCACGATATTTGATATTTAAAGAAGAATAGTAGCTCTACTTATTGGGTAACTCATGATAGACGTGTAATAAATTCAAATCCATACTTCCATACTAATATTATAAATGCGAATGTCTGTCTGTTTGTCTGTCTGTCTGTCACCTCTTCACGGCTAAACTGCTGGATCGATTGTGATGAAATTTGGTAGGGATGTAGTTAACGACCTGAGGTCAAACATAGGCTACTTTTGGGCGCGATATAACCGAGCCCCACGCGGGGCGAAGCCGTGGGGATAATTCTGTTAATTCGGAGTTATGGGTTGCAATACAATAGGAGCACATAATAAATCACACACCGTACACCCAAGGACCAAGAACCCAATACCAAAATAAACCCATTTTCAGGCTTGAAAACCGCATACGTCAAGATGGCTTCTCCTACAGCATTCGTTTCCAAGAAATGTGAAATGATTCCAATCGAATGGGTCACACGACGCCTTGCCACAGGATCCTTCCTCAAGAGGAACCCAGGAGTTCCAGAAGGCTTCCGGTTCACTCCACCAAAACAAGAAACCTTTTACAAAGATGACGCTAACCATGATCCGCAATGGTCTGAGGAGCAAATCATCTGTGCCAACTTCAACGTCAATGGACTTGTTATTGGTTTGTATCTTTTTTGTAGTAGGTACTATGTATCTATTAACTATACTAACTGCCCCGATGGTTTAGTCGTTAGCCTTAAGATCTAGAGTTCCCCGGTTCGAATCCCTCTGGATGCATACTTTGTGACAGTTGTTTCTGTTCTGCTTTAGGACAAGAACGATGCATAATAATACTCCCAGTTATCTAGTGGTCATTAAAGGAACCACGTCAGAGCCCGAGTAGTGGCTTCGGAATCCTGGGAACCTGCATGCTTTTGGAACAGTAGAAATAAAGATGCTGGGGACCAACAACAAAACCAAACATGTTTCTCATTTCAGGCCGTGACGAAGTGGATTTTATGCGTAAGGCCACCATCCTAGTTTTCGAAATCTTAGAGAAGGCCTGGGCACTTCGGGATTGTGCACTTATCGACATGAAGATTGAATTCGGAGTCGACTCTGAAGGTAAAAATGTAAATTCTTTTTGTTTTGGTCCAGTTCATTTCAAATGCACGGGTAGCTGTGATGTACGAACGACAACTTTTTTCATTCATGAGGATTGATTTGTTAATAGCGATTTCGCGACTCGATACTTTAGTGCTATGAGATTTAGAAAATCAAATGTTATCCCTGCATCGGTAATTTTTATGGTTGATACAAACAAATGTTTTGCAGGAAACATTCTTTTGGCCGATGTGATCGACTCAGACTCCTGGAGATTATGGCCCTCTGGTGATAAACGACTGATGGTCGACAAACAGGTAAGATAGACTTATGTTGCAAAACGCATAACTTTGAGAAAATTAACGTTTCTTTTAATTTCAAACATATTAGAGAATTTACAGCTAAAAAAAAGAGCTCGGTCGTCGAAAGACACCTACTATACAGTTATTATAAAATCTGTAATAAGCCACTTGCAGTTCGCGTCATATAAAAAGAACGCTGAAGGAGAGCGCAGAGAGTAAGCTTGCACAACACGGGAAGCCAACGAACCAATCGCGTGCGCCGGATGATTCCCGCCCGCACCGCGCTCTCCGCATACAGCAATAAATCGCCTACTGCGCAGCTTAACCACGAGCGTTCATCTTACATGACGCGACCTGTACTAGTCATTAGTTTCCTACATAGAATTACGAAATCACACTATATATTTTATAATCTATGGTTTCCTCCATTACAATTTTATTTATTTATTTATTTTCCTATTTATTTAATTAGGTGTACAGAAACCTCACAACCGTAACTGCCGCCGACTTGGACAATGTGAAGAGGAACTTCGCCTGGATCAAAGACCAGCTCGATCATTTAAAGCCAACTATTCACCATAAAGTTGTCATATTCATGGGCTCCCCGGCCGATCAGGAACACTGCCAGAAGATTGCAAAAGGTAAGGTTTGTTTGAGGTATTTCACTCACAAAGTTATAAATTTTATTGCTTTCGTTTTAGTCCAAAATCTAAGTACCTACCAAAATTATTTAGATTTTTCAATAAACTTAACTAAACTACTAACTAAATTATGTTATTGACTGTATATATAAAATCTATGATCCAATATAGTGGTACCATTTCAAATAGCTTCAACCACTAACCATTCAAGTGTGTAGTAAATTATCTACTTACGGCTACTTACAGTAACAAATCTTTTTCACAGCTGGCCGTGAGTTAGGCTTAGACGTGGACCTGCGCGTGACGTCAGCACACAAGGCCACGGAAGAGACGCTGCAAATCATGCAGCAGTACGAAGACACGCACGGAGCACTTGTCTTCATTGCAGTGGCGGGCCGCTCTAATGGACTCGGGCCAGTATTGTCAGGGAATACTTCTTACCCCGTCATCAACTGCCCGCCGCCTTCTGATAAACTAGTCCAGGTAATAGTTCAGAGAGTAACTTGCTTGGCCAATAAACCTTGATTCCATTCATGATGTTCCAGTGATGACAGATATTCTAATTTTCCTTATAGATATTTATTAAGACGATTGTACCTCCGATTCGAGGCTACATAGCCTCTAATCAGAGGTACAATCGTCTCACAACAATCATTCAATTTCAGGATATCTGGTCCTCGCTATCTGTGCCATCTGGTCTCGGCTGCGCAACAGTCATTTACCCAGACAGCGCTGCTCTGATGGCCGCCCAGATCATTGGACTCCAAGACTACCTTGTCTGGGCCCGCCTCAGGGTAAAACAACTCGACATGGCTTCCACCTTGCGTCAGGCTGACAAGAAACTAAGAAATCTCAAAGTTTAAACTCACATTATAAAAATAAATATTAGTGATATGTTAAATGTTTGCACTAGTATTGATTTACGTTTACATAATTTTTTATATGCTGTTTCCTTGTTCTGTGTTTACTTTGTATTGTGTAAAGCAGTATTTTAAGATTGATAGATGATACGCAATCACATTCCGAATTTTCATGAACTGAAAAATGTGTAATAAGGTGATATAAGTGCCTTTATTTTTATATGATAAGGCCTTGTATATTGTTTTAATTAAAGTTACATATTATATTTTACTATAGTTTTATTTTAATCTTTTACACAAGACAGACAGCGTACCTGGGTATGCACAAAGAGGATATAATCACTATTGAATGCATGCATACCAAATCTGTAAAGGCACCGGTACACCGGTTTGGGAGGTATTTTATAATCTTCAATCAATCAGACACCTAATTAATTTGTGTGATAGATATTATATGAGTAAATGCAATTGACAAAGAGATAAAACTTATTGGGTCGCTTTATTTAGCCATTAAATCAAATTGAACAAGTTTCTTTCTTGCAATTTCAATTAAACTATAAGATATTTATATGAAAAATTAAGTTTTATATTTCTTACAAACGCATGGTCAAAATTTTGATATGTCTATTTTTTGTAAAAAAAAAATAGTATACTTAGTTGCTATTCACCCCGCTTTTTTTTACTTGTATACAAATTACAAACACAAAACTTCCTTAAGATCACAGGGGCAGTACAGACGTACTTATCTATCTCATTCATTAAATAAATAAGTATCCCATTATAGTAATATATAATAATATAGGCAAAAGTTTGTATGTTTGTTACTTTTCCAAGTTTCGATGGCACTTTATAAAGTAGATATCGCTGCTGTGTATGGTGAAGGTAACACCGCGGGGTGCAGCTAGTGAGGTATATAAATTGCCTGGCATCGCGACTTCATATTCAAGTATCCTATGGCTATACGGCCTTCATGCCCGTCTTAGTAGCCAGCCGTAGATGAGCTAGGCGCAGCATTGCGCCCATGTTTTCTTAAAATCATGGCAACACAGGCAGGAAGTTGACATTGTGTAGTGTCAATGTCAAAGTCAAAACAGGCTAACTAAACAAATGTTTGCAATTTTGCAGTCTAGTCGTGTTTCTGCGTGTTACAAGTTTTTTTATAAATCTGCGCAGACCAGAACCATATTAA
The DNA here is from genome assembly GCA_947044815.1 of Apomyelois bistriatella. NCBI lineage: Eukaryota > Metazoa > Arthropoda > Insecta > Lepidoptera > Pyralidae > Apomyelois > Apomyelois bistriatella. The sequence continues at coordinate 14,211,868 of OX345691.1, forward strand.
CACAGAAAATGGCTGAAAAAACGGTTGATTTTACGAAAAATAGCACTCTTGAGAGCAAGACTCCGTTCCTTATAGGCGTAGCAGGCGGCACGGCTAGTGGCAAGGTAACCTCGCTTTTGAGCCTTGAATCATTGATTTTCTTCATTGAAATCGATATTACATAACTTTTTGTCATGGCCACAGGTCGTGGATTTCAAATTCCACATTCTTTTAGCTTTTTGCAATGAGTATCATAAGTTGTATTTACATTTTTTTATCAAAACATAACCTATACGAATAGTCATCTACAGCAAATAATGGGTAATTAGTACAAGTAACTACCTTTAGTAAAGATTTTCATGGTGGAAACGGTTCCGTAGCGCAACATTTGGCCATAAAATTGACTGAAAAAGTATTTTTTTTGCAATTCATTTCTTGTTGTTTTTGAATATTTATTTATGTGTGTGCCTGTGTGCCCAAGTAAAGTTTGCATAACATAATAAACTTCGAACTAGTTGAAACTGTGATATGTCTATAATACCTACTGGTCTTTTTTCTTTCTTACTGAGTATGTAAGTGTAAAAATACTGTCAGATTATTGCTACTGCGTGCAGGCATCTAAATTACCTTAACAATGTGTTCTTGAAATTTAGTGTTGGATATCAAAAATTATTTTATGTAAACAATACAGCTGGCACATATAACAATCGGCCCTTTGTTCCTACTAGCTAGCTCGGTTAGTTGCTCTGTACGTCTTACAAACACCTGTGACGCAGAGGGGCCTCTGCGTCACAGGTGTTTGTAAGACGGACGTGTATTGCTTCCTAGTGAAATCAATATAATAAATATTGAATATTTCATATACAGATAAATGATACTTTTATTTAGCCCCCAACCTCCTACATTTAGGACCCCATATTTTTATTTATTTATTTGACTTAGTATAAAATACAAATTTTAATGTAAAGCACAATAGGCAGACTTAATTCTAAAATTATTATCTAACAGTCAACCTTTGAGTAAAGTAATACAAAGAGATGTGCCTATGGAAATTTACAAAGTTTATGGGAATTTTCCCTTGTAAATATACAGAAATATTGAATGAAAGAATGAATAAAAAGTTAATTGCAAAAGTTACATAAATACATAATTGTATTGTAACAGGGAAATAAAATAAGAAGTACAAAAGAAATATTCCCAATGTTTTCATATTACTTCATGGAAACTTTGGTAACAATTACACACACTCAGAAAGATTCCACATTTCCTGGAAAAGGCACATCACTACTCACATGGAAGAAGTTTGATTCCATAAAGTCTAGGCTGTTATAGTGAGTTTGTGAGCTTAGACCTTCCTCAATAAAACAATTTGCACAGTCAACAGTATGCCAACGCATCATGGAGAAACTGGGACAGCAACACAAAGAGCAGACCGAGCGCAGGGTAGTGTGCGTCAGCCAGGACTCCTTCTACCGGACCCTCAGTCCGTCAGAAAGGCTCCGAGCTGAACGAGGACAGTTCAATTTTGACCACCCGGACGCATTTGATGATAAGAAGCTGCTGGCTGTCCTCAAAGACATTCTTGCCGGGAAGAGGGTTGAAGTTCCCGAGTATGACTACATTACAAATTCTATAAAGTAAGTGGAGTTTAAGTTCTTGTTTCATGAAGTATATATAACTTATACTAAATCTAAATACATGTGTATGTTTATTTTTACATTGTTTGTTAGTGTAAAACACACAAAAAATAGAACAGGATATATGATAAATAAATTAAATAATTTATTTTGGGCATCCAAGGGTAAGGTGAACACCGACACGCTAAGAAGAAGAAGAATAAATAAATACACAGGAAAAAATTTCAATAATTCTACTATTATAATTATTAAACTTTCTTTCTTTCTTCTTTACTTTTCTCAGCCCACACCGATCGCACACAATCTACCCAGCGGACGTGGTTCTTATCGAGGGCATCCTGGTCTTCTACTTCCCGGAGGTCCGCGAGCTGTTTCACATGAAGCTATTTGTGGACACAGATTCCGATACCAGACTTGCGAGGCGAGGTATGTCAGTTTTTGTTAATAAACTTCTATAGCCCCTAACTTCTAGAAGGGGCAGTAAAGAATATGCTTGCTAATGGTTTCACAACCAATTCTTAGTTGAAAACCGGGCGAAGTAGAGAAGAAGCAAGAAAACTCTGGGCTCTAAGCAACTGGTAAAGAGCTCAGATAAGAGAGAGAGAAAGCTTGCTGCTTCTGTGATATGGCACTCTTTATTACTGAGTGGATAGAAAGGTTAATCGACCCCTAACAATTTAATATCAGAGTTTGTATACTATCTCACGGGCCTCTGCCATAGTCTGTCAACCAATATGGTGACTCTAACATTTATACACAACACCAAGATGGCATCCGGGATCTAAAAGTTGAGAGAGAATCGCCGAATGGGGGAGTCATGACAAAAGCGATGCGGCTAGCAACCTAACACTATTGATTTCCTGTTTCAACTATCATCATGATAAACGTGGTCTAAGGTCTTATGACCCTAGGCTCTGTCTACCCCGTATGAGATAAAGACGTGACTATATGTATGTATGTATGTTGCGTAGTTCTGATTAGCTTGTGGCGCCTGTGCCACGCCTACTTAGCTCATCTAGTTTTTGTTAATCTGTTATGCAAATAAACATTTTATCTTTCTTTTATACTGTTAAGAAACCTATGTACAATTGTACAGTTGGTAGCAGATAAAACTGACCCCCTTGCCGAACTTACCACAATGACCGGGGGGTTAAGTTTTTCTGCCCCCTGCCATATATATTTAGGGCAGTTCGTAATTTTTTTTTTTCGTATCAGTACCGCGTGACATTATGGAGCGCGGACGAGACTTGGAGCAAGTGCTGAATCAGTACATGAACTTTGTGAAGCCGGCCTTCGAAGAGTTCTGCCTACCGGTGAGGGATATTTTTTTAAACTTTTTTTAAATTGTTCTTTTTTCTGATTACTATTGTAAATACCTATGTAGTAGAGTTTTTTTTTGTTTCAGTGTGCTTACTTGCTATTAATTGATGCAACTGGATTTAAAAATCATTTTGCATTCATGACTGTGTACATTTCTTTTTTTAATTATGAAAACATTTTTGCAGACTAAAAAGTTCGCTGACGTCATAATTCCGAGAGGGGCTGATAACTTAGGTAAGAATTTTCTGTTTATTTTTCTATCAAAACTTGCGCTTTTGTTGAAAATAAAAATAAACACCAATTTATTTAATTAATTAAAATATTAACACGATAACAGTTAGTCACGTGACTATAAAAATTCCTTCGCGTGTTTCCATTCTAAACAACAACGAACAATTTATTTCAATTGAAATTTAAATTAAAAATAAATACATATCGAACACGTTCCACGCGTTTTCAAACTGCATACAGTTTCGCGGTATTTTTAATCTATCGCGCAAGGTCATAGCCACTGCAACTAGCTCTCACATAATTTCTGTCGGTCCTTCGCGCCAAAACTTTGCAGCGGCTATGTTCTTGTAGCTGCCAACCGAAATTAATCGACAAAAAAAAAAGTTTATCCGTTCTCCGTTGTTGCAGTGGCTATTGACCTAATCGTGCACCACATTTGGGATATAATGTATAAGAAGAGGGCCACGCCTGAGAAGAGACTGACGAATGGTACGTGTAACGGAACGCACGACGAAGAAGGAACCAATGGCAGGAGGATGTCGGGAAGTTCCGAAGACACATTGAGTCGATAGTCTATGGTATGATTTTTTTTTGGCGGGAAATCTCAATGACTAATGTCGACAGGTTATGTTATATTATAGCAAGGATTAACATGTATTTTTTAGTTTTAAGTTATGCATAATCTTCATAACCGAGGGTTTGCATTTAATTTGTATTTTTTTTTAGATTTGACGATCCATTCCTATTTGGCATATAGGAATAGAAAAAATGTTTTCGCTTTTTGAGGACAATCAAATCTGGCTCGAATCCCGATCATATCAAAATTGAAAATGGCGTTTTGCTGACTATCCTGGTATAGGTTTTAATTCTTTATTTGAACCTCAATCTGTGTGATTTTTATTTTTTTTTATCTTAAATCTATTTTATTTATTTTTTTGTTTAGTTTTGAGATTTCTCGTCTATTGCCTAGTTGTCTATGCCCAGACGAAAACGCTGCAGTTATGGTATAATTATAAAAATATGTTACACCTTTAGTTTAAGATTGCAGTATATGCGATGTACAGTTAACAAAATTAATAAGTAACCAGTTTGCCACAAAGCGTGATAATTTTACTAAAATCTGTTTATATAAATTAAATTGTTAATTGCTATTACACATCCTCTATTCTGTTGCATGTTTAAAAAACTGGTACCAGGTTATGCAGGTCGATTGTCTTTGCAATTCACTACATATGAAAAAAAAAAAATATATTAGGAAAAAAAACCAGAATCATAATTCCTACTGAAAAATATAATCATAGACTAAGTGGCCTGGTTTCTTATTAGCTTTGTTTTTTTAATTAACTGGTGTATTTATATGTTTTTCCGCAATGTCTATTGCGCATTTTGAATTTATGAAATACCAATGTTTGTGTTTTGTTTAAATGACGCGACTACTAAATAAGTATTATGTTATTGTACAAGGAGAGTTTTTAGTGATAAAAAAAATATATGGATTGGTTATAGCTACGTGTAAGGACAAAAAAAGTAAGAAAACTGACATTGTCGTTGAGCGATGAAAGATATTTTATTTTTCCACAAATATAACATATATTAATAGGTATAAATATTTGTTTTTTTATAGGTATCATTTTTTGCTTAAGTTATGATTTTTCTAAATAATACTAAGATACCTATATTCCGTTATATTTATGATCAATAGCCAAAATTATTCGACACTGATTCTTAAAATAGAGGTTTAGACGAAAACTTATAACGGTAAATATTTTTTTTTTTTTGCGAATTATAGTTATTTGGATTGGTATAACTTTTTGTGCGATCAGATGCAACCTTAAATTAATTTAGACAAATATTTCAAAAAGCGCAATATTTTTTCCCCCCAGACTGATAATTTATCATTGAAAAATGAATTCTATACAGTTTACTTGATAACTTTAAAAAATTGTGCGAATACATACTCTTCCTTTTTAATTATATTGTATTATTACGTATCTTAGTATTCTATTGTTTTATTGTGCTAAAACATACGGTTCCTTTTTTTATTATATTGTATTACTTATCTAAGTATTCTATTATTTTAAGGTATAGATTTCAGTTTTATAAGAAATAGGAAATGTTTTAAGTATACAACTTGCACACCGTGACAAAGAAATGTCAATTAGATTGCCTCTAAATACCTAATTCGTCTACTAACTTTGTCTTGTATATCGACTCAACAAACGTTATATAAGTACCGAATTTTGGATTGAAGTAGTAAAACAATTAATGCGATATTGACAATATATATATATATATATATATATATATATATATATATATATATATATATATATATATCCATACTAATATTATAAATGCGAAAGTCTGTCTGTCTGTCTGTCTGTCTGTCTGTCACCTCTTCACGGCTTAGTACCATCTCTTAAAACCATGCAAGAACGATTGTGTGAAGGAGATGTCGCCTACATCATGTATTGCGCTGTCTCGCTTACTCACTGGATCTTGCATGGTTTTAAGAAACGGTAGTAACCCCCCAGTTCAAAGACTGTCGCGTGCTGCCACCTAGTGTTGATTTATTTGCTCTTTTGAAATGGTCATGTTTTTTGTGTCCCGGTGTGTACTTTTATTTTTATAAGTCTGATGTTCCCAAGTATGATGTAGCTTAAGGATTTTTAAGATTAAGCTGCTCAAAGATTATACAATTTTTTCTAATAATAAAAGTCTTACATAATTTTTTGTGACACTTAATAAACAGAAAATAGTCCAGTAAATGTAATTTTATCATGTAAACAAAAAATAAGAAAAGGATTTTCTTTTATATAAGTGAACAAGTCTAAACATATTATTATACCGACCAAGCGAGCGATGCTTTAATTATTTATTTTCCCTACAAACTGGGGTGCATTATTTATTTCAATTTATTTTAAGGTTACTAAATGGCGTTATCTGAAATTAGGTCACACTTTGTTTGTGGTTTTAGATAAAAGAAAATGTGCTTAGAAAAGCTTCGCTTGTGCGGTCTATTGATATTCACGAACTGCCTCTTAAGCTTCCAATGATGCATTTCCAGTGTATGTTAAACGCACAATGTAAAAGTACTTTATCCAATTTTTTTCTGTAAATCTGTTAATACATTTTAAACAATTTCTTAGCAAAATAACATTTTAAACAAATTCCTAGCAGAATAACCATTACCTTTTTTGTATTTACATAAGTTTTACAGTTATATTTGTCGAATTTATTAACAATTTATGAGTTTTCCGGTAACTACCTATTATAATTTAATTTATTCAGATAACAATGATCCACTGTGTTAGTTACAATAAATATATGTGATTTTCTTTTAAATTTGATTTTCTTGTCAAATGTATTATTCTGTGTAATAAATAATATAAAAATACTGCAATTAAGTTATCGGTCAAATGGCGAATTTATGAATTATCGACCTAGAATATGGTCACTACCCTAGAGTATATATATATATATATATATATTATACTAAGAAACGCGCTAACAATTTTACAAATAATAAAAATTCCTATCACGAGTCTCCTGGAAGAAATTTCTATGAAAGTAATTAGTACCGCTGTACTAATATAATTAAATACCTTTTTGACAGATTTATGGCTGAATACTCAAACGCTACTCAATTTTGAGAGCTGTTCAAGTATCATGCTGTCACTGTCTTATCGTTGACGTTCAGCGCGACAGCATGATCTTGGGCAGCTCTCAAAATTAAGTAGCGTTTGAGTATTCGGGCGTAAGACGGATGTTTGTGTCCAAATTTGTGCATTTGGCGTAGAAAAATCGTAGAAAGCTTCAGGTGGCCTACTATCATTTCTAAAAACCATGCAAGTTCTAGTAAGTGAGACAGCGCAATACATGATGTAAGGCGACATCTCCCTTACTCACTGGAACTTGCATGGTTTTAAGAGATGGTGTAACCCCCCAAGTGTGGTCGTACCCTTAATGATAGCATTTTGATTCCATACAAGAAACAAACCTAGACTGAGTTATTGTAACGAAAGACTATTATATCGTCGTAATGTCAAAATCATTCATATCAGTAGTATGGTAGTGTCATAAGCATAGAATTTGGAATCGCGCGCGCATTTTTTTTTTTTTGATCTATGGTCATAATTTAAAATCGGATTATAATTTGTAGGTAATGAAAGGGTTGGCACATAAGTATATAACGGAAAGTACTTACCACGGTTTCCGCCACCTTCTGATTTCTGGTGGCTTACCACAATCTCTTAAAACCATGCAAGAACGATTGAGTAACGGTGATGTCGCCTTACATCATCTATTGCGCTGTCTCGCTTACTCACTCGTTCTTGCATGGTTTTAAGAGATGTTGGTAAGCCACCTGATATTTCGAAAATGTAAATCGACATCTTTTCACCAATTGTCATGACATAAGGATTAAATTAGCAAATGTTTTGCGCGTAGATTATTTTTCCATCTCTATTTTGGGTTTCGTATTTTATTTAAAGAAACGGCTTTAGAATTTATTGTTGTTTTTTTTTATAATTCTGCAAGTAATTATTCCTAGATGTAATAAAAATTAAATGAATTATTGTAGATGGTATTGGTATATTGATTGACTGACTGATTACAAAAAAAAGTATCATTATCACTGAAAATAAAAAAAAGAACATCCTGAAACTATTTAAATAAAACATGTATTTTATTTTAGGTATTATATTCATTGTGCTGTATATCATAATATATTATAATAATATAATATAATATATTAGGTATTAAATTGTCTGGAATAGTGCCCCAAATTTATATTATTTATTTTTAGACCATTATTGTTAATTGCATACTTATAGTTATAATAATTATGGTACATATGACCTATAGAACATATGCATATATGGTGCATATGACGTAAATATATTTACGTAAAAAAACTCAGTGACTGATTATATTATCCAAATTGAATTAATTATTTCTTTGACTTTGTGATAAAAATGTGTTTACACTCATCATCATTCAGGCAAAATATTGATTGTTCAATATTCTGCCTTTCACCAGATGGCGCTAGTGAGACTTTGATCGAGTTTAGTCAGTCAGATTTCAGTTAAAGTAAACATTATAATTAACTAGCTGTTCCCCGCGGCTTCGCCCTGTGTGGGACTCGGTTATATTGCGCCCAAAAGTAGCCTATGTTTGACCTCAGGTCGTTAACTATATCCCTACCAAATTTCATCACAATCGGTCCAGCAGTTTAGCCGTGAAGAGGTGACAGACAGACAGACTTTTGCATTTATAATATTAGTATGGATACTATAACGTTTTTAAATTTAATTTACTTCGATATTAAGTAAATATATAAGCCCTAGTGGTGGGATATAGTGAAACGAGTGAAACCTATTATAATAAATGATAAATCAATCACGAGTGATTGATTGAATTTGAAAACTGTTTAATTCTCAACCATAGAATTTGGAAATTGCGCAACTTTCGCAACGCACTCGACTCGCAACTTTAGTGCTGCCATCTGGTGTGAGGCATTTGGGAAATCTCTCTAAGAATAAGTTCACACAGAACAATTAGTGGTTCCAATGAAGTTACGATCGTGTTACCATAGCCTAAAGTGAATAATTGTATGAATATCGACAGTAGGGTCGTACCCTTGAGCGACCACTCGCTTATGATCGCAGCATAACTTATAGGTTTTGGTAATAAGGTTTATTTTTCAATGGAGCCAATATCGAATACTTTTTCCCTCTGAACTGACCCTAACATTATGTAGTTCGATAGAGGTCTATTATGCAACCTCAACCCAGCACAAGACAATACGTCGCTATATTATTGAACCTTTTTGTTATAAATACTACTTACTTTCTTATAATAAGCTTGTGTATATTATTATGAGAATAAAGTGTTTGCATCGTATTATTCCAGTTTTATTTTCATCATACATATTATCGAATTTGAGCAACTGCGCTTTGTGTTAATTGATAGTAGAAGAAAATGATTGTAGACACCGAAATAGGCGTCGGCGTCTTGTTAGTATTATTAAAACCAAATTTTAAACACTGCCTTTATTGTGCACTTCGACACACACTGAACAAAGAGAAAACAAAAAAAAAACTAAGACATACCAAAAATAAAATAGTATAAAAACATAAATAAATATAAAAGAAGACTGATTGAGCCACGATGATGAAAAAAATAAAATTGACATAAACCAAAAAATAATGTAATGTAAATTGAGCTTTAGGTACCTTATATAAATCACACAAAAAATCTTAGCAGAATTTATTATACGGAGAAAGTTGCAGGCCTCAACTAATATATAATATTAAAAAAAACCGCCGACATATTTTGTCTTCAGTGGTGAGGGTCGATCACGGGTCGACTGATTTCTCCCCACATGTATATTAACAGACATTAGGTATTTTCCTCACTTATACCCCCAGAACTTTTTCAAAGCTGAACCTATTTACATTAAACATTTTATTTTGTAATGTGCACGTGCACGAATATCCCTCGGGAACAGTTGTTTTTCCCGGGTTGAAAGGTACCTTATGTCCTTCAAAATACTTCTAACTATGTGTATGTAAAATTTCAGAGAGATTGGTTCATTAGATCTTGAGTTTATAAGTGTTACAACAATTGTAATAACTTACACGACTTTCTTTTCATATATTGGATAGGTGGACACAAATCAACTGAAAAGTTTTTAAGTGCAGATTCAAATTATTATACTGAACAACTTTCCCAAATAAACTTATACCGAAAAACTAAAAAGTTTTCTTACCATACAAATTGAGAATCATCTGATCTAGTTTAGTATGGAGAGTGAAAAAAAAAATTTCGTATTTCAATATAAGTTCATTTGGAAAGGTTGTTCAGTTTAGAGGTCCGAATCTGTCCTTAAAATATTTGCATTTTTTTATTTAGATAAGTATAGATTTATTTCATCGTGTCCATTTCCGTTCGTCTCCCAGTTGCCATCGACCTGATCGTGCAGCACATGTCAGAGTACCTCAAGAGGAGCGCCACAGACAAGGCCGGAGCGCTGGAGTACGCGGGGCTCTCGACGTCCGTGCCGGGCAGCCCGCAGCGCGGGAAAAGCGGACGGCCACATTAAATAGGTATCTACTATTTTTAGGGTTCCGCACCTCAAGAGGAAAACACGGAACCCTTATAAGATTAAGTACTTTGTTCTCTGCCTGTTAAACCTTTTTTTTTTAGGAACGCATGTACTTACTACGTATCAAGTTAAAATTCAAAACATACTTGCTCAAGCCTCATCATCATCATAAATTTAAGACCTAGGCTCGTGTCGGTGGAGTTCCTTCCATTTACTCAAGCCTACGGTTTTTAAAATAGGCCCTGACTCGGTATATGCTGCAGGTGCATACTTACCACTGTTGTCCGTCTCTCTGTCTGTCTAACTCTTTTTCTGGGTAACGACAACGTGTAAAATTAAAATTCAAAACATATACTTACTCAAGCCTACGTGTCTCTAAAATAGGCCCTGAGCATATACTGCAGGCTGCAGGTACACACCATCCAGCGCTGGTCTTCTGTCGGGACCTCTGAATAACTTCACGCACAGATCACGCACTTCTTCGGAAGGCACTTTAACCAGACTGTTTTCGCTATATGACAGTCTTTAGGCTCTATCAGATGCGTTTAGGCAGCCTGAAAAATCTAACAGTGTCATACTAACATACGCCTTAGGCAAATTTTAACACTGTACCTATTCATACTAATATTATAAATGCGAAAGTCTGTCTGTCTGTCTGTCTGTCAACTCTTCACGGCTAAACTGCTGGACCGGTTGTGATGAAATTTGGTAGGGATGTAGTTAACGACCTGAGGACAAACATAGGCTACTTTTGGGCGCGATATAACCGAGACCCACGCGGGGTGGAGCCGCGGGGAACAGCTAGTATTTTAATAACTAACACAGTATTTTATTGATTTCAGAGCCAGAACACAATAGTGAATTAAGTCGAAGAACGTGCTTTATTAACACGTTGATAGCTCAAAAGGTATCCCACATCAATTCAGTCTTAAACTACAATAAAAAATAACATTCTATATAAGTTAAATACTAGAATCATAGCTGGCTTAGAGAGAGCTGTATTAGGAATTAGAAATGTGAAAATTTCCCCCTATTCTCTTAACATATCCATTTTAAACTCTAATGAGCCTAAGCTTTTAAAATAAACTGCCTAATCTAAGCTATGGAATGTATTGGAATTAGATTAAACATAGCAAAATGAAGTTAAAGTCAACAACTTAAAACATAAAATTAATCAACGGAAGGCCTCTAGAGTAAAACTTTAAAACGCTTAAAATTTTGGAATAGACACAAAAATAAAAGTTTACTAAAATTGACCCCCTACTGACAAAAGTGACTGGGGATCAAATTAATCTGCCCCCTATTGTACATAATACTAGCTAAATATTTTCATTACATTGTAACTTTAATCTTGCTGAAAGTGTAGAGCGAATGTAATATTTAAATCCGATTGTTAATAATTAATGAATTTGAATTTATTCTAGTATCTATTTAAATGCCTACACTTTCTCTTGTTTTATAAGAATGCACTGTTTAAGCACATGTTTAATAGAGGCAGTTTTGAGATAATTGTAAGCACTAAAACCACTAAAGTGTAAAGAAAACCTTTAGTTTTAACTAGTCAATCCAAATATTTAATGCTCAACGGCATTAGTACTTATTAAGATTAACAATTTCAACTCATACATACAGTAAACTAGTATTTAAAAGTTTTATGACATACTTTTAATGCAGAATCGATGAATTAATATTTACAAAAATAAATGTATTTATTAAGAAATATATAATTATCTGATATTAATAAAGATTTCTCAAGGGTCGGCAATGCGCACGTGACACTCCTGGTGCAGGCGTCCATGCGCTACGGTGACTACTTAGCTTAGGTGGGCCGTATGCCTGTTTGCCTATTAAATTTCATAAAAAAATGCAATTTGCCTAGTTGTTCAATGAGATCTAGTTGTTTTTATTATAATTATGTAAACCGTTGCAGTTTTGTAGGCTAAATAAGTTATGTTTGATGGAAAAGCACAAACATTTTTACTGTAAATATCAAATTGTATATTGTTATTCATAGTTATTTCAATAATGCACATGGAAGAATATGAAATTGGAAATACCATAGATGTGGTTTTTTTTTTTTATTTTAAAACATTCTATTTAAACGATGATGGATTAAATAAAAATTGCTTTTAGGTAAGCTGCTAAGTAATGCCAAAATAACTAGTCAAAGTGGAGTTGGGTACTTTGAAATAAATTAAAGTTTAATTAAAATTAACATTTGGATTTGTGATTGTTAAATTTAGGTATTGTTTTTAATTTTATGTGTTGTGAATTATTGTGACCTAGATTAAAAATAATAATATATTTTTTATATATTTATTTGCCATGAGTGTATTTTTTTATTTCAATGTTGTTAATTATTGTTATCTAGATTGAATATTGAATTGAATTCATTTATTATTTGAATAGTGAATATAATTATCTAATTTAACAAGCCAAAGATATGTGAGTGCTTACGCAAAAAGGGACCTCAAGGTTCCAATCACTTCAGTGCCCCTAGTATGAGTTTTTCTTAACGCAGACGCCAGCGACTGCGTTAGCGATTTAGTATGGCAAACCTGTACAGCGCCTCTGGCGGATAGTAAGGCAACTAAGAAATTCCATACTGAATCCTAACGCAGTTGCTAACGTCTGCGTTAAGAAAAACTCATACTAGAGGCACAGGTCCCTTTTTGCGTGATCACTCACAAATGTAGAATAAGCAAATTGGTGATCAGTTTAGTTTAAAAAGCCTTATTTATTTCACCTGCAGTATCTACTCTACCATGTATTTTACGAACGCAGTGTCTGCGTTAGAATATTGTTTGCAATTTCTAGTTTACTAGCCGCCAGGGGCGCATTACAGATTTTATGTACTTAGTTGTTGTAGAGAAACAGAGTATTGTGTGTCCTTTTCCTTGCTTTTAGCGATTTGTTAGCTTTCTCGCTCCCTCTTAAATTGAGATTTTAAAAAGATTTGAGTGTGTGAACTGTTTTTTTTTTGTCTGTTAAGTTTATTATCTATTTGTTATTGCCCTTGCAAAAATACCACTGTTGGAACTTAATGCTTTGAAAGCATTAATCAACTTATTTACATCCTTAAAGTGCTAGTCCTACAGTATATAATTGTAAAGCTCAGGGTCATGCTCAAAATGGCCAAGGTATAAGTCACAGAACAAGGACTATACTTATCGCTTTTGACGCGTGCGAGCGAAATACCTTGTACTGTGGTATAAGTACCTACTATATTTTAACTGTGCATTAATTTATTTGTTTGTAAATATTGTTTTTGATTTTTATTTACTTTGTATATAAGGTCTATTTTGTGGTTTATGCTTCATGGCTCACAAATATGAGTTATAATGAATTTCGTGAGTCTAATTAACGTTTATTTATATATAGTTAGCTATAATTTATTTGTCTTTTTTACTATTGATTCTGCATAATGCTGCATAAGCTTTGTTTACCCACACAATTATTGTACAAAAACTATTTTTTAAATAAAGCTGTTTTTATTTTCAGAAGACTATTTTTTCCCGCAGTAGATAAAAAAAGCCCCATCCTCCAGTGGATTCACGTGAACTCATAAGTTTATCATGGATCCTTTTATTTAATTTTCTTTAAGGAGTGAAAGAAAATATAAATGGTATCACACAGGTACCTACAGAGAGTGGAACCGCGGGGAACAGCTAGTTTGAAATGAAATGTCAAATGTAAACATGATTATTTTATTGCTAAATATAATTTCATTGCTCTTATTACATTAGGTACATACACATTTCGCATTACATTAAATTGTAGCAACTAACAGCGGTTAAAATAGCATCATACAATTTTACTTACATTTTTATTATAATTTTAGAAATAAAAATGATGGAGCAAACTTATGTTGCAATTAGAAAACAAAATATATTGGGCAGCAAAACAAAAGGGGAAACTGGCGAAAATGGTAAAGGTTAGGTATAATATATCTAATTTCTTAAATAAAATAAATCCATCTCCCTTAGGCCACGTGGTCCGATTGTCGGACAGCGAAGTCTTATTTACTGCTGGTTCGTTTGATTGGATATGGATCTTTAGCCTTATATATAGTCCTACGAATCGGACTAATGGGAATTGAAAGTTCCTTGTTCGATGACCGAGTCCCTCAAAAATCCTCTTCATCCGACCACACAACTTACTTATCTTGTGACCATAATATTAGCGAACACGACTCCATTTTGACGCCTATTTAATACAGATATTTGACAATTTACTATGTTTATATTTAATCGACTTGCTGTTTTGCTGAACTGCCCAAGATTTCAATAGCCACTTCAAATATTTACCTAAAAGAATATCTTATAGCGCCTTTTCCGTGTGAAAAACTATTCCACCAATGAGATTTCGGGCTGCCACACAACACTGCCAAGTTTTTCATCCAAAAATGTGCCTTATAGAGGGCTACATAATTGTATTTAACCAAAACTGAGATAGAATAAAGTTATATATGTTTAAAGAACACATAAATAAATAAAATTAATTTCAAGACAAAAACTTATTTGTCTGATTCATTAACTTTAAAAAATAAAAATAAAACCAAATAAACAAAAAAATGATGTAGGACTAACGATGAACATCAAACTGTACAACAGTATAGATTTTTATAATTTCGCTTATCTGCTTAAATTCATCGAAATTTCGTATTCATTTTCGGTAATAGGATTCAGATGACGTACTTATGGAAACATATCAAAATACAAAAGCAATTTAGCATCTATTACGATGACATAAAGTTTATATAACTTAGATGTGTTCTCGACAGTTATATTACATAGGTATGTTATTTATTGGAACTAAATTACAATTAACTGGATACTTAAGTGCAACACAAAAAAATTAAAACGTATTTTAGAATAACTTTATAACTTAAAATTATATATTTTTCGTCACAGAATTATAAAAAATATTGTACTTATATTTTTTTTTACACAAAATATAAATAAATTAAGCATATCCCATTTAGGGTTCTTTTTTGGTCTGGGAAATATTTTAAGCATGCCCGAATACATTACATAAGGTGATATCTCGCTTACTCGTTTCGAGCCTGCTTAAACAGTACCCCTAGTATGATATTTATAGACGCAGACGCTAGCGACTGCGTTAGCTATTTTGAATGACAAACCTGTACAGCGCCTCTGGCGGATAGTAAGGCAACTAAGAAATTCCATACAAAATCCTAACGCAGTCGCTAGCGTCTGCGTATATAAAATCTCATACTAGGGGTACTGGTGGCTTACCACCATGTCTTTAAGACCATGCAAGAATGATTGAGTAAGGGAGATGTCGCCTTACATCATGTATTGCGCTCTTGCATGGTTTTAGGAGACTGTAGTAACCCCCCCAGTTCACAGTGACTGACACCCCAGATAGCGATATATTGCGGTAGGCATGTTTGTGGATAAGGCTTTAGGCCAGCAGTGGATCATATACAACCAAAAAAAACTATTATTGTTTGACAAATAGATAAACTTGATTTATTTTCAGATTCCTTTGTGATGCACTATATTCAGAAATGTCTTTTAAGAAAAGTGCGAAATAAACTGGTGCAAATAATATTAAAACTTATACTTATTCTAGGTTTAATAAATAAATTAAATGTGTAAGCTGTAGGGCGCCGAAATCAGCGATTGAAAAGGACATTCTGACTAGCAGTTGCCCGCGCTTTCGTCCGCTTTTTGTAGTAATTTTAAGCCCGCAAGTTAATTTGAAATTTTTTCATGATGAAATCTAAATTATTATATACTATACTGTTTTGTTGGATTCGCGTGTAAACATACATAGTTATCTATATCATTTACCTCATTATGGAACTCCGCTAAAGATATAAGTGCCTACGCAGAAATCATTTACTATAAACAATCTGCTGTCAAAATTCTCAAAACCTCAATATCCGTCTTACAATTCCTTTAAAAAGTAATTCTTAATTTCGAGATTCGAGAGAATAAATATATTTTTCTAATACACAAGCATTCACCACAGACTCGGTGTTTACCTGTATTCAGGTGACGTTTTAGTTATAAAATCACTGGCCGGATACATTTAAAAAATACCTAGATTGTACTTATATTTCGAAAAGAAATATCTTTTTTTAAATTAGTTTTCTTTTCGATTTGAAATTAGAATTTTACAAAAAATGAAACTAAAATTAAGAGCGAACACGCACTTCATCCAGAGTGGCATTTTTCCGGATAGAGACAGGCTTGTTTTAACGTAACGCTAGTTAACGTTACCCGAGATAACGATACCTTGTCAAGTAACGATACCTCTGTTTACTAGAAGTAAAGTTAAAACAAGCCCTCTATCCGACTATAATGCGTGTTCGCTCTTTTCGAACTTTGTACCTACGCTCTTTCTGCCTGCAGAATCGAGACATTCAACCATAGTGATGCGCTACTCAATTAGTATATGCTCAACACTCAATTCAGACACAGATTCCATTTTTAATCTTTAACAAAACTTTTTTACCTTCACAAAAACGAAAAGCCACCAAGACATTAACGATTTTATTTTATACTAGCTGTTCCCCGCGGCTCCGCCCCGAGTGGTACTCGGTTATATCGCGCCCAAAAGTAGCCTATGTTTGACCTCAGGTCGTTTACTACATCCCTACCAAATTTCATCACAATCGGTCCAGCAGTTTAGCCGTGAAGAGGTGACAGACAGACAGACAGATAGACAGACAGACAGACAGACAGACTTTCACATTTATAATATTAGTATGGATATTCAATTTTAGGCTCTAACCCAACGATTTAAGAACAGTCGTTAACTTTAACGTTGTCTGTTTAATTAATTCACATACTCTAATCTTTTAAGTATCTCCTATTCTTACACACTTGAAAAACAAACACATTTACAAAATATCACGCGCTCTTTAACATCAAAAATATTTATTTTTTTCTATAGAGTATTATCCTCTCATGATCACAGTCGATCGAGACGCACGTAAAAATTGAAAGATTCCTCAAATGCGTAATTTTGCGTAAAAATGCGCAAGTTTTGGGTAAATGCGTTGATTTATGCTGTTGTTTCTATCCTGCCCATATTTACACGATTACATTTTTTTAGTTAGCTTTTAAGTTGCTTTAGGCAAGTTCATATCTAAGGCAAGAACCCCGATGTATGTAGAGATAGGCGGTAGGTAAAAACCCACAAGGTAAATAACCGATGTGGAATTTCCTGGTATTTACCGTAGAAACCCATCTTTAGATATATGCCTGGGAAATCTCGGCAAGTATTAGATACGCCCGAAAACACAGACATTTGGCCATCTACAAAATTTATATAGTCGTAGGCCAACGTTATCATTTTAAGAAGAGCATAAATTAGCCCTTTAAAGACAGTAAATATTGAGAAATATTTCATTGATTACAATTTGAAATTATTTTAGAATCCATGCCCAATAGGCCACACCAGTTAATTTAAATATAAATCTATCCAATTTCTTTATCAAACATTGGAAAATGACCATTATTATGACAAATGTTTGAAGTTTTAGGGTTCAGTTTACCTTGCATATGACGCAAAAAGACAATATACAGAGCGAAATAAACGCTCAAATAGATTTTAGGATAGTTTCCTTTTAAGTGGCCGTGTTTTCCTTATCCTTTCTACTCTTTAAAGTTGCACTGTCGCCATCTTTAAATCGATAAGCGATACCAAGATGGCGGACAGATATTAATATTCATCCAACATAATATAGTATTTCAGCTTTTGTATCTTATCTATATCTATTTACAATTACTATTTTGATTCCATAGCTTCTCTTAGCTACCCTACTTTGCAAGCTTATATTAAACATAGTTTTGCCTAAATTAATATTCGGTTAACTCTAAATTAGTGGAAGTATACAAGCGTGACAATTTAATTTATTATTTTACTAATATCAAGGTCTTATATAAATTAACTTGGATCAGCACTTAGAAATGGTACTTGAGACAAAGGGTTTTTTCATATCGCCAGAAAGAGATAGCAATAGTTTCAGGTACAATTTTAAATGCTTTCTTCAAGTTTAAGTATAATATTCATGATTATTACGACATCTAAATGTTCTTGCTTTGTAATTAACCAAATTTTCTACCAAATTTTTGTATGTATCCTAAATTATGCAGTGGTATTCTTCGAAAAGAGTACAATGATATCGGATTATTCTATAATGAGCTCTATTTCGATTGAATTTAGAATTTATATCGTGTAGCATCGGCCGCGGCTCGTCGAGCTGCGGGATAATCTCCAAAACAGGACACGCGCTGAGATCTAACGGAAAATATTGAGCAACTGTTAGCATAAACAGATTATACAGCACCCGTAGCCAAGTGACAATTTTAAAACGCTAACGAATGTCGACAAGAACATTGACATAAGTTGCGGTAAATCACGTGGTCAATCTTATGTCAATCCCATACATTTTGTTCTTGTCGACATAGTTAACGTTTTGCGATTGTGACTTCAGCTAAGCCCCCAGATAAGCAAGTCTAAAAAGTGTTGGCTCGACGTCGAAAATGCGGACTTTGAACTCCGAAGCAACCAGGAAGGCAGGTAAGATGAGAGAGTATAAACACAGATTACAGAATACTATTCTAATACATATGTTCTATCCCATACAAAGAAAATGTATCAACTTTAAGTATACCAATAGTGTACTGTTCATATAAAAATACAGCATTTGTTCTGTATAGGACAGATTCTGGGATTGGACAGATTCGTGGATTCGGCAGATTCTGTGATTGGACGGATTGTGGATTCGGCAGATTAACGCCATCTACCGAATCCTTTAGACACTCTTTCTAAATAAAAACTTTTGTTCCTGAGTTTAAATGGTACAGTATTATCTACGTTTTCAATAAAATATGCATAGATAAATTCGTACTTACTTAAAAAACTTGTCAGTCAGTGAGTTGTTTACGAAATTAGACTATTTAAAAAAAGCTTTTCGTCATATCCCAACTAATATTATAAATGCGAAAGTGAGTTTGAATATTTGTTTGTTTATTATCCCTATCTACTGAACCAACCTTCCTGAAATTTCGCTTAAACATAGCTAGGAGTATTGAGAAGGTCATAGGGTACCTTTCATTCTGGGAAAAAGCACTGTTCCCGAGGGAAATTCACACGGGCAAAGCCGCGGAAAAAAGCTAGTATTTCTTATACACAAAGCAAATCACAAGTCAAGTGGTTACCGTATTCAGGCGCGTGTGGTCCCGCTAGGTGTCGTGGTCGTGTTCCCGTGGGTAATCCATGGTCTTGATGTAGGCCACGGCGGCACAGAACTGCGTCCACCAGTATAGGGCTTCGCCTTGTAGGGCCGAGCCTCCTAGAGCGTTCACCAGCTCGATTGTTGATAGTAATGACGGCGGGTTCACCTACAAATAAATAAATATATGTGACGATGTTTGTTTTTAATAAAGCGCCATCTTTAATAGTGGTTGTTCGAGGCTAGGCAATCGAACAATTCTGTAAGCAAAATTCATTATTTCGAATTAAAACACAATTCCTCATTAGTATTTGTATTTGACCATTTACCATTTTTATTACCATTTTTATTGCTGTGTAAGAACATTTAAATAAACTATATTTTTACTCTTAATAACCATAATCAAATCGTGTAAAGGTGAACTCTGATACATATGTGGTCCTTCGAGCCGGATATGAACCAGCGAGCCACGACAGTGGTTATGAACTATTGTAAGAGCTATGACTCTTCGTTCTCGAATGAATGAGGTTTCCCTGAGTCAGTAGTTCAGTCAATCGAAAAGAACCGTTCAGACTTTAGTGGACGGACTTTCTTTTAAACAGCCGACCTTAAATAGACTAGAAAAATAAATGATCTAAGGGCTGTCGATAAATTCCACTAATATTATAGAGGCGAAAGTTAATATGCGAGCGAAGGCCTCTTAATCGAGTTGGGGGCGAAAACACATTGTTTATATGTATGCATGTTTGTACCGTGATAACTGCCGAACAGATAGTCAGCTTTTGATGAAATTTGCGAATAGAATTTTCAAGTTCTTTAGGCATCAAAATCAGTTATATATCTATCTATATATATAAAAATCAATTGCTGTTCGTTAGTCTCGCTAAAACTTGAGAATGGCTGGACCGATTTGGCTAATTTTGGTCTTGAAATATTTGTGGAAGTTCAGGGAAGGTTTAAACGGTAAGTAAAGTGCAGGTTCAGGCGGTACGGAGTTCGCTGGGACAGCTAGTATGTTATAAATATCAAAATCAGCCTAATAAAGCAGTTGTAGATGATTCATAAATAAAAATCAAATAAAAAGCTTATAAAACGCGAATAATAATCACGAGATCTAAGTTCGCGGCAAACTACTATACATATACTGATTGATCTCCCTAAAAGTTCTTTATAGTGTCGCCTATCTATGTAATCATACCTATGTATAGTAAAATAGCTATGTATAGTATAAAAGCTATTTATAGTAAAATAGCTATTTATAGTAAAATAGCTATGTATATCAAAATACCTATGTATACTAAAATAGCTATGTATAGTAAAATTGCTATGTATAGTAATAGCTATTTAAAGTAAAAATAGCTATTTATAGTAAAACAGCTATTTATAGTAAAATAGCTATGTATAGCAAAATACCTATGTATACTAAAATAGCTACGTATAGTAAAATAGCTATAGTAAAACAGCTATGTATAGTAAAATAGCTACGTTACCTTGAGTATGACGTAGACGAGCACGGGGGTGAGGTCGTCGGCGGCGGGCGGGGCGCCGCTGGCGAGCGCCAACACCGACATGATGGAGGTCACGCAACGCATTATACACGACAGCTGGCAATCATCATATTATTATTATTTCATATCTTATTTTCACTATCACTACATATTATAAAATAGTCGCTATTTCTGTCCCTATATCCCTATGTATACGCTTAAATCTTTAAAACTACGCAACGGATTTTGATGCGGTTTTTTTAATAGATATAGTGATTCAAGAGGAAGGTTTTTATGCCCATGCGAAGCCGGGGCAGGTCGCTAGTCTTATATATAATAATCAATTGCTATTCGTTAGTCTCACCAATTAGTAATAGTAAGTTTGTTAATTTTAATCTTGAAATATTTTTTGAAGCTTAGGGAAGGTTTAAAAGATGAAAAAAGTGCGTTCAGGCGGTACGCCTTGTAATTGGGAGTTCGCCGGGTAATCTATTTTACAATAAAAAAGAAACATTTTTGATTTCAAATGGTCAGATGACCTGAAGAAGGTCGCAGGCAGACGCTGGAAGCAGGCCGCTTCCAACCGGTCATTATAGAAAACCAGCAGTGAATGGTGATTTAGCCTACGGCTGAAGTGATGAAGATGGTGATGGAACTTTTTGAGGAGCTCGATAACCCAGCGGTGCGTGCGTATTCGTAACGATAGCGCGTGTCAAGTGATGGCTAGTGCTCGGCTGTTCTTAGATTGGTCGTCATTAGTGGCATTTCTATCTTGAGCCCCTTCGTGTTTTAGAAGGCACGTTTTTTTTAAAGAAAAATATTTTTAATGGTAAAATATGAAATTGAAAGTCTTAGATTTTTTCAATTTGACTAATCAAAAAATTGGTGGCGCTAGTGGGCTGATATTAGCCCCTCAACATCAGGCGGGATCGTGGTCAATCGCTGGACATTGAGAAAACAATAACACGGCAAGGTTTGTTTTTTTTTTTTAATTCCTAATTTGTTCCCCGAAAAGGGTTCATTTTCGGGGGACAAATTAGGAATTAAAAAAAAAATTAGCAAACCTTTTAAAAAAATATTTATTTACTTTGCACATCTGTGTTTGGGTTACAGGATCACGCCATCCTACCAAATTTCATTTGTCTTAGTCCAGCTCGGAGAAAATTGGCTGTGTCAGACGGACGGACAGACAGACGCACGAGTGATCCTAAAAGGGTTAAATTTTTTACATTTTTACATGGAACCCTAGAAAGCAGCAGAGCTAGACAACACGGTCGGTCGTCGGTCGTCGGCGGTCGGCGGTCACCTTGTCCCTCGGAGTCCTGTACACGGGCAGGTGTCTCAGCAGCGCCTGCGCCCGCGGGAACGGCGCGGCCCACACGTGGCGAGCGGACACGCCCGCTCGCAGCGCGGACGTGCACGCTGATAAACGGCGAATGTGCTCGCTCAACACCCTGCAATATTACATGGCAGGAAATGAGAGGCGAGGCGAAGTGTATATTGCGTCCCTAACTAGCAGACGTGATGTGGTCAAGGAAATAAATATATAGGGACAAATCACACAGATTCAGCTAGCCCCAAAGTAAGCTCGAGACTTGTGTTATGGGATACTAACTCAACGATACTATATTTTATAACAAATACATATATAGATAAACATTCAAGACCCAGGTCAATCAGAAAAAGATCATTTTTCATCTTGACCTGACCGGGGATCGAACCCGGGACCCTCTGAGTAGCGGTCAGGCTTGTTAACCATTACGCCACGGAGGTCGACAATGATAATAGTTAATATTATCCAGTCGTCGAGAGAATAAAACACTACACTTCACCTCGTCTCTCATTTCCTGACATAGTGTACACCGTTTGTTCTCTCGACGACTGGATAATATTAACAAAATAAAATATAACTTTATATACTAAATTAAAACTTAGTTACAAACACGTATTAATAGTCAGACGTGAGGCGATGAACTTGCAATAATGATTTGCTTACAATTTATAAATATTTCCTTGACCACATCACGTCTGCTAATTAGGGACGCAATATATTACACGTTTTATTGCATCCATACTATCCATACTTTCATACTAATATTATAAATGCGAAAGTCTGTCTGTCTGTCACCTCTTCACGGCTAAACTGCTGGACCGATTGTGATGAAATTTGGTAGGGATGTAATTATGCACTAGGAGTCAAACATAGACTACTTTCGGGCGCGATATAACCGAGGCGTACGCGGGCGGAGCCGCGGGCAACAGCTAGTTATATATATATATATATATATATATATATATATATATATATATATATATATATATATATAAACTAGCCGTTCCCCGCAGTTTCACTCGTGCTTGGTGTGTATGTACTATAGCCTATAACCTCCCCCAAATATCAAGCTATCATATGCAGAAAGAATTTTTCAAATCCGATCAGTATTCCCAAGTTATAAGAATTCAAACAAACATACAAACAAACAAACAAACTCTTCAGCTTTATAATATTAGTATAGATTACCAGCTTACTAAAGCTTCATACATACATATCATCACGCCTGTCTCCCGTAGGGGTAGGCAAAGACTAGAGATTTCCATTGGCTACGATAAAACAAATAATTAAAAAACAAATAAATAATTTAGATAAACTAAAGCACTATAAATTACTAGCTTTCGCCCATGGCTTCACCCGCATTTCCCACAGGAACAGTGCCTTTTCCTGGGATGAAAGATACACTATGTCTTTCTGAATACTTCTAGCTATATGTATACGAAAATTCAGGAAGATTGGTTCACATTAGATTGATAAACAAACTCACTTTCGCATTTATAATATTAGTTTTGGGATTTGCATTCTTATTCATAAAAATGCATTTTTTTTAAAGTTATTTATTTAATCACACAATACCATGCTACAAATACATTGTACCTTAAAATACCTTCATTTAAAACGGGCTACACAAACATTTTTATTTTTTATGAATAAGGGGGTCAATTATTAAAATCTGAAAACAAGTTGTGCAGGGTCAATTGACTTTGTCAATTGAATTTGTAGTTAGAACTGTGATTGTAAAATACGAATTGCAATAAATGAATTGATTGAAAATGTCGGAATCCTAGCCGAAAATGTTTATCTTTGACACAGCACATATTTTCATTTGTAACTATATGTATCTAACTAGAATATGTTCGGCAAATAAAGCATCTTGAATCTTATAAAAAATTGACAAAAAGTAAGTTTATCTGTATAAGAGCTTTACCAATAAAACTTTGGCAACCTCCAGTACATTGGTCGATGCTCAAGTGAATATGTATGTAATTGGCTAGTCCAAAAAAAAATGTTCTAGTGATTTTTATGTGGTTTTTCGATAAAATAGATCATTTTAGAGATACAATTTGAAAGAAAAAAATCTTAATATTGTAAATAATTTTTTATTTAATTTTAATGATACATACAGCGATGACGTCACTCCGCGTTGATACAAAGTATTTAGGTTATTTTTACTAGAATTAAAATATGACAATGACAGATTATGACGATTTGACTGGCTTGTGCTAGCACTACTTCCAAGCAAAGAGTATATAATCGCTATGCTGCCAACTTACAGAACAAAAATGAGATAGCCGCTTACGTCATATGTAAGCGGCTCATACAATTTATTTGACATTGTAGTAAATTTTTGAAAATGAAGGTCATTGGGTTTTTTGCTATTATCTCAAAAAAATATTTGCCTAATGAAAAATCTGATTGTGGCAAACTGTTTACTAAGCCTATTCCTCGAAATGGTTTTCGAATTAGACATCTTTGTAAAAAATTGGACTAGCCAATTGGGTACAAAGTGAAATGGTAAATAGGGGTTATAAAAAGGGATGAAAATATGTTAAAAACAAGTTTGGCGAACGTACTGGTCTCTCGCGATGTCGCCATCCCCGTTCGGGAAGAGTACGTGAAGGTAGAGTCGCGCGAACGCCGCCCGCTCTACTGTTAATTCCGCAGCCTCCAGTAATGTCGCTGATGCACCTACAAAACGATTCAAACATCTTATATCCATACTAATATTATAAATGCGAAAGTCTGTCTGTCTGTCTGTCTGTCACCTCTTCACGGCTAAACTGCTGGACCGATTGTGGTGAAATTTGGTAGGGATGTAGTTAACGACCTGAGGTCAAACATAGGCTACTTTTGGGCGCGATATAACCGAGTCCCACGCGGGGCGAAGCCGCGGGGAACAGCTAGTCTTCTATACATATACAGGGTTAATTCAAATCAACTGCAAAAATTATAAGAGCAGATTCAGACCACTAAACTGAACAACTTTTTCATATAAACTTATGTCGATATACGAAAAAAATTTTTTGACCTCCCATACAAATTGAGTGATGAATACATCCATAAATGATTAATACATTGTTGTTTATATATGCTTCATATCAAACATTTTGATAAATCTGAAGTGGGTGCCGATTCTTTTAATAAAATATGCTAAACCTCCCATACAAATTGAGAATCAGCTGATCTGGTTAAGTGTGGAGAGCGGAAAAAAATAATTTCATATTTTGACATAAGATTGTTTGAAAAAGTTGTTCAGTATAGTGGTCTGAATCTAACCTTAAAATATTTGCAGTTGATTTGAGTCCACCTTATATAATAACACATAAAAAATATTTTGTGTACATTTAGTAATTTTGACTGAAATGGATAGAGGGACACTGAAAAAGAAAAATAGAAAGCAAAATAAATTTTCTATCTGTCTGTATGTATGGTCATGATTATCTCCGAAAGTACTGAATCGATTTGTTTAAAACTTTCACAAATTGTTTTAATTCAGCAAAACTTCTAGTAGTTATTGTACAACATGAAAAGCAATAAATAAATTGAAATATAGCACACTTACCATCCCACGAGGGGTCCGCTTTCACTTCAGCTGTTATGGCCTTGATGCCCGCGGTCAGTCTTGAAGCCTTCTCATCCATCAACTCACCACCTAACAACAATGTCGTTTTAGTATCCATACTCCATACTAATATTACATATACCCACAAACTGTTCTCTGCTTGACCCAAAGGTTGACTGTTAGATAATGCTTTTAGCATTAAGTCCGCCTATTGTATTTTTACAATAAAATTAAATAAATAAATAAATAATATTATAAACGCGAAAGTCTGTCTGTCTGTCTGTCTGTCACCTCTTCACGGCTAAACTGCTGGACCGATTGTGATGAAATTTGGTAGGGATGTAGTTAACGACCTGAGGTCAAACATAGGCTACTTTTGGGCGCGATATAACCGAGTCCCACGCGTGGCGGCGCCGCGGGGAACAGCTAGTAAGAGTATAAATTACAACATATAAATAAATATCACTACATAGTATAAAACAAAGTCGGTTTTTCTGTCCCTATATCCCTTTGTATGCTTAAATCTTTAAAACTACGCAACGGATTTTGATGCGGTTTTTTTAAATAGATAGAGAGATTTAAGAGGTAGGTTTTATGCCCATGCGAAGCCGGGAAATATAAAAAAAAAATTTCGACCATACAAAATTGATAGTGATAATTTTTGTTTTTTATTTTCCCCTTCGAATGTATTTATTTTGTGTATACCCTACATCTACACCTGCCCTACACTTAAACCTAGTTTAAACCAGCCACATCATAAAGTGATCTATAGTACAAGTTATACGACATATGATATGTCATATGTCGTGCCTAACTTGTACTATACTTATAGTATACTTATATTATACTTATATTATTATGATAATATGGTACCGTTGGTAAGCAGCAAGTTATTGTGCGCGTGGTGGTGCCTGGCGAGCCGCTGCAACGAGTTGTCCCGCTTCAGCTGCTCCAACACACGCGACGACGCGGCTGCGCGTGCGCACGACACGCATTCCGCGCGCACTTGCTCAATTTGCCTGCAATACATCACATTGTACTTATGGGCTTCCAGGGTCGTAAGATCGATTTCGTAGCCATATTTTTCAAAATTTTTGTCTTTTTTTAGGTGATTATTACTTGCCATGTATTCGTGCGTGAGTGTTGAGATCAGTAGGTCAACCGCCTATCTCGATTCTCTCCTCTCGTAATTAATGGCTACTTGTATCGCTATCGCTACATTTCGCTCCGCCTAACACACAAAACGCTTTAATTTTTTTTTTGTTTACATTGTCAAATGCGTTGTCACTAACAAAAAAAAATTTTTTTAAAGCGTTTTGCGTGTTAGGCGGAGCGAAATGTGGCGATAGCGATACAAGTAGCCATTACGAGAGGAGAGAATCGAGATAGGCGGTCGACCTACAGGTTCAGTGTTCAATAAAGTGAACTATCCTTATAACTTATATCGCGGCTCTGCTGGTAAAAATTTCTATGGAAATAAGTAGCACCCTTGTGCACATTAAATTTCCTAATTTTTTGTAGTTCCGAGTCGACATGAATTTAATTAATAAATAAAGTGACTACATCCTTTATCACCAAAATCTTCGAGATAATTGCTAAGTGAAGGATTGCAACCAATTCACTAAGGACTTAACGTTTTTAACTTAAGTAGGACTAAATAAGTTAAATATTCAAAAGAAAGCTTCTTCTTGTCGAGTCAAAATGCTTAAAATAAACTGTACTATATTGAATTTGCCCAATACTTTCAGGCTCGTATCCAGGGGCGTTAAAAATATTACAAAAAAAAAAAAACTTACGTTCTGAGATTATAATGTGTGTGCGTTAGCGATGCGCGACATGAAGCCAGATACGTGGCGTAAGGCTTTCTGGCCGCCAAATCGGCGCGCAAAGCCGACGCTAATCTGTAGAATAAAAAAAACCACGTCGATATTGATATCAGTTTATTGTGAATAGTGCATAATTGTCCAGGCCTGAAATAAAACTATATAAGACCGGGGAAAATGTAGAATTTTTATTTGCAAAGTACTTTGTATAGTAATTTACTAAAACTAGCTGTCTGTTTCGTTTTTTTGGCAAAAACAATTGTATCTTTACAATTGTTTTTGCCAAAAAAACGAAACAGACTTCAATTCCTTAAATAAAAAGGATGAAATAATTAATACATTGTTGTTTAAATATGCTAATTAACGATCCAGCAGCTAGTCGACGAATTCGTAAAATTGGCTGAAATTAAATCTCACGCTAATTTTATTACAACATATATATATCTATATATATAAAAGCGAAAAACACTCACTCACTCATCACGAAATCTCCAAAACTGCTGAGCCGATGAAGATGAAATTTGGCAGGAAGGTAGATTGTGACTAAGAGACGTCCGCTAAGAAAGGACTTTTGGAAATTTTTTCCCTAAAGGGGTGAAAAAGGGGTTGACAGTTTGTATGAAACTTCGTCATTTTTGAAGTGAGATACATGAAATTATTAATTTACATTTGAAGTTGGTAAAAAATAATATTGCACCAATCAGATTTTGAAAATTATATCCCTAAAAGGGTAAAATAGGGGTTGCCGTTTTGTATGAAACTTTGTCATTATTGCAGTGAGACACATGAAATTTTTAATTTGAATTTGTAATTGGTAAAAAATAAAAATGCATCAATCTGATTTTGAAAATTACATCCCTATTGGGGTGAAATAGGGGTTGCCGTTTTGTATGAAACTTTGTCATTATTGCAGTGAGACACATGAAATTTTTAATTTGAATTTGTAATTGGTAAAAGATAATAATGCATCAATCTGATTTTGAAAATTACATCCCTATAGGGGTGAAATAGGGGTTGCCAGTTTGTATGAAACTTTGTCATTTTTGAAGTGAGATACATGGAATTAAAATTGAAAATGTCTTGGTATAATATTTTGTATTATATTGAATTGTATTGTATGTACACAACTAAATTATAGAAGACAGAGTGCAAAGGTTTTATTTATTTGTTAATATTATGAGTTCAGTAATGTGTCAATAGATGTTGACATTTTAAAAGTCGATATGGTTTGTCGTTCGATTACTACACATGATGATTAACATCATGTGTAGTACTTAATTGAGATTTCAAATAAATAAAAATTTTTTTTTGCTTTTCTAACGATTTGATTGTGTGTTAAGACGATTTGGTACCTGTTAAATATAAAATAATAAATAAAATTAAATTAGAATTGATTGGAGTATGGAGTGGTAATTGCGGCATTATATTGTATGTATAGTTTAATCTGTCTGCGTTTTGGGCTACCCATTGATTCGTTTAATTTAAGTTTGAAAAGTATTTTTCCGGATTCCGGATTTCGAATAGTAGTTTGAAAATAGGTAAATCTTTGTGTTATTTTCCATAAGTTAGTTGCATATCTTAAATATATTGTAAGGTTTCTCAAATAAATTGTAGGGTAGAATTATTTTCTTACTTTTGAAAAGGAACGAATAAATTCATTTGCAAATTTATTTCCGGATAAACGATGTCGCAACCCCAATCAAATCAAATATAATAAATATAATAATCTATTTGTCATTGACGACATTGAAGAAGAAGATTAATCAAATGGTTGACTGGTAGAGAACACTCTTAGCGTTAAGTCCGTTAATATGTATATCAGTATTTTGTAGTTATCTATCTATCTATACAAATAATAGGACAGTAAAAATCGAGTGTATATATACATTAAATATTTTTCTAAAAAACTGATACGGAGCGATTTAAGAAGAGTAACAAAAACAAACAAAAAAACAATTTTTGGAATTTTTGTCCCTCTGGTACGTTATAACTTCAAAACTACTCAACAGATTTGAACGCGGTTTTCACAGGTGGATTACATATAATTAAGAGCGTTGTCAAAACTTTGTTTTGTCAAAATCGGTTAAGGGAAAAAGAAGTTATGGTCAGTTAAAGTTTACTTCTAGCACTGCTTCAAAACTTTTAAACAGAGTTGAATGCGGTTTACATAAACGTATATAATTTAGATAAGGCTAGAATTTCTACTTTGTTTTATCGATATCAATAAGAGAAAAACACACTCCAGTCTCTATTAAATTTTAATAAAATAACACATTGAATGTATAATTTAGTTACATAAAATATCAATAGATGGTGCTGACTTTATTTTAATTATTTTTTCGCATATGGTATAGCAGATAAAAAATTTTCCTTACGGCAATTAATTCGATTTAATTAAAAAAAAATTTGGTTGTTGATTTAGTTTTATTGGTTGGTTTGTTTATCGGTCGTGTTGTATTGTAAGCTATTTGAATTGATTGGTTGGTTTGGTTTAAAAAATAATCAAATCGGCAAGTCAGTTCAGTTGTTGTTTGACGGAACATACGGTCGTGTCGTAAGGTTTAATTTAACTAACTTATCACTTTTTATTGAGATTTTCTCCACTTTTTACGCCCACTATAACTTTAGGAGTGGCTTTTAGGTCCAAATGACCCTGTAATAGGCTGCGTCTACTCTTTTAGAGACAAAGATGTGATAGTATGAATGTTAATATTTTCAGTTTGATATCGTAGCAATGTAATGGCTTTATAAAATTGGCACGGGAATAGGATACTATAGATTTAACTATAGGTCTGGATAGTTGTAGTTTCCACAGGTTACGTGAAAAGCGACCTACACGCGGGCGGAGCCGCGGGCAACAGCTAGTATATATATATATATATATATATATATATATATATATATATATATATATATATATATATATATATACAGGGTGTAACATGTAAGTGTAGTCATATTTTCAGGGCCGACAGAGTCGGTCATAAGCAATATATTCCAATTGGTATTAAATGGAAAAGTTAATAATCGAGTGAGTTTTACTTTATCGTAATTTTAACGTATTATCGATATCGATAAGAGTCAACAGACATCACTGTCTGTATCAGCTGGCAATGTGAATGACCTTTTTTACCTAAGCCTTAACCACCTCCTGTCGAGCACACATTTTCTCCTGGTAAGAGATCTAATGCAAAATAAATTAAGCAAAAAATTAAGGTTCCGTATGATTTTTTTTTTTAATAATTTTGATATGTCTTTGCTAAGACAAAAGCTAAAAAGTAAACTAAGGGATTTTATTACCAATCAGTGGCTTGAATAAGTGTCTGGTTACCGCCTCCCCAGCAGCGGCCCAGCAAAGGGTAAACGCAAAAACTACTTGGTAAATGTGTACAAATAAATGGTCTTACAATCAGGCCGAGTGAGAGAGTAGAAAGCAAGAAAGTCGACCTTGGGACGACGATCTGAGAATACAACCGGGAAATCGCTTGGAAGAGAGATAAAATTGACACAAAAAATTAAAACAAACAGAAATTGATGAACTGGCTAGTTGACGTTGTAGTTATTTTCCAAGTGGCGTACAACATCACTTACGTATTTCGGAGCCGGGGGGAGGTTTGACCGCTGTCGCCTACACGGTACAGACAAACAGAACAGAGGTGTACAGTACTTTGTTTCCATCACCATCTTTCACTTTTGTCATATCATATCACTGCCTCCGTAGTCCAGTGGTTAAGGCGTTTTGCCTGTAGACCCGAGGGTTCGATTCCCACGGGAAGCATACTTTGTTTAGTTGTTTCCAGTTTGGTTAGGACATATGTCCTTAGGCTTGAATCGTCTGATTATCACCTGATTTGTTTGACAATAAAGATGATTTCCTGCCGTGCGATCACGTTAAGCCGTTGGTCCCGGCTGCCATCTGGTATTCGTTAAAGGAACCACGTCAGAGGCCGAGAGGCGGTTCCGAATAAAACAACTCTGACGCCAGGGTGTGCATGGTCGATTGACTATGACACCTACACGAAACTAATGAACTTTTGTCATAAACATTGTCTTACTTAAAAAAAAAAACATCATAAAAGCACCGCGGAATTATTGTATGCGCACATGTAATATTATTATGCCCCTGTGACACCTGGTACATTAGCAATAAACATTAAAGAACCCTAAATTTATTTATGTGCCTAGGCTACGCCCATTTACTTATGTATTGTAAGAAAAGAAGATATTTCTTTCTCTTTCTGTTTAATTTTATTTTGATTATTGGTTCTGTACAAATTAGGCAAAAGATGCAAGAGCATTGCAAGGGAATTCAAATCCCTGTCCCATACTTGCTTCGTGGTCCTATAACAGACTTTTACGTCATTCTCGAGGGAGAAAGTTCGAGGGAGTGGTCTATTCCTAAGCTGGATATACCACGCGCTTGCAAGAACGTATCAATAGTATTAGGATAGCATAAGTGTTAGAGAGCAAGTACATAATTTTTAAGAAAAAAATCATATTGAACCCTAATTAAAGCCACACCCACTTCACATACACATTTGCCATCTCTTTCTTTGCAAATAATTATTAAAATAATTATGAGGGTTCTGTCTATGAATAATGGACTGCGTTATTAAAATTGCATGGTTATTTTGGGTATTATGGGTAATAAGAAAATTCGCAAAGCTTTCTAATAAAACGACATTAAGAGATTTGACGTCAAGATGGCGGCCGATCATAAAAATAATGTCCTCCGCGTTTACCGGTCGCATTCTGCAGCATAGCTTTAGAAATAAGTGCGAGATCCGTTAATACGAGGTACATCGACTGAAGTCATAAAATAAGATTTTAAATTGTTTGTATGACCGGCCGCCTGCCTGCCGTTAACCTTCTTTGCGAACGCTGCTGTTGGTAGAAAATGCCACCAGCCGGCGGCGGCGAGAAATTTTGCCAACAGCCAGGAAGAAAAACATGGGAATTCAGATATCTGTTTCTCCTTTGTACGACATTCACGTGAAGAGAGAAAGTGGTCTATTCCTAAAGTACGTAATTGGAAAGGAAAAAAAACTATTCGTGAAAAAACCCTCTGAGAAAGTATTTTTGAGCTGGATATACCACGCGGTCATCTTACTAGTACTAGGATAGCATAAAAGTAAAGAGTAAGTACAAATTCGTAAGAAAACCCTTACATGTTGAATCCTAATTAAAGTAACGCCCACTTCTCATTCGGCCTTTACTGTTTTTTGGAAATAATGATCTAAGGGTTCTGTTTATTAATAATGAGTAATTTCAGTGATAATGTTCGCTTGACCGATCAAATTGGTAATAAGATAATTTGAAATTACTAAAATCATGCGAATAAAACCGGTTCATTTAGTAGACGGAGTGATTTTTTCACTAAAAATTTTTAATGTTGACTAGGATAACATAGGCGTTAGATAGTAAACACGGAAGCTTTTTAGTTAGTTTTAATAAGGAACTCTAAATTGTTTTCTGCCAAAATATGGGGTAGGGATAGTTCCTTATGTAAAGATCGGCCAATAGCAAGCAGGTTAATCGATCTTGTATGTACATGATCCTTCAATCAGTCGGGCCGCCGCCGATCAGTTGCTTGCATCTGAACGTGGTGTAAAGATACTTTTTATTTTAACCGCGCGCGTGACACTTTAATTTTTTTGAAAATGTCATTTTTAAGTCACGCCGAATACTACGAAATGATTCTTTGAGTGGGGGCTGCCGATGGTAGTCTTCGTGGAGCTCGTGAATTGTATCGTGAGAGGTTTATCGAAGGACGTCCAGAAGCTGAGCAAAGGCAGCTGCCATCTTTGGAGTGCTTCCGTAGGATGGTGCTTCGATTGCGTGAAACTGGATCATACCGTGGCTCCACTTCCCATGAACGCGCAAGCACCATCGACCCGGACTTTGAAGAAGCCGTTCTTGAGCATTTTGGTTATGTTCACGTGTTTATTTGAATACCTACGTTGCGGTAGTGCACTACAATAATAAGTGATTTTATTAATAATGTGTGTGGTGTGTGAAGTTAAATTTAAACTGGGTGTAAAAAGAAAATTCAATGTGTTATGTGCGGCAAGTGATATGGTGTCTACGATGTCGCCGCCAAAGATACCGCGCCGCCATTGTGTTTTTCGCTCCTTGATACCAGGCGCGCATGAACAGGCAGAGCTAACAATATCTCAACATCACGTAAGTAGGTTTGATTAGTAGAGTTCATGACCCCACTAGTGATGGGACACGATTGTTTTGATTATGACGTCACAAAAAAATATATTTAATTAAATTTTCATTTTTTATTAAATTAACTTATTGTGTCTTATGACATTGCACACAAGATCTACATCGATTACACTTATACCTCCTTGAATATGACTACACTTACATGTTACACCCTGTATACTAATAATATATAATAATTTCTTCTTCTTTCTTACATATAAAAATCAATTGCAAACTCGAGAATAGCTGGACCGATTTGTCTAATTTTGGTCTTGAAATATTTGTGACTTGAAAAGTGCGTTCAGACGGTACAGATTTCGCTGGGTCCAATAAACCACGGTTCGGTTTTAACCGTGTGGCGGAGAGTGCGCGTGCGAGCGAGGCCGCGTGCGCGAGCTAGCGACGTGCTGGTGCAGCGCTGTGCTGACTGTAATACCTGTGTGCCAGGCCGGCGCTGGCGGAGAGTGCGCGTGCGAGCGAGGCCGCGTGCGCGAGCCCGCTCTCCGCCGCGGCTCCGCCCGCCAGCCCCGACAGACTGCGCACCCACTCCACTAGCGACGTGCTGGTGCAGCGCTGTGCTGACTGTAATACCTGTGTGCCAGGCCGGCGCTGGCGGAGAGTGCGCGTGCGAGCGAGGCCGCGTGCGCGAGCCCGCTCTCCGCCGCGGCTCCGCCCGCCAGCCCCGACAGACTGCGCACCCACTCCACTAGCGACGTGCTGGTGCAGCGCTGTGCCGACAAACATACAGTGCGTTACTGTAGAGGCCGGAAATGACGCAATGTACGGCCGAGGAATTTGCCAAGGTCTTTTAAAAATAAGAAATAAAGCCGAGGCCTTTTGAAAATAAGACGTTTATTGCAATTTCGGCTTAGACTTGAACAGTACTTTTCTTCCTCTTCAGAGAAACAACATCGTTTCTAATATAACATTAACGCCTACAAACCAACGCTCGCTTTGTTCCTTTTTCAATTTTCAAATTCCCGTACATATTTCAAATAATTAAAGAACCCCAAGTATACACAAAAGCACAGAATATAGTAGTACCAACATAACAAAACAGTTGCTAGTAGGTTTTTTTTGGTAGGCTGGTCAGTGTGAAAATATAAAACCTTACGTATGAAAATACATTAAAAAACCTCCATTAACGGTCGCCAATGTATTATTATTTTTTAATTATATTTTTGTCCTAGACCAGCAATGAGACTTTTGACGTTTTTTTTATAATATACAAGCTATTTTTTCAGTAAGAAGACGAAAACATCTTTATTGTAGAATTTAAGTACATTACAATAGGCGGCTTTCTAGCGACAATCTCTTCCAGACAACCTAAATGTAGACAGTGATTGTCGATAAAACAAAAAGGTAAGTCAAGTTATCTTTCACCATTTTGTAAAAGTAATCTGAAACTTTATAAGTTTAATTATCACAAACAAAATGTAATGTTTTTGTCAACCACAACCTGTATTTTTATTAAATAATAGTACCATTACTGTCGAGGCCAGAAATGAAGCCTAAATGGCTTCATTTCTTCTTGGCCGAGTTATATTGCAAGGCCGAAGCGTAGCTGAGGCCTTGCCAAGTGCTTTTAAAAAGAACGAGACGAAGCCAAGGCCTTTAAAAATACGAGGACGTAAATTGCAATTTTGGCCGAGGCTTGTATAGTACTTTACTTTCTCTGAAATCCTCTCGAGACGAAACAACATCGTATCACATTTAAAATGGCGTCAACAACAAGCCAGCATTCGCCGTGTTCTTTTTTGAAACTTTTTGAAATATTCATACATATTTTTAAACGATAATAGAATTAATGGTTAGTACCAACCTAACAAAAGTGTCCAGCAATTTCCATTAACAACCGCTAAAATAGGTTTTTTTTGTAGGATGGCCAGAGTGAAACTAAAAAAACTTAATGTATGAAAACGTGTACATTAAAAAACCTCCATTAGCGGCCAGCAATGATTTTTTTTTATTATATTGTTGTCTTAGGCCAGCAATGAGTCTATTGACGTATGGTTTTTTTTTAAATAATGAAGCTATTTCCGAGCAAGAGGAAGTAAATATACAAAACACTCACATTAGGAACATAGTCGACGCAGTGCAGGTCCGGGTTGGAGAGAACCATCCGCAGCCTGCGTTTCATGCTGTCGAACACTTCGGGGTCGTTCAGGTCCACAACCCCCTCGCATCTATAAATAATGTTATCTTTATTTCTCACTAGCTGTTCCCCGCGGCTCCGCCCCGCGTGGGACTCGGTTATATCGCGCCAAAAATGCCTATGTTTGACCTCAGGTCGTTAACTACATCCCTACCAAATTTCATCACAATCGGTCCAGCAGTTTAGCCGTGAAGAGGTGACAGACAGACAGACAGACTTTCGCATTTATAATATTAGTATGGATATGGATTTATCTATACTTCTATAATCTACAGTAAAATACAATAAAGTTTTTTTTTTTTTTGATGTGGCAATAATCCACAATCGCAATCAAATTTATAGCTTATTTTTGCCAGTATCAAGTTTTATTTTGAATGTTCTTCATTTAGTTGAGTCACAGAGTCATGTCTAGTCAAGTTAGTCAAGGGCTAAGTGGAGCGGTGGAAGTTTCACTTTTATCTTGGGAGATTTTGGTGACAAGAATTAAATTCACTTATACGACATTGTACCACTTCCCAACACTCACGCTTGTTCACGAACACTTAGCGAATACTAATCCATCTTTATTATATTATGCACAAATACTCGAAAAACACACAAATATTAGAAAATAAACACAATGACGTTAACTTTGTGACTTTAGCTTGGCGCCAAAACTCCTACAATAAAGTTAAAGAGTTCGTTTCATCATGATTTCAGCCACAGGCTGTCCATTGCTGAACACAGGCCTACTCCAAGGATTTCCAGAATGATCGGTTGGAAGTGGCATTTGTTTGTTTAAATGTTTATAATTCTTTTCGACTTAAGAATATTTTTTTGATTTATAAAGAACTTGTTTTAGCCCGCGGTTTCACCAGCATGAAATACCTTGGGAACAGTCCTTTTTCCGGGATGAAAGGTATCCTATGTCCTTCTCAATACTTCTAACCATGTGTATGCAATTTCAGGAAGATTGGTTTAGTACATAGAGCGTGAAGCGTAATAGACAAACAAACTCACTTTCGCATTTATAATATTAGTAAGAATAAATATGGACAAGTGGAGAGAGAACTCGAGTTAGATCAATATGGTCAGATTTATTTGCCGATAAACTATTAAGTAGTTTGGCAAAAACAATATTGTTACTACCCTGTAAGTCTTCTTCTTTTCGAATCATAATGGCTATATTGACTCTGCCCAGTAAGTTATGAGAAATAATACATATACATATAATCACGTCTTTATCCCATGCGGGGTAGACAGAGCCTAGGGACATAAGACTTTAGGCCACGCTTAGCATGATGGTAGTTGAAACAGGAAATCAATAGTGATGGGTTGCTAGCCGCATCGCCTATGACATGATTTCCCCATTCGGCGATTCCCTCAGACGACTTTTACGGTTTGCGCGGGAAGAGAAGCAGCTGGTACATTCTATGTTTTTATTTTTCTCCCAGACCAGCATGGAAGAAGAAGAAGTTATGAGAAATAAATAAAAATAAAATAATGATTTACTATGGGTCAATGATCCATACCGGTAAGGTAGAAAACATCATACCTTTCCATTTCAGCGTCAGGCACGTCGGAAGGTCGCCGCTGGCTTCGTCGCTGCTTGGTGGAATCGGTGGATGTCTTGCGGCGGTACTTCGCCAAGATGTCTTCTGAACTCTCGCCATTTCCCTCCTCTACATACCTTTCCATTTCAGCATCAGGGACGTCGGAAGGTCGCCGCTGGCTGCGTCGCTGCTTGGTGGAATCCGTGGATGTCTTGCGGCGGTACTTCGCCAAGATGTCTTCCGAGCTCTCGCCATTTCCCTCTGCGCGGCAGCCGTCGTCGCTTCGAAACTCCTCTTCGGGCAATTTTATATCTGTGTGTAAATATGGGAATCGATCAAATTGGGAGGTAGTATATAGATTTTTTTTTTCTAAATTTAAAAATAAATCTATATATCTATCACGGGCGGAAAAGCCAGTTATAAATATTTCATGCATTCGTTCTTTTGGCAAAATAATTGTAAATACAAAACAAACAAGTGAATTGTAAGACAAATAGAAAATATCATAGGAAGTGTTCATTATTATTAAATTAACTTTTGGCCGCGGCTTCGCCCGTGTGAACTTCCCTCGAAAACAGTGCTTTTCCCGGGATAAAAGGTACCCTATTGAGGTCTTTCCCAATCCATACTATCCATATCCATACTAATATTATAAATAAAGTCTGTCTGTCTGTCTGTCTGTCTGTCTGTCACCTCTTCACGGCTAAACTGCTGGACCGATTGTTATGAAATTTGGTAGGGATGTAGTTAACGACCTGAGGTCATACATAGGCTACTTTTAGGCGCGATATAACCGAGTCCCACACGGGGCGAAGCCGCGGGGAACAGCTAGTACTTTTATATGTGTATGCAAAATTTCAGAGAGATTGGTTCAGTAGATCTTGAGTTATAAGTTTTGTAACTAACACGACTTTCTTTTATATATATAGATTTAATTTAAACCTTGGTGCTGATGCGATCGCCCCTTCTGCCTGAACATCTTGATCTTATGCAGCAGATTCCCGCCCGACCGCTTCACGTTGTTCTTCAGCTCGTCCAAGTTGCCCACCAGGCTCTCCTCGCCCACTATGCGACGACTGTATGGGCGGTAAAATACGTAAACATTATAATTTATTTAAAGTTTTTATAATAAAAGCGACTGCGCTTCGTATGATATTTTTTTTAACCTACTATTAATATGTCCTACTGCTGGGCAAAGGCTCCTTCTTCACTCAGCCCTATCCAATCTCTGGCCACTTGTCCAAAAAAGCAAGTAAATAAAATAGGTACGCTCAGTGGTGGAATTTTTGATTTCAATAGTTAGTTTTGGTCGTCTACACTCGGTAGGAACGAACCTCTCTTTTTATTATTAAAGGCCTATTCATACCGGATTCATGTTATATGATCGCGTAAATACGTGTACGTGCACGTACACGCCACGCAAACGGTGTGCCATGTCCTTAACAATTCTATATATTTCAACCAAGAGGACAGAGTACTCAAAGGAATGTTGCCGTCTCGTTTCTTCTCTATCCGAAAGGAAGAGAGCAGACATAAATTATTTTTTGCGGTGTGTTGCCTTACCGCAGCGCTTTCTCCACCGTCGCATTAAAGATGACACTCTTCTCTTTCCTTATCGTTTCTCTATCTGAGAGAAAGAGATGGAGACATTTCTAAAATAAATAACTTTATTTTGCCTAACCGTTGCGACCTCTCCGCCGTGCCATCGAAGATCACACTGTTCAGGGTAGTGACGTCTCTTTTCTTTTCTACGCGTCAAGAGAAAAAAAAACTTTTGTAAAGAAATAGTTAACTTACCGCTGCGATTTCTCCGCCGTGGCATCGAAGCTTATACTCTTCGGTATAGCGCCAGTAGAGACTGTCTTATTAGGCGGAGGACTCACTCTCCTCTCCGTCACAATCTCCGAATTCACATCCTGACTGGAACTCTTATCCGACACCGAAGTCTCGGCACTGTTCACTGACAGAGTACTCAAGGACATGTTGCTAGTGCCGTCTCGCTTCTTCTCTATGCGAGAGGATGAGATGGAGACAATGCTCGTTCGGATTTCGGATTTGACGATGCGTGCGGTTAGATTGTTCACGAGGTTCGCCGATGTGGATATTGTGGCTGAGCTCATTCGGGTCATGAGGTCTGTTATTGTTGACCTAAAAAAGAAAGAATTAATAACGTTTGAAAATATTTGTGACGGGTTTCGCCTATCTTGCAGAATATTTATGTCCCAATTTTTATTTGGCATAACACACTTATTAGAATCTTATTTATAAGAACATCTTAAAGGCATTTGTTCATTGAATCATTGTTTGGCCTAATAATGAATATGGCCAAATTATTATTAGTATTAGAACTAGATTCAATTCCACTATCTATCCATAACATTTTGATCGTCATACGGTTTGGGGAGGTGTACCTAAAGATATTTAATAACATATATTCACCTCGCTTCCGGCTGTTCGTCATTATCATATCTCCCATATTGCGACACTGAGAGCGCATTGAAAGAACTCTCGCTGGAATTCAACAATCTATCCATAAGGTTTTGACCGTCATACTGTGTGGGGAGGCCTTATAGCTAAAAATGTGTCATAACAACATTTACCTAACTTCCGGCTGTTCGTAGTTATCACATATCCACATATTGTGACATTGATTGACAATTAGAACTTTAGATTCAATTCAACTATTTGTCCATAAGATTTAGGTCGTCATACGGTTTGGGGAGGTCTTAAGTATAGCTAAAGATATGTAATAACAACATTTACCTCGCTTCCGGCTGTTCGTCGTTATCATATCTCCACATATTGTGACACTAATTGACCATTAAAACTTTAGCTTCAATTCTTCTATCTACCTTAAGATCTTGATCGTCATACGGTTAGGGGAGGTATTACCTAGAGATAAATCTGTAAAATAACATCATTTACCTCGCTTCCGGCTGTTCGTCGTTATCATATCTGCCATATTGCGACACGGAGAGCGCATTGAAAGAACTCTCGCTGGAATTCAACGATCTATCCATGAGGTCTTGATCGTCATACTGCTTGGGGAGGTCGTATTTGGAGGAGGAGGGGTAGGGGCGGTCGGGGGAGCGCTGCGGGGGGAAGCTGTCGTCCACCCACTGGCTGGTCGCGTCCGATTGGCTGTTCGCGTCCAGGGTCGACTCCGTTTGGGCACTGTCACTGGACAAATTAAATAGTCACGTCAATTCTAATAGTTGCGAAATTTTTAGTAATAATTAACTTCATACTATTGCTTTTTTCTGCCCGTGTGCGCGCTCATCGCAAAAATTCACTGTCCTAATTTTTACCAATCGCGCCAAAAGAAGGATAACTTAAGACGAGACCTTGGTGAACACTAGCGCCACCATCAATTAAAAAACATTATTTACTGAAAACACAAGTTATAAAAAAACTCAAGTTAGTTGAGATAAGATGAGTCTGTTAAAAACGTTATAAACCCCATTGGATGTCTTAAAGTTAGGAATGTGTCTCACCCGCCCTGCGGCCCGTATTCGAAGCCGTCCGCCGGCAGCTGCGCGGGAGTGGACGCGCTGGGGCTCTCCGGGGCTGACGTGGCGTAGCAGGTCATCACCTGGACCAAGAAACACATTCAATCATTTATTTATTGGAACAGGATATGACAAGGTCATCTGGACCAAGAAACACATTCAATCATTTATTTATTGGAACAGGATATGACAAGGTCCGAAAATAGACCCAAAGGTTGACTGTTAGATAATGCGTTTAGCATTAAGTTCGCCTATTGTGCTATACAAGTGTATTTTGTAAATTTAAATAAATAAATAAATAAAAATCATGAAAGAATATAGGATATGACAAGTGCCATGAGTTTTTCTTGCGATTTACTATGGCAAACCTGTACAGCGCCTCTGGCGGATAGTAAGGCAACTAAGAAATTCCATACAAAATCCTAACGCAGTCGCTAGCGTCTACGTTACGCGTTAAGAAAAACTCATACTAGGGGCACAGGTCCGAAAATAGACCCAAAGGTTGACTGTTAGATAAAGCTTTTAGCATTAAGTTCGCCTATTTTGCTATATAACTGTATTTTGTACAAAAAAGTTTAAATAAATAAAAATCATGAAAGAATACATTATCTTTAATAGAATAGGCGTTACTTTGCGGAAGTCAATTACAAGTACTGACCAATAGCGTGTTTTCATGCATGCAACTAACTCATGGCAATAGAACGCAAAGAAACTTGGCTAGTACGGGTCGTGTCATGCAACGATGTACGCTGTCGGTAGCTGCGCTTGCGGCGCTGTATCGCTGGGTGTGTGTGTGGGGGGGGGGGGGGGGGGTATCGAATCCACGACCCCCGAGTCTACAGGCAAACGCCTTAACCACTAAACCACATAGGCAGTAAAAAATACAATAAAAATCGATTGCTCTTTGTTTATCTCGCTAAAGCTCGAGAATGACTGGACAGATTTGGGTAATTTGGTCTTAAAATATTTTTAAAAATTCAGGGAAGTTTTGAACAGTGAGAAAAGTGCGTTCAGACGGTACGGAGTTCACCGGGTCAGCTAGTTTAAAGATAAACATTCAATAATTCATTCGGCATTATGAGTAACTGAAATCTATTATACTATTTGAATTAAGTGCTGTTGATTCTGTAAATAAAGGAAAAAAAAGAAAAAAAAAGGAAATGACGCATGACTTACCGGATACCCGTTGACAAGTATGCTCTTCCTGTTCTCCATGTAGTGTTGCTGGTTGCCGGGCACGGCTGGCAGTCCTATCTCTCCGCCGCGGGATATCGCTGCCGTGGCGCTCAGGTAACCGCCGCCCCTGGGATACCAATAATCTATAAGTACATTTACTTCCTCTTGCTCGGAAATATCTTCTTTATTTAAAAAAAAACTACGTCAATAGACTCATTGCTGGCCTAAGACAACAATGTAATTTTAAAAAATCATTACTGGCCGCTAATGGAGGTTCTTTGGTGTATACGTTTTCATACATTAGGTTTTTTAGTTTTACTCTGGCAAGCCTACCAAAAAAAATCTATTCTGGCGGTCGTTAATGGAAATTGCTGGACATTTTTGTTAGGTTGGCACTAACTATAAAAACTTTAGCTTCTTTTATCGTTTAAAAATATGTATAAACATTTCAAAAAGTTTGAAAAAAGAACACAGCGAATGCTGGCTTGTTGTTGACGCCATTGTAAAATTTGATACGATGTAGTTTCGTCTCAAGAGGATTTCAGAGAAAGTAAAGTACACTCCCTCCACCTCCCACGGCTCTACCGACCTCTCGGTGACACGAGCCGAATCT
This sequence comes from Apomyelois bistriatella, assembly GCA_947044815.1. Lineage (NCBI taxonomy): Eukaryota > Metazoa > Arthropoda > Insecta > Lepidoptera > Pyralidae > Apomyelois > Apomyelois bistriatella. Next base: position 14,254,760 of record OX345691.1, read on the forward strand.
CGGGAGAGTGCGCTGTACTTGCATTTCGCATCTCTCTCCAGTCGCACCTGCTTTATCTCCCTACAAGTTCTCTATAGTGTCGCCTATCTATGCAATCAGGAAGTAAAGTACAGTACAAGCCTCGGCCGAAATTGCAATTTACGTCCTCCTGTTACTGTGTACCTGTTAGTCAAGCTGGGTTTGACCGTGTGTCGCGGGCTGCCGACATCGGGCCGTTTGAAGCTGCCATTCTGTAAAGCAATAAGTCATAATGTTACTAAATGTTAATTTAAGTAATGATTGACGTCAATAAGTGATAAGAATGTCCTATATCTATTATCTATCTATTCTATTATATATATAAAAATGAAACCCGTTTTCCGTTGTCACGACATAGGATGAAAACGGCTTGACCGATTGGGCTGATCTTTTTTTTGTAGTTTTCTAATACTCTGTGCAAGGTTCTTACGGAAAAAAAATTAAGAAAGGCGGTACGAAGTTCGCCGGGCTAGTTGAGAATAAACCTCATTCTTTTAGTTAAGCTGTTTTATGTTATTTTATTATTTTGTGGTGCAATAAAGAGTATTTGTATTGTATTGTATAAACAATTTGAATTTGATTTAGTAGGAGACCAAAAGTATAGTGTCAACATTACTTTGAAATTGTTTAATTTATATAGTTACTAGCTGTTGCCCGGAGCTCCGCTTCCATGGGAATTCCGGGATAAAATATAGCCTATGTGTTGTTATAGCTATCCTAAGCAATCTCCATTTTAAATTTCAGCCAAATCAGTTCAGCAATTTTCCTGTGAAAGAGTGACAAACATCCATTCATTTTTACAAACTATCGCGTTTATAATATTTACTAGCTTTTACCCGCGGCTTCGCTCGCGTGGAATTAGAAAATTTTTGGTGTACACATACAAATATTCCAGTAATCTCTCTTGGGAACTTGATGCTTTTTTCAGGACCAAAAGTAGCCTATGTTACTCTCCATCCTTTCAACTAACTCTATGCCAAAAATCAGGTCGATTGGTTGCTTAGCTACGGCGTGAAGGAGGGACAAACAAACAAACACACTTTCACATTTATAATATTAGTATGCATTTATTACATTTATACGAAATGATGATGGGGAAATACAAGTTGAGCAAAAATGTCACTGTATAAATGAATGGACAGAAAAATAAACTGGTTTATAATTATAACCAGGTTTTCGAATCCTGTTCATACACCTCGCGCGACACTACCGCCTCTAGCGGCGAAAACGCGGTCAGCATCATCATTTCTTGTAGGTCTCACGATCAATCGATATGCACACCCTGGTGTCAGAGTTCTTAGGAAACACCTCTCGGCCTCTGACGTGCTTCCTTTAACGACTACCAGATGGCAGCCGGGACCAACGGTTTTACGTGCCTTCTGAAGCACGATATCACCTATATTATCATACAATCAGATGATTTAATCCTGCAATGTCCTACATACATATAATCACGTCTTTATCCCATACGGGTCAGACAGAACCTAGAGCCATAAGACCTTAGACCACGTTTAGCATGACGGTAGTTGAAACAGGAAATCAATAGTGATGGGTTGCTAGCCGCATCGCCTGTCATGATTCCCCCCTTCGCCGACTCCTCAGCCTAACTAACAATGTCCTAACTAAACTGGAAACAACTAAACAAATAACATCAAATTTAAAATTTAATTAACCCACCACATTTTCTTTTTAGCGGTGACGGTCGACTGATTTACCCCCCACATATTATTTGCAGACATTAGGTATTTTCCCCAGATGTTTGATGAAAATCGGTTGAGCTGTTTAGTAGTACTAAGAACACTCGCCCTTATGTCACCTTTAATACGAAAACAACTGAATTCGCTTCATCCGTTCGGGAGCTACGACGCCAGAGACAGACGGGCAGACAACTTATAACACCCCCCTTTTTGCGTCGGGGGGTTAAATGAATGAATGAATGAAAATTTATTTATTCAAGTGACCATGACTCATATTAAAAACGCGGTAGTTCTCATTGAGAGAATGTTACCTGTTGTACTCGGGCGGGCAAGTTATCGTCGTGGTTAGAGGGTCGCCGCGGCCACGACGTGTCCGAGCGCGCCGCCACTGATACACAGTCGTCCGTGTCCACCTTTACGAAATCAAACAAAACCTGGATAATAGGCTAGTTGACTTGTATTTTGTTTTTGTTCAAAATAATTATTCTCTATTTGTTTAGATAAAAACCATATTTTCCATATTTTTCCGAGCACTCTAAGAAAGCAAAATTTTATATCAAAAGTTCACTTTTAGAATCCCATCAAAAACAACGTCGGCCATTTTTGCAGTTTTGTGACTTTATTATTGTGTAAGGTGCCATTTTTGAAACCTGAATTCTCGCCAAGAACCACAGAGTAGCATGAAAATCATGAGATTCCACAGTTTTGTCGAATGAAAATCATTTGAATTAATGACTTTGAACGAATGATGGAAGTCAATAAAAATTAAGTTAAAAAACTATAACCCGACTGCATGGTGTCTAAAAAGGGTGAAACAAGGGCATAATTGAGATAGAAATCCAAAAATGCATAGGTACTTAAAATGTCATGGTATAGCCGTGGTCGCAGTCACTGTATAGTGTATACCAACAAAATGTTCGTTTAAAGGTGTTCCTATCATCCATTTACAATGGATGCGACCACGGCTTTGCCATGACATTTTAAGTACCTATGCATTTTTGAATTTCTATCTCAATTATGCCCTTGTTTCACCCTTTTTAGACACCATGTAGTCGGGTTATAGTTTTTTAACTTAACTTTTATTTAATACTTTTCCGTTTTCGAACGGAAATAACTGGACCGCGTGAAATTTACCACTTTACGAATGCATTTTAAACAATATTTTAACTTAAACAATATGAATTATATTTATATTTGTAATGTGCTCGCCAAGACCTTTCTTTTCATACCAAACACGTGATACCAATCTCAGTATATATTTTTTTTGAGGTTAGAATCTGAGGTTTAAATTCTGTCAGTTAAAAGTTTGATACAATTTATATAGCCTATGTTACCCGCGCTATCTTTACGAATCTTTTGACACCTCATTCATTCAAATCGGTCTAGTAGTTTAGCCGCTACGGTGAAACATACATACATACATAGACTGCCAAAATCATTACCCTTCCTTTTGGCTTCGCCGTAGTCGGGTAAAAATAGGTACGAACGTCAGTTTACCAGAATAGTTGTTGTTGTTGAAAATTGTTATGACCAACAAACATAATTTTTTATTTTAAGGAAAAATAAAATACGAGCCAACTAGCCTATTCTAGTCAGCGGCATAATATGAATGCAAGTGTGACGTGATAAGTTGAAAAAAAAAGAATTCGTACCTCGGTGTTCCGGTCGCTGTCAGACGCAAGTACATCCATGCTCCACGCGGATTCGCTCGCCGTTTCCGACACGTCCGGTGCGTTGGCATTGTTTGCGTTAGCAGCTGTAGAATACATAGAGATTACTTATATGTATAACTACTAGCTAGAGTTTTGGCGCCAAGCTAAAGTCGCTCAGTTATCGTCATTGTATTTATTCTCTAATATTTGTGTTTTTTCGAGTATTTGTGCATAATAAAGGTGGATTATTATTCGCTAAGTGTTCGTGAACAAGCGTGAGTGTTGGGAAGTGGTAAAATGTCGTATAAGTGACTTTAATCCTTGTCACCAAAATCTCCCAAGATAAAGCTAAGTGAAACTTCCAACGCTTCACTTAGCGCTTGACGAAATTGACTAAACATGACTACTGACTTGACTTGACTTAGTCACTCGACAAATGAAGAACATTAAAAATAAGCTATAAGTTTGATTGCCATATTGTGGATTATAGCCACATTAAAATATAAAAAAAAAACTACTAGCTGACCTGATAAACGTAATTTTTCTATTGGGACCTATAGCTACGCTCTATGCTTATCATTAGAAGTACCTGGTGGCTTACCACCATCTCTTAAAACCATGTAAGAACGATTGAGTATGGGAGATGTCGCCTTACATCATGTATTGCGCTGTCTCGCTTACTCACTGGATCTTGCATGGATTTAAGAGATGGTAGTAAGCAAGCGGGGCGACCAAGCTTCTCTCGTTTTGTGCAGAAAATGTTATTAAATATTTATTCAGTGTTTTCCTTGAAACTAAATTATACATCATTTGCCACATTTGGGGTTATATTAATAATTAGGGTTTGGTGGCAGAAGGTTAATTAAAACCGGTCAAGTGCGAGTTGAACTAGCGTGGAGAGGGTTCCGTACAATGCCAATATTAGTTTTTATATTCAATTGTGGTATTTAACTACTACTTTCGCTATCGAGTGGTGTTTTAGTGAACTATTTTCCGTGAGTGAACGTTTTATATTGAATTTACCACTAAACGGTCCAGTAGGTTCGGAGAAAATTGGCTGTGATAGACGGACAGACAGACAGACGCAGGAGTGATTCTTTATAGGATAATAAAGAACCCTTATGGGTTCCGTTTTTACATTTTTGTACGGAACCCTAAAAATTAAAATCATATGATTTTTTTTCGATACAAACTATTGTTTAATAGAAAAACATGAATAGTTATTTTTTACCTTACGCCAATTTTGACCATATATTTTGACTTAAGCTTGTGAAATCAGATCTCATGTAGAGCTAAGCTATACGCCCATATAGCTTAGCTCTACATGAGATCTGATAACACTTTGACAGTGCGAGTCATATTGTCTGGTGGGATTTATTTTATAATGTAAACAAACCCTGGTTGAGCGCCATCTGTGTGTGGTCGCAGGTATCTCCTATGGTCTCTGAATCCGACGCCAGCACGTCGGTGCTCCACGTGTCGGACATTATGCTGATAGTTTCGTCTCCTTCCAACATTTTCTGTCAACATTATAGATAATTAAACTTTGATATTCGAGCAAACGTTTTAAAAGAAGCCGATTATTATATATTTTTTAGACATACTCGCCTAATTATTATACTTTTAGACAATACTTTCACAACTATTGGTTACTACAACTAGTACCTACATACTTTTACAACTATATATTTTAATTTTGATGTATGGTAAAGTGAATTGAACCTTCAGATTACGTCTTAAAAGAAGTAGGCTTTTGTTTGTTTTTAGACATCACCGCTTATCTTGTGTAATACTGAGACTATTGAGACAAATCACAGTACAGTTACAGCTACTTATAATATTTGTTTATTGTAATAATTTGTTTAGTTTAAGTATTCTTTGGTTATATTTTGTACGGTGTGATATATTGTCTGAATAAATACTTATTCTATTCAATGTATATGTTTTTATGCGTACAATAGTACCACATTTATAATTAACCTCGACATTGTTCGAAGGCGCGGAATAGCGCAACCGACCGCCGACTCTGGTCGAATGGAAACATCAGTGTAATAACGAACTTATTGCTACTACATAAGATTTGATATCGAAAAGCAGTAGGAGTCGTGCTGTCTCGCTCACCCCACTACCGATACGATCATTCATTCATTTCGTGTAGGTGTCATGGTCAAGCGACCATGCACACCCTGGTGTCAGAGTTCTTCGGAACCGCCTCTCGGCCCTTGACATGGTTCCTTTAACGACTACCTACAACTACCGATATGGGACGACGGTGTTACAAACTCCAGACATGGCGCATACGCATTAGCCAATAGCGGACGGTTATTTTCGCGCCACGCAAACAATTGATTTCTGCGCAGGTACATCGGTGTAATTTACAAAAGTGGTGGTACTATACATGTATACTAAGTAATATTATAAATGCGAAAGTGAGTTTGTATATTTGTTTGTTTGTTACCTCTTCACGCCCTATCTAATGAACTAATCTTCCTGAAATTTCTATACACATAGCTAGGAGTATTGAGAAGGAGATAAGGTACATTTCATCTCGGAAAAAAAAGCAAGAAATCTTGATAAGCAAGCAAGAAATCTTGATCTTAAGCTGGCAGAACTTATATATCTGAGATCATATAATAATGTATAATCTGACCCTTGTTATAATATTCTCTACTCTATTTTTTATCGTGTACTAAATATTTTTCTTTGTACATGAATATAGTAAATAAGTATGTGATACACACCTTGATCTCAAACTTGCAGAACTTATCGTCGATGTCGTTCCTCGTCTGCTTCATGAGCTTGGCCTGAGCGCTGCCGGCCTGGCTCACCGGCACGTTTTGGGGCAGCCTGCGAATTTAGAGGTCTCTTTATACACTGGGCCACGTTGAAAAGTATAAACATACATATAGTCACGTCTTTATCCCATGCGGGGTAGACAGAGCCTAGGGCCATAAGACCTTAGGCCACGTTTAGCATAATGGTAGTTGAAACTGAAACAGAATCAATCAATGATGTGATGGGTTGCTAGCCGCATCGCCTATGTCATGATTTCCCCATTCGCCGATTCCCTCAGACGACTTTTCGGCTTGCGCGGGAAGTGAAGCAGCTGGTACATTCTATGTTTTTCTTTTTCTCCCAGACCATCATGGAATATGGAAAATTATAAACAATGAATTCAATACAATAAAAATAATTGGTGACATCAATCAAAACTTATATTAAGTTTACCACCACTTCCAAAGCGCAAGTGGAGAAGAAGCGGCGCCACAAACTCCACTGAAGCATTTTCTCCAAAAACGTCAATTCATAAGTTGTCCTTCCTTGCACCTATCATTTTGAGAATACTGTTAGGGCTTCCACGCACCCTTCCATTGAATTCAAAGATGAGGTGGTATAATTTGCCAAATTTATTTGCTTTAAATACTTCGAGGATGTTCTAGAACTTTATTTACCTCCTTGGACCTGGTCCATCTCCTGCTGCATCTCCCTCGGTGACCTGAGATGATGGAGTCTCGCGGCCTGATATATTTGGGCTCCCGCGACCGCTCACGTTGGCTGATACCTGGTGAGAAATATATTAGTTTTCAAAAATTCACATTCTAAAAATCTCAATTTTATTTCAGAAATAAATTGTTTCAATTCAAATTATTTCCTTGTTTCATCCTATACTATTAAACGAGCAATATTTCTATATATCCATATCCGTACTAATATTATAAATGCGAAAGTCTGTCTGTCTGTCGGTCTGTCTGTCTGTCACCTCTTCACGGCTAAAGGGCTGGACCGATTGTGATGAAATTTGGTAGGGATGTAGTTAATAACCTGAGGTCAAACATAGGCTACTTTTGGGCGCGATATAACCGAGTCCCACGCGGGGCGAAGCCGCGGGGAACAGCTAGTACATAAATAAATTTATTTGTACTCGCGTTTAAGAAAACGGCTCTAACGATTTCTTTGAAATTTCAAACATAAGTTCTTTAATAGTCAAAAAGATAATCTAGCTAGGTTCCATGTCTGGGAAAATTCATTTTACCCATATTTTCACGCATAAAGATTTGCTGCATAAAACGAGTGAAGCTCGGTCGCTCAGATACTTTAGATTGAATTAAGTCGGGTGCTGGACATAAGCCTCCCCAGATCCTTGGGGGAGGCCTATATCCAGCAGTGGACAGCCTGCGGCTGAAATGATGATAATGAAGAACGAAAACGGTCTTGAGTAACATAGCGTACACAAAGTTCAAGGTTAATTTCAGGAACAGTGCTTTTTCCCGGGACGAAAGGAACCCTATGTCCTTCTCAGTACTCCTAACTATGTGTATGCGAAGTTTCAATCAGATTGGTTCATTAGACAAAGCGCAAAGAGGTAACAAACAAACAAATATCTCACTTTCGCATTAATAATGACGACCTCCGTGGCATAATGGTTTACATGCCTGACCGCTACTCAGAAGGTCCCGGGTTCGATCCCCGGTCAGGTCAAGATGAAAAATGATCTTTTTCTGATTGACCTGGGTCTTGGATGTTTATCTATATATGTATTTGTTATAAAATATAGTATCGTTGAGTTAGTATCCCATAACACAAGTCTCGAACTTACTTTGGGGCTAACTCAATCTGTGTGATTTGACAAAAAAAATAAATAAATAATATTAGTTGGGATTAATTAATAACGTTACTTTCTAAATAAAAACTAACTCGTTAGGCTGTGTCAGATCCTTTAGGCAGCCGGAAAAAAACCCTGACAGTGTTGGCCACCAACACACCCGGGTCATGTTCCTGTTTATTTGGTTTCCCTGTAAAAAGGATTCCGGATCTACTCATCACCATTTCGTGTAGATGACACGGTCAATCGGCTATACACACCCTGGTGTCAGAGTTCTTCGAAACCGCCTCTCGGCCTCTAACGTTGTTCCTTGAATGACTACCAGATGGCAGCCGGGACCAACCGCTTAAAGTGCCTTCAGAAGCACGGATGTACTAAACATTACCATATCGGAGAGGTTGTCGTTCTGGTCCTCGGTTTCCAGCTCGAGGCTCGAGGTCACGCTGTGGTTGGAGGCCGCCTCGGACACCGCCTCGAGGTTGTCGGAGGTGTTCCCTAGGGACACCTCGTCGTGGGACACTGAGAACCTGATTGAAAAACAAGTTTACATTGTAGATGTACGTATGTTTATTTATTTATATTTATTTTATTGCATTTAAAAAATACGACAGTGGTGCGTGCGCGCGCACATCAAATAAATATAGACATTTATAATTCTATTTTTCTAAAATGTCAGCAGAACAGAGAACAGCTCTGTTCTCTTGTTGGTAGTCCCTTCAAAAAGCATCTACTTTCAGTTGACCCCCTTACCCCTCCTGCCTGACATGGCACGATTCCAATTCTTTCATTTTTTTTGTACTTCATGTGTGTGTGTGTGTGTGTGTGATGTGTGCGTGTGCGTGTGTGTGGTGTGCTGTGTGCGTGTGTGTGTGGTGTGCTGTGTGCGTGTGTGTGGTGTGCTGTGTGCGTGTGTGTGGTGCGCTGTGTGCGTGTGTGTGGTGTGCTGTGTGCGTGTGTGTGTGGTGTGCTGTGTGCGTGTGTGTGGTGTGCTGTGTGCGTGTGTGTGGTGCGCTGTGTGCGTGTGTGTGGTGTGCTGTGTGCGTGTGTGTGGTGTGATGTGTGCGTGTGTGTGGTGTGCGTGTGCGTGTGTGTGTATGTGTGCGTGCGTGTGTAGTACCTGGTCCGCTTCTGCACGGGCGCGATGGCGGGCGCGTGCAGCTGCGCGTCCTCGTCGCACGCCGCGTAACATTCCAGAACTTTCGACTCCGGCATCAGACCTGGGACACAAATATACATTTGTTGCAGTACTAATATCGCTATTATAATATGGGAATTGTTGGTAAAAGGGTGAATATCATATTTATTTATTTAAATGAACAAAAGGACGGAGTATTCACGTCCTTATCTATATTTGTAGGAAGAGTCAACAACTATACATATAATACAAAACGGTAGAGAGTTTCTTTGTTAGTTTTAATTACACTTTCAAACAAACGAATCTAATCTTTTAATCCAACTCACCAACTACGTCGTGCTCCTCAACGCTCGCCAACTTAATGATCCAAACTTCCAAATTATCTGTGTCCCGCTCAGTGCTGCCATTGACTGTGTCCAGGCGAGACTGGCACTGCCACTCCGAGGTAAGCGAGGCTTCGCTATTTTAGATAGGTTAGTAAATTTTCAAGGAAACTTATCTAATCTATAGACCAACTCACCAACTACGTCATGCTCCTCAACGCTCGCCAACTTAATGATCCAAACTTCCAAATTATCTGTGTCCCGCTCAGTGCTGCCATTGACTGTGTCCAGGCCAGACGTGGCGCTTCCGCTCCGAGGTAAGCGAGGTTTCGCCATTTTTGATAAAATGCCTCGTTTGTGTCCGTTCTCAATGGCGACGTCTTTAGGCTCAGTTGGGGACACTTGTCTGAAAATAATAATAGGATTTTAATATATAGAAATAAAATTACGTCTTTATCCCTCACGGGGTAGATAGAGCCTAGAATCATAATTTTTGACGACCTTCGTGGCGTAATGGTTAACATGCCAGATTTAATCATCTTTTTCTGATTGGCCTGAGTCTTGGATGTTTATCTATGTATGTATTTGTTATAAAATATAGTATCGTTGAGTTAGTAACTTTTAACTCAATCTGTGTGATTTGTCCCTATATATTTATTCATTCACAGTTAAACAGGAAATCAATAGTGATGTCGAGATTCCCGCGTTCGCCGATTCCCTCGCTCGACTTTTCCAACCTACGTGGGAAGAGAATCAGCTCGTACATTATATGTTTTTCTTTTCTCCCTAACCAGCATGGTAGAATGAGAGGTAAAGGAAGAAAGGGAAAAGTGATAAATAGCAGTTAAATAGCAACTTTGAAATGGATGGGAATAAAGTTATAGATAGAGGAATACTACCGAAAACTGTCTCGAAAGTCATAAAGAATGATGGCGGAATTTTTACGAATAAAAAAAAAATACGGATGAGTTGATTTTTTTTTACAACATCATAAGAGTCCCAGAAATACATTTCTGTAAATAAAATATTTTTAAACCCCCGGGAAAAAAACTAGATTTTTATTATAAATTATGTTACCAGAACTTAAATATGGCAATGTAGAAAGTGAAACATTCGCATAGAGCCACGACTTACAACTGCCAATGTCACTGTCATTCAAACTGACTTGAACTCTGTAGATTGCGGTCTACATAAAGAAAGTGCAAAGCAATAAATATATTGACTTTCCTAATATCCTAACCTAGTACTCTACTATAATCAATTAAATCAACTGTCAATGTCGATTTGACAATGCTAGCAACTGTCAGAGTGACATGATGTTTCAGTTCAGTTGTGGTTGGGTGGGTTTTGTTTTAAATATGGCGATGGAAAATGAAACAAAAGGACGACTTTTAAAAAACGGAATAATTAAAAAACCCCGGGGTTTATAATTATTTAGTGGTGGTAAACGTGTAATTAGTTAAGTGTTCTTGCTAATGCGATTTGTTTCAAGTTATCTATATTTTTTGTTTTTTTTTCGTACAAACGATATATGGGGCTTCGCCAGGATTCTTTGTTTATTTCAAAAATATTACACTTCACTATCATTATCACTTCAATACATAGTATAAAACAAAGTCGCTTTCTCCGTCCCTACATCCCTATGTATGCTTAAATCTTTAAAACTACGCAACGGATTTTGATGCGCTTTTTTTAATAGATAGAGTATTCATAAGGAAAATTTGTGAAGCCAGGGCAGGTCGCTAGTTAAAAATAAAATACAATTAATATAATACATATACAAATACGAAAAACCTACTTGTAGTCGGCCAAGTCAGGCATCTTCCTCAGCAGATCGTGCAGCCGATCTCTCACGTTATGCTCGACCGTTTGTAGTAAGGTTGCGAGTTGCGCAGCGTGTGTTTCAGAGAGCGACGACACGGAGCAGCTCGAGGATAGCGAACCGGCGCTGGAGTTCGAGGGTATGGGGTTCTCATTGCTCGCGTCACTGCGGATTAATTAACTCGTTATTCTATTGCACTTTGAAACAAAAAGCTAAACGTAACCCCCCCCAACTATTTACACAATAGGTACGTAAGTAGGTTTAAAATTTTAAATTTGTATGAAAATCGGCTACTGTGCAAATTCAATTTGTTTATTCTCAATATAGGACATTCTTATCACTTATTGACGTCAATCATTACTGAAATTAAGTTTACCACCGCTTCCAAAGCGCAAGTGGAGAAGAAGCGGCGCCACAAACTCCACTGCAGCATTTTCTCCAGAACGTCCATTTACAAAATTTGAGTAAAAAAAAAATGTGCATTGAAGGTCATTACAGTTCCTTTCCAACTTACATGCCGCGAACAGATATTATATATTTTGTCACATAAGGGCTTGAGCTTATTATTTTTAGTCAACTATCAGGTGATGCCGAGAAAGTATTATACATTAATAAATGCATGAACATTATAGCACTCAGAATTCAAATAGATTCATGCTCGCCAACAAGAAAGCGCTGATCTTTTTTATTTATTTTTAAAGACATTACAGATTTAATATTGCTCACCCAAACGCGCCAGCCTCCGCCACAGCACCGTTGGTGGCGTGTTCTTCAGATGTCAAGCTTGGAGTGTTGTTGTTAAGTTTTGAGGAGATTCGCTTCAGGAATGTTATCTGAAAGAAAAACAAAATACCTACATAAGTTACAAGATACTGACGTTCACGGAGGATAGAGTACCTAGGCTAAGTATATACTTACTACCTGTTGTGAAGAGAAAATAAATATTTTTTTATTTATTTTATTACTAGCTGTTCCCCGCGGCTCCGCCCGCGTGGGACTCGGTTATATCGCGCCCAAAAGTAGCCTATGTTTGTCCTCGGGTCGTTAACTACATCCCTACCAAATTTCATCACAATCGGTCCAGCAGTTTAGCCGTGAAGAGGTGACAGACAGACAGACAGACAGACAGACAGACTTTCGCATTTATAATATTAGTATGGATAGAGTAGAGTTGGCCTATTGATATTTTCCTTAGAAACACAGTGTCGTCGCGTTGAGGGGGGTCAAGCGGCTATACGCCATCTAGTGATAAATTAAATAGAAAGGTCAAGGTCAAATCAACTTGCCCGAAGTGTTGCTTTTAAGTGAGGTGCAGTGTGTTTTTAATTGTTATTTCAAAAACGTATCGAGTAAAATTGAGTTAAGTTACCATAATCAACGCAATAAAAGCTTAGAAAAGATTATCAAAACTCCAATCATATGATTTAGCTCTATCTATTAAAACTTTAAGAGCTGTTTTTGGCGGAGTATCTTCCAGTTTCCTCTTTCTCCCGCTAGCCATTTCACATCCTGATACGATAAGACTCCCACATTTTCCTTTATTTATTTCTTCTATGTTACTCCTGCTTGGTCTACCACTTCCTTATCCCATGTGTTGTTTTAGTACTATGATAATCTAATGTTAATAAAACATACCAACGCGTGTACATCTTGAGGTGTGAAAAGGGCCACAGAAGTGATCGGCGCAACGTCTGTGCGCAGCGGTGAAGTCGTAGGCGTAGATTCAGCCTGCTAAACACAAATAATAAACATTTTATAACACCCAGGCATCATCATTTCGGTTACAAGAAATGATTAAATTGAACATAGGCCTTTCTCTTCTTCAGAGTCGTTGTTCTCGTACTGAGGCTGTGGTTCGCGACTTGTGCCCGAATCCTCAAACGCTACTTAATTTTGTAAAATGTAAAACTGTTAAAGTATCATGCTGTCACTGTCATATTTTTGACGTTTAGCGCGACAGCATGAAACTTGAGCAGCTCTCAAAATCGAGCAAGGTTTGAAATTTCGAGCGTAATCCATACTAATATTATAAAAGCGAAAGTCTGTCTGTCTGTCTGTCACCTCTTCACGGCTAAACTGCTGGACCGATTGTGATGAAATTTGGTAGGGATGTAGTTAACGACCTGAGGTCAAACATAGGCTACTTTTGGGCGCGATATAACCGAGTCCCACGCGGGCGGAGCCGCGGGGAACAGCTAGTATAATCTAAATCGATATTTAGTTCCTTCAAAGCAAATCTATTTTGGGCTTTGTGTACAACTCATCGATATGTACAGTAAAATAAATACATGTTTACGATCAAAATTTTATTTATACAATTACATTGGTTCATGATGGATGGGTCATTTCGTTGTCTTAAGATGATATATATGCACTTTTTTTTTAATTATGAGGAATTCAAAACAGTGATTGTTTACGATTGTGTCGTCTATAGAAAATTATTATGAACCTTAAAAACAAAGTAAAGTTGAACACTTTATACCTGCGGCAGCGTACAAGGAGCGAGGGCTTCCCCGAGAACGCCATCTATCAACGACCACACGCAACTGCGCTCGAACTTGGAGTACAGATCGCGGGTCTTTGCTTCCAGCTGTTGAAAAAAAAAATGTATGTACTTGTCGGGCAATGGGGGCGCTGGTGAAGCAAAGTTTACGAAATTCTATACTAGATGGCGTTGACTGCTATGGAGAAATTTAAATGCTAATTTTAAAACTTTGTTCGTTTCTGATTAGCGTGCGTGATGTGATTGTGATGTGTTGTGTGTGCATGTTTAGTGTAGTGTAGAAAATAGGTTGAATTTGAGTATACAATCTATATCTATACTCATATAATAAAGCTGAAAAGTTTGTTTGAACGCTTATAATTTGAAAACTACTGTATATGAAAGCCTGATTTTTGGGGAAGGCTATAACAGATACACACTAATGGCGAGTAAAACCGCGGGGTGCAGCTAGTTCCTAAAAATAGGTTCGAAAGACAAAGAAATAATAAAGACTACCTATCCTACTAATAATACAAACGCGAAAGTTTGCAAGAATGTTTGTCACTCACAAAAAAACGACTGAACCGATTTGGCTGAAATTTGAAATGGAGATTGCTTAGTCTCTGGAACAACACATAGACTATATTTTATCCCGGAATCCCCACGGGAGCGAAGCCACACAGCTAGTAACAAATATTTAAAGATAATGCTGTTTTTTAAATTGTTCAGATTCGTTCCAAATTTTTCATCATATCTCACCTCCTGATAGCGGGCCAGACAGAGCCTCCTGATGATGAGCTCGATCTGCATGAGGTTGAACCTGGCGATGTAGGACACTGGCACTTCCACCACACCATGAGTCTCCGGGTGCACGATAGCGGGACATATGAAATGTTCCAGCACTATTTCTGTACAGATGGCGTGAAGGTCGCCGGCTGATATTCTATACAAAAAATATATATGTATAGATTATTACGATGAGGATTTTTCAAATATATCTATATATATATATATATATATATATATATATATATATATAAAAATGAAACCCGTTTTCCGTTGTCACGACATAGCATGAAAACGGCTTGACCGATTTGGCTGTTTTTTTTTTTTGTAGTTTTCTAATACTCTGTACAAGGTTCTTACGGAAAAAAATATTAAGAAAATCATAATTTACGCTAAGGCGGTACGAAGTTCGCCGGGTCAGCTAGTATATATAAAAAAGAAAGTCGTGTTAGTTACACAATTAATAACTTAAGAAAAACTGAACGTATTTGGCTGAAAATTGGTGGGAAGGTAGCGTAGAACCAGGAGAAGGACAGGACCCTTTCAAATAAGGGTCATTTTCGGGGAAAAATTAGAAATAAAAAAAAGTTTTGCAAACCTTACCGTGTTATATAAAAGGGCTTGTTATGAGAATCTCAAATATATTTTTGTTATATTGTAACATAAATAGTTTTGATTTGATTCATGAAAGAAGACGAAAATTGATCATCCCCTGCCCCCCGCGCCACCCTCATCCCGATCCCGACTTCCATCCGACCCCGAGGATTGTACGGAACCCTATCCACGCGAGTATAACTCACACTTGACCAGTTTATTCATCTTGACCTGACCGGGGATCGAGCCCGGGACCTCCTGTGTAGCGGTAAGGCATGTTAATCGTTACGCCACGGAGGTCGTCAAAACAGTACACGTGCAAAATTCACAAATTAAAACAATAAGTTTCCAATAGATAAACCCACGAACTCGTAGCCTTAAGAGAGTTATAGGACACAAGAGCTATATCGGATTTACCTCGAGTGTTGTTTCAGCAGATGAACGACTTGCTGTACACACCACGCAATGCTAGCTGGGAAGTTGGACCAGTTTTCTCTCATCGATGCTATGAACTTGTTTGTTAGGTTGTACAGCGACTGGACTATCCATTTCCTGTAGCGGGCCACTTTTGCCGCGTATTCCGCGCTGTTAGGTTGGCCAAACTTCTTGAGGCGGTCTGGTGGTGAAAACCTGGAAGGAATTTTTATATTAGCGAATGAAATTTATTCATCATCCGAGCTTTTTTCCTAGTTACATCTTCAGCCTCAGAGCCCAGGGTACGATTATAATCGTGGTCCTGATTTGGCGGTACTAGTTATTATACAGTGAAGCGACTGCCGTCTGACCTCAGTAACCCTTTTTCCAGGGAAACCAGATCAATAGGAACATGATCCGGGTGTGTTAGTGGCCAACACTCAGATTTGTCAGGTTGCCTAGGCATCTGACATAGCCTAGCGACTGCCGTCTATCGAAAACAGCAGGGACCAACGGCTTAACGTGCCTTCCGAAACACGGAGGAGCACTTGCCAGCCCACGACGCAACCTTACGAAGCAGTAGAAGACACCAACCCAAGCATTCCTTTAATCAAATAAGACGAGGAAACGTCCTTTGGGAAAACCATGGAACGGAGGTGATTCCACAATACCAGCGTACGTCGGGGGAAATTCCTCTTTTTAAGAGGAATTTCCCCCGACGTACGCGCGCTGTTGATACAAACAAATTTAACAAGGAAATTCACTGGTCTATGTCCAAGAAGAACTCGTCCTCGTGCAGCACGGCCATGACAGGGCCTTGCAGCGTCGCCACCAAGAACTGCCTGGGGAGGGTGTCTTATTAAACTGTTTCTATAAACGAATTTGACAAGGAAACTCACCTCTCCATGGCTTTATCCGGGTCTATGTCCAAGAAGAACTCGTCCTCATGCAGCACGGCCATGTCAGGGCCTTGCAGCGTAGCCACCAGGAACTGCCTGGGGAGCGTGTCTTATTACACTGTTTCCATAAACGAATTTGACAAGGAAACTCACCTCTTCATGGCTTTATCCGGGTCTATGTCCAAGAAGAACTCGTCCTCGTGAAGCACGGCCATGACAGGGCTTTGCAGCGTAGCCACCAGGAACTGCCTGGGGAGCGTGTCTTATTACACTGTTTCCATAAACGAATTTGACAAGGAAACTCACCTCTTCATGGCTTTATCCGGGTCTATGTCCAAGAAGAACTTGTCCTCGTGAAGCACGGCCATGACAGGGCCTTGCAGCGTCGCCACCAAGAACTGCGTGGTGAGAGTGTCTTATCACACTGTTTCTATAAACGAATTTGACAAGGAAACTCACCTCTCCATGGCTTTATCCGGGTCTATGTCCAAGAAGAACTCGTCCTCGTGCAGCACGGCCATGACAGGGCCTTGCAGCGTCGCCACCAAGAACTGCCTGGCGGGCGTGTGTCCGTCGCGAAACACCGCGAATAGCTGCGACAGCGCGCATTTCCCGGAGCGGAATAACCTGACAATCAAATAAGATTTTTTTTGTTTAACTTTATTACACAATTGTAAACGGCGCACTTAAAGCCTGAGGCTTTATCTACCAGTCAACAAAATGAGTGATGCAGAGAAAGGTAGGGGGTAGTGCAATTTTTTGAATTAATTATGATAATGGGGCATAACAACTTTTATGAGTACTATCATGGGCTGTTACCCAGGGTTCCGCTCCCTTGGGAATACCGGGATAAAATATAGCCCATGTGTTGTTCCAGTGTCTAAACCATCTCCATTCCAAATTACAACCAAATCGGTTCAGCCGTTTTCCTGTGAAAGAGTAAAAAACATCCATACAAACTTAGGTGGAGGAGTGGCTACAAGGATTGAAATAATTCAATTTAGTTAAGATACAAAAGAGTGTGAATAAATAAAACACGATTATTAAAGGGTCGTCATACTTTCAGAATCTAATAAAGAAGTGGTCAAAAACAGAACTAGTCATATTCAGAAGAGGACGTCACTAGAAGTTGTCACAGACCGCCTAATCGAGTGCTTTGTTATGCTTTGTTGCAGTGTCTCAAGTGCTCGATAGATGGCGTAAATATGTCTTAGTATGGGGGGACTCTATTAGTACACTAAAAATCGGCGGTTTCTTTGTATGGCGGTTGAATATCTATACTAGCATAGTATTCTTTAATCTGTGCAATTATTCGCCAAAATGTACCCGAACATTCATCATTCATAGCTAATTTCACTTAAATGAGTTCAACCGTATGGTGTTAAAACTATCTGTCGGTTACCTCTTCAAACTTTAATCGATACGAATCTTGTTATGGGTAACTGCATCACAGTATAGTATAAATATAGGCATTTCTCGGTTTCTTACATTACTATTATTTTATTCTGATAACAAGGCCCATAACATCATCATTTCGTGTAGGTTTCATGGTCAATGGACCATGAACACCCTGGTGTCAGAGTTCTTCGGAACAGCCTTCTCGGCTTTTGACCCGGTTCCTTTAACGACTTTTTTATTATTATATATTTGCATACTGTTTTCAACAGTTAGGATAGAACTATTGATACTTTGACATCTGTTTTGTACCCTATTACTGCAAATAAACGATTTGATTTGATTTGATCAGATGGCAGCCGGGACCAACGGGCTTTCCAAAGCACGGAATTATCTTTGTTGTCAGATAATCAGGTGATTCAAGCCTGCAATGTCCTAACCAAACTGGAAACAACTAAACAAAATATGCTTCCCGTGGGTATCGAACCCACGACCTGCATGCAACTATGAACCAGCTAATATAAGTGCTAAAAGAAATTACCTACAATTTTTCATTTACGATAATGGCATGCCCGCTAGCAATCCCATCCCAACTGATATTATAAATGCGAAAGTGAGTTTGTTTGTTTGTTACGCCTTTACGCCCTATCTACTGAACCGATTTTCGACCGACGAAAGCTAGTAAATAATAATGCCAGTATGTCTGTGTGTCCAAATGTTATGCAAACAATAAGTATCAACATGAATGGGTGACGTCACAGTGAATGCTAATGTCGCCCTTGGCGTTCCTCCATTATCAAATTCTATGTTGTAGCGAATTATAGGATTATGTAGCCCATACTTAATCATCATCAGATCATGTACCTAGTAGACGACTTCTGTGGCGTAACGGTTAATATGATGGACCGCTACTCAAAAAGTCGGATTTTCATGCGGTTTTCACTAATAGATAGTGTGATTCCCAGGGAAGGTAAAAGCATTAAATACATTTAGGATTTTGTATAAATATTAATAAATTCTAAGATGGTACGAAGTTCGCCGGGTCCGCTAGTCCAAGCTTCCCAACTTCCCAACTAATCTATCTATCTTCTATCTATATATATATATAAAAATGAAACCCGTTTTCCGTTGTCACGACATAGCATGAAAACGGCTTGACCGATTTGGCTGATTTTTATTGTAGTTTTCAACGGCGGTACGAAGTTCGCCGGGTCAGCTAGTAGGTATTATAAATGTAAAAGTGAGTATGTTTATTTGTTTGGTTGTAACCTCTTCACGCTCTATCCTCTGAACCAATCTTGCTAAAATTTCGCATACACATAGCTAGGAGTATTGAGAAGGACTATTCATCCCAGGAAAAAGCAATCTTCTTTAAGGAAGTTCATGCGGGCGAAGCCGCACGCGAAAGCTGGTCCACACTAATATTATAAATGCGAAAGTCTGTCTGTCTGTCTGTCACCTCTTCACGGCTAAACTGCTGGACCGATTGTGATGAAATTTGGTATGGATATAGTTATGCACTGGAGTCGAACATAACCTACTTTCAGGCGCGATATAACCGAGGCGCACGCGGGCGGAGCCACGGGCAACAGCTAGGTATTTATAAAGGAAAGCAATTAATAAACTAGCAGTATATAGCTGTAGTATTAGAACAGCCTTGTCTGTAGTGAAGGGCTGAAATGAATAGTAAACTTACTTGGCTGGGTCGCTGGATGGTGCCATATGATGTTTGATCAGAGACCGTATGACGGCCAAAAGCCTGGTCCGGTCTAAGGGTGACCGACAGCTGCCATACAGTCCCGCGACCAGGGCTGAGGGGAGCGACGGCGTTATGTGCTCCTCGCCTAGGAGCAGGCACAGCGCCATCAGGTGCGGGGATTCCCGGAGCCATCCTAGAAGCTCGCCGAGTGCTGACGCTTCCTGTAAATATAAGGGTCCTGTAATAAATGTGTGGTAGAGCCTAGTTGTTAAATTAACCAAAACTACCGACCCGCCCCGGCTTCGCACGGGCATAAATACCTTCCTCTTGAATCACTCTATCTATGAAAAAATACCGCATCAAAATCCGTTGAGTAGTTTTAAAGATTTAAGCATACAAAGGGACATAGGGACAGAGAAAGCGACTTTGTTTTATACTATATAGTGATTGTATGTATTTAAAAACTGTATTATACAGAAAACAATCATTATCATTTAATGTGGGTGACACAGTCAATCAACGACACACCCTAGTATGTACGGAAGAGTTCTTCGGATTCGCCTCTGGGCTTCTGACGACTTAACACGTTAACGGACACGACTATAGCAGTTAAAACAAAAAAATTCTTTTGTTTTCAAAAAAGAACTGGAACTGTTAATGTGCCTTCCGAAGCACGAAATCAGAGAAAGAACATTGAATACACGATATAAAAATCTTATGCTTATGGATCTTTGCCAGTAAACCTATTGGAAAACAGTACATGTTCAGTTGAGTAAAAAATTTAAATTTTGTAATGAACAAACCGTGGGGAGAAATGACCAACAATAACAATGCTGGTTGATATTTGTTTAAAATATTAATATATTATATCCTATACTATTAAACGAGCAATAAATTTATTTTCGAAAAGGCTCTAACGATTTTTTTGAAATTTTAAGTTCTTACAAAGTCAAAAAGATAATCTAGCTAGGTTCCATGTCTGAGAAAATTCATTTTACTCATATTTTCACGCAAAAAGATTTTCTGCATAAAACAGGTCACCCTGGTACTCATAATTTAATTTTTAATCACACTAAAATAATATTATAAAGGCTAAAGTTTGTGAGTGTGTAGGTTTGATACTTTTTCACAGGAAAACGGCTGAACCGATTTGGCTAAAATTTGGAATGGAGATAGCTTAGACCCTGGAACAACACAAAGACTCTATTTTATCCCGGAATTCCCAAGGGAGCGAAGGCCCGGGCAACAGCTAGTTAGAGTATAAATTCGTTAACATTAGAAACAGAAAACATCCATATCCATACTAATATTATAAATGGGAAAGTCTGTCTGTCTGTCTGTCTTTCTGTCTGTCTGTCTGTCACCTCTTCACGGCTAAACTGCTGGACCGATTGTGATGAAATTTGGTAGGGATGTAGTTAACGACCTGAGGTCAAACATAGGCTACTTTTGGGCGCGATATAACCGAGTCCCACGCGGGCGGAGCCGCGGGCAACAGCTAGTATAGTTATATATAGAAAAAGTGGGTGGACACTGGTACTGAATGGTACAGTTATCACCACTGTTTATAGACTAAAACAAGTGCTTGCAATATTGTGTTCCGGTTTAAGGGGGGAGATGGCAGATAAATTCGACACTGTGGCATAATAGTTAACATGCCTGCCCCCTACTCAGGAGGTCCGGGTTCCATCCCCAGTCAGGTTAAGGTTCACCATACCAGCCTTCTGACTGTTCTTACTTTGAGAAAACAAAATATTATTTGTATGAAAACATTTGTTTTTAGGGATATGTCATTATATGAAACTTTATAGATTTTTTTGTATTTATTTTTATGACAGTATTAGTGGAGGCTTAGTCGTAGAGTTCCATTTTAATGGAACCTAAAATAGTGGATGGATGCTGGTACTGAATGTTACAGAGTTATTTCAATTAACTGATTATTTCTTGAGTTTCATTAGTCATTATAATAAATTTTTTATTTGACGGAAAATTGCTACATGCAAACTTTTTTTTTTGTAATACTTGCTTTTGCTTGCAGATTCGCCCGCGTTAGTTATTTTTTGGGAACAGTACTTTTTTTCTGGGATAATAGCTACCCTATTCTTTCCCTTTCAATACCTACTTCGTAGGGTATAGGGTGAAACAAACAAACCAAAACAATTTTAGTTGGGATTATGTATTGTTGGTGCAATAAAGCTATTACAAACAAACAAATATGATGTAAACCAACATCACACATCAATTATTTATCCTAATCCTAACTATCCTAATCCTAACTATCCTAATCCTAACTATCCTAATCCTAACTAATATTATAAATGCAGAAGTGAGTTTGTATATTTGTTTGTTTGTTACCTCTTCACACTCTATCTTCTGAATCAATCTCCCTAAAATTTCGCATACAAATAGCTAGGAGTATTGAAAAGGACATAGGGTACCTTTCATCCCAGGAAAAAGCATTGTTCCCGAGAAAATCTCACACAGGCGAAGCCATGCGCGAAAGCTATTAATTTATAAATTGTTTTAAGATATACTACAATGACATCTATACAATGACTTATACCTATTTAAAATAATTTTCTTGTATGCTTTGTTCTTCCCATTTTTAGTCATTTTATGTAAATATTGGTATATTTTTATAACTTTATGTTTTACTCTTGAAACAGATTAATTAATATGTGAAACTCAAATAAATGTTAGACCTACCTTATATTTCAAAACTTTATAGACATCAATGAAAGTGGTCCTTTCAAGTTGGCTGGCTCGCTGGCATGCTGCCACTGACTCACTCTCACACTTGGCTGTAATCAAGTTAGTCAGGTTCTGCTGCTGCTGCGAGCATATCCACGAAGCCTGCAGCAACTCCAAAGCCCTTCTCTCCACTTCCTCATTGAGATTTTGCAACAGCTGTCGCTCAGAGTTGATGAAAATTTTCTCTCGTCGCAACTGGTTCGCTAACTCGGCAATATTCATGCACCCCTCCGATGTCGGCTGCATCATTCTTAATGTTATTATATAGACATACAACACAAACACATAGTTTAATCAGAGGTAGATACAAAAATAATTGAGTTTTCACGTCATAACAACACTTCTAATTTACACTATTTTGACACTGCACTTGTCTAGTGATTGCGTGATGTTGTGCTTGCGGACAAATTGAATTATTTTCAATATTTACACCCACCATTGGGTATAATGAAACATGGTAAGCGTAAGCGAATATTATTTATTGAAAATTTACAAGACGGATTAATTGATAGTGAAATGCGAAACATACGCTATTTTCACTACTGTCATCATTCCCTGTGCGACAACCAATGATAGAGCGATTATTTGACAATGACGACAGCAATGATCAAAATAACCAATCAAAGTTGTTGCTGTCATTGAATGAAAATTATGAATGAATTTGAGAATGAATCGTATAAATTCTTGATTCGCATTATAGTATGTAGTGCATTCAATATACACAGCTTTGTAAAGAATCGATATCTGCTCTATCGATATGAAAAATGTCAAATAGGTATATGTATATATTGTTTGTATTGTGTGATTTGTCCCTATCCCTATATATTTATTTATTGTATTGTATCCAATACCATAGACAGAATACCAAATAAGAGATAGGGCACCGAAAGAAGTGGTGATACCCGCTCATTTTCGTTTCTGGTGCAGAGGATTGCCTTAGCAATTCAACGTGGTAATGCCGCTGCCAGTGTTTTGGGTACCTTTGCACCGGAATCGCTAATGAGTGGGTGATCTCTTCTTCTTTTTATTATTTTTATTTTTAATTAAGT
The DNA here is from genome assembly GCA_947044815.1 of Apomyelois bistriatella. Classification (NCBI taxonomy): domain Eukaryota; kingdom Metazoa; phylum Arthropoda; class Insecta; order Lepidoptera; family Pyralidae; genus Apomyelois; species Apomyelois bistriatella. The sequence goes on from OX345691.1 coordinate 14,278,079, forward strand.
TGTAATATTTAGATTTTAATTATTAGTTTATGTAGTTTATAGTTTAGTTTTTATATTAAGTTTGTCTTTCGTTTAGTTTATTATTATAAATAAAGATAAATAAACAATTATACCAAATAATACTAAAGCTTGATTACTTGATTAACAAGTGAATACTAGCTAGCACATGCTCTTTGGTCTTTTTCGTTGAGCGTTTTTCCTAGTTCCATTTTCAGCTTACGCTGAGTCTAAGGGACGATTTTTGTCATTCAGATGCATGCTACAGTGGCGTATGAAGCTTCGATTAAGTACCTACCTATTATAAGGTTAGGAGTAGTAAGCACAGAATACGTGGTTACCTTAAAGGTAATAAGAGTTCCGGTGGCCTACCACCATATCTTAAAACCACGTAATCCAGTGAGTAAGCGAGACAGCGCGATACATGATGTAAGGCGACATCTCCCTTACTCTAGTTTTAAGAGACGGTAGTAACCCCCCTGTGGTGTAGAACGAGCGACTGTCATTTGCTCGAATTTGGTACGATCTCTGTATTTGCTTCGTGGGTACGATGCAAAAAATCCGCTGACCAAATCTGATGTGGACTGTGGTTGATGTCACAATGATGTGAGATAATCTAATCGATACTTTCTGTTTTGCAGTTAATGAGGGATAATCTAATCGATACTTTCTATACTGCATAAGCAAAACCTGTGAGCAAAACGCAAATCACTACAAACCAAACGAAAACGAACGAATGAATGAACGAAAATGGTTGACGGACGATGGAAGGAAATCCTTGGACTGCTGTTCTTTTTCATTGTAATTTTTGTGTAAATAAAATTTAGGGTGTTTATTTTCTAAATAGTGCATAAATGTAATAGTTCTGTATTGTTCATTTTATAAATAATGTCAAGAAGTACGATAGAGGGAAAACTGAGAGGGTTAGAACAACGCTTACAAAATGAAATGCGTATTAGTGACTTTCCTAGCCCTGGAGGAGTTGGGGCTTCCAGAAATGGGAACACCCGGAGACCAAGGCGTGAGTTTCTCTTCTATTACATTAACTTAATTTAAAAATTTTACCCCAGACAATACATAAGTTCAACAAACAACTACCATGACCCTGCCCTTTACTGCCATATATTTATAGCTTTTCCTAGTAAAACGTTCATAATTTACTGAAGGCAAGGATTATTTATTCATTAAATATAAGTCTCATTACATTTGACATGAACAATTTATTGGCATCGATTTTATAAAAAAAGACATGTTATTATAATCCAAGGGTTACCTCTAATCTGGTGTTGCTGAAAATGCCACACCATGATGTTATGAAATATAATATAACTGGCAGCTTGAAAGCCCGCAGTGCACATTGTACGAATTATTTGCATAATATGGCATTGAACACATAGTGGGTGGAGCGTTAGTGGTTGCAGACATTGTTTTTATGCTGATGTGTTTATTACATGCCATTGTTTTCTGCGAATTTATGATAATGAACTAGCAGGTTGACAAACTGCCTGTGTATAGAAAGTTTCAAATTCTATGAGGGCCTATCTCATCCCATTATAACCTTATTAAAAATTGAATCGCTTATACATTACTTGAAATTGTTGAGTGCTATAAAAGCTATGTCTTTAAACAAATTCCACCTAAAATGTTTTCCACCTACTACATATATAGCACAAATTAGAAAGAACACCCATGTCTAAAGATATATATAATCCATACTAATATTATAAATGCGAAAGACTGTCTGTCTGTCTGTCCGTCACCTCTTCACGGCTAAACTGCTGGACCGATTGTGATGAAATTTGGTAGGGATGTAGTTAACGACCTAAGGTCAAACATAGGCTACTTTTGGGCGCGATATAACCGAGTCCCACAAGGGGCGAAGCCGCAGGCTATACTTATATGTATGTGTAATCTAAATATAAAAAGTATTCATGAGCCTTTTTTTTACACAAACAAACAAAATAATAGTGTCTTTTATGTTATTTTAACAGATCGGGCAAGCAGATTTAAGCAATTGGTATCTGATTATGTGGGGTGAAATTAGATTGTCCCTTAATTTAAAAAAATGGTTATCATACTTTAATCCATAACAAATCTAGAATTTTTTATTTCAGCACCACATTATTTACTAATTACATTTGTATCTTGTAATGTCTCACATATTATTTAACCTGTGGGCTCTCAGAATCCTAACACAATAAAAATCTATTCTTATACATATATCTGAGTATGTCACTTAATGATATGGTCACTAAATTGTCAAATTTAGTGCATGAACCAATTAAAAACATTAATGAGAAAAATGTTGAAACAATAATTACCATATACCTACCAAGTGAATTTCCAAGAAGCCAGGACAAATACTCCGATATCAGCCTTGGCAATTTGCCAAGTTGTAATGTATACTTGTGAATTTGAATAGAAATCTGTCTGGGAGGTACTGTCTGGCACTGTACACAACTAGGGTGGCGGGGAGTTTGACATAGAGGCTGTTTGAATAATATTACATTTTTTGCTAATAAAATTAATGCCTTAGCACCCAAGCGGTCACAGGTGTCCGTCCGTGTAACTTTGTCGGTACTATTGCTCTTTTCAGAGGGAATAAGTAAGATTGCTTATTCACTTACTTAGCTATAACCTTTAGATTGTAAGGCACATCTATAGCACAGAGACATTCTCACACAAATACTATAATATATAGATAAACTTGCCAAATTAACATTTTATAAATTAAATTTCACTTCATTTTATTTTTTTTAAATAATTGAATGAATGAATGTGTAACAGTATTGCACCAATTACATTAATACATAATTCATATTAATTTTTTTTTTTTTTTTCAGCTACCATGTTTGCCTCAAACAGGGAGATGCTGGCGTTTCCCCCGCGCTCGCCACAAGCAACAGAGACAGAGTTTAGGATGCGAGAAGTGTACAAGGTAAATCATCCCAGCATTATGCTAGCTGCTTCCTTAGCTATATGGGTTCTGGGGGGTTACTACCATCTCTTAAAACCATGCAAGATCTAGTGAGTAAGAGACAGCGCAATACATGATGTAAGGCGGCATGTCCCTTACTCAATTGTTCTTGCATGGTTTTTAGAGATGGTAGTAAGCCACTTGAACGCAGATCCATTCCATCTGTAACGCAAGATGTAAAATTTTGTGAACTTTCCACTGGCTCTGTCTACGCTATGACAGCTAACATTATCTAGAACTTTCCATAACTTATGGGCTCTTCTTTAATTATTACTATCTCATATTTCTTCTTCTAAAGCCTTTTTTTGACTTGGTATATTCTAAGCATTTATTGGGCTGGAGCCATCACAACAAAAAGGCTGTAAAAAATGCTGATAATGCTTTAATATTACCATTATCTGTATGTGTGTATCTTAAGACGATACCTTGGTGAAACTATAGTTATATATAAGTATAGTTCCGTATAGTTAAAATTGCAAAACTGTTAAAAGTGGCAGTTTTAAGCAATATTTCAATTTACAACTGGAACTATAATTTAATATGTTTAAAACTAACTTCAGATCTAGAACTTTAATTTCATAAGACAGATTTTTGATAACTTGTGTTTTCAGTGAATAATGATTCTTAAATGATGGTGGCGCTAGTTTTCACCGAGGTATCATCTTAAGTGTGAACATTTTATATAATGACCAATCCGTTTTTAAAGGTGTCGACTAAAGACGCTGTGTTGAAACTCTTACTTACTCTTGATGGCATACTGTACCCACTTTTATTCATTTTCCATAGGTGAGCGGCAAGTTAAATGTGGATGGCATTGAATATAGTTCGAATGTGGACGACTTGCAGCTGCTGGGGGAACTTGGCAGCGGGACCTGCGGACATGTCGTCAAAATGCTGCACAGGCCTTCCGCTGCTGTGATTGCTGTCAAGGTAAGTTGTACAAAGATAGCTCAATGTAGTTATTGATGGGAAAATTAACTTCTAGCAAACATGAAGTTGCTATTAATATTATCAATTGTTTGTTTGAAATAATTTAATTGTACTAAATTTTGCATAGAAATAAAACAAAAGTACAATGGTAAACTAATCGCAGCGAATTGTCTGGTAATGAAGATGATTTCGTACTTCTGAAGGCATGTTTAGCTGTTCATCCCAGCTGCCAAGTGATGGTTATTAAAGAAGCCATGTTAGAGCCCGTGAGGCAGTATCGTAACATCAGAGTATGTAAGGTCCATTGACCATGCAAATAACATGATACGAATGTATAACTAAGGATGCCGAAGACCGGGCGTAGTGAAGGAGTGAAAGCAGGAAAGCGGACCCTTGCCTCCGAAACAATGTGCTGAGGAAGCAAACGGGATAGCACTAAGATTAGAGAGAATGAGAGAGAGAGACGAATGAATAACTGAATATTGTCCACAGCAAATGCGGCGTTCTGGAAACTCCGAGGAGACCAAGCGTATCCTAATGGATTTGGACGTAGTAGTCCGCTCTCACGGCTGCCCATACATCGTGAGGTGTCTCGGATGCTTCGTGACCGACGCCGACGTGTGGATCTGCATGGAGCTGATGGAGACCTGCTTCGACAAGCTGCTGAAGAGGCTGGCGGCGCCTATACCAGAGCCGATACTGGGGAAAGTCACCGTTGCTGTGAGTTCCAACTGGATTTCGATTTAGTATTCCATTCTCAAAGTTATTGGTGTATCGGCTGCTTCGTGACAGACTCCGACGTGTGGATCTGCTTGGAACTGATGAAGACCTGCTTCCACAAGCTGCTGAAGAGGCTGGCGGTGCCTATACCAGAACCAATACTGGGGAAAGTCACCATCGCTGTGAGTTCCAGCATTTCGACGGTGCAGATCAGATATAATATTTTCAGGCAATTTGTTCCATTCTTTGACCACACGATTGAAAAGGAAGTAGAAAAAGTAGGAGATCTAATAATATTTTTTTTTTTCAGACGGTAAACGCGTTATCGTACCTGAAGGACACGCACGGCGTTATACACCGTGACGTGAAGCCGAGCAACATATTGTTGGACGCGAGGGGCAACGTAAAGCTGTGCGACTTCGGCATCAGCGGCCGGCTGGTGGACTCCAAGGCCAAGACCAGGAGTGCAGGGTGCGCGGCTTATATGGCGGTAAGTGTGTTATTACTTAGTAAGCCTACGAGGCATGTGTTTAAGTAATTTGCAGCTTAGTAATATTAATTGTTTTCAATATTGAAGCTATTTATTTGAAGCTAAGCAATTGAAAGAAAATTATATTTTTTTTAACCCCCGACACAAAGAGGGAGTTGTAAATTTATCGTGTCTTTCTGTGGTATTGTAGCTCCCAAATGCACATAGATAATTTTATTCGATGTTCTTAGCCATGTTTCATGAAAATCTGTTCAGTCGTTTGAAAATCATTAGCTCTTTATGAAATGAAATTATTTATTTACATGAAACATGGAACAATAAGATGTTACATTGTTAATTTGATACCTGCGTGTTTCGCCAATAGTATGTAACAGTTGATGATGGGATCTGACTACCTTCCTTATGTCCTATTGATTCGAATTTCGGTACTGTATTACTTTAGTGAAATTGAATGAACATGGGCAAATAAATATGACAAGTTAGGGTCATTTACTTAACTTACTAACTTACCTGACACTTCACGTGAAAGAAAGAGACGCAACACATTTTAGCTAACATGGGCTTAACAAACGTTTTTTAATACGAGGGGTAGAACGTAGGTAATTAAATGGGATCACGTCGGGGGGATAAAAAAAAATTTTTTTTTTTATTCAGCCAGAACGAATAGATCCGCCAGACCCCACTCGTCCGGACTACGACATCCGGGCGGACGTGTGGTCGCTGGGCATCTCGCTGGTGGAGCTGGCCACTGGCGTGTTCCCCTACAGGGACTGCCAGAACGACTTCGAGGTGCTCACCAGGGTGAGTCCACGACTGGTTCATAGATTTATCCTACCTGACTGTTTTCTTAGCGAATTGACTCTGGCACAAAAGTTGTCAACATAGCAGATTAGCTCTTCTAAGTGCACTGGGCGGGGCACATAGCGTGACGAAGCGATGGCCGATGGGGAAGAAAGGTATTTGAATGATGATTACGTATCTGCCAGGGCGGCTTCGGACACCCACCGACCAGACTGATGGTCAGATGACCTGAGGTAGATCGCAGACCCCTTCCAACCGGTCATTATGGAAATCATTGGGGGGGGGGGGCTATATCCAGCAGTGGAGAACACGGCTGTAATGTTGATGATGAGTCGATCCTCTGGCAAAGGAGCAATAGACCCGCCAGACCCCACTCGTCCTGACTACGACATCCAAACGGACGTGTGGTCTCAAGTAGTGATGTGCCGGCTGGCAATTTACAGTTCACGGGAATATTCCCTATGGAAATTTACGAAAATATTCCCAATGCTACCAAGGAATTTGGAAACTTTCCCAAAGTTGCCGTAGTCATTTGGTCCCGGAATATTTCCGACAATATTTCCCAAGTTCCCGGGAAAGTTTGCAATATTCCCGCCAACGGCACATCACTAGTCTCAAGGGTTGTCTATTGGTAAAAAAAAATTATAAATATAGCTTCTTTATGCCCGAATACTCAAACGCTACTCAATTTATAGAGCTGTTGCAAGTATAATGCTGTCACTGTCTTATCGTTGACGTTCAGCGCGACAGCATGATACTCTTGAGCAGCTCTCAAAATTGAGTAGCGTTTGAGTATTTGGGCGTTTTTAGTTGACGACCTTCTTGGCGTAATGGTTAATATGCCTGTCCGTTACTCAGAAGGTCCCGGGTTCGATCCCCGGTCAGGTCAAGATGAAAAATGATCTTTTTTCTGATTGGCCTGGTTCTCGGATGTTTATCTATATATATATTTGTTATATAATATAGTATCGTTGAGTTAGTATCCCATAACATAAGTCTCGAACTTATTTTGGGGCTAGCTCAATCTGTGTGATTTGTTCCTATATATTATTATTTTATTATTATTTATAGGTAATAGCAGATGATCCCCCACAACTGCCGGATGACAGTAATTTCTCACAAGAATTCAAATCATTTGTTTCACAATGGTATGTGGACATATTCTACTTAAATCGATTCTATATTTAGTATCTATCTGTAGAAAAAAGGAAAAATAATTCAGTTTCTTTTTGTTCAGTTATAGTATAAAAGCTTAAAAATCATAGACTTGGTTTTACTACATAACTTAACCGAAAAAAAATAAAAATAAAATAGAGTCCAAGGTTTTGTCTACTATATTTAAATATTATGTTATTAAATGTTATATTAATTAACTTGTTAGATTGAGCTATCAATATTTTTTTTCACCTATACAATCTGATTCCCTGTTCTTAAAGTTGTAATAATTGTTATAATAATTTGCTTAAATGTAATTCATGGGACGGGGAATCTATTTAAATATCACTGTAGTTTTACTTATAAAAAACATTAATTCCTCTTTCAGCCTCACAAAAAACTACCGCCAGCGGCCGAAATACGCAAAACTTCTAGAACATCCTTTCGTAGTGAAATCAGCGCAGAGTAACGTATCGGTCGAGGCTTGGTACGCCTGTCTACCAATCAGCGGACAAAGTCCTACTCAGAGTAGAACCGTTAGCACTACCGCGACTCACGTAGTTACACCTAGTCAGAGTGGTCAATTTAGTCATGGACAGAGTAGTCAGTTTAGTCAAAGTCACGGACAGAGTGGTCAGTTTAGTCAAGGTCTTGGACAAAGTGGTCAGTTTAGTCAGGCTCACGGACAGAGTAGTCAGGGTAGTCACGCGAGTCATAATGGCGTGGAGTCGCCGGTGACTCCGCAGCCGACGAGGAATTTCGTGACCAGCTCCCAGCATTGGATGCCGGAGCAAGTCACGCCTACCCCTACCAGGTGAGTAGATTTTTTATTTTATGTATGTACTAGCTGTTCCCCGCGGTTTCATTCACCATTAGTGTGTATGTACTGTAGCATATAACCTTCCCCAAGAATCAGGCTTTCATATACAAAAAGAATTTTGCAAATCCGACCAGGAGTTTTCAAGTTATAAGTGTTAAAAAAAAAATCTTCAGCTTTATCATATAAGTATAGATTGTGGTGAGCTGTAAGTGTATATAAAGAAAACCAATGTGTAAAATAAAGGAGTCTAAAACCAATCGTCTAGTTTTAAGTTCGCCATTCACATGTTATGTAATTAAGTCAAATAAATAATTTGTATACTTCAGTCGCCTCATCTCTACATGGTGATCCTGCCATAAATAATAGACCGAGGCATAGCTATATGAAGCAGATAAAAGAGAAAACATACGTCGTGTCGTATCAAGAAATAAACAAACTTGCTAATGAAAGACAGAGATGGAAGGAACTCTATTGACAAGGGACTAGTTCTTAAATTTATGATGACGAACGACTGTTAGAGAATGATTCATCTGTACGTTAGTAATATTATAGTTATGTGCCTTAGGATTAGCTTTTTGTATTGTGTAACAGAGCGTGGTGGGCGGCGCAGAACAATGCTGGAGGAAGCAGTTCTCAGCCCGCCAGTCTCGAGGGGGATTACCCGAACCACTCGCCCTATGCCCGACGGAGGTTAGTATTTATACATAGTATAAAATTAAGTCAACCGCACTGTGTCTGTCTGTGAGCGCTATACATAAAAACTACCAAATGTATTTTCTAGGGGTTTTTTTTTTTTTGTTTTGGTAATACATATAATTCGTCGTTTTCATAATACTACTAGAGTAGTATTATGAAAACGACGAATTATATTATTACTATATATTACCCCTGAAGACTGAAAATTACTATAAATAAATTAAAATTTAGGTTCAAACTAACGCGCGGGATTTTTTATAAAATACTAGCAGACAACCCCGGCTTCGTCCGTGGTACACACATAGCCTATGTCACTCGGGCATAGTGTGGCTTTCCAGCAGTGAAATATTTTTTCGGTCCATTAGTTTCGAAGCCTATTCGATAAAAACAAACAAACAATCAACTCTTTCCTCTTTATCATATTACTAGCGACCCGCCCCGGCTTCACATCGGCATAAAAACCTTCCTCTTGAATCACTCTATCTATCTAAAAAAACCGCATCAAAATCCGTTGCGTAGTTTTAAAGATTTTACATAGGGATTAAGGGACATAGAAAGCGACTTTGTTTTATACTATGTAGGTAGTGATTTTTATTTTCATCCATCATGATGTATACTAGCTATTACACGCGGCTCCGCCCGCGTGCGCCTCGGTTATATCGCGCCCGAAAGTAGCCTGTTTGACTCCTAGTGCATAACTATATCCATACCAAATTTCATCACATTCGGTCCAGCAGTTTAGCCGTGAAGTGGTGATAGACACTTCCCTCCACCTCCCACGGCTCTACCAACCTCTCGGTGATACGAGCCGAATCTCGGGAGAGTACTTGCGTTTCGCATCTCTTTCCAGTCGCACCTGCTCGATCTCCCTACAAGTTGTCTATAGTATCGCCTATCTATGCAATCAGAGGTGATAGACAGACAGACAGACAGACTTTCGCATTTATAATATTAGTATGGATTGTTGTTTCAGATGGGAAGGCCCGGGCGAGCGCCGCCCCTCCGCCGACGCGCGCTGGCGAGCCTCCCCCGCGGTAATGTTGGATTGTTTATTTTACTTCCTCTTGCTCGGAAATAGCTTTACTATTTAATCATAATCATAATCATTTATTTCTTGTAAACAAAAACATTTAAAAGAACAAAACGTCAATAGACTCATTGCTGGCCTGAGACAACAATGTAATTAAAAAAAAATCATTGCTGGCCGCTAATGGAGGTTTTTTAATGTACACGTTTTCATACATTAGGTTTTTTAGGTTCACTTTGGCCAACCTACCAAAAAAAAAAAAAAACTATTCTAGCGGTCGTTAATGGAAATGGCTGGATACTTTTGTTAGATTAGTACTAAACATTAGTTTTTTATCGTTTAAAAATATGTAAGTATGAACATTTAAAAAGTTTGAAAAAAGAGCACGCCATTGTAAAATTTGATACGATGTTCTTTCGTCTTAAGAGTATTTCAGAGGAAGTAAAGTACCATACAAGCTTCGGCCAAAATTACAATTTACGCTGCTGCCGAAGCTGCGCTTCGGCCTTGCATTAAAACTCGGCCGTAAATGGCTTCATTTCTGGCCTCGACAGTAATGTACTATTTACCTTTATTGCTTAAAGTACAATGTATAAAAGAAAATATTGGAACGAAGTTCTTTATTGCGAGTTGCGAAAGGGGGCTAGACGGAATTATTATTATTTGAATAGTTTTTACGGCCATGGAATCTAGTCCTTTTTTGAATTTATTAATTTTCTTTAGTCCTACTTAAGTCAGTCGATTCAAAAAGTCAAGTCAGTAGTCAAGTCTAGTCAGAGTCAGATGGCTAAGTGAAGCCGTGAAAAAAATTCACTTAGCTATATCATGGGGATTTTGGCGACAAAGATAAAAAGTCACGTAATCGACACTGTACCACTTTCCAACACTCACGCTTGTTCACGAACACTATGCGAATAATAATCCACCAATATTATGCACAAATACTCGAAAAAAACCTAAGTTTTGGAAATTAAATACAGCGCGGACATAGCGACAATTTTCTTTCCCTCCAAAAACCCCGCTAGACGGAAAAAATTAAAACCATAAATTCGACACTTTGCTCTAGTTGTAACCCCGGATCAAGGTCTCTCAACACCTCCCAAGTTTTATTTTTAAATTTTATTCTTGTGTTACTTTGCACGCTTCCTCCAGCCACGTGACCAACTACACCCGCCAGCACCCATCTACTACCCTTAGTCCCAAACAAAGAATATAGAAAGCATAGACATGGTACGGGTCAAAAATTACTCGAAAACCAGTGTCCCTCACTCTCACACATTTTTACACCGAAATGACACGTACAATAAAATGATGCATTTGATTAGTCATGTCATTTTCATCTAATATAATGCTGTAGTACGTCAAAATAAGTTTCATTTTTCTGTGTAACAAACGTTGTATCGTTAGTTATACTGTTTGACGATAGATGGCGGGTGTTGTCTGTTCACGCGGTTTTAAGGTGATGCCTCGGCCTTGGTGAACACTAGCGCCACCGTCATTTAAAATCATTACTCACTGAAAACACAAGTTATCAAAAATCCCTCTGCTGTAATTATGGTTCTGGATCTGAAGTTAATTTTAAACATATAAAATTATTAAATTATAATTCATTTTAATGTGATAAAATTCCGTAGTCCCAAAATCTAAAGTAGCGCTGAAAGTGGTAAGTAAATGATATTGATTTGTTGTGTTTAACTTGCAGAGTTCCGGCAACACGAGTCCCATAGTGCTACAGAGATTCTACCACCAGAGTCAGCAGAGGAGGTCGCGGGTCGACCTCCACGCCACGCCCAGGCATAGAAGGTACCTGAGATAATGCCAGTGCCCCTAGTATGAGTTTTTCTTAACGCAGACGCTAGTGACTGCGTAAGCGATTTAGTATGGCAAACCTGTACAGCGCCTCTGGCGGATAGCAAGGCAACTAAGAAATTCCATACAAAATCCTAACGCAGTCGCTAGAAGGAAAGTCATCCAGAGATAATGCCAGTTTTAACCGACTGTCTGAAGGAAAGTCATGAGGTCTGGCAACATTTGTCCTATAGTCTAGTCTTGCAGAGATTCTACCACCAGAGTCAGCAGAGGAGGTCGCGGGTCGATCTCCACGCCACGCCCAAGCATAGAAGGTATCCGATATAATGCCACTTTTAACCGACTGCTCGAAGAAAAGTCTAAGTTCTGGCAAGATTTGTCCTATAGTCTTTTAGAGATTCTACCATGAATGTCAGCAGAGGAGGTCGCGGGTCGATCTCCACGCCACGCCCAAGCATAGAAGGTACCCGAGATAATGCCATTTTTAACCGACTGCCCGAAGGAAAGTCATCTAGAATTTTGTATGCCTACTGGCGCACACAGGGGACTGTTTACATTTCTGCTAACAACCTGCTGTAACCGGTGTGTGACAAAATAAATGATTATGATTAGATAATGCCAGTTTTAACCGAATTCCTGAAGGAAAGTCATAAGTTCTGGCAACATTTGTCCTATAGTCTAGTCTTGCAGAGATATTACTTTTAGAGTCAGCAGAGGAGGTCGCGGGTCGATCTCCACGCAACGCCAAGGTATAGAAGGTACCAGAGATACCATCATTTCGTGTAAGTGACACGGTCAATCCACCATGCACACCTTGATGTCAGTGACGTGCACAGACATTTTCCTTAAGGTAGGCAAAAACCTACCTAGACCAGAACTATTTCTATTTTAATCTATACTTATAATTTAGATATAGGTATTTGAGTTACAACTAAAACAGTAACGAGCAAGAAGATAATAAAATTAAAATATATGAATCATGTACCTACTTAGGCTCTAAAAATTTTTAAAAGATGACCGCCTTATCCTACGGTCCCGTGGGAGTTTTGGAAAAGCATAGCAAACATATTTATTTGAAAATAATATTAAATAATGTTGTTGTTAGCTTACCCTTCACTTCAACTAAATCCGATCAATCCCGGTTGATAACGTCCATTTATTATTATTGCCATTTTTTCGTCAAATGAAAGATTACTTAGCGCGTCATTTTATAGTTTTTGTAAACAAACACTCGGTTTACAACAATCACATGAAAATTTTACAATTTTAAACTACAACTGTGTAAATTTGTTAAAAATAAAAGTGCTATTTTTTCACTTCATTGTAAACAATGCACATTGCAATTATCAATTAATTAAACATTCAAAACAAACAAATGCATGCAAGCAAAGCAAACATATTGTTGATTTGATTTCGATACGGAAATAAAAATATAACCCTACGGAATTGGGAATGTCATCTTGTTTATATAAAGTCTTCAAGTCTATGCGTTTTTAAATTTGCAGCATTACTCGTTTAATATCCAATAGACAACAGTTATCATGTTGCTGCAATCGATCGTAATATTCGTAATCACTAATCAGATTTAAGTATGTGTAACGCGTAATTCTAATTGGCCGTAACAAAAGTGAGAGCGAGATGAAATGTCATCTCATAGCATTTTGTTTCATCTATAGTGGAGGTCTGAAATTCACTCACACAGGCGTGATTTAGCGCATATGTGTCTGTTCATGTAAGTTTTTTACTTGCACTACTACACGAGCAAAAGCACATCTATACATAGTGATTTCTTAGTGAGAGTAGTAAACTTCAGACGATTTAGTAAAAAGCTGGCCTGGCCTAGCTAGCTAGCAGCGCGTATGGGGCGGCGCGGCGGCGGCGCGCCGCGTGTTCGCGCGCATTCATAGATGGCGTTGTTAAGATAATTCGATATCTTGTGTGAAAAAATATTTATTATTTATATGTATTGATTAAATATTTTTTTTATTATTTATTACAAAAGTACAGGGTAGGCAACGTCTAAACGTCTTTATGATATGCACGCCACTGCTTGATGTCATAGTTCTTTGGTACCGCCTCTCGGCCTCTGCCGTGGTTCCTTTAACGAATACCAGATGGCAGCCGGGACCAACGGCTTAACGTGCCTTTCGAAGTACGGAATCCGGGACCTCGGCTTCGCCTCGTCTTTTAAAACTACTCGGCAATATAACTCGTCCGTGAACTGCTTCATTTCTGGCCTCGACAGTACTGTACTAATGTTTGTTTGTCTGTTTGTTTCAGCCTGAGCAGAGAACACAGCACGGGCCGCTCGCCCGAACCCCCTCCCCGCACCACGAGGCAACACGTCATGCTGGGGCACGACGGTAACTATTGCACTCATCATCACCATTTCAGCAAAATGCTGGACATAGACACCCCCCCCCCCCCCCCCCCCTCAAACATTTTCATCATCTGTTATCTGCGCTTGCCGGTGCGTGGTCGCGCCCTAGCGTAGGATCCCGAGATGTGGACCACGCCCTAGTGTAGGACCCCGAGATGTGGACCACGCCCTAGTGTAGGACCCCGAGATGTGGACCACGCCCTAGTGTAGGACCCCGAGATGTGGACCACGCCCTAGTGTAGGACCCCGAGATGTGGACCACGCCCTAGTGTAGGACCCCGAGATGTGGACCACGCCCTAGTGTAGGACCCCGAGATGTGGACCACGCCCTAGTGTAGGACCCCGAGATGTGGACCACGCCCTAGTGTAGGACCCCGAGATGTGGACCACGCCCTAGTGTAGGACTCCGAGATGTGGACCACGCCCTAGTGTAGGACCCCGAGATGTGGACCACGCCCTATTGTTTGACGCTCATCCCAATTTCTCCAACTTGTGCACTTCTACGGATCACACTGAGCATAGCCAAGGTCTATGTATAGTAATAATTATTATAAATAACTAGGTGTTTCGCGCTGTTTCACTCGCCTCCTCGTGTATGTGCTCTATCTTATAACCTTCTCCAAGGATAGATAAAAAAAAAGCCGATTTAGCTGATATTTGGAATGGAGATTGCTCACCATGGAACAACGCGTAGGCTATATTTTATTCCGGAATTCCCACGGAATGAATTCACTTCCCTCCACCTCCCACGGCTCTACCGACCTCTCGGCGATACGAGCCGAATCTCGGGAGAGTGCGCTGTACTTGCATTTCGCATCTCTCTCCAGTCGCACCTGCTTTATCTCCCTACAAGTTCTCTATAGTGTCGCCTATCTATGCAATCAGTTGAATCATGAAATACTGTTAGTTTCAGCGAACGGCAGCGATTCGGAACCGCCGCCGCCGTTACACGAGCGTCTCCATCCGCACCCGCCATCGCCATTGTTACTGAACGATAGGTATGTATACACTATAAATATACATTATTTACATTAACCTCCTTATTCATCCATACTAATATTATAATTGCGAAAGTCTGTCTGTCAGTCTTTCTGTCTGTCTGTCTGTCACCTCTTCACGGCTAAACTGCTGGACCGATTGTGATGAAATTTGGTAGGGATGTAGTTAAAGACCTGAGGTCAAACATAGGCTACTTTTGGGCGCGATATAACCGAGTCCCACGCGGGGCGAGGCCGCGGGGAACGGCTAGTAAAATGAGCTAAATAAAACCGTTTAAAAATATAAACGTTTGTTAAGCCCAATTTAACTAAAATATGTTTTGGCACCTTTTATCAAAATTTACAGTGAAAGCAAGAGTCAAAACACATTTTAGTTAAAATGGGCTTAGCAAACGTTGGTAATTTTTTATGAATAAGGGGGTTAAAATATATTTTAATATACAATCAGTAGCTTATTTAAATTAACAATGTGTATATATCTGCTGTTGGTGTTCCTTTTAAATAAATAAATGTATACATGTCCCGGGTTCGAGCCCCTGTTAGGTCAAGATGAAAAATGTAATTTTTCTGAGTGGGCGGGTCTTGGATGTTTATCTATATATGACGTATTTCTTATAAAATATAGTATCGTTGAGTTTGTATCCCATAACACAAGTCTCGAACTTACTTTGGGGCTAACTCAATCTGTGTGCTTTGTCCTTATATATTTATTTATTTTTTATACATAATAATATCTACATATGATTCATATCGTCTATGATCCTAGTTATGGGATCCTATAGGACAGCTAGCGTACAAGTAGGATCATATCTGTATTCGTTTACAAACAACATAATTTGTCTCACTCTAACATTGATATGACGTTTATTAATATTGATTTTATTCGATACTCGTGGCGCTATCAGCTATTAGTCTTTTATTCCCGTTTAGATGCCATGCTGTAACATAGTAAAAATATTGATAAAAATAACCTGTAGCAGTACCCTCACACCAGGGTGCGCATGGTCAATTGACCCTGTAACCCACACGATACGATGACGCAATAACTAACAACTGCTTTAAATAACTTACGGACTGTTTTTTTATAATTTCAGATGTACATTTGTCACATATAGATGCATTAGGTAAATTTAGCTTGGCTGCGCGCAAGAGTTGCACGTTTTTATAGAATGGTGTGATTTATGACGGTTTTTTTTTTAAGTTTGACAATTTTCTTATGTCGTTCTTTGCCAGTCGGATTTTGTGATTTCTACCTTTAGATTGGGGTAAAAGAATGAACGTGGATATATGAATTATAATAAATATAAAAGGGTTATGGAAGTCAGATGGCAGCAATATGAGTTAGCTTTTATTCGTATGGAAAATATATTATAACTACTTAAAAGATGATTAAATTAAATTATAGTTAGCATATTTTACATTACTTTTTTACCCTGGAATTGCCACGGTAGGTAAGAGCTTAATTTAATGTAATGATTCCTCAATTCTTAGTAATTGTGTATCCGACTGACATGGAATACGCGAATGCTTCATCATATGTTTGAATCAAAACTATTACATTAGTATTAAACATAAAAAAATTCTAAATGCAATCGAAATTAGTGTGTGAGTGTGAAATAAGTTTGTAAAGCCTTGTCTTGCAGGCTTCTTCGTGCGCGATCTTCCTTCAGGGTGACAGACGTTGGACGTTGCGCGTAGCTTGTCATTGTACTGACACTGACGCATGTCGACGCGCATTGCACGCGTTACCCTTCCCCGCTACCCGCTGACGACCTGAATCCCCCCCCCCCAAAAAAAAACACCCCTCAGTCGTGCATGACAACGCCGGACTTATAGTAAAAGATACTTTTTGCAAAATTCGTTTAGATTTATAAAAAACACATTTTTGTTTTCTTTTATCGATCAACTGTGTTTGCGTTAAGAGTTTTATTGCACGTGTTGGTTTTTAAGATTTTTCAACAATTTGGTTAATGCGATCTTACAAGGCGATCGGATAGAGTGGCGGAGTACTGGTCCGATATCTGAGCATGATATAGATTTAAAAAAATCTAATATCGACACGACTAGCCGAATATGCACTTGGAAGCGACTCCACCGAGAAGAGCACAGTTCTTAAATTTTTGATATACACGTCGAAGAAGACTATTTAGATCCTGCGCCTATTGCTTGGTTGTAATACTCTAGCATCAAGCGCAGTTGTAGAGTAGTAGTCTTTTACAGTACCAAGAATCCATACACAACAGAAAAAAAAAATTGTTCTCCGGAACCCGGCTACCGCCCGCCTATTTCGATTCTTTCCTCTCGTAATGGCTACTTGTATCGCTATCGCCACATTTCGCTCCGCCTAACACACAAAATGCTTAAAAAAAATTTTTTGTTAGTGACAATGCATACCACATAGTAAACAAAAAAAAAATTTAAAACGTTTTATGTTAGGTGTGTTAGGCGGAGCGAAATGTGGCGATAGCGATACAAGTAGCAATGGCTACTTGTATCGCTATCGCCACATTTCGACCACGCCACATTTTCGCAAGCAGCGTGATAGGCACATGGCAAGGCAAGTTACGATATATAGTAGTGAAGAAATTACACCCAAAAACTTTGTCCTCAATGGGTTAATAAAAAAAAAATGACTGTACGGTGTCAGGTTATCGGAGGGGCGCAGTCAGAGTCTGACGCGGGCGGAACTCCGCAACGGGTACCGGCCTCCCGCCGAACTGCCACAGCACACACCACACCCACATCCCGAGAAACATCATCACGATGACCACGGTAGATATCTATATGGATTTAATAAGTTTTTAGTTTATGTTGAAACGGAAAAAGTAAAAATATGCTTTTAAATGAATTCGTCGCTTTTCGTCAGAAACGCAACTGGTCAGATAGGCATCTCGTCATCTTTTGAGATAGACTCGCAACTTGTCAGATACGCAACTCGAATTTATAGAGAAATTCAAAAGCGGAGCGAAATCTCCTAACACAGTTAAACTTTTACTTAAAAGATGATTCTAATCACGAATTTGTTTGTGTATTTTGTTGGTACCAAATAAAGATAAGAATTGAAATTATAATATAATCACTACATAGTATAAAACAAAGTAGCTTTCTCTGTCCCTATGTCCCAATGTATGCTTAGATCTTTAAAACTGCTCAACGGATTTTGTTTTTTTTTAATAGATAAAGTGGTTAAATAGAAAGATTTTAATGCCCATGCGAAGCCGGGGTGGGTCGCTAGTTTGATTATAAATTGACATCCTATTTGTATAATTATAGTAAAGATTGCCGAGTAATTCCTAAATAAATATCTTCCAACAGACCCGATATATATAAGTAAACGAGCGCGGATTAGTCTTGGTAAAGTAACATAATATAAAAGCAATTATCCGTAAAAGTATACCAATAGATTTAAATGCCCCGCCTTATCTTAAAATCCAAGATAACCGCATCGGCGTTAATATGTCTTAGCGTTTAGAATGGGGAGTACTTTAACACTAAAAAAAATGGGCGCGTGTCTTCGTATGGCGGTTGAATAACTGGTGGCTAAACACCATCTCTTAAAACCATGCAAGATCCAGTGAGTAAGACAGATGTCGCCTTATATCATGTATAGCGCTGTCTCGCTTACTCACTGGATCTTGCATGGTTTTTAGAGATGGTAGTAATCCCCCTGTACTAGAATAGTATTCTGTAATCTGTGGTGAGAGTAATAACAATGAGATGTGTTGAGTAGAGGGCAGCCAGCCTATGACACGATTGGAGCTGCGCTTGCCACTCTCACTGCCGGTGACGTCACGTTTGTGTGTGAAACGATTGTTGATACTTTAATATATTTGCACAATCCTGTATATAGGAAATGTGAGTTTTAGACAGAGGTTGTTCTGTAACGTGTTATGTTGTGTAACTTTGATACAAATTCATCACGTTGCATATTATTATTTTAAGTAAATATAAATGTGTGTCTATACTCAGCGGGAACACATGGTTTTTTGATATAGGTCTTTCCGTGATATACATCTTTATAATTAGGGCTATCATTGGTGAAACAACTGAAATTAGTTCCGTATTACTTTCAGTTTTATCAATTTTTGAAAAAAACCCTCTAGCCAGCGGGCAACTTTTTTTCTATGAAAGTGATCAAGTTAAAATATGGTTATATAATTAGGGCTATGCTAACTTTATATATATATGATAAAAAAATATAGATTTCAATAATCAAAACTGAAATATTCCGTTACGAAAAAAAATTCTAGTCAGCGGGAAACTTAATACATACGCAACATACAGCATTAGAAAACAATCCTCAATTAGTGCTATTCCCGTGTATATTTTGTATAATCTTGCTTTTTGGATACCGCTTTCAGAAGTGCAGGTTTACGTTTATATCTATTTTAACGTGTAAAAAACGAGTTTAAAAAAAACACGACTGCCATCCTAAAAAATATATAGCCTATGTCACTCGTGGGGACGCAAGGATTCTAATGATACCCCACTCATCCAAATCGGTTCAGCCGCTTAGAAGTTATGATGGAAAAAATAAACTAACCTACTTACGTACATACATACTTACATACATACATGATCTCTAAAACAATACGCTCCTTTGTTTGAGCAGTCGTGTAAAAATACTGAAACCATTTTAAGGGCTCACCCCGCGCCCATGTTACTGATCAACTTTCCCCAAGGAATACATTGAAATATGAAAAAAAAGTGTCCACCCGTAAAATCTGCCCAAGTAGCTAATCCGAGTTTCTATGGAGTAAATAAAAATCTTTTTATATCACGGTATATGTCAATGGGGAAAGTTTATCGGTATCAAGGACTGATTCCGCTCTTAAAATTTATAAACTTAAAAAAAACTCTTAAAACTCCAATTCAGAAGATTAGAATAGAATGGAATGTTTATTGACAAAAATGCGAAGTTTATATACAAAATATTTACCATGTAAATCGTCATCAACCAATAATAAAACTTGAATTATAATATTTTTAACCAATAAAAAAACGGTTGATTTATTTCGAAGGAGTGACGCTTGCTATCTCGCTTCCACGCTTTTTTCCTCTCGGTCGCACGGTGCTCTTATCAGAGCTACCTCGTAACTATCTGTATTTCTTTCTTGACAAAACAGTTCTTATCAGAACTGCGCTGTAACTGTATTTCTTGATATACGATGTGTTCACAAAAGCTTCTTCTCAGTGCTGGTAATGTAATGGTTCTTGGCTTCTTGGTAACCGGTAAGTATACTGTAGCCACAAATCTTTCTTCTTTATAAATAAATGTGATATAACGTTTCTACCAAGAGCAAATACTTTAAGTGTGAGTTCAGAAATAATTACAAAATGAAAATTTTCTACAGGTTACTTTCAGAGTATCAGTTCACTTTAATTTGAAACACTGACGTACTTATTTTTTCTGTTTATAATACAAATTTTGTATAATTAATAGAAATGGCAAGAAGAATTACGTTTAACAAACCCGACTACATAAAAAAATATGTAGCCCATGTCACCCGGGTCATTTTTACTAATCGATTGACACCCCATTCATTAAAATCGGTTCAGTGGAACATACAAATACAGGCGATATGGTGAATCATACATACATTCGTACATTTTACATTTCATACAATTTATTAAAAATAAACTGAATAAAAAAACTAAATAAACAAGCTAACAAGTCACAAAAACATACGGACATAGGTACCTTTTACATAACATGCACATTCGAAAAATAAATAAATATTAAAACAATTTAAAATTAATAATGTTCGTATCGCAAGCCACATCTGCGCTTATTCTGTTTCACATTAGACAGTACTTATACACACACATTGGCACATTACCTTACTGTGCATCGAAGATGCAGATATAACAAACTAGTTCTGTGCACACAGCCAGCACGGAACGAAAATTTGATATTTATTATTTACCTACCTACCTACCGACTTTTTGTACACGTTCACTGAATGTAAATTTGTAAGTTCTCATTATAACTGAACTTTGTAGATTAATTTATGTGTATAAATGTCTTTAACCATACATTCATACATACATAACATTAATTCATACATACATTCATACATACATACACAAATACATAAATACATACAGACTGCCAAAACATTACCCTACTTTTTGGCTTTGCCGTAGTCGGGTAAAAAGGGTAAAGCTAAATTTGATTCATCGGTAGGAGTGGATTTTTAGTTGGCTATTATACTGTTCAGCTTATATGGATGATATCACGAAGTATATGTATCAGCAAGAAAACCACCTTAGGTATATATCTGCACTTCTGAAAGCGGTATCCAAAAAGCAAGATTATACAAAATATACACGGGAATAGCACTAATTGAGGATTGTTTTCTAATGCTGTATGTTGCGTATGTATTAAGTTTCCCGCTGACTAGAGTTTTTTTTCGTGACGGAATATTTCAGTTTTGATGAATGAAATCTATATTTTTTTTATCATTTATATATAAAGTTAGCATAGCCCTAATAATATAACCATATTTTAACTTGATCACTTTCATAGAAAAAAAGTTGCCCGCTGGCTAGAGGATTTTTTTCAAAAATCGATAACTCTGAAAATAATACGGAACTAATTTCAGTTGTTTCACCAATGATAGCCCTAATTATATAGATGTATATCACGGAAAGACCTATATCAAAAGACCATGTGTTCCCGCTGAGTATAGACACACAATATAAATATCAGTATTCAGGTATTTTTAACGATGTCAAGTAAATATCGTTTTTGTTTTGAAATATATAAAGTTCACAATGGTTTCACTATAACTTATAGTTCATTTTGTTCATTTTCATATTGTCTCGCGATCCCTCTCAATGTGTAAATATTGAAATTGTCCAAACTTGGGAACAATATGCTTGAGACGCAACCCTGTGTGCTTCGCGACACGCTTTCGCCGGTCAAAGCCGGTAATGGTCATTGCGGACATTGGCCAATATTTGTATAATTGTGTAAGCTCTGACTAACTCTTATGCTTAAGTTTTGATTACACTTCTCAAAATTTTTTGCCTACAGTGGACATTTTATGTATATTTTGTCGTATATTAATGTTTACATTTGATCAAGTGTTTGTTTAATAAAAAATATTACATATTTTACACATTAAATTAAACTATTTTATACGGTTTTCTATCGCGTTTATTGCTTACTTATTTATACCTAACGTTTCAAGCACTTTACAGAGCTCATGGTCGCAGGCAGACTGAGTTGACATTCGTCTGTGTCATTTGTTTCTGATGTCACAAGAATACAAAACCATAGCTCATAAATCATTGAAAACTATTTCAATGATTTATAAGTATAATTTTACTAAAACGCACAATTCGCCAAAATAGATTAGATGCAATAGAAATTTCAAAAAACATTGAGAATTTATCAAGTGAGCTTCAATCAAAATTATCTACACAAGACTTTGAAAAATGTTTAAACATTACGGATAAACGGGCAAATCATACATATGAAGAATGCAAGAAGCGTCATATTAAAAAGTATGAAAAATTAAAAGCCGAACAAAATGCCAATGTCATCCGGCAGAATAATCCCGAAATGTCAAAGTCAATTAAATCGGTTGTCAATTTATCAAAACAAACACCGATACACCAACTAGCAATCGAAGCACTTGAAAATGGATTAAATTATGCGGTTGCACCCAGGAAAATACCTTTTGAACATATCATCTGTTCGATAGAAAATGTCTTAGTCAAGAATCATTTGAAGAAGGAAGATTTGGAAGCGATACGCCAAGATGTGTCATCAGTACTTAGACATAGCAAACCACCAAAACCGAATCTTCCTCGTGAACAATATCTTGCACTTACCAACCTACGCAAGAACCCAGACATTACTATCATACGAGCTGACAAAGGAAACTCAACTGTTATAATGGACACATCTGATTATAAAACAAAAATAGAACAACTGTTGTCGGATGAAAATACATATAAATTAGTCAAAACCGATCCAACTAACAAGATCGTCACTAAAACTAAAGAATTAATATCAAAATACTCCTAGCAATTAAACCTGGACATCACGTCACTCGTGCCTTCCTGTGTGAAACCACCTAAATTATATGGCCTTCCCAAAATACACAAAAAAGATCACCCATTAAGACCTATCGTGAGCCAAATTGATTCGCCAACATATAAACTAGCACAACACCTGGCGAGAATATTAACAAAACTTCGTGGTCATACCAATACTTATGTCAAGGACTCTTACCATTTCATCAGCTTAATTAAAGACCTACAACTAACTGATGATGACACAATGGTTAGTTTTGATGTACAGTCATTATTTACCAGCCTTCCTTTGCATGACTGCATTAACATTGTCAAGAAAAGGCTTGAGGACCAGCACCTACCTCAAGAATATGCAGAGTTACTTGAACATTGCTTAACATCAGGCTATCTATACTGGGAAAACAAATTTTACATGCAAATTGACGGTGTGGCTATGGGGTCTCCAGTCTCTCCCATTGTTGCTGATATATTCATGGAAGACCTTGAGGAGAAGGCTCTTTCAACCACCCTGGCTATGCCGAAGATGTTCAAACGGTACGTAGATGATACTTTTGTTGTACTCCCTAAAACTCAAGTCTCAGTTTTATTAGATCATTTAAATTCCATTAATAGTAAAATTAAATTCACAATGGAATCTGAGAATAATAATTCTTTAGCTTTCCTTGACATTTTAATAATGAGAAATCCTGACAATAGTATTGGTCACACCGTGTATAGAAAGCCAACCCATACCGATAAATACCTCAATGGAAAATCTCATCATCATCCATGTCAGTTGGCTACCGTAGGCAAATCTTTGTTTCAGAGAGCACAAGGCATCTGTGACACCCACCATCTCAAAGAAGAGCTTCGACGAGTCAAGTCTGTCTTGAGAAGCAACAAACTCAGCCTTCCACACATACGACACAGATGTCGACCCAAGCCACACACAGTTGACCGTTTCCCAGCCATCTTACCTTACATAAAGGGAGTCACAGACAAGATTGGTAACATACTTAGGCGAGCTTCAATCAAGACTTACTACAAGCCGCATAAGAAAATAAACCAACTTTTAAGACCTGTTAAATCCAATATCCCATTGCAAGATGCTGGAGTTTATAAAATTGACTGTGACTGTGGTTTATCATACATTGGGCAAACAAAGAGAAGCATTGGTACCCGTATCAAAGAACATATTGCTGACATGAAACATAGACGCTCAACCAAGTCTGCAGTCTGTGAACACTCACTTGACAAATCCAACCACTACATGCGTTTTGATAATCCTCAAGTCCTTGCAAAAGAAAACAGATTTATACCAAGGATGATACGTGAAGCGATCGAAATTAAAAAACATCCTAATTTCAATAGAGAGGATGGATGGCAAGTACCACCAGCTTGGGACCCAGTTATCAATTTAATAAAATCTCAAACTCATCGGAAGACTACAAGTGTTTTTGATACTGTCAGCCAATACTGTGTGAATCGAAATAGTTTTCAATGATTTATGAGCTATGGTTTTGTATTCTTGTGACATCAGAAACAAATGACACAGACGAATGTCAACTCAGTCTGCCTGCGACCATGAGCTCTGTAAAGTGCTTGAAACGTTAGGTATAAATAAGTAAGCAATAAACGCGATAGAAAACCGTATAAAATAGTTTAATTTAATGTGTAACAATCGCGAAAACATAAGAAATCATTATATTTTACACATTTACTACGTGCCAGTTTGAGACAAATACTGCCGTCAAATATTTTAACTGATGTGTCTATTTTAAAACACTTGATTAAATGTTTGAATTTCTGTAATAATTGCGGTGCTTAGCAAACATTTGCGCATTCGCCAAATGTTTGTCAACATCGCATACCTGTGCTTTGCCGCTGTCCTCACGCCCCACATTGCCTGCCCATCTGTTGCTGTCACATGCCTCGCTACACTAAACCCGTCGTTAAGATAATGTTAATAAAGGCTATTATTATATGTAGTACTGGTTTTTGGGTTCGCTGAAAGAGTATAATAAGGGCTATCAAATTTTCTGCTTAAAGCTGGAGAAATATTCTTGTAGTTGTAATAATATGTTTCTTGTCAATATTCAAAAATCATGATTCATGTTTTGTCATACGTAAATATAAAAATGTTTAACTATCATTGAGGCTAGATATCATTTTATGGCGTAGAACAAAATTTATGGTTAAAGGTAAATAGTTATTTAAGTAAATTAAATAAATAAAATTATATTTGTCTGAAACTGATAAGATTTGCGGAGAAAACGGCTGCAGGTTAAATTTTCATATCACCATTAGCTAAGCTACCACATCCATCCACACATTTTTGTCCAAGATAAATTACCGTTATTCATAAGCGCCTTAATTTTTATTACCAACAAAACAAACTTTACACTTTAAACGACAGTTTATTAATTCTATTAAATTATTTAACTTTGAGTGTAAATATTTGTTTTTAATTAAAACATTGTTGGTGAACTCGGGTCTTAATGTGAAAACAAACGATTTGCGAACATTGACAAGAGCAAGTAGTCCGGGTAATGTGTAGAATAGCCGGCTAGTTCACTACCGACGTGTTGCGGGGTTTGTGCGATCATCATCACATGCATCGGCAGCTTTGCTGTTCATCATTGTAACACCGATATAAAGACAAACGAGGGACTCTTTGGTTTATATATTGAGGAAGTCTGATTCTACTTAGATTTTGTTTTTTTGTAATGGTTTATGGTCATACCGCCGTGTTGATTGATTATTGCTACTCAAATAAACACAATATAATAAAAAAAAACATCTGTTACATAAACACACGTACGCACAGAAAAAATATGCGATTTGGCATAGCCAAACAAGCCACTATGTAGTACAAAGTTACGCCTGTGTTGCCATAACATAGACCAAATTATTATTTATATCCCTACAGTATGGCTTCGTTCCTCAAACTATGGCGCATTGCCATAAGTCATTAAAGATTTATTAAAGAGATTTATATTTGGCATATTATATTAATGAAACAATATTCTATTGCTTATCTTTTTGAAAACAATTAAATCGTAAGTATTTTAATTATATCAGTTTGAAGCGACGATAGCACCATGTACGCGTTATTGATTTTTGATGTTATATTTTCATGGCTGGCAACTCATACTAGTTTTATCAAGTTTCGGACAGAATTAGATTATTATTTAGAATACTTTTAAACAAAGTTCCAACATTTAATTCAGGACTCACATTGTGTAATCTGTTAGGTTAGTGCTCATTTATCTTATTTTTTAATGATTTAATCTGAGTGAATTGCTGTCGTAAACAAGACCTCATGTCAGAAACAAAAAGTTTAATTTCGTGACAAAGTTCAAACTGTCTTGAGCTAATCGATACGAAAAGAAAAAAACAAAATCTAAGTCGGTTGAAATGAAATTTCATCCTAACATTCTTCCGTCTTATTGCCGGATTGTAAATACTAAATCCACCAAAGAGTTCCATCGTAATAACGGCACCGATCGGGCACGTGTGAGGGGTGGGGTGGGGACGAGTGGGACGCACGCAGTCAGGGCAGCTCCCACTGTGTCGCAGGCTGGCTGCACTCGCTCGCGGGGCTGCTCAAGCGGCGCCTCAGCGGATACGTCAACTGGTCGCACGTCGGCCGGCACAGCCACCGGCACAGGACCCCCACGTGAGTACTGCTGCTGTGCCTAGCAGGGGTCTGCTGAGGCTGGTACCGGTGGACCACTGACACAGGACCCCCACGTGAGTACTGCTGCTGTGCCTAGCAGGGGTCTGCTGAGGCTGGTACCGGTGGACCACTGACACAGGACCCCCACGTGAGTACTGCTGCTGTGTCTAGCAGGGGGCTGCTGAGGCTGGTACCGGTGGACCACTGACACAGGACCCCCACGTGAGTACTGCTGCTGTGCCTAGCAGGGGTCTGCTGAGGCTGGTACCGGTGGACCACTGACACAGGACCCCCACGTGAGTACTGCTGCTGTGCCTAGCAGGGGGCTGCTGAGGCTGGTACCGGTGGACTACTGACACAGGACCCCCACATGAGTACTGCTGCTGTGTCTAGCAGGGGTCTGCTGAGGCTGGTACCGGTGGACCACTGACACAGGACCCCCACGTGAGTACTGCTGCTGTGCCTAGCAGGGGTCTGCTGAGGCTGGTACCGGTGGACCACTGACACAGGACCCCCACGTGAGTACTGCTGCTGTGCCTAGCAGGGGGCTGCTGAGGCTGGTACCGGTGGACCACTGACACAGGACCCCCACGTGAGTACTGCTGCTGTGTCTAGCAGGGGTCTGCTGAGGCTTTTACCGGTGGACCACTGACACAGGACCCCCACGTGAGTACTGCTGCTGTGTCTAGCAGGGGGCTGCTGAGGCTGGTACCGGTGGACCACTGACACAGGACCCCCACGTGAGTACTGCTGCTGTGCCTAGCAGGGGTCTGCTGAGGCTGGTACCAGTGGACCACTGACACAGGACCCCCACGTGAGTACTGCTGCTGTGCCTAGCAGGGGGCTGCTGAGGCTGGTACCGGTGGACCACTGACACAGGACCCCCACGTGAGTACTGCTGCTGTGTCTAGCAGGGGTCTGCTGAGGCTGGTACCGGTGGACCACTGACACAGGACCCCCACGTGAGTACTGCTGCTGTGTCTAGCAGGGGTCTGCTGAGGCTGGTACCGGTGGACCACTGACACAGGACCCCCACGTGAGTACTGCTGCTGTGTCTAGCAGGGGTCTGCTGAGGCTGGTACCGGTGGTCCACTGACACAGAACCCCCACGTGAGTACTGCTGCTGTGCCTAGCAGGGGGCTGCTGAGGCTGGTACCGGTGGACCACTGACACAGGACCCCCACGTGAGTACTGCTGCTGTGTCTAGCAGGGGTCTGCTGAGAATAATTGGGCACCAGAACCCTACAAGATAACTGCTTGTGTACATAGATAGGCCAAACTAAAAAAAACGACTGCGCTGATAAAGACAGAAAATGTATCTTTGGTCTTTATCGTTTTCATCAGGGCTCCTAAATTTAATTGCTTAATAATCATCGTGTTTTCGTGGCACGGTCAATAGACCGTGCACACCCTTGTGTCAGAGTTTTTCGGAACCGCTTCTCGGCTTTTTACGTGGTTTCTTTAACGACTACCAGACGGCAGCCGGGACCAACGGCTTGACGTGCCTTCTGAAGCACGGAATGATCTTTATTATCAGACAATCAGGTGATTCACGCCCGCAATGTCCTAACCCTCACCACACTGAAAACAATTAAACAAATTATGCTTCCCGTGGGAATCGAACTCACAACCCCCGGGTCAACAGGCAAACTCCTTGACCACTTGACCACGGGGGCAGTTATTGCTTTTAATATTAATCAATTAAATTGAAGTGTAAAATGGAATTCCCCCCCTCAGATGGGGCAACGGCCCCAGCGAGAGTTGGAGCGTGCCCGCCTCCCCCCTCCCGCCGCGAGCCCCTCCCCCGCGACCGCACCAGTAGTCCGCGACACACCACCTGCCTACTTGTTTATAAATTCTGAATGCTGGACATTCAAACGACAATGTGCAGGGTCAGTTGACCTTATAAACTACACGTGAATTAATTATTTACTCCGCTAGTTAAGTGACCCGAAGTGGATCTGGGCCTCCGAAAGGAGTGTTCTATTCTTGCATGAATATTTTTTATGTATTGAGGAAATTCAATAGAAAACAAGGTGTGAGTTAAGGTGTCTGTTATTTATATTTATTTATTTAATTGTTTTCCAAAACATGTGAGTTAAGACGTATTTAGTTTCTATGGCGACTTAAAGGGATCTAACCATATTTAATGAAACTATTTTTTTCAATATAGGATATTCATATTTTAAAGCTATTGTATAGCTTTTATCGCGGGCTTTGAGCGCGGCGAGCGAATCCAGAAATTCCGTAACGAAAAATCCGGACACCATGTACTCCGCCCGCCTACCATGTAGCTCGGGCGAACTTATTGCATAACTTGATACTTTTTTTTATTTACGTCATTTAAGTTGCCAAAGTGCAAGTGTAGAAGTAGTGGCCCCACAAACTCCACTGCGGCATTTTCTTCAAAAACAATTTACAAAGTTTGAGTCAAAACTAATTATGACCGACATTCACGTGAAATGAATTTGAGTGAGCGAATGTCGCCTTACATCATGTATTGCGCCATCTCGCTCACTCATTCGTTTCTGGATCATAATAGGCCCCCAAAGAATTTTTACTCCGTCTAATGGATGAAAATTATCTTAAACTGCGATACTTGTTATTATTTTTTTTATTTATACCAATGTTATTCGTTATCTACTCCTTGAAGTATAAAAATGTAAAAATGTTTACTTTGTTATTTAATAACAACCCAAAAATGATATAGAGTTGTTATGTTTTATGTTTTTATTTTATATTATTTTTTAGTAACGCAGTTTAAGAGAATTTTTGCTTTATAAAAACATACCGCCTGTTTTAAATTTATATTTCAAAATAATGGTATGTTTAAGATATCCAATTGAAATTAATATAATTTAAAATATTTTTATAAATTGGTTAATCTCCATTACTTTGACGCTCCCATTGGAAACTAATTTATGTACATCTTATTTATTTAGTAATTCATAGGTACCTACACCAAATGTCATACCATTTCTATTGAATTTCAGATTATAAGCTTCCACAGGGATTTACGAATATTACCGTATAAATATCCACTGCTTTGTTAAGGAGATTCTTAATATCTCCTAAAACATAAAGAATAAGTACGGACGGCTGTAGAGAAATCTGACCGTCATGCCACAAGCATCTTCTAAAGAGTATAAATTTTCTACAGCCCTCTGTACCTAATTCACAGAAGTGTGATTACGACAACAGACGTTCCACTATTTTGGCAGATATCAGATATGAAATTACTTTCAAGTGAGAAAGAGATAGACTCCTGATTACACACAGGCTCTATCACGTAATAGTGTGGATTTTCGATTTTAAACTTAAATAGATGTAGAAATAGAAATCGATCGATTACAAAGTTGCGTAACGACTGATTTAGATATGCTTAGTGCTGTTTTAAACAATGTTTTCTCATGTACAGTGAGCTACATGGTCGAGTATACCACGTCAGGTGTAAGTTTAAGGGTAAGGTGGTATAGTTATCTATGTGGCCCACGGTGCACAATATAATTGTTACGATAAATGCACAAAAACACTGCTGTTTTTTGCAGTTGTTTGTCTGCACGCTGGTTCTCAAATTTAAAATTGAATAATGTTAAGACGTTTTACAAATTGGACTACTTTTCAACAAAAATGTTATGATTGTTTAAAATTAAGTACAAAATATTGTTACAAATTAGTACAAAATAAATTAAAGTTAATTTTCTATACTTACTGTAAAGCGTCAAAATGGCGGTAGACTGACTTATATAACTTTATATGAAACAAAAATATAACAGAAAATAAATAGTAAATTAACCCAATAAACTAATAAAATTTTATACTTATCTATTTTGGCATATGTATTGAAAGTTAATAATTCATAATTGCGTAGAATATATCTGAAATAAGTATTCATTGCCTGCCGGCAGTAGTTTGCTTGAACTATTTACTGCCTAATTCTGACAAGTTCTAAGCTACTATTGTGAATGATCCGGCAGAAGCACGCTAACAAATTTCGAAAGTACAGTCTGGGGCAGATAAAAACCTCTGGTCTCTATGACAAGACATTTAAAAAAATTACAGTGGCCTACAAATAATAACCCAATCCGTTCGCGGCCATCTTTTTATCCCTAAAAATAATTATATTTGTGAAATGAAAAGTAGTCCAATTTTGCGACGCGGAGAATGCAAATGATTCCTATAAACTATGAAATATGCTAACCGTTGTAAATATCATGTATAATATTTATATAGATTATATTAAGTGAATCCTCAGGTAAAGCGTTTACATTTCCTTAGGCGGAATTAGATATTAACACGTTGTAATTAGATCGTCGTAGATTTTACAGCTTATTTCTATTGTAGTATAATTGTACAATGTGTATTTTTTAATTACGTACAACCAAATGTGTAGATTATTATTTTTGTATTTGCTTCTCGAGTTCGAACTCGTGAATGACTTTGGGACTTACTATGACTTGCAAAATCGAGTGAGTAAGCGAGATGGCACGATACATGATGTAAGACATCTCCCTTAATCAATCGCTTGTGCATGGTTGTTAAGCCCCTTGGCCGATTAAAGAAAGTGACTGACACC
The DNA here is from genome assembly GCA_947044815.1 of Apomyelois bistriatella. Lineage (NCBI taxonomy): Eukaryota > Metazoa > Arthropoda > Insecta > Lepidoptera > Pyralidae > Apomyelois > Apomyelois bistriatella. The sequence goes on from OX345691.1 coordinate 14,309,159, forward strand.
TGTTCTATTCACCTCTCGCTCGCACACTTCCCGTGTATACTCACAATTGAATAGAAAATAAAGAGAGCAATGTTTTTGCGTCTGCAATGCCAGTTTCTTTTTTTGATAGACTAAGCTATGTTTAAAAAATACCTTTCGTTCTTTGAGAGCTAGAGGAGACTATATTTGCTACAGAACGAAATTTTAATTAAATGTTGCGTCGAAACAACAAAGTGCCTACTCAAAAGGGGTTAGGACTAAGGCTTTTCTTTTAACTGGCAACTTGGCTGTTTATCAATCGAAGTAGTTTTTTTTTTTAAGTTATGACGTACTTTTTGACGTGACAACGTCTTATAATTCGATGGAGCCGGCTGCACGCACGAAAAAACATGACGCAATGCGGCGTTACCTCGCTCTGAGGCGTTCCATTTAAGGCTTGAAGTGCAAGCGAATTTCTTATGACGTTGTCACGTTCAACTATCGTCAGAAAACCGACTTTACAGACAACCGATTTTTAAAAAAAAAATTTTTCTCTAGAACGCAACGTATATCTTTCTTATTAGTTACCTGTAGCTCTCAAAGTTTATAGGAGCCTTGTTCAAAAAGATTTATAAATAAAAATAAAACATTTAGATTCTTACTTATAAAATTTTTCGTGCTTTTGCAGAGTTCAACGTTCAAATCAACGACGATACGATAAAATATCTCGTGTATATTTTGGTAAAAAGAAATCTTCTTTTGAAAAAAAATTCCTCAAGCCATCAGCCAACTAGCGCCACCAATCATTTTATTTCTATTAGGTACTTTAAATCAGCTCAAATTGAAAAACTTAAGACAGCACAACGCTACTAAATAACTTCTAGTATTTTTGGTATTACTTTTCATTATTTTTCCTTTGGCTGATGTAAGCCCCTTAACAGTAAAACCGATATTGTTACACGAACCTTCTTTAAAATACTCCATTTATAAAGCGTTTCGGCATGATTATTAAGCGCATTGCTAGATAAATCTTTTGTGGACGAGGCAGGCTTTTCTGAAAGGTATTGGACGTCTCTGTTGCTTTTGTTTGTTTCGCAACGGGTACTTATATCACTTAAAAACTCATTTTAGTCACTATTTGAGGCAGTTATAAAGTATATTTTTGAAACCTAGCACTTTTTGATTGCTGACATAACAGAAGTCACTAGTAATTTTAGTTTTTAATACATGTTTATCTTGAAATAGGATCAGGAACAGATACCAATATTTTCGACTGTACCTCAGTCTAGATTAAAATTTATTATTTTACAAATATTTAGTCCTATTAATGAAACTAAAAGCTAAGATGAGAAAACCTAAGATTGCAATCTTTCGGTGCCAATGTATATTTCACGGAAATATTTGAAATCCTATAGATCTTCCTCCGTGAGTAAATAAGTACCCGTTGTAACAGCGAGGCGATAAGTTTGTGATTTGAAGCACAGCGTGCTCATGACGAGCGGAAGGGCCGGCGATTGTGACGCGAATTTATGTTCACATAGTAGTGCCACTTTTACAAGTCACACCTGATGTAACTGCGCAAAATTTTAGCGCGAAAGCGATCTGCCAATCATAGCGCGCCATATGAACAAACCCATTCGCTATTGGCTGATTCGTATGCGCCATGTTTCGTGTTCGCTGCAGCAGCGAGAGCGTTTTGTTTTTGTATTTTAAATCTTATATAGTAGCAATAAGTTCGTTATTTATGTTTTTTTCGAAAATCGCCGAAGCGGCTTATGAACGTGGTAGTACTGTAATGCAATGCAAAACCCGCATCTTCCGTGGCTTTAAAATAAACATATTTGGCCTATTATGATGCAACATACACCGCCTAGTATGTCTTGTCAACAATCACCACACCATATACATGAGAAAGGGCAGCTGGGGCACGTCAGCTACTTAATTACATCGTACAGTCAACAATATGGTACTTGCACTTCTCATATTTACGATTAAATATTGGTTTGTACGTAATAACTTTATACTTGATAGAATCTAGTTACATATAGATAAGAAATCGAATATACAATGGCGGATTTATGTAAGGACCTCTTTCAGTTTACCAGCTATTAAGTATTATACAGGTTTTTTTTTTAATTCATCTAATGGACAAATAAAGTGCATCCTAAATTGTTCAGTAGAACAGGTGAGACTAAATAGTTCCACTAGTTCTACTATATTTGTAAATCATAGGATATCATTCAGAACTGTACAATAGAACAAAGATCTCTGTTTATATATTTATATTGTTGACTGTACATTATATCAAATAATGCGTAAAAGGCAAACTTGTCGCAAATAAGCAAATAATGAATAGGTATTACAGAAATTTAAATGGGTCCCTCCCTTTCAAAGTATGTGCCTTCGATACCAAAGCTCTTATTGATTTTTTTGTTATATATAGAATTAGTTTTGTTTTTATTTTCTGGAAACTGTCGAACTGCCTAACATAAAGGAGCGCTTCTATATAGGCATCAATATGGTAGCGTTAGCCGGATATTTTCAATTTTATTGTTGTTATTTCTGAATTTGTCTATCAGATTCCAAAAAAGTCTATAATAAGTCATTTGACAAAAAAACACTAATGGATTTATACCGCAGTCATTCGCCGACCCATGTAGCTACTAGCGCCCTCTAGTCCGCACGCCGCTCACGTGCAAGCCTTAGCGTAAGACTATTTAAACAAATTATTTAATAAACAACGATTAACTTGTTTTATGTCGCAATAATTATTATTTTAATGTGTATTGTAATAAATGCAGATAAAATTTGAATGGTATTGTTTTTTTTGTCCTTTTCGTTCTTGGTAAGCCATCTCCGTTGTTCATTATAAATACTTGGAAACTACTTCAAAATAAAAATGGTTGCGACACTTTGTGGCTCAGACAGCACCACCGATTAAAATTCTGACTGTATCAAGATTTACTCGCTACTTAGTCGAAATTTAGTCTCCAAATAATGTGTTGATGTAGGTGCCCGTATATGGATAATAATACTAGGAATCCCTAATGCGAGTATAATAAAATTCAATGGACTGTATTTAAGGTATAATCAATGCAACCCGACAATAAAATCGACGCGGCTCGTAGCACGATCGGTGAAGCAATGTGTCATTGATTCTGACGTTTCGACGAGAGGCGCGCGGGGTACCGCCCGCGGTTCGTGGTCGATGGTCGCGCAGAGTTGCCATCAACATAATGAAATCAAGAGATGCAGCAGACCTTTGTCAGCAGGCTGCTAACCCTTATTGGTCTGTGTGTGGCATTTGTCCAAGATCGATAGATTTACAATGCACCATAAGCTTATAAGAGGAGGTGGAAGTAAATTAAGGATGAATAATGTCAAAGACAAAATTGGCGCACATAATATTTATTACGTACTTAATTTTCCATTTTTTGAAAGTACACTTATAAACAACATCACTTCTGCAACACGACACTGTAACAAAGAAAGGAATTGATAAGAAAAATGGCCAGACTTCATTGTTGTAAAAGTTTCTAGAAAAATTTGATATCAGAAAGAATATTACGTCATGGCAGTCAGCAGTAGCAAATTATTAGGTAAACATCATTGGAACTTGTAAACATATTTCTTATAATTAATAAATGACCAATTGCTGAATATATTAGTGTTATTCTTAACTCCAAGCCAGCACTAATTACACACAACTCACATATTCTCCTACAAATTACTAGCGTGAATAACCTTTATTAATCCAGGCTCATGGAATCCAGTAAACAAAAAACTTGTAACAATTTTGTGCACAAACTGATAAAAAATAAAATTATTACAGGGACAATGTTGATAATTACCTTATCACAGTGATTGTCTATGACCGTGGTCTCTCCTTCTTCTCTTTGTACAGCGCTAGAAGTGACACGTTGGCTACCTTCACCACCTGAAAGAAGGGAGAATCCAGTGTATACTTTACAGCAAGCACATATTCGGTAGGAGACTGCAGATGAATCAGTAAAGTGATCACATCATGGCACTCAGAGTAGCAAATACTCCGGTCAATATAAGCAAATCATCATCCAGAATTGTAACTTGGAAAATGTGTCCACTTTTGATTAACCTTTTAAAGAATTAGACCAAATTCAAACTTATTAGATTAATGCTAATTAGACATCTATGCGATAATAGCGGCTATCTATGTTAATTCACAAACTACTAAACAGCTGAACATGTATTTGACGCAATTGTAAATTCAGTCTCTGGACATTTTTGGAGAAAATGTTGCAGTGGAGTTTGTGGCGCCGCTTATTCTCCACTTGCATTTTGGAAGTGGTACTAAACTTACTTCGACGTCAATAATTGATAAGAATATCCTATATTTAGAACAAACAATATCTAACCAAGGAAATTTAATATTGAACAAAAACTAACCTTAAATCTGACTCCGGGAATATCACCAACGGCGTGACCTTTACGACCGAATCCCGCCACCAACACTTCGTCGTTCTCTTCAATGTGGTTGAGACAACCGTCCCGGGGGACGAATGCCGTCACCTTCTTTCCATTCTTGATGAGCTGGACACGCACGCACTTCCGGATGGCAGAGTTAGGCTGCTTGGCTTCAACACCACTGCAGAAAAAAAATCATTCATTGAATATTTAATATATTAAAAATGCTACTGGGATCATAATTTAGAAAATATGTAACATGTAAAAGAAACTTGGGCTGTGTCAATTTATTCCAAAGATATTGAATAGCTCTGGATATTAGGAAACTAAAACTGGATTGCGGTGGCTCAGAACAAATGGCTGGTGTGGCAGAGGGAGGCTTATGTCCAGCAGTGGGTTGTAGACAGTTGATGATGATGATAAGATGGTTTATTTAAACCATATGAGATTTATTACAATCCACTTAAATTTTAAATGAATATTGAAAAGAATTAGGTAGGTTGTCAAATAATTGTAACAGAATTTTTACATTACATCAGCTTCAATGGACACAGCAGATAATTTGTTAGTAAATGGATTTTTAATGAATTAATCCATAACCAACAAATTAGAAACTTGAGATTCCATGCCTACCTTCAGCATAAAATACTCAAATAAAGCTGCTAACAGTATTTTAGCACACATTACAATAGCTTCACTCAGATAAGTAGGCAAGTGTATAAATTAGCCACTCAAACCACATGTGTACACAAATAACTGTTACACAGAATCCCAGGAAGCTACTAATTCTCAGTAATAAAGTTTACTAACCTCAATCAAAAGTTCATTGACCTCCCAATAATTATTTACTGAAGTTATCTCCATTCATTGACGCTTCTTCCCGGCGTGGTCGCTGGGGACGCCATCACTCGCAGTATTATCCTGTGATTGTAGTGGTAACACATTCACAGGCATAATACCGCGGGCGAAGGCGTCCTTCACCTAGAACCGTCGCTAATGCGCGCGACACGCACTGCGCATTAATCTCCGCAAAAACAATGCTTCATTAACATTTTACTGTACTTTCTTGAAATGCCAAAGACAAACATGCAAGTAGCGTACTCTACAATACACTTTTTCATTCAATGATATGGATACTTATAGGAAACGTACTTACACTTTTTCCAGGACGATGCCCTTAGCGTGAGATGCACCACCGAAGGGATTAGCCTTCCATCTCGTTCCCATGTGTGCCTTCTTGTAATCTTTGTCGGCCCATCGCTGTTCTCTGCGATGGTTCACGTGCTTGCGCGCCGTGCGAATACCACGGGGCTTACCTGAAATTTCATGTCGCCGGTTATCACTCAATGTTTACAATTCAAATCGAAATCATTTCAAAGTTTTTCCAAGAACTTGGAGAAAGAAAAATTACTTCAATCGTGTCGAATAAATAACGTTCGAACTGTAGGATGGAAATAGATTTAATTTACACCACGAGAAAAACATGTCTGCGCCATGGCCGACACCTTAGCGTGCTATCATTTTTTCACATTACTTAAACACAATTTATGCACAAATTCACTTTATATCTGCATCCATATCTCTGCACTTATTCACATTACAAAATTATAAAATTTAGAACTAAACATAAAACAAAATAGACACAAAACTACTCCTTACCCATTTGGATAGCACGACACCAGTCGGCTACGGATAGGAAAAGAAATCGTTGGGCCAGCCAACCACCAGCCTCAATTCGACATTCTGACCAACATTATGAAATTAATTTCTGTGTTGCCAAGTTATTGACAAATAATGAAGATGGATACATTCACCATCAATCAATATCATAAAAATCATCACGCAACGGCAATGCGTATTACGGCATTTACGGCAATACGGTGTTCCGGCGGCAGATTTGTTTTTAATTTTATTTTGAAAATATAAATCTGCAATATTTCGAAATTACCTTATTATTATTATATCCTTTATTTATCTTCCTCTCATTTTTTTACATTTTTAAATATTAATCCATACTAATCCATACTTCCATATCCATACTATCCATATCCATATCCATCCATACAAATATTATAAATGCGAAAGTCTGTCTGTCTGTCTGTCTGTCTGTCACCTCTTCACGGCTAAACTGCTGGACCGATTGTGATGAAATTTGGTAGGGATGTAGTTAACGACCTGAGGTCAAACATAGGCTACTTTTAGGCGCGATATAACCGATTCCCACGCGGGCGGAGCCGCGGGGAACAGCTAGTTATATATATATATATAAAAAAAAAAAAACATTTAAAAATATAAAAAAGGGGCACCCATCGGCAGCGGAGTGAAGACCCAAGCTCTAGAGTGAGGAATCTTCTCAAAATGCGGGCCGTATCCAGAAGTACTGCCTTCTGTATTTGTGTCTTGACCCAACTGCCAAGCGAGAGTCTCTCTAGGTGACGGTCGAGACTCTTCGCTATAAGTCCGTTCGTGCTCACGACAATTGGAACAATTACCGTTGAGTCAACATGCCACATGGCGGTAACCTCGTGGTAGTATCTCTATTTAGTTTGTGACCTCGTGGGCCAAGTCTAAGTACTTGGAAAGTTTATCTTTCTCGGTTATTATTATTATTAATTATTTTTATTTACCTATTACATATTCAAATTACAAAATATTTTTAATATGATCCCCTGACTGGTACAAGAAATTAAAGTGACAGGAAGAGGGGGTGGTTCATTATAAATCCGGAGAATACCCAGGGGGCTTGCTTTTATCTGTAAAAAACATGAAAAAATAATATTATTGAGTACCTAAGAGAGATGTCACCTCATGTATTGCGTTGCGTGCGCCATTTCGCTTATTCACTCGTATCTAGCAGTCGTAGCATTAAACATAGTGATTACTCATAACAGAAACATAGCATACTCTTTGCGTAGCATTTCCATCTCCTAGCGGGCGGAGCGGATGCATATTTTGTGTTCACTGATTGATTTAACTGTTCAATCGTAAATCATCTCAAAATTCTTGATTTAAACTAATAAATTTAGGATTTTTGTTTGGAAATCAGTTCAATTCACTTTTCGAGTACCATCCCTTTGTTTGATGGTTTTCCATCATGCACGCATGAGCGTCTAGGGTGCGCCTAATGGTTTGCGGTTAAATATCATCAAAATGTCTTTTTTTTTTTAATAGTTTATACGGCCATGGAATCTAGTCCTTTAAGGCCTTTCTTGAATTTATTAATCTTCTTCTGTCCTACTTAAGTCAGTCGAGTCAAAAATTCAAGTCAATAGTCAAGTCCAGTCAAGTAAGTAAATCTAGTCTGAGTCAGATGGCTAAGTGAAGCGGTGGAAAAATTTCACTTAGCTATATCATGGAGATTTTGGTAACAAAGATAAAAAGTCACGTAATCGACACTGTATCACTTCCCAACACTCACGCTTGTTCACGAACACTTTGCGAATAATAATCCACCAATATTATGCACAAACACTCGAAAAAACCTAAGTTTTGGAAATTAAATACAGCGCGGACATAGCGACAGTTTACTTTCCCTCCAAAAACTCCCCATCAAAATGTCAACTAAATATCAATGTCAATGATTTGCCAAAAAAATTCTAGAAAATAAATTAAAAGTGACGCTATAATTATTGTAGCCAAAGTGCCAAACCAAGCTACGGTGGAAGCCATAATTTAAAAGAAGAAAGAAAGAAGAAGCTAAGCTAACTGCCTGCCAGTGCCAAAACTGCCAAAAAAGTTGTCAATGTCAAGCAAGTTGCGTACATACAAACTTGCGTCGCTTACAAGTTACAACTTACATGATTGATAAATGGCCACAAAACGAATTAATGTAATATATCCTAGGTACATACTTATTTTACGAGTTTCGCTGTTAATTCTGATAATATTTATTGTGCACAATGACTCTCAACCTTGGTAGAAAGGACGGTGGTCCTGGTTACGTTGGCATCCAGTTTTGTCTTGAATGCAATAACATGTTATACCCGCGCGAGGACAAAAACAACAAAGTTTTATTGTATGCATGCCGAAATTGTGACTATAAGCAGCTAGCTGATTCAAATTGTGTATATGTGAACAAAATTATGCACGAAGTAGACGAATTGACACATATTAACCCTGATGTTGTGAGTGATCCTACATTGCCGCGCACTAAGGATCACATGTGCCCCAAATGCAGTCACCGAGAGGCAGTGTTCTTCCAGGGACAAACCAGACGTGCTGAAGAAGAGATGAGATTATACTACGTGTGTACCAGTTGTAAACATAGATGGACTGAGTGAACGATCCAAATTTTTTGTGATTTTCAACTAATTTTAAGCACAATACATTCTTCAAAAAACTTTGGTCTTTTATTACAACATTATACATTGTAGATAAAAGTGACGTGCCATGGATACCTGAGATTACACAGTTTTTCAGAAAATACTATATTATGTTCTGCTAACATTGTGAAGTTTTTCAAAATATTAAAGTCAATAAAACAATGCATATTTTTATTGTTTGTAATTTAGCTATTGCTATTGATATGGGGGCTTAGTGTCATGGTTAGTTGGCAAGCCTTAGATGGGTAAACTCCCAAGTGCATGGGTAGTATATGGATATGGTGTTCTAACCAATGATAATAAAAAAAAAAAATATCAGAAATCCGAGAGCCAATGGGTTGATTTATATTGGGTTATCATACTAATCATAAGTAAAACAACGATTGATTTATGTAATCATTTATTTCACTAAAAATATTGCCAAGCCATTTCTGATCTAATAATAACAGTTAACAATTCACAGCCATTGATCAATTAAATTAACAAAATATGGATTCATTACACTACATCCAAAACCAGGACAACACTAGCCATCTAATGTCTTGTTATTCATCCAATGTGGCTAAACCAGGGTGTGTGGGGTCGATTGACCTTGTTACCCACACAATATGAATGTAACTACATCTAATTACCTAGTGATACTAATAATTGGAAAGTTTTCATTATGCATTGTTATAATGTTTTTTGGCACATTGTAATTTTTTAATAACTAAGTGAAAAAATTTCTTTACTTTGCAATGCTTACAAAAAAAAAAATAGAACCGATAATGTGACACGGTTGCCAGTGAATGCTGGGGTGCTCATGCATTAAGAATACCAATATTTAAAATGAGATTAATAAGAATTTAACTTGAAAGATTTACTTTGATCTAAAAATCCTTTTTTTTTTTATTTCAATACAGCAATATGTATACATATGGAAATACATATATAACATTCTAATATACTCTGTAAAAAATTGTTAATTATGTGTAATATTTTTGTGCTATAACAATGAACAATTTTCACAACACTATAAGCATAGGCCAACTTGGTTATTGCAATATTATGTCTGGGGTTTACCACGCAGGCCCAAAATGAGTAAGAGATGACGCCTTACATCATGTATTGCACCATCTCGTTTACTCACTCCTTTTGAGCTTGCTTGATAGTCAATGGTTTACTTATTTAAGATTTAATGGGCTTTTGCAATGAATTCACAATTATCATTAAAAAAGAAATAACAAACTATAAACAAATGAGTTCATTATATGTTTATTATTGTGTAAAATAATAAAAATAACTATATATAGATTTATATATTATAAGTCTTGCTTACTTATTATATGTAATTATATTTTTATAAGATTCATAATAATGTTTTTCTCTCATGATTTACCCAATATTATAATTATAATATTAACGGCCAAAATGTTGATTTATAAACTTTTTTTTTTTTATTTTATAACAATATCGAAGTCTTCAAATCCAAAGAGTTTCGAGGTATACAATTTGAATACAAATGCATCAATATTAAATATATCAGGAAAAACTTAACAATCGTACATATTAATATCATCAACCTCTTAGGAAGACGGGGTTATTACAAATTATTGAACAGGATTAACTTAATAATATACAATATAATATGTAATTTTAATATATGAAGCTTGAATTGGGACCAGTCTTAGAAACAAATGCAGTTCTATTTTTTTAAATCTTAGTACAGATATATTCTTTTTCATTTATCTTTGTCAATTTATTTTAATATAGATTAATACAGAAATAAAATAAGGATTAAATAAAATAAATAGAGAAAATGTCAGAACAGCAATTAGGCCTGTAGAATTTTCTCTTATTACTGTTACGTACGATACTAGTATGAATCAGAAGGCTAAGCCAAAGGTACATCGCTCCTTAGTGATCTCATTTCGGGCTTGCAAAGAGATGATGGTAGCTCCCCGACTATGACGAATTTCGATATCGTTTCGTTAGGAAGCGATGTAAGTTTCTCAAGCCTTCAGTATATGCAAGACTGCGGCAAGCGATAAACGGCTTTATTTCGTCGAAATTAAATCGACGAATGCGGCTGCGCGGTGTCTCATTCCCACGGTATGCAAACGTTCGTGTATTGCTTGATGGGTACTTTACAAGTTTACATATAATTTATATCAATATATAAAAGGTACATTATGCGTACATTTGTTTATCAGACTGACCCGAACCCTTGTAAGCAATTATACAATATTATCCTATCATAAAGGTACAGAGGGCCCACACAGAATGTATACACAACAACTAACAACTGTTATGCACAATCAGGGGCAAATAAAAGTGACCACATTACTTAAGGGTCAGGTTTTTCTGCTCTCGACTGTACCTTACTCATATTAGGAGTTAGGTGGTATACTTACTTTTCTATGTGGTTCACTGTACATAACTATATGTACTTACGTAGTTTTCTAATCGTTTTACGATTTTTCGTTGTTTTTTTATGTTACGGGGTTTGTTTTTTGTGTATAAACCAGCTTAAGCACGACTAACATTGTTATAATACCTACCTACTAGACAGTAATTTCTACAAATAGAATATCTGATATTTTCAAGCACCAACAAAAGCTGTTTGGAACTCTAAAAAATAAGGCAGGATGCGTTAATCTATTGAGCTATGTCAAGGAGCTTATAACAAAATATATAATTAGATTTTTTCTGTTATTTAATCTTCTTGTTATCACCATTCTAGCTGCACAGAAAGGTACCTACTTATTAAAAAATATATTTTATCATTATCACTATTTAAGCATAACAGGCGATCCTGCGAAATTGATAATTTACGACAATGATTTAATGTTGGATATGATCGGACTCAAACAAAACACCCAATAAAGAACAATATTTTTTGCGGCACTCGAACTATGAACTGCAGACAATGCCTAACTTAAGTACCTACCTACCTAACTAACAACCCACAATATTAACCCATTCCTCGAGTGATTCTTCTCTATAAAAAGACTAGAAGATATAATGAGGCGGCTTCAGCTCACTCCATAAGAGAGAAATAAAAAGAATTTGTTCTAAGCTCCTTGATTCACATAAATGTGCGTAAAATTGCTTTAACATCTAAAATCTCTATAAAATTCAAGCTCTGGCAAAACAACCGAGATTTCTTATCTAAACTAATTGACATGCTCGAAGCCAAAATGGTCTGTGGCGTGGACATGGGTTATTTGGTGTTTTCATCTCTATACTAACCCCCTTATTCATAATTAACTAAGCCCATTTAAACTAAAATGTGTTTTGGCTCTTTCTTTCACGGTAAATTTCTATATGAAAGGGCCAAAACATATAAAGTTAAAATGGGCTTAACACTTTTCAAATTTTTATGAATAATAGGGTAATTGTTTACTAGGCCTAGTTGTCTAGTAGGCCATTTTTTCCACTAAATTTACTCTATGTTAAGTATGCAAAATTTTTGTTAGTTGGCTTGTAGGTGGTACTACCAATTAATTTGTACTACCACATCTCTCGTTTTCGGATGTGCCCGAATAAAATAACTGAGTAATAACGCGATTGCTAAAAATACTTATATACCTAATTAGGTAGCACGTTATTGGCATCACCTACTTGCTTTTGTCATTTGTATGTATTTGGATAAATAGGACGGTTTCAAATAAATTATTTCAGATATAAGCTTTTAGCAGGTATATTATAATATTCTTGAGTAGCCTTTTTAATATTCCGCCACCTGCCCCTCATTTGGGATGTAGATGGTAAGCAATAGAAATCGTAAACCATCGTCGAATACTAGAAAATTACCCCAAGAATACGCTATAATTTTGTGTAAAATTAGGCTATTTAAATAACCATCATCACATATTTTATTATAACAACAGAGAGAGCCATGAATGTATGAGAATGTCTATTTAGTCAGTAAGCAAGCACTTGGGGAAACAAAACTAAAACGTCAACTCACTTTCCCATAGAATTTGTGCTTAAAATTGTTCCAGTTTCCTTTTTGAAAGCCAAAGCGAAAATGTAGCCACGTTAATGGAAGCTGGCGACCAAGAAAATCAAATGCTACAAGTGTGAAATCCAACGGGAAGACCAAGATAGATAGACTTCGAGAGTTATTGTGGAAGCCTTTTATCTCAGATTGGGGACATAGTCAAGAACAAATACGTGGGATATGTACTTGACGCGTCCGGGGCCATCCACAAAGCCCGAACAACTGCAGCATGGTCAAAGTTGCTAGTGGTGGCAGTTTTCCTCACTACGCGCTCAAGAAGCGCTTACAACGAATTGAGAAAGGGGTTTCTCAATTCGTTGGAGGGGGCTCCATTCCTATTTTCGCAGGTTAAAGGATCCGTCAAGAAAGCAGCCTGCAATTGCCTTTTGTAGACTTGTACAACTTGTAACACAATGATCATTTTTTCAACCCTCTATTTCTGATATGAGGCCTAAGGTGTTTACTGCTAAGCACAAAAGTGGAGTAATTAGGCCATCTGCCTATATAACCTTACGGAACTTAGATAATCCTCAGTTTTCCGACTGATTTCATATACGAGGCCTATGGTGCTAACTGCTAAGCACAAAAGCAGATAACCTTACAGAACTTATATAATCCTCAGTTTTCCGACCTTCTATTTCATATACGAGGCCTATGGTGCCAACTGCTAAGCACAGAAGCGGTAGTTATATTGCCTATACTATAGGTACACACACACAAGTTGCTAAGTGCTATTGGCCCTATAGTCCTTAGCAACCTTACGCAACTTGTGACAATCCTCATTTTCCTAACCTCTATTTCTGGTACGTGGCGTCGATCTTAAGCCGCCTGCCGCGGATGGACAGTCGTCAGTGCTCGGGCGGCGGGGGCAGGTCGGGGAAGGCCTCGGGCAGCGGCGGCGGCACGTTAGCCTCGAACTGCCCGGACAGGTTCCCGGGGGGCGAGTAGTTGGCGACCACGATGATCTTGCCGCCGCGAGACCGCGCCTTGCCGACGCCGAAGAAGCGGGTCGCGACCCATACCATTTGGGTGAAGTGGCCTTGAAACAATAGTACATTACTGGTGACTTACCACTTAAAACCATGCAAGATCCAGTGAGTGAGGGAGATATCGCCTTACATTATGTATTGCGCTGTCTCGTTTACTCACTGGATCTTGCATGGTTTTAAGTGATGGTAGTGGGCCACCTGTCGAGGCCAGTATTGAAGCAATTTATGGCCGAGTTATATTGCAATTTCGGTAGGTTGGCCAGAGTGTAACTAAAAACCTAATGTATGAAAACGTGTACATTAAAAAACCTCCATTAGCGGCCGGCAATTATTATTTTTTAATAACATTTTTGTCTTAGCCCAGCAATGAGTCTATTGATGTATTGCGGCCATTCTCAATTTTGGCATTCTTAGTGTAATTACCACAACCCTTTTAATTTTTTGAACTTATTCATGAAATATGACTGTAGAGAAATGAATATGAATCAATTGTGAATTTAATCGTATTGGCATTTATTTAGCTTATGTAGTATCCAAGTTATCGGAATCTAAAATATTTGATGGTTGTGACAATTAGAAATTATAATTATACCTCGTCCCGGTAATTAGAAACTTGAATTTTTCCATATTAGTATATTGAATAATGACCGCTTATGTATTTAAAGAAGATATTTACATATTATATATTAATTTTGTTAAGAAACTATCATATAAAACGCAACAATTTAACATTATAATTAGTTTATAATTGTTTGAGTATGCTTAAATCTAACGGAAATAACAGCTGTTTTGGTTTTTAATTGACGGTGGCGCTAGTGTTTACCGAGGTTATCACCTTAAATAACAGCTGTTATATACTTATTTTTAAACAACAGCAGCGATGGCAATTAGAAAAGTTTTTGCAATAAGCGTCGTGGCTCTTAGAGAGAAACATGATTTTCCAAAAAAAAAGCTACTTAATAAACAGAATTCTCATAAAGACACATCATAATCCATAGAGCCCAGAAATCTGCTCTAGATCTAGTTGGCGATTACTCGACACAGCGCACAACCACACTCGACGAGTACCTCGACAACACAGACGGCTCGGGACCTGTGCTATAGTGATGTGCTAGAGATTCTTATTTAGGGATGTGCGCCCTCGATTGCAAGTGGTTTTGGCAATTATTGTCCAAGGTCGGACACGTCTTCAATTGATAATTTTGACTAAGAAAATACTAGTAACTTGTTGTATTTTTGATATGTTGCTAAATATATATTCCTTAATATAAAAAACCATCTAAAATAACTAAAACTCTTTCTCTGAATAAGTATTAGACAAGTTTCCAAACTGGGAGAGCGCGTGGACGCGTCGTGGTAATTTAAGAACAATGTTTTGAAAAAATAATTCTGTTATACTATGCAATATAGAGATATTTTTTAAAGTGCAACATATAGAAATAGTTGTTAGCTACTTTACAAAAAAAACAGCACATAATATTATTATGTTTACATGAAAATTTTGCACTGGACGCTCTAAATTAAGCTTTCTGAGAATGGCCGATTGTTTTTGTTTAAATAATGAAGCTATTTTCGATCAAGAGGAAAAAACTTTATTGTTACTAGCGGTAATTCTTCTATCGCAACTGGACTATTTAAGAAATTCCTTGTTGGCAACTACTTGCGCAGGTATTAATAAAAAATATTCTTCTCTCGCAACTAGTTGCCAAGAGAGAATATAAATTCCTTTTTCACGACTGGTTGTGAAACTCATTTACTATGGCGACCGAAAGCGACGAAAAGACGCTAAGTTAGTCTCGTAATTGAGCATATATATATCGAAAGAAATTTTTTCAGTAATTTTAGGCGCGAAAGGAAAGAATTACTTTTACATTTCTTTCTTAATTTTTTTTTTCAATTCTTTCTTAATTGTACTATCCATGTTTGTAATTTCCTTATTATATATTTTACTGCTGCAATAAAAAAATTTTGTCTTGTCTTGTCGTGTTCGGTCAAAAAGTTTCAATTGTTCAATCGGTCTCCATCTCTCTCTTACCAGCATTGACATTAGCATGAAGCACGTCGGACTCCTTGAAGAAGTTGTACTGCCGCACGGCCGCGTACCAGTACGAGGACACTTCTTGGCCTGAAACAGCCGGCAACGGTAACCGCTTAACGTACATCTATTAAGCCGCTGATGTATCGTGGTGTGTAATAAAATAAGTACCTATATAAAGGGGGGAAAAATATCGTTAGCTTCTGCGTTTCTCTAATGAACCCGTGGGTTTAAAACCCAATCAAAGTTTTAGAAAAAAGGTAGATGGTCGATTAACAATGTACTCTATCAGAAATTGAGAATCATGAAAGCGTACTCGAATCACAGGATTCATGTGAAATTTCACTTAAGATAAAATTAGTTTAGCAATGGAATTATAAAATAACAAAATATGTACTTAAAAAAATACAACCGCACCTCCTACTTTTCAGAAATAATTTTGATAATGTACTCCACGCTAGCAAACATAGATTAAAAAAAATGCCTTAGATCCGCGCGCGATTCCTAGTTCTATGCCAGCAAACAATATAAGTTATGCTCAGACGAATAATCGTACGTAGCTCGTAGCTTACTTGTTTTTCGTAGAATCAGCTACGATTCCAATGTGCTACAGAATCGTAGCATCGTAGACGTAGTGTAGCAGCTTCTCAACTTTGCTACGTACGATGTAGAACATATCGCTACGTATTAACACCGTCGAAAGGAATATCAACGCGCTACAATATCCTTACTTCCATATCCATACTTCCATACTAATATTATAAATGCGAAAGTCTGTCTGTCTGTCACCTCTTCACGGCTAAACTGCTGGACCGATTGTGATGAAATTTGGTAGGGATAATGTAGTAAACGACCTGAGGTCAAACATAGGCTACTTTTGGGCGTGATATAACAGAGTCCCACGAACGTCGGAGCCGCGGGGAACATCTAATACATATATATTTACTAGCTGTTTCCCGCGGCTTCGCCCCGCGTGGCACTCGGTTATATCGCGCCCAAATGTAGCCTATGTTTGACCTCAGGTCGTTAACTACATCCCTACCAAATTTCATCACAATCGGTCCAGCAGTTTAGCCGTGAAGAGGTGACAGACAGACAGACTTTCGCATTTATAATATTAGTATGGATTGAGTTTACCTTGAAAAAATCTTTAAAAAGTCATACGGAAAAGTGAATAATTCGAGTAATAAATCTCACTAGTGAACTGTACCTGTGACGTCAGGCTGCAGGGCGCTGACTGGCCGCTGGTACAAGTTCTGCCCGACGTCGCGGTCGTTCCGGTAGTGGAACTTGTTGGTGTGCGCCAGATGGTTCGCCCACGCTTGGGCGTAGTCGCACAACTGAAAGTAATTCAATTAAATTTTCAAATCAAAATATTTATTTGCATCACTACAAAGTATAAAATATAGTCGCTTTCTCTGTCCTTATATTCCTGTGTATGCTTAAATCTTTAAAGATTTGATTCGGCGATGAACACCAGTCTCGAACCTACTTTGGGGCTAACAAATCTTGAACTTACTTTGGGGCTAACAAGTCTCGGACTTTGGGGCTAACAAGTCTCGAACTTACTTTGGGGCTAACTTAATCTGTGTGAATTGTCCCTGTATATTTATTTATTTAATTCATGTACGTACACTTAAATACAAACATCAAAAACTTAAAATTAGGAAGTTAAGTACAAGGGTACTACTTATTTATTTATTTGTTTTACTAACTAAACTATTGTATCAAACAATAGCTTTGTTTTTTTTACAATTTGGTTATTGAATTTACATCCGCAACAAGCTTCATCAAAATGTGATTATTTCACTTATTTTATTATTTTTTTACCTCTGGTGCCATATACAGCTGGGGGGAGCCGTGTCGCTGCCGGTACACGTTGTGCCAGCACAAACACTCCGTTATGAAGTCGCTGTCCTGCCACGCTGTCCGCACTTCACTCCACTGCACTATCATACTGACCGGCCTTGTTTTCAGAACCTGTGAATAAATTTAATCAGTTAACAGCCCTTCGATTAAGGGGTGTGACCAGAGAATTCAGAAATATTAACAAGAAGTGGCATAGCGCACGAAAAACGTGTTAGTAGTTTGGCTTGCAAGCCAACGTTTTTCCAAAATTGGGCGGGGGAAATTTGATTGCGTCATTTATTGCCACTGTTATTGGTCGATAATAATAGGTGGCTTTGTTGTGAACTACGTAATACATTTCTAATAAGGTGTGGTGTGGTTTATAAAGGTTTACATGTCTTAATTGAAGATAAGAAGAAGAGAGAATACGCTGCCACACTGATCCTGGAACTAAATCCGCGTCAAAACATTTCTATTCGCATAATTTCTCTGTTCTGTGGGTGTGACCGTGGCTTGGGCCTTGATTCTGTAACTGCTTTCGTTTTAAACTTTGAATCTGATTCCGCTGTGAGTTTCTTGATTGGCATTCGAAAAACTCGGTTGATAATTCGAATTTATACTAGCGCTACCCTTGCGAGCGTGTCAGCGAGATGAACTAGATTGGACGTGAGATTTTGTATGAGATGACGTTAGATGAGGCATTCTGTAAGGTGATTTCCCCGTCACTTCGAGGCTCACTTCTCACTTGCCATTTTGTATATTATGCGAAGTGTGAGTGATAGCGACGTGAGAAGCGAGCGCAACAGTTTGATCGACGACGACATAATAATGTATATCGTTATTTATGTATTGTATATTAAGTTATATATCTAATCTAAATCTTTGATTACAAAGATGTAGTATACTTTTGTAAGTTTATATTATTACTATTATACTTCCTAACTCACATCACAGGATAATAGTACTATACCGTACCCACATCACAATCTCTGCTTGACCCAAAGGCTGATTGTTAGATAATGCTCTTAGCATTAAGTTAGCTTATTGTGCTATACATCTGTATTTTGTACAATAAAGTTAAGTATATTTATATTTTGTTTATGTATTTATACTGCGCCAAGATTGATAATTTTCCATCCGTTGCGTCTTACTATTTTAAGTAAAGGCGTTAATATTGTATTGTAAAGTTTGTAAAAATAAATATATAGTTGGAAAAGGAAAAAATAGACGGCAGCGTCAGCAACCCAGATGAGAGTTCTTCGAAACCGCCTCTCGTCAGGCGATTCACGCCTGCAACGCCTAAAAATCACATATTCACATTACATTATACGGCGTAACATTGTTATACAACTTTGACATTTTGCTTGCAAATTCCCGTTTGCTACCGAATAAAATGTAAAATAGCCTTATGGCATCATAAAAAGCTATATCGATACAAATGATGCTTTATCGGTAACTTTGCCAACGTTAGGTAGGTAAATACATAAAGCTTTTAAGTGTGTAAATAGGGTAAACACCGTTAACCTTAATACTGGAGGTTCAGTTTCATTATTATACTTCAAAATATTTTTTTTAGTAAGGTAATTTAATAAACCCGGGTCGACTTAAACTTATAGTCACCAACATCGTACTAATAAATTGTTATTTAGGTTACGCATAGGTATCATCTTAATAAATAAAAAGAAAAAATAACTATTTGCCTCTGGAGTAACCACTTAAAATAATACTTTAGTTAGCACTCGTGTTAACAAAGTCAAAACAAATTATAATCAATGTAAACTTATCGCTACGGAACAATACATCAAGATGACAAGCACCTTTCTTAATGAATACGAACTGGGTCAAAAAGTCAAGTGTGAAGTCGGAAAAACTCAATTAATTATAATGTCGGAAGTTTGGACCGAAGCCGTAACTTAGAAACAAAAACCTTAAGGAATTCACAAGGGAAATTGGTTGACCTGTAAGTATATAATTGTAACCCAAAACTTTTAGTTTAAGAGCCAGTGAAAAGCTACCTGTATGTATTTGACCAGACCTGAGCTTTTTGTACATTGAGCCCAGACTCCCTAAGCCGAGAGTGGTGGACGCGGCGAGAGATCAGGTAAGACGGGTACCAATTTTTGGTGATTTTCAAATGCATTTGACCAAGTCTGCCGTTTGTAAGTTTGAGAATAATATTGTTATTACTATCGGGTAACAATGGCAGACCATTATCACATAGTGAATCCCCATCTCATGCATGGTAGGCATAGAACTCAGGTCTAGTCAAATACATACAGGTAGCATTTCACTGGCTCTTAAACTATTTCAAAATCGTCCAATCACGCAAAATTTTTATTTGTATGGTTGCCGAAGACCGTGCTAAATGTAGAAGCAGGAAAGCGAACCTTTGGCTCGGCAGCGACAAGCAGAGGATTCAAACGTCGCTTAGATCAGAAGACATTGAAAATTTGCATCCCATTTAATCCCATCCCAACTTATTAATGCGAAAGTGTGTTTGTTTTATTTGTAACGCTTTCATGCCGTATCTAGTTAACTGATCATCATCAAATTTTGCGAAGAAAAAGAATACGGAGAAAGACTTAATATACCTTTCATCCAAAAAAAGTACGACCTATATCCACGCGGGCGAAGCCGCGGGCTGAAGGAAGTTGCAAATACTTTTAAAATGATACAAGGCGGATGAAAATAGGACTCTCGTTTTTTAATAAATACGATTTCCTCGAAGTCCCACGCAGTCTTATCAATGTTACCTATACTTTCCATTTAACGTAAGGTTTGAAACGTGTAGGTGTCGAGGATCAAGAATTTCATCCTATATTTAGAACAGAGACTGGATTCCATTACATTTGTGATTTGAGGCTGTTTTCAATGTGATTTAAGACACGTTATATTTTGATATAATTTGGTACATAGATAGACCGTGTCCTAAGTAAGAAGTTAAATTAAAACATAGACTACTTTTCATCATAAATTTTAAATAAGAATTATGCATAGAATTGGCATTTTTTTTTCTATGGAATTATGCGAATAGCAAAAATGTTATGTAATTGCAAATAGGTATGAGTTGCTAAAGCAATTTAGAAGAAATTGGGTAAGAAGATATTTTATATTCTGTGGAAGGGCATGAGCAAGTATTTAATGCAATATATCGTACTAGCTGAAGCCCGCGGGTATTTCCCAGGAACCCCCGTTTTCTTTTGTACAAAATTTGTCATGACAATGGCCAACAAAAAGCGTGATCATAAATACAGACAGACAGACAAACAAAAAATTCAAAAAAAGTTCTGTCCCTTTATCCATTTCAGTCAAAATTACTAAATGTACAGACAAATTATTTTTCATTTCTCATACTTGGAAAGTAGTGTTTTCCTGATCTGAGTATAGGGTGGAAAACGCTTCATGCCCTCCCACGGGCCGAAAAAACCCATAGTAATCACTTTCTTCCTTAGGGCGGGAAAGAAATTTCAAAATTAGAACATAATTTTGCCTGTGAATTTGGAAGCAAATCGGCAACAAAAATTTTCAAAAACAAAAAAAAGTGGAAGTATAAACAGCCAGTGTTAATTTAAAAATTATTTATTAGGGTCAGCACTCACTAAGAGCAAAGTATTATCTGATAACACTAAAATATTAACTTTATGAATATGGGTATACAGTGAAAAATAAATGCATGTACAAACGCGACGGTCGTTATTTAATTTTTCATTTTAATTTTTTTGATAAAACTTAACTTACTAAAACAGTTGATGGTAACCCCTCTGCAGTGCTCTCGGTGTGCGCTGATCTTAAGCGGAACGGAGAAGCCCCCAAGAAGCGCGCGGTATGTTCGATATTTGAAATTTAAAACTGAATTACCAACAAAATATCATTTAAGAAGGCACTACTCATGTTTTTACTATTATTAATTTTCTTTTTTTACTTTCCTTATATTCGAAATGAAAAGTAGAGTGTTTAACACGGGTAAAAGGAATATCCTGCTCGGACCATAGCCGCCCTCGCTACGCACGGGAATTATTCCTTTCCTCCCTTGTATAACAATCTACTATTTCTGTTTTATTATATGTATAGATTACCACGCGGGCCAAGCCACGAGCATACACTAGTTATCATATACAACTGCAAAAGCAAGGCCTCATTAAAATGCAAAGCCATAAAGTCCGTAAGCCCGCGGGCCTTCCAACTGGGTGTCGATTCTGCTAACGTTAAGTCACAATCGTGTCAAAATAGTGTTTCAATTGTTCTGCTTTTTTACACACTAGTTACAAGAAATGTATATTTTTTTTGCATCACTTCAGATAGCCACAACTCACACTACATTCACATCACATCATACTGTCATAATTCTTGTAAATAGTGTGTAAAAAGCACTACAATTGAAACACTATTTTGACACGATTTTGTCTTACCGTTAGCAGAATCGACGCCCTGGACCGGAGCCAAGTCTTCGTTCGGTCTGCCGAGCACCGCGCACCGGGCTTACGTAAACATATTCCCCCGTATTAAGAAACGTTTGTCAAGCCTATTTTAGTTAAAATGTGTTTCGTCTCGTTCTTTCACATGTAGTGTCAGGTAAGAGAGAGAGAGTCAAAACATATTTTAGTTAAAATGGGCTTATCAAACGGTTCTTAATACGGCGGATTGTGTTTGTAAATGCCGAGGTAAGAGAGGCGAATCTCAATTTAGATATTATTATAGGTGGTGTTGATGAAAAAGCTAATAACTATATCTTTTTATTAGTAAGTAGCTACTACTGTTAAACATAGGCCTTTCCCGAAGATTTCTGTAATGACCGGTTGGAAGCAGCCTGCATCCAACGCTTGCCTGCGACCTTCTTCCAGACATCTTCATATCTAATCGGTGGGTGTCCGATGCTGCGCTTGCCGGTGCATGGTCGCGAGACCCATTCTGCCTTATCGGCCAATTGAGTACTTCGCGCTATGTGCCCCGCCCACGGCCACTTCAAAGAGCTAATCCACTACACACAAAAGATCAAAATAAATACTTCTAGAAATATTTACTACTATAGCGACCCGCCCCGGCTTCGCATGGGCATAAAAACCTTTCTCTTGAATCACTCTATCTATTAAAAAAACCGCATCAAAATCCGTTGCGTAGTTTTAAAGATTTAAGCATACAAAAGGACATAGGGACAAAGAAAGCGACTTTGTTTTATACTATGTAGTGATGCCTACAATAAGTTTTCTAGCACGGACAAGGAAATAATGGTTTGACATGGGTCAGATAATCTCCCGGCCGACGCGCGACGGGCACAATGACATCCCATCATAAATCAGGGTTATCAGGCCATAGGAATAGGCATCTGAATAAGCTAAATTATTAACGTCATGAAATTTTTTAAACGGTTTTAATTTATTGTCTAAATTTGGATAATAAATAAGGTACTATAAATATAGTACCTTACAATTACCTTACCAAAGTGTCAAGAAGTTATTAATGTCGGGAACAGAATATAAACAGGTTAATCCACATATGTACCACACTGTAGAATTGCTAAATTGCTTGAATTTCAAATAAAATAATAATCGCAGCTCATAACAAGCTGTTTGGTGCACATTTGCATACAACAAAGTGCCGCTGCTAAGAAACGTAATGTGCTCACAACACGAACTCGGTTTTAGAAGCTGTTACATAGTAATTACGGTATTTAGGGTTCCGAACCTCTAATTAAAGTCGTTAGCTGTATGATGTAAGGGTGTGTGGGGAGGGGGGGGGCTATCAGAAACCAACTAATGCCACCAATCATTTTATTTCTTTTACTCTTATATCAGGTCAAATTAAAAAAATCTAAGAAGGCAGATTATAATAAATAACGTTTAGTATTTTTGGTGTAACTATCTTTTCATTATTTTTACTTTGGTCAATTAAAAAAAAACTGACAGAAATGGCGGTCAGAGTTGTTTTTTTCTATACCATTTCATCAAAATCGCTCAAACTGTTTTAGCCGTGAAAGTGAATAGACAGACACTTTCGTCGACTTTCGGGCTCACATCCACACGAGTATACTCTATTCAATAAAATGAAAGCTGAGCATTATAAGAGAAACCAAGATCGAGAGAGAAATCAAATCCATTCGTTTCTATTGGCAACAGGAAACCGGGATAAGGTTCACACGAGTAGGTATGTGGTGCAGAGAAAAGGTTTTATAAAACTGCGCTGTAGAGCTCTATTTTTGTGTGACTCACATAATCTAGGAGTAGAATGATTATTATTTGATTTTCATGATTTCATAAGACAAAACCGGCGAGTCGAATGAAAATAATTTGACTCGTCATATCTTCTTTTCTTCAATTCAATATTTTAATAATTCTTACTCGTTCGCTTGCATCCCTTATCTATTTTGCGGTTTTTAGCTTGATAATATGCAATGTCCTATTTTTTCATTTCATTCATCTCTTGATGAAGGGGAAATAGGAACAAAGGCTTAAGATTCGCCATTGTTATTATAACAAGCGGCCACCTATCCGTCCAATCCCGAATCTGTCCTATACCTAACAAATGCCCCAAGTGACTCAGTACACCTCCTTAGGAATGCTTTTGTTGGTAAATGCCTTCACCAGTCTGACAGTGATGCAAGTGAATTAAGATATCTGTTATTCCTTTATTCGCCTTTTACGACACTCACTGTAATAGATAGAAGGTCCGTTATAACGCGATGAACTCATGATAGACTTCCACAGATATAGATGAGACTTCGCATTATTTTAATAAATCCAGTTAATATGAAGCTTTCACTCTGTTTTATTTACTCTCGTGTGACAGGGTGGCAAGCAGTAGCGGCGTTAGGGTAGGGCGCGGTTGGGCGACCGCCCAGGGGCGCCGGACGAAAAGGCCGCGGCGCTTCTTTTCGACCGGCGCCTCTTTCTGATTCTTTATAATTTCCCCACAGGCGCCCCCTTATAGTTTCCTCGCTCATTGAGCAAGGCCTATTGGGTCGGCAAAAAAAAAACAAGAACCGTGAGGGATATTTTTTGTTTAAAGTTGCCTCACTGTCAGCATGAATTGAAAGGAAACTCAACATGAAAAATATTATGGTAAAACAGAACAACATACACCGATTACCAATATAAAGATATGTATTTTATTAGGTAAGATGACGTACATTCGCGGACATTGCCGCTCGGTCATTTAAGAAAATTTTCGTTTGAGCACAATTCTTTTTCTACGTTATTATATTCCAATCTATCCGAATATCAACTCATAAGATTTTTGATTTCATAAAAAAAAAAATTATATGAAAATAAAGTAACATTAATAGATTTTATTTTTATACCATAACAACAATTTGAGGTTTTCCGTATTTAACTACACCTATCGAGAATTTCCCATATAAAAGCAGAATTTTACTATTAGAGTTCAATTTAATATTTTTTTTAATACTATCTTGTTTCGTCTTTTTTCGCCGACCCGGCCTACTTACTTGTAATTTTCCCTAAATTTAGGTAAAAATTGTTAAGTTGGCAGCACTAGAATGGAACGTAGTGTTCAATCGGTTTAATATCACGGGAAACCCCGACTTCCCGACCATACAGAAACAATGTGTTTTTCTATGGTTGGGGATTCCTGAGATCTATCTTTCTTTGCAGTTAGGGGGCACCGAAGAAATCTCGCCCAGGGCGCTAGTAGTGCTAAAACCGGCACTGGTGGCAAGCCCAGGATCCCGCCCGAATCAAATAAAAATACCTACCCCCGTTATACATAGGCTGGGTAGGCAACCTTCATTGAAAGCCTTTCATGTGTTCATCAATCATATCTCATACAAATACCCTGTTCTTATAAATAGTTTCTAAGATATGAATATATTTTACCCTTCGAGCTGGAATATTCTCTCACAGCTAATGCAAAAAATAAATGCCGAATACGAAAAAGACCGACTAGATGGTCAAATGTTTTGAAGAAGGTCGCAGGCAGGCGCTAGATGCAGGCCGCTTCAAACCGATCGTTCTGGAAATCCTTGGGGGAGGCCTGTGTTCAGCAATTATTATATATAATAATTAATTATAGCATATGTGATGATGATGAATTTTAATATTTTACGCTTCTACTTATTGATGCGGTTTTCGCCTACATTTAGAAATATTCTTGAGAAAAATAAAATGTTAATCAGGCGACGTGGTCGCTCTTGCTACTTAAATAAAATTAGTTTTCAATTTGGTAAAACAAGAATTCCTTTTTTAGCCTTGTGCACCAAAATTTTAAACAAGACGCGAACATTGATCAAATAGTTTATATTAAACAGGAATAATAATAAATAAGGAAAATATAGGTATTCGGAAAGTTTTTTTTTCTCCAGTAAAGTTGTGATATGGTTTGGGATTGGAAACCTTCTCAAGGTGTCTCTTGGGTAAGATATCCAATTGGAAAAGTTAAAAAAGATGGACTGCGGGCACTGCGGCACGGACATAAAACAAAAATAGTCAAGAAATAAAGCCACTTTTATTTGCCTTATTCAAGCTTTTCATCTATTACATACATTTTAAAAAAGACTAAAATTTCTGATGACTTCGATAACACTTAGCAAGTATATACTTACAGAACTACTTTATGTACCAGTACATAAATTAAAATATTTATAGCGAGATATAAAATAGTCCAACGAAGGCAAATCAAATCAACTGAAATATTTTAAGGGCAGATTCAGACCACTATACTGAACAACTTTTCCAAATAAACTTATTTCAAAATATGAATTCTTATAGTTTTTCCTGTAATCTAATAATGAACTATATTTAAATTTTCTTAAATCTTTTAGGCTTAGTAGTTTCGGAGATCGGTAGTATGAGATTTCATAAACGCAGACGCTAGCGATTGCGTTAGGATTTTGTATGGAATTTCTTTGTTACCTTACTATCCGCCAAGGACGCTGTACAGGTTTGTGTGTATTTATAAAATCTCATTACTATGTTACAGTACCACTAGTTAATTTAGAAAAGTTGTTCAGTTTAGTTGGTCTGAATGTGCCCTTAAAATATTTACCGTTGATTTGAGTCCACCTTAAATAAGTTTTTCAGACAGATAACGCCGTAAGCCTCATAAGAAACAAGTTCCATAATTCTGGTTGTATAAACTGCTTAAGTGCTGTTAGTTTATGAAGATTAACCTCTGTCTGAGGACAGAGGTTAATTATTTACGACGCCGACTCTGATTTACGACGCCGACTTTCACAAGTGCCCATTGCCCCGAGGGCTCGCTTTAGAGGCGGCTCGTTAGAGTAAAATCTAGATAGCCCCGGGTGCACCCCTTCAGTATTCTCTTATAAAAACCTCTTTTCATTCGCAGTTCTTTGCTGTAAATAGAACTCTCTATGTGGAAACGTAAATTCGTTTGCATTGGATTTTAAAGTTTTAAACCTTTTCAGTGAATGGCAAAATGGCAATGAATGGCTTTGCTTTCGTTGCTAGTTAAGAGTTGCATAAGCAATGTCCGCCTTTGCACCTAAACTAGTTAAAATATATATATATATATTTACATTTTGGTGCAACACAGAGATTTTTATAGCTTTAGGTACTACGGTTCAATAAAGAATTGCGAATCGCACGCGGGGCATTTTTTTTTAAATCTATGACGTTTCAAGTATCTACAAGTTGTGTTAAAGATTATTTTCAACCGACTTCTAAATAAGGGAGAGGTTATCAAATCGGCTAAATATATTTTTTTAACGTATTTTACCAATATAACTCGAAGACGCCTGGAGGGATTTGGAAAAAAAATCCTTTATTTTTAAATGGTACACTTTCCAATTGGTCCCACATTCATCAGGTCAGATTTATTAAAAGTTTTATAATGAAGCATATTTAAACTACAATTTATTTATTATTTCTTAGTATAATTCGGAACAAATACGGCTTACAAGAATGAATTAGAAGTCGAGTAATAAAGAATTCTCGCACTCGGCCGGTTTTATTTTCTCTTCGGTTTCGTGGAAGTGTGTCCATTAATCTCAACTCGGCCGGACAGATCTCGTCTGGGACCACAATCTATTCTATTTTTAGGCCACTTCGCGGTCTCACCAACTTATATCGCTGTATTTTATCTAACTTGTTGAGTTGTTAGATATTTGCTATCTTAAGAATAAATGCTATAATAATAATAAAATAAAAATTATTTATTTAATTAACAACGATGTGTTTACAATCATGTTGTGAGGACTGCCTAGTAAGCAAATAATGCTTGTGTCAGACAGACCTGCTCTTTCATAGCTTACATTTTACATAACACACAAGATAGAAAATATAATTTGTTTACAATTTTAGTTTTACAATTTATAGATGATTAGATTTAAGAAAAAATAGAATTAAATTTTTACATTTTACCTTAATATTACTTAATAATAATATAGGTTGATAAATTATTTAATTTGTGCTTCCGTGTCATTGTAGCTTAGACCTTTTAACCAAGTGGATACTTTTTCTTTAACTTCCCGTAATCGTAAAGGATGAATGTTGAGATTTCTATTTATATTATTGTATAGATATGTTGATTGTGCTTCGTATTGACGCACTGCAAATTTAGATTTAAATTGAGAACAAAAAGCCACTTCCTTTCTTGTTCTTCTATTTTATAATAATAAATAATAATAAGTAATGCTATTGGTTTCTTTTTAAAACAAAGGACGAAAATGTCTAGAAATATCCGGGTAATGAATTTTAAAATTTATTACGTTTTCTTTTTGCAAACTTGCTATTGCCCGCGGCTCCGCCCGCGAGTCTCAGTTTTATCGCATCCAAAAGTAGCCTATGTTTGACCCCCGGCAACTTTAACTATATCCATACCAAATTTCACCAAAATCGGTCCAGCGGTTAACTGTGAAAGCGACAGACTAGCAGATTTTCGCATTTATAATATTAAGTATGGAAGTATATTATTATCGAAACGAATTCTATAGTATAGTTTTATTTACTCTTATTTATTTCCACTTCCTTCCGCATAAAAGTGCATATATTACACTTTGATCTGATTTTATAGTAGTTTTTCCGAGGTTTCGCCTACCAGTGGTGTATTTAATTAATATTAGCCTTCTCCAAGAACCAAGCTATCAAACGCAGTTTTTTTTTTATATTCGACCTGTGGTTCTTAAATAATAAGCGTCCAAATAAACAAACTTTTCAGCTTTATTATATTAAGTATAGATTTCATATATAATCGAACATATCGGAAATGTCATGGGGCCAGCCTCCGGTCCCTCATCGCTTACGGAGCTGTCTCCAACAGATTAATGACTTGACCGAACGAGGACCTTACTTGCTCAAAATAATATATGATATGATGGAATGTCTCGTGGAAAATAAAAGGAAAAATTATAGTTTAAAAAACTAAAAAAACACGCTTTTAAAATTGATTGAACTAAAAATTAAAAAATAACACTGTAGTGATCAATTGAAAAATTCATATTATTGTACAAAAGCCGTGGGGTGCTTGCAGGGCCGCGCCGACCCCCCACAGCGCCTGTGTGCGAAATCTATGAAGCGCCTCTTTTTGTCACGAAATTTGGGCATCTATCCGCCACATCAAAATCGGTGAGGCGTTTCGACAATTACGAAAAAGACTGGCAGGAATTAAAAGAAAATTGATTTTTTTTTATCTTGACATCACAAACAGACTAAAGTTAAGTATATTTATTTGTATAGAAATTACAAAAAAGCACATACCACTACTTACATGAAGCGTTTTTTGAATCAGATTCTACAACTTCTTCATCGATAAAATGACTGGTTTCTGTCTCTAATGTTTCTTTGGAAGTAGATGGTAGAGCCGTAAAATATTTACTTATTTTAGTCACGTCCTTCTTCTTGTTTTCTTTTCCTTATTAAATTCTGGTAACCAGATAATTTCTTTTTTTTATCTTGATTACTATCACTCGTCGTGGAAACACGTTAAAAGAATCAGGAACACACAAACTATTTATTGTTTTTAATGCTAGAACTTATTACAAAAAATTAATGTGCACCTTGCCCAGAATTTCGATTGATTGACTATTCAATCAATTGTTTTGACTCTCGTGCCTTAAATTCGGGCTGTCGGGGAACCCCTGTGACCCCGCCCCGCTTGCGTCGCAGCCATCGGTCGGGTTGCGCTCATAAACTAATTCAAACAAACTCATGGCGGCTCTTTTAATTTTAACGCTGAGCTCGTAATTATTGTAAACTAAAACCCAAAGTGTAAAATTAAACCACAAACGTAAATATTATCTTGGGACACTTGTACAATAAGCGCAATATTATGTTTTGTTGTTTAAGAGGCAAGAAAGAAAGCGCCTATTATACTACTTTATACTACTTACTTATCGGTACTCCACTACAAAGAAATATGTTGTTGCATAAGTGTAACAATAACAATTTCGATTATGGCGCGGCGCCCCTATAGTCTTGGCGCCTGTGTGCGCCGCACACTTCGCACACAGGGGCGGCGCGGCCCTGGGTGCTTGTTATAATAATTACAGATACAATAAAACATTGATAAAATATTTCCAACAATCAAATTTAAGCCCCCCACGCTTTTTGTACAATAGTATGAATTTTTCAATTGATTACTACAGTGTTATTTTTTTATTTTTAGTTCAATTAATTTTAAAAGCGTGTTTTTTTAGTTTTTTTAAACTATAATTTATTTTTACTTTTTTAGTTTGGTTTATTAGATTTGAATCCTTTTTTCCAAAGGAGTTTTTATATGGAGTAATATGTTGTGCTGAGTCGAGTGCCTCAAGCAGAGTCCGAAACCGTACGCATGCGCAGTTCACGCGTTCAAGAAATTTATTAATCCTGACGATCCTAATCAGGATAATGAAAATTTTTTATCGAATTATTGCATTGTCATCGGTCCTTGAGACGTGTGTAAAGTTTCAAGTTGATCAGACTTTTAGAAACCGGTGAAAATTAAGCTCAAAGATTCCGTTACATACATACAACCCGAGCTAATAAAAGCGTGTTAATAAAAAACATACGTTAGTTGGAAGAGATAAAGAAAGGGATAAAACCGGTCTAACCTGTGTAGGTGACACGGTTAATCGATCATGCACACCATGGTGACAGGGTTCTTCGGAAACGCCTCTCTGCCTTTGACGTGATTCATTTAACGATTACCAGATGGCAACCGGGACCAATGGCTTAACATGTCTTCCGAAGCACAGAATTGTCTTTATTATTAGACAATCAGGTGATTCCACGTCTGCAATGTCCTGACCAAACTGGAAAAAAACAAAGTATGCTTCCTGTGGGATTCGAACCCACGACCCCCAGGTCTACAGGCAAACGCCTTCGAGGACAGTAGTCTGTATTCTTACAAGATAGTATATTCATCTTCTAAAATTCTACTAATAATATAAATGTGAAAGTTTGAATTTTTGTGAGTTTACAGATTTATGAGTTAAGATGTTTGTTACCCAAACACGCTACAAAATTTAGTTAGATACGAAGAACATATACACTATTTGGCATTATTGATTAAAGAGCATGTGGGCAAAACTAGCTTGCCATGATTTATAGAATTAGCCTTCAACGATATAACTGTACATAGAAATCACTGTTCACCGTTCATGGGTATAGAGAATTTTTTTAGGCCGCTGCCTTTTCTCACCGACAGCTCCGTTCGCCGAAAGATGGTTAGAAATAAAAAATGCTTCACCGATACTACTATCTGCAGATAAGGCGATTCGCTGAAAGCTCCACTGGGCGACCTCATATTATTTCGATAGAAAGCATCGCACAAAGCACTATAAATACCCTACCATTAACAGAAAGTTACAAAAGTTACGGTACCTAACATTTAAAAAATAAATATATATATATATACATATATACGATTATAGTTGTAATTACTCTCATTATAATAGGGGAGCCCAAGCGGGGATTTCGGGATTTACTCGAGCGCGGCAGAATGTACCCGGTTAAGTACTTCTACCAAATATTAGCTCCATATATATGGCCGCCCGTTAAGGATAAAGGATCAGATTAGTAAAAAAATTAATCATATGAAATTCTCGAGCGCGTCAGATTAAGGTAGGGTTAGTTAATTACATGCTAAAACGTGTGTATTCTACTAATCTGACAATTTTAGAGTGACATAAAAAAGGGGGAGAGCTAAAAATTTTTTTTAAAAAAAACGTCATCTCGTCATTCTTCAGCGCGGCTACATTTTTTTTCATTATGAAGGAAATCATTCAAGGATTACGAAAAATATATAATCTGACGTTTTCCACGAGCCGAAGTAATGAAAATTCATCGATAAAGTTTAATGCTAGCAGCTGCGTGATGCCTATAGCGCCCTCTCCGCGTTTCTATTCCTCGCTCACTCTTTCTATATCTATTACTCTCTCACTTTGTCCCCGATGAAGATGAAGATAATTAAAAAAAAAGTACTCAAAAGTTTAATAATCATTTCCTTATAAATACAGTATGCTACTTAAAAAGCCATACACTTTTTTATTTGCATGCTATTTTATGAGCTTTTTAATTAATTAAGTTCAATGATTTAAAAAAATTAAATTTTTTTTTTATCAGATTAAACAAATCCCTCCAGGTAATCATCAGATTATGAGACAGCACGTCTAGGGCATAGAGATGAACCATATATATCTTAATCTGACGCACTAGAGTATTTCGAAATGGCTAATTTTTTTACACATTCTAAAAATGGCCGCAAGTTTGCATCACATCCAAATCGTCAGATTATTGAATGAGAGCTTTTTTTAGGTTCACTTAACATCCTCTTAAAAAATCTGACGCGCTCGATAAAAATTTTTTTTTTTCATTTTCAACCCTTCCCTACGACTACTCCCATCATGCAAACAATCAGATTAACATACATTCATTATTGAAAATACGTAGGACATGGATGTTACCAATATCTGATGCGCTCGAGTATGTCCATGCAACAGTTTTTTTTTACATTTTTGAAAATCTGTAGACGCTCCCCCCACCGAGAAAAAGGTATACATTATATAACATTTTTTTTCTTTTTATCATCTAAATTTCGCAATCCAATAGGTCTCTATGACGCTCGAGTAAATCCCGAATTAGCATCGTGGGCTCCCCTACTATAATGAGAGTAATTACAACTATAATCGTATATATATATACTATATTTATTTTTTAAATGTTAGGTACCGTAACTTTTGTAACTTTCTGTTAATGGTAGGGTATTTATAGTGCTTTGTGCGATGCTTTCTATCGAAATAATATGAGGTCGCCCAGTGGAGCTTTCAGCGAATCGCTTTATCTGCAGATAGTAGTATCGGTGAAGCATTTTTTATTTCTAACCATCTTTCGGCAAACGGAGCTGTCGGTGAGAAAAGGCAGCGGCCTAAAAAAATTCTCTATACCCATGAACGGTGAACAGTGATTTCTATGTACAGTTATATCGTTGAAGGCTAATTCTATAAATCATGGCAAGCTCGTTTATTTATTTGTTAGTGCTACAGCGGACATAGGATAACTCTCACTACATAGTATAAAGCATATTCGCTTTCCTGACCCTATGTCCCTTTGTAACCAAGTGTCTTTAAAACCAAGCAACGGATTTAGATGCGGTTTTTAATATATACACTGATTCAAGAGGAAGTTTTTATAGGCGAGCGAAACCGGGGCGGGTCGCTAGTTGATATATAAAGCACAAACAAAAAAACCGGCCAGCCAAACATTAGTTCAAGCCAAACAAAGTTATAACCGCAAATACGTGACTACACATAATATTTCGTACTTTCGCCATTATCTCCGCGAGTCATCCTGCTGCTCAAAACAAAATGTTAATTGGAATTTTACGCGCGAATTTTCTGTTTTTTTTTTTCTTTTCTAATCAACCTTTTAAAATATGAACCTACGTAGTTACGGCTTAAATGTAATTCATTATTCAAATTAATTAAGTTTTTTGTCACAATTAATCCTTCATCATAGCCAGTCTACTCATGCTATGTATATTCTGTAAGAACTAAAGTATTAGAAACTGAAGTTTTTACTTCTATATACTCATTTTTTACAATTTTTCACTGCGTAGTTTAAAAGGAGGGGACAGACTTTTTACTACTTTTAAAGCGAATATTTGACAAAGTATTGGAGTAATCAAAAATCATTTTTAGGAAGCTTCGTATCATTTACATCTACGACACTACTCAAAACTCTATTTAAAAAAAATATCCCTTACATGTACCCGTGATAATTTTGTTTCATTGAATACACCTACCTTCCAAATTTCAACCTTATAGCACGCATACTCTCCAAATAAAATGACAGACGGACTTGACAAATCTATAAGGGTTCCGTTTTTACCATTTGGCGACAGAAGCCTGAAAAGACTTTAGTGCTTACAATAAACACGCCTTTTTATCAATACCTCTGTTTCTTTTCTACTCTCAAATCACGTTTTATCAAATGAGACATAAAATTATCAATTCAAAAGGTGTATATCTACTGAATAGATAAACAAACGGCCTATAAAACCCTACTTGGATATCCACAAGTCGTCTCAACAAAGCTGTTTATAATTCTCGGAAGGGCTGGATGTTGCGGAGGTCACGAAACCATTGCCGCACGGGTCAAGGTCCCCGCGGCCTATTTGAGGCTCTACGTGCGGTTCCTTCAGCCTCTACGACAGACTAAGAAAAAAAAAGACACCGTTTTATGACAATCACTTCATAGTATAAAACAAAGTCGCTTTCTCTGTCCCTATATCCCTTTGCATGCTTAAATCTTTAAAACTACGCAACGGATTTTGATGCGGTTTTTTTTAATAGATAGAGTGATTCAACAGGAAGGTTTTTATGTCCATGCGAAGCCGGAGCGGGTCGATAGTTCATGTAAAAGTAGAGTTAGTCTGGTTTTCATGTAAAAAGGATAGCGGAGGTAAGACGGGATGCAGTAGCTGCAGTGTAGTAACCAGTACCTGGGCTCTGAAGTGTAAGTTGAGGACGTAACTGGGAAACAAGCTTGGACAAAGATATGAAGTCGAGGCCGTTCAAATTCGAGCGATATGGCCTGATATTATGCAATATATCATCCTTTAAATTTTACGATAGACAATAAAGAGATAATAAATGATAAATAAATAATTTTAAAATAAACCGTCTTAAAAATCAAATTGATTTATATTTAGATATGATGATGAAACATGAAACCTAAAAATAGTTTTATAATGGGAACAACAAGAATCAAATATGCACAATCTAGTGTCAAAGTTTGTAACAGAAAGATCATATTTTCTTTACAAGTACTGGTGGCGGAAGCACGCAAAGTATTTGGTAGTCCAAATACTGCTTCCGCCACAAGTTAGTTCATATAAACTACTGCCGAGCGGTGCTCACCCACTCATATTACCCACCCACGCAAAGTAATTTGCTAAGTTCTTGTAACTGACTTCTGCAAAGTAACGTCTGAATCTTTTTAAATAACATATTTCATTTGACAAACAAAACGTATTTTTACATCATCCAATACGGGATAGCTAATATATTTCTGCATAACGTTCACTTTACAATGGCGCTCAGTCTCAACTTATTTTTCTTGATTTAAGAGCTCCCAAGACGATAAAGATATCTGACGGTCGCGGTGACATATGTACGGCAGTAACTGGGAGTTTATGGTTCTTGTTATTAGGCTGGTTTTCATCTGGTGTGAGACAATTTTTAGCCACAAGTTATATTACGGTAGGCTACTACTACTAGTAATTACTAGTTAGGCTACGGTAACCACTTCCCATGAGGTGGGCCGTATGCCTGATTGTCTACTCAATGGTATAAAAAAATTATACAGATTTAGAAATTACACATCGCTCGGGGGAACAAAATCTCCCTGCTCTGTGCAGGCGCATTTTGATGCGATAAACAACCAGACAGAAGTAAAAAATTAATATTTAAATCATATTCCAAAATAAACATAATATAAAAGGTTTTATAAAACATAACGCACTCCCCCCAAAATAAATTACCTAAATCAAAATTTTCAAGCCAGGATTAAAAAAATGAAAATAAAAATTTGCACATTTAGCCTAGAAATATTTTTTTGTTAGTAGATCAATAGTTTTTTTACATAAAAAATGTGATAATACTTTTGTTATTTTTATGCAATTAATGAAATAACTTTCTCAGCATCGTCATTTATATTTCTAAGAAATAAACAAAAATCTTAAATAATTTGATCGTCCATAAAAAAAAAGTATAGAATAAAAATCGTTCGGCGTCGTATTTACGATGTCGCTGCATCGATCTGCCGAGTCAGCGTCGGAGGCTTCGCCCACTTAATCTAGGCGATTATCGGGCCTCTAAAAGGATGCTATTTCCCGTCGTTTAGTACGCATTAAGGAGCTTTTCCACCGAGTGGGTAAACTATATTTACCCCATTGAGCGAAAAAGAGGAGTATTTTTAGTAGTAAAATAATAAAGCTATGAGAATTTTTAAGTATATGTAAGTATATTTTCTTGGCACGGTAAGTAGCTTAACGGCTTTATTGGTTAAGCTCGATTTAATTATTTATTATATAACTTTAATCATATCAAATATAGTATTTTTTTATGTTTCATCATTAGTTTACTATTATTTGGGCTCAAAAAAAATTTTGATCGTAAATTTTACTAGAAAAAAATGCGGGAAAAGATAACTGCGTCGTAACTTAACCCGTTAAAAACATTAGGCTGTACTGTAAGTTAATAATCCTTCAAATCAACGCATATCATATCGTAAATGTAGCCGTTTTCGTAGGCAATTTACATAATACTACGTAGCGATCGTAGCAGATTGTAGCAACTCTCGTAGACTGTCTACGAACACCGCGAATCTAATTCTACCGTAGAGATCGTAGCAACTGTTGTAGCACTTCTCGTAGGTGATCTACATACTACGTAGCACTTGTAGAAGATTGTAGTAACTCTCGTAGACTGTCTACAAACACCACAAATCTGCCGTAGAAATCGTAGCAAATATGTTGATTTGTAGCACTCTCGTAGACAATCTACACTGCGTGGTGGCAAACGTAGCAGATTGTAGCAACTCTCGTTGACTGTCTACGTAAGTTTGTAATAACTTTATTGTACTAAAACGAAAGTACAATGGCGGAAATATCCCAGAAAGTAAAACCGAGCCGATATAAAGTTGTAGAGACGGTTAGGAACTTTGTGATTGTGGATCAGGGATGGAAACCAGTTTTTAAAGACCCAAATATATGTTTAACCTGGTAAATAAGTGCCTGGTTAAGACAGTCCTTCTTCGTCCGAGCGTGTTTCTCGGTTGCATCTTCAGCTTACACTTCAGAGCCCAGGGTACGCTATTAATCAAGGTCCTGATTTGGCGGAAACCGTAACCCTTTTTACAGGGAAACCAGACGCACAGGAACATGACCCGGGTGTGTTAGTGGCCAACACTGTCAGATTTTTCAGGCTGCCTAAAGGCATCTGACATAGCCTAACGACTGCCATCTACCGCTAACAGCCGGGACTAACGGCTCAACGTGGCTTCCGAAGCACGGAGGAGCTCAAGGTAGAAATGGCACTAATGGCGACCAATCCAAACACGGCCGCGCACTCTCCGTCATTGTTGCTTAACACGTGCTATCGTTACGAATACGCGTGCCGCGCTAAACTATCGAGCTCCTCAAGCCTGGCTAAGACAGTTATTTGGAGGAAATACAGGTTGAGGGTAACGTAATGTTATCGCTCGCTGTAAAATGTACAGACAGAGAAACGAACTGGTTACCACCATCTCTTAAAACCATGCATGTACGATTGAGTAAGGGAGATATCGCCTTACATGTGTCGCGCTGTCTCGCTTACTCACTGGATCTTGCATGGTTTTAACCCCACATTTACACTCCCTATAATAATAAAATATTTCCCTAAATACTTCTGCGGCAATAACGACGCAAATGAGCGTTCGCACTGAGCCTTCATACTTCTTTACTGCTCATCTGGTGGCCTACTATCACATGCAAGTTCCAGTGAGTAAGCGAGACAGCGCAATACATGATGTAAGGCGACATCTCCCTTATTCACTGGATCTTGCATGGTTTTAAGCTGAATGTAAACACTCACTCGCGCTCGCACTGCCCGTCCTTTGACTTCCGCGCGAAAAACCGACAATCGAGGGATCGCCGGCAGCGGCAGCGGCGCGGGCAGTGACAACGCGAGTAACCTATTTACATTCGCGCGTTGCCCACTGGTTATAATCAGACTGATCCCTGCTATGACTCACCTTCTGCAGCAGCTTTTGTCGGTTGTCGAGCGGCACCTCCACCACCTCTTTCACTTCGTTATTGTTTTTCGCGTTCCTGAAACAAAATTATTAATAAAACAACATCTCTGACTCAGAGAGAGAAATGGCGAAAAAATTGTAACTACATCGACCCTGCACTTTTCCAAAATTTGAGTAATTTGTAATTTCCCTTCACTCAGGCGGGCATAAATATATGAAACAGAAATATTTATAAATATAAATAAATATCAATATATAAGGTGAATTTAAATCAACTGCAAATATTTTAAGGGCAGATTCAGACCACTAAACTGAACAACTTTCCCAAAATAAACTTATGTCGAAATACGAAAAAAATTCTTTGACCTCTTAGTATGGAGAGTGAAAAATAAAATTTCGTATTTCGATATAAGTTTATTTGGAAAAGTTGTTCAGTATAGTGGTCTGTATCTGCCCTTAAAATATTTGCAGTTGATTTGTGCCCACCTTATATAGGTACAAATCACATATTGAGTTAGACTCAAAGTTAATTCGAGACTTGAATTATGGGATACTAACTCAACGATACTATATTTTTTAACAAATACTATAACTATTATTTACATCCAAGACCTAGTCTACAAGAACATCGTTATTACATGCCTCCTCGCGTCCCAATAAATACTAGTACAAATTAATATTATAAAGAAGAAAGATTTGTATTTTTGTGTGTATGTTTGTATATTTGTAATGAATAAACTCAAAAACTAACGCGCCGATTTCAAAAATTCTTTCACTATTGTAAAGCTACATTCATCCTGTATAGTGGCAGTGGGCAGGGCACATAGCGCGACGAACCGATGGCCGATGGGGCAGAAAGGTTCTGGAATGGCGACCACGCACCGGCAAGCGCAGCGTCGGACATCCACCGACCAGATGGTCAGATGACCTAAAGAAGGTCGCAGGCAAACGCTGGATGCAGGCCGCTTCCAACCGGTCGTTCTGGAAATCCTTGGGGGAGGCCTACGTACAGCAGTGGACGACCTGCGGCTGAAATGATGATTCATCCTGTGTGATAGACTATGTATCAGGGACGAAGCTACCGCCGTATCTGTCGTATCAATTATACGGGGCCCCTGGGCCACGGGCCACTAACGTACGTAAGCAAAAAGATTTTTCCCGCGTAAAATTTTGGAAAAAGTGACAGATAGATAATCAAAACAAATGTATTTTAGTTTTATGCATTTTTTTGTTTAGTAAGTAATCTTCAGCCTTCCTATAAGGGCATCCAAACAAATATTTATACGGGGCCTCGCCAAGGCACGCTACGCCTCTGATATGTATGTAACACGGGCGAAGCCGGGGTGGACTGCTAGTAATACATAATACATGAATGTTTCCACTGCGCGACATTTTACATGGGGTCTAAAAACGCCACTTTGAGCAATTTATCGAATCGATTCATATTACGAATTCCTTAGCAATTCTGTAGCAATTCCTCTATATTTTTGTAAAATGACCAACTAAACTTTGCAATTCCTCTTCAAAAAAATTTAAAGAAATAGGAATTGCTAAAGAATTGCTAAGGAATTCGTAACATGAATTCGATTCGATGAATTGCTCAAAGTGACGTTTTTAGACACACTGATTCTCTTCACGTAACCTCCTGATCTCAAATAGCGTTCGCTCAAAGGGCAACCGAAGATATCTATAAATAGATTCGGAATGAAATCAGTGCCATCCGGTATCAAGTAGTATCAACACAAGGCTCGAACCTTGAACCGCTGCTGTTATTGGCGAGCGACACGCAACTTCGCTCGAAGGGGTGTACTGGAATTGCAATCTGGATTTTAGATAGCGATAAATAGAGTACTTAACTACCTCCGTGGTGTCATAGTCAACACTAGACTGCTAATCTGGAGGTCCTGGGTTCATTCCTTTGTCAGTTAGAAAATGGACTTATTTCAATTGCACACACTTATGTGTAATCCCAATTCCAACTATCCCAAGTAATATCAATCCCATCCCAACTAATAAACACATAAATAATGATAATAACAAATGCGAAAGTGAGTTTGTTTATTTGTTTGTTTGTTACGATTTCACGCCCTATCTTCTTGAAATTTGCCTTTCGACCCGGGAAAAAATACTGTTCCCGAGAGGAATGCACGGGGGCAAAGCTAGTTATTGTTATAAATCTGCTAAATTGGAGGTTCTGGGTTCATATTTCTAAGTATATACCTCACAAGTCGCAAAACCCACCAACTCTAGTACCAATAATTAGTACTTGCTTAATTTTTTTTTGTTTTAAATTGGGCAATGTACTCGTATTATAAAACCCCCTTATTCGAAAAAGTAAACAAATGTTTGTAGAGCTCTTCTATACATCTATCTATACAAATAAATAAAATTGGAGTGTCTGTTTGTAATATTAAAATAACCGCGAAATCTATGAGGATTTATATGTCCAGCAGTGGACTTATTACAGCTGAAATGATGATGAAGTAATTTGAAAAGCTGACTAAATTAACATAAACCGGTTGGGATAATCCCGTAAATTATTTAGCGTGCTTTCCCCACCAGTTAGTTCATGCAAACTACTGTTAGTTCAAGCATGCCCGCCACTAGTATAAGTTGTATTCCTTACCTATCAGGCTGCAACAGGGCCGGGGATACCTTCTTGCGTAGATTGGCGAGCGCCGCCAGCTCCTCTCGCTTGCGGGACGGGGGCGGAGCCCCGCATAGTGTCACCAGCGGCGTGGGGGCAGGCTGGGTGGCTCGGGATAGAAGCCTAAAAAATATGACTCAAGTAATTTTCATCTCTAATGTTTGTGTGTTTGTTTGAACGCTTATTCCTTTAGAACTTCTGATCGAGAGAGATTCTTGGAGAAGTACTAGAGGATTTGAAAAATTATTTCAACACATGATAGCCTGATTCTTGAAGGTTTTATAGGTTACTAGCGACCCGCCCGGCTTCGCATGGGCATAAAAACCTTCCTCTTGAATCACCATCATCTATGCATACATAGGGACATAGGGACAGAGAAAGCGACTTTGTTTTATACTATGTAGTGATAGTAGACATCAAGGGCAAGGGAAACCGCGGGAAACAGCTAGTCGTTAATAAAACATAATTTAATTAATTATTGTAATTATATAATCTTAACAGTTTTGAAAATAATGTGTTCGAAATTATTATGTTTATTTTTCTTATCGATGCTTATATGTATGTATTGTAACGAGGATAAATTTACCTATCTGAAAAATAAATCATAGCATGAAGTCATAGATTTAAAAAAAAAAATTGCGTTAGAGCCGCGTACCTAGTTCTATGAATAAAGTACAAACTTTACGAACCCTTAAAAAGGTCTTTAAAAACAAAGCTTTTAATAGTAAAAAAAAGTTGTTGGCAAATATTGACATACTAGCATATATATTCAAGAAAAATTTTTTATAATATAAAAAAATATTATAAAATAAAAAAATACTTTTTATAAAAAATATTCTTAGTATAAAAAAAATATAACTGGCAGACATTTAAAACAAAAATAAAATTAAAAAACATTTGTTTTCTTAACCACACGTAACCGAGACAAAAGAAATACCTCTTCGACGCCGGCGTCCTCTTCGACAGCAGCGTATAATCGTGCGAGCTGGACGGCGTACTGTTATTGGGCGGGTAATACGTCTCATCATCTCTGTTGTTATTAACCAATGCCGACTTGAGCGGCAATAGCTCGACGGTGTCGGAGACGCGTGAAGTCATCGCGCGCGGGGCATCGTGTGACCCCTTTGGCTGCTTGCAGCCCACTGAAAGATGTAACCTTGAAAATGCTGCAGCGTAGGGTAGGGTAGTACACTGCCAAAGGTTACATCGAGATTTTATTTATACTTTATAACATAGAACTAGGAATACGCAATTTTTTTTAAATCTATGCTTTATAAGTATGTTTTGGTGCCATAAGAGTATCATTTTTTTGTATGTAGAAAGCTCAGATCACAGGTAGAAAGTATTTTAAATGCTCAGTACACTGCTAAAGATTACAAAGACATTTCTTTTACTTTGACATCTTTATTTTGAGGCAATGAAGTATTAAGATGTACGCGTATAAGAGTACTTCTTATTTTTGTTTGTATGTAGAAAGTAGCTAAACATTATTTTAGATTACCATGAAGTCAAGTGTACGGCTCTTGAAAGATGGGCACGCAGTCGCCATAGACTTTACCTTGAGGCTATGTTACTAAACTGTAAAAGTCCACCTTCATCTTCTTCTATCGTGTTAATGGCTAAAGACTATATAAATTTGGCCCAGTAAGATGCAACATTCACGGCCGAGTCAGAGGCCACAGCCAGGTCATTCTTTGTACATAAGAAAGGGCAGCTGGGGCACGGGCAAAATTCCACCAATCTAGCGCTACGACAAATATCATTAAGAAGCTCAACAGATGACGCTAAAAGCTAGAATATAAGTCTAAATCACGCTTGCAAAGTTTCTACGGATAGAATTCAAAATGTAGATTGGTATAAAACATAATAGCTTTTAGCATTAAATCCTACATTGTGCTTTATATTTGTATTTTGTACAATAAAAAATAAATAAATAAATATAGATAAATAATATAGAAATATCACTACCCAAATATTCCTTCTCTGTCTTA
Organism: Apomyelois bistriatella; assembly: GCA_947044815.1. Lineage (NCBI taxonomy): Eukaryota > Metazoa > Arthropoda > Insecta > Lepidoptera > Pyralidae > Apomyelois > Apomyelois bistriatella. The sequence goes on from OX345691.1 coordinate 14,351,566, forward strand.
TCGCAGCGTTTCCTGGTTGCAATCAAAACTCATTATACAGAATGTATCAATGTCAAATGATTTTTTTTCTCCATGACGTCAACTGTTAATATGTTTAACCAATTAATTTACTTCGACTTCAAACTTAGGTAGTACTTTTATATGTACTGTTTACGAGAAATGAGCATTTTTTTGTATAATTAAACAAATTAGATAAACATATAAAACACATTTTTTTCTAAGTAGGTTAATAAAATAATGGAGGAGTCTCCCCATCCCTAGCGAGCAACTGGCTGGCCATGTTCCGGAGCAGAGGCCGCGCATGCGCACGGCAATGCGCAACTGACACTTGCATTTACCTGTCCTTTGGCGGTTCACCCTAATTAAGTAAGGTACGCCGTGTCTTTTTTATGTTAACCTACGGTTTTTAACTACCTCTGTGGTCAAGTGGTTAAGTTGCCTGAATACTCAGAGGTCGTGGGTTCGATTACCACGTAAAGCATATCTTGTTTTGTTAGGGCAAGCTTATTACCTGATTATCTGACAATAAAGATTATTCCGTGCTTCGGAAGGCACGTTAAGCCGTTGGTCCCGGCTGCCATCTGATGGTCGTTAAAGGAACAACTTTAGAACAGAGGCAGTATCCAAACACTCTGACACCAGGGTTTGCATGGTCAATTGACCCGATAACCCGCACCACAGATTATAGAATGCTATACTAGCACGAAATGATTATGTTTCACCAACTTGGTCCTGTGCCTCTAGTATATATATATATCCATACTAATCCATATCCATACTAATATTATAAATGCGAAAGTCTGTCTGTCTGTCTGTCTGTCACATCTTTACGGCTAAACTGCTGGACCGATTGTGATAAAATTTGGTAGGGATGTAGTTAACGACCTGAGGTCAAACATAGGCTACTTTTGGCGCGATATAAACGAGTCCCACGCGGGGCAACAGCTAGTTATATATATAACTGGCTGCGTTAGCGATTTTGTATGACAAACTTGTACAGTGCCTCTGGCGGATAGTAAGGCAACTAAGAAATTCCATACAAAATCCTAACGCAGTCGCTAGCCTCTGCGTTTAGAAAAACTCATACTAGGGGTACTGCTTTTCAGCAGGACGCTAACTATAGAACTAATCAGGCGGATTTAAAAAAATAGTTTTGCATATGATACCTGAAGATGGTCAAGCAAGCGCTGGATGCTCGCCACTTCCAACCGACAAAACACAATACTTAAGATGATAGCTCGGTGAACACTAGCGCCACCGTCATTTAAAAACCATTATTCACTGAAAACACAAGTTATCAAAAATCCCTCTGCTGTAATTATTGCTTAAAACGGCCACTTTTAGCAGTTTTGCAATTTGTAACTATAGGGAATTATAATTTAATAATTTAATATGTTTAAAATTAACTTCAGATCCAGAACCATAATTACAGCAGAGGGATTTTTGATAACTTGTGTTTTCAGTGAGTAATGATTTTTAAATGACGGTGGCGCTAGTGTTCACCGAGGTATCACCTTAAATAAATAACTCATTGTAGTGTTGTTGTACCACTAACACACCCAGATAATGATCATATTGGTCTTGTTTTCCTGTAAAAGGGGTAACAGAGGTGCGAAGGCAGTTGCTCCATATCAAGAACCATGATTATAGCTGAACCTGTACCCCTAGTATGAGATTTTATAAACGCAGACGCTAGCGAGATTTTGTATGACAAACCTGTACAGCGCCCCTGGCGGATAGTAATAAGGCAACTAGAAATTGCTTACAAACAACAAAATCTAACGCAGTCGCGTCTGCGTTTATAAAATCTCATACTAGGGGTACCTATTAGGATCTGTGGCTCGCAAACTCCAGACACAAAAAAAAAACGATTGTTATGTGACAAATTCGTGCGCGAACCAATCGAGAGGATGTAACTGGGAGACACGCTTGGTTGGAAAAAAAACAAGTTTGTTTCTACACTGTCACAAAATTGTTATTTTTCAACACTACCTGTTGCGTTACCAAAACAACTTGTAGCAAAGTAATTTGCCAACTATTTCAAACTTTATCGGTCATGTTGTACGGTCACGCTAGATTTTTTACGAGCCAACAATAAATTGTACAAAATTCATGAAAGCAATAAAACACGAACAATTTAGAGGATTAATTCAACCGGAGACGCCACTGTGGCGCGCGGACTGAGGTAACACATAAAATAATTATGACCTAATGCATTACTCTAATCTAATCCTAATGCATTACCCCCGTATTAAATTTTAGTTAAAATTTGTTTCGTCCCTTTCACATGAAGTGTCAGGTAAGAGAGAAAGAGCTAAAACATATTTTAGTTAAAATGGGCTTATCAAACGTTCCTAATACGGCGGTAACCGTTATTCTATAACGTCGCTACGGACACACTTGACAATCCAACACAAGCAAATAATACACGCACACAAGCGGCGGCGGCGGTTTTATACTTTTGGCAGAGTGTGTAGTCTGCTTAGAACATTAACCGGAGTGCCCACCGACAGGCTACCCCTCTGCCAAATTTATATGCCCGCCGGTCATACTGCTTGTGCTTGTGTGCGTGTATTTTTGAACCATTCTCACTAGTTCCATTGGCAAATAGTTCATTCGCATGTTTTGGATATTTTTCTCAAATTTTTAAATAGCGATGTGTTCGAATCGTATGTTGCCCGTGTTACTACCGGTCTTAATACTAGTAGTAACACCGAATACATTAGTAGTCGTCTGTTAGTGGCCACTCCGGTTATTTAATGCTCTAAGACAAACAAGACTGAGTTGAGGGTTGAGGGTCGATATCACGTCTACTTTGTTCTACCGACTTCAAAAAAAGGTACTACAGTTTGACCTATAAGTTTGTCCGCGATTATCTCGCGTTTGGCTGAACTGATTTTGATGCGGGTTTTTTAAACAAGTATTTGTTACATTTAGGAGAAGGTTATTTTAACCGATAACTATTATGTGGCTACTCCTTTCCTCTGTTTCCTGCCATTTTTCAATTATAAAATCAAATTCGTGAATTGTTAAATAAAATTATTTTATTAATCACGTGTTTTGTTTAATTTGACACAAATTCAAGTTACATTACTTAAATAACATTTATTATACTTTTACAAAAAATCCTTTAAAAAAATTAACTTTTTTATGAATACTTAACAAAAAGTAAAACTTTAAATTTAACATACCCCCCGACATGATCCTATTTACATTTACCCAACTTCAAAATCCCCTTTCCATCTGTTTCAAAGTCATGTTCTTTCCTTTCCTCTATGTAACCTTACTATGTTCTTTTAAAATCATTAAAGTATACCTACCAAATTTCGAATCGATAGGACATATGGAAGGTAGTCAGATCATAAACTATCAAAGAGCTGATGACGGCTGAAAAGATTTTCATGAAACATGGCTAACAAAACTTGGGATAAAATTATCTATGACACAAAAACATTAAACGAAAATCCTTCATCTGTTTGAAAACGTGATACCAGACATACACAGTCAGACGCGTTAAACTTATAAAACTACCCCACTCATTTTGCGTCGGGGTTAAAAATTAAGCTTATATTATAATCCTTAATTAAAAAAATATCTATATATTAAAATTGGTGATCACAGACAAAAATGCAATATACAAAGAAACCGGTAAAAGACGTCAGAGGCCGTGAGGTTCCTTAGAAAAAACCCTCGACAGCAGGGTGTGCAAGGTAAATTGACTTTAACCACATATGAATGAATGAGTACAGAGGGCTCATAAAAAAAGTATACGACTTGAGGTGTAGGTGTAAGGGTAAATGAATGACCGAAAATTAAAATATTCAAGAAACAGAAGTTAAAGTGTTATAAGACTTTCTTTGTGGCCCACTGTACATGATGACGACGAATTAATTAGAATGACGAAAGTGCTGTAAGGCGACATCTCCCTTACTCAATCGTTCTTGCATGGTTTTAAGAGGTGGTAGTAAACCTGATCTGATCTCTGAGATTCTGTGTTAGAGCCCCAGTCTTACACACACACCTAGTTTGAGCATCAACTAAGAATTATAGGGCCATCCTATGAAATTCTTTAAAATATTTTTTTTATGGTAAAAAATATGTTTTCTTACATATATCATCTGTATATACAAATACTTGCGCTGTAGTTACAGAATTGCTGGTCGCTTAGCTTAATTAATTAGAAATTCACACAGCTCCCTGGCTAAATCTACGCTCTTTATTTCCTTAAACTCTTTAGACTTTATAATAGACTGTTTGCTCTTAATCAGTTTCATTGCTGCATTCTTGAGAAAGTCAGCATTATATATATCAGCATAGAGCAGAGTTTCCAATGCATTGTCTACTGTTAGATGCTGAGAGAGGACGTATTGACACAGGTCGTGAAGACCTCGGAGGTTGAACCTGTCAGCGAGTTGGAGTATATTTAAGACATTGCAGTTTTCCACGTCAGAGATGGAGCCAGTGTAGATGAACTCGAGGACACATTGAAAGTCTTCTTTGGAGACATCAATCAACTTCAAGTAGCCACTCTGGCTTTCAGCCATCTCGTCTTTGAACATAGCTTTGAATACCTCACTGCTTTCAGCCAAAAGCACTTTGTGCACCTGAAATATTTTTTTACTTAAACCTTACCGCAGTTTAATAAACTACACGAGGTGGATGTGATTGAAGAAAATTTACAACAATCTGACCATCTTTTCCCATATCAACCCCAGGTTGGGCTTTATAGCCAAAGTTATGCTATAACATGTTGTCAGACACACGCAGCAGTACAGAGCAGTTACAACAAAAAAACAAAAACGTCCATAATTATGTTAATAATTGTCAAAGATATGGTGGCATCATACCCTGGGCTTCAAAGTAACCAGCTGAGGTTGCAACCGGGAAAGCGCTGGGTTGATTAAGAATAAAGATATATGATGGTACTGGTTATAATAATGGAGATTTTTGTCACTTGACACACAAAATTAAACTCATCAAAATTTCACACAAAATATATTAATACTAGCTTTCGCCCGAGGCTCCGCTCGAGTAAATTTCCCTCGGGAACAGTGCTTTTCCAGAATGAAAGGTATCCTATGTCCTTTCTCTCAATGCTCCTATCTATGTGTATGCGAAATTTCAGGAAGAGTGGTTCAGTAGATAGGTCATGAAGAGGTAACAAACAAACAAATATACAAACTAACTTTTGCATTTATAAAATTAGTTGGGATTACTGTATGTTGTTTTTACCAACAATCCAATATTACTTTACAATTAAATCAATATACCTCAAATACTAATTAATTAATCTCACCTTAAACTTAAACTCTTCCACTTCAATGGTAAAATCAGAACACACCGGATCCGTCAACAAATGTCCAAAGTCATGTTTAGATTTAACATTTTCTACTATCTCCTCCTCAAAGCCTTCCTGATTGAATATCACAGGTATAAACAGTTGTTTATCCTTCAAACTCTCAACATCTATTTGTTTAAAACTGTATGTTGTTAAGTAACTCTGCTTCAACTCTTTAACGTGTGGAAATTTGTACTCTTTCATACAACTTTGCACAAAAACTGCAGGGCTTTTCTTTTCAAACTCCAAAATATTTGATGTTCCAACAGTCACTGAGAAAGGACTGTCGTTTCTGTTCCAAATGAACAGGTGCAAGAGGAATATATCGGCGACCTGCTCAGTTTTATATTGGAACCAGTAGTCGGCGACGTCCTCAATGTAAGTACCTCCAATGTCGAAGGTGTAAGGCCTGAAAAACTTGTGGTAAATGTTCTCTAAGTAGAGCCATCTTACATCTCGCGTTTGACATGTTTTGTAGCCGTAAACAACACTTGGGTGCTCCTGTAAACAAGCAAGACATTGATAATGGAATTTAAGAAAGTCATAAGATTGAGGATTTCAACATGACCAGCCTTTGTGACTGTAAGTGTGTTTTGTAACATTCCTGAAAATGTTTATTAGTAATACTGCCGTCAACAGAAAATGACAAAACTAATAGGTTTTTCCCATTTAGTTGTGCCCTTTTTTAATACAATAGCAAAATAACTATTGTACTAAAACAAATGTAAATACAAAATAAAGGTTTTTATTTATATTGTTATTTATATTCATGTTATTCATAATATTATTTTATATCTGAGACAGATATACCTGACGCCCTACTGGGGGTGTAGTACCTACTATTTTTATTTTTTACAATGACTAGCTAAAGAATGAGCGAATTAATATAATTCTACAATTATACACACATTTTGTTATGTAAAACGAATTCAGTACCAGGTCTCATGTTAGTGCGCCCAGACTGTAGAATGTATAATGTATTTTGAATATCTAAATACAGTAAGCAAACCAAGACGCAGCAAATGTAGTGGAGAACATAGTGGGCTCTCATGCCTGGTGACCGAACATAAATGTGATGTATACAATGGAAAAGAAAATGTAAAACTGAATATTATGTTCATTTAAAAACTTTTGAAATGGGAATTAAGCTCTCAGAAATTATGACTCATTTGAACAAAATAAAATTAGCTACCGGTGAGATCACGCTTGGTGAACTAACAGAAGCTTCTTCACTCATGATTGTATATCCAGAAACTGTGAGAAATCAAGACAATCTTCACCAAAATTACTTTGTGATCTTCACAGAAAAGAGCACACACGAATAAACGAAGAGCTAATAATTAATTATAAAAATAAAGTCAGTCAACACGATCATTCATCGATGATTTTTATTCGTCAACAAAAAACGTACTTTGCTGACACTTTGTCAATTTTGACATTTGTAGACATGACATGAGATCAATGACAAATTATTGGAGTGAATGAAGATTGGGGATAACTATGAGCTTTCTAAGCAGGCCGAGGACGAAGCGAATAGACAAACGAGATGGCGCAATACATGGTGTAAGGTGACCTCTCGTTTACTCCCTTGTTTCTGGCTTGTTAAAACAGTTCATTGTAACCCCCTTGGTTAACAATAATGTATAGGCAGATAGTCTTTTAATTTTAGCCTGTTTTTGCTAGATGAAAAGAAGTAAAAAAGTATGACAAGTGACATGTGACTGACTGGTGACATTCATTTTATTTTATTTTATTTGACACCACCTCTGCATGGATCTCGATTGTTTTTAGATTTTTCTTTCATTTCACTACAAATAATCAGCAACATTAGTTATTTTGATTTATTTACTAATGCTATGACAAATATCGAGGCTTTAAGCCTCTATCAATATGGTTTTAAACGCCGCTGTGCAGATGCTTAGGTTTGTAAACATATGCAACTTTAACCTTTTTGTTCATTTTTATCTTTGATACTTTTTAATTGTATTCTATTCCTGAACACTATTTCTACGACTAAATTAAATTCTTAGCATAAACCTAAATATGTTGGGTTGGTTTTGGTTAATCCCAGTTAGCAACAGTCCTTCTACATTGATTTAGTATGATGTTTGTATGTAAAATACATTTATTTATGTTTAGGGAGGCAGACGAGTTGAAACAGAAGATATTAAAGTTCAAAAACGGAACATCAATGCTTCAGGAACGCAATCTCTGGGTCACACAACAGCAATTACAAAAAGTAAGTCCCAATTTTTATCATAACTAGGATTTGTTGTGCCATTTCGTGTTTAAAACAATGCATAATCCCAAGGAAGGTCTAATAGTCTCTGGGCTATAATAAATACCTCCACTTAGATCTGTCTTACACATACTCTTACCAGTTGTAGTCTTTCCCTATTTTTTATTTACGTCAAAATTAGCACTAAGCTATTATTTCAATTTTTTATTTCAGGTGTATCAAAAAGTATTAGTTCTGGACTTAGACTATGCCTTGGACAAGAAAGTGGAGCAGGACCTCTGGAATATTGGGTTCAAACAGCAGATTGAAGCCCTACAATCCATATCTAAGGACCGGAAGGTATCCCTTCATAATGTTTACTTTTTGATCCTTTTGTATGATATGATAAGTAAGGTATTGCAAAAAAAGATAACAAAAGTAAAAACAAAGGACTATTCTACCCACCTTGCCTACCGCATTTTTTTCCACGTTGTTCCTATCCACCCTAAGGTTGGCTGGAAGAAATTGCATCAGCGATAAGTCCGCCTTTGTACACATTGTTTGTATTTGTATTCAACATGTATAATTTGTATGATAATGGTACAATAAAGAGTATATCTATCTATCTATCTATCTTGTGTGGGCAAATATAAATTTAAAAAAATTGTATTGATTAAAATAAAAACTTCAATAGCAAGAAATAACAATTGAAAGAGAATTTTGACTATAATCCTCTTACCAAGGAGATTATAAAATTCATATAAATTTCTAGATGTTTCTTTTCAAACAGATTATAAAAGTTATTATAATTTCAGAACCCCCTCCGCAGCGAGGGTCAGGCGATGTTGTCATGGGTCCTGCAAGCAGCCGCCGGCTTCTACCTGTGTTTACTGCACCAAATATGTACCACATTCAAGCTGGACTTGCCATTTAGGTATGGGTAGGTCACACATTTAGTTTGTAATAACTTTATTGTATGAAAGAAAACATATAACAAAAAAAAGCTAGGAATCTGTTCCAGCTTGTAGTTTGTGGTTTAACACGTTGGTGGACGGTTTTGAAAACACAATAGCAGTATAATTGTTATAACGTCTATAGACGTAGTGCGTCCAGCACCATGTCAAAGATAAAGAACCACCTCCTTTCAGTGTCATAATGGATGTACAGGGGCCTGAATTTGCTTATAAGTACCTCTGTCCAACTTGTGGTGGATTCCACTACCAGTAGCATTCCGTAGGAGGCTTATCATGAGTCAGCCATATCATAATAATAATGTCGAATCTTTGAGTAGTACCTCATGATGGGATAACATAAGTTATCAAGTATAAGTAACAGCCTAATGCCCGAATACTCAAATCCTAAAGCATCCTAATATTCATTGTGCTAACCGTCAGAGTGTGACAGTGACAGCATGATACATGAGCAGCTCTCAAAATTGAGTAGCGTTTGAGTACTCGGGCGTGAAGGCTCCAAATGACGGGAAAATTAAGCTGACTTGAAGCTTTCACCTGTGTGAAGTGTGTCAGGTCGAACTTAATATATTATTTTAAATTGTGTCCTAAAAATCAATGTCATATTTTCTGTTTGTTTTTAACTTATACTTGTATGCCATAACGGTTAGGCATGTTTGTTTCTAATAGTGATTTGTAAAACCTTACTGTACAACATGTTAACAAGTAATAAATGAATTTGAATTTGTCAAAGAATTTATATAAAACAGTAAAATGCTTACGGAGGACAAAAGCCGTTCTGAAATAAAAACTAAAGTTTGTAGGTGTCTCTTTCCAGTTAGGTTGTATAAAATTCAAAAAGAAAAGGGACACCTACAAATTTTGGACCTCTCACTGGAACTTTATGTATTTGTATGTAGGCTTTAAAGAAAAATCAACTTTGCAGTAGAGTAATAAGGATTAATTTTGAATGTTGTTTTTTGCTATTATTATTATTCATAAGCATTCTAGTATACTTATACTAATATTATAGATACGAAAGTCTGTCTGTCACCTCTTCACGGCTAAACTGCTGGACCGATTGTCACGAAGTTTGGTATGGATATAGCAATGTCATATAAGGAGTCAAACATAGCCTTCTCTCGGGCGCGATATAGCCTAAGCGCACGCGGGCGGAGCCGCGGGCAACAGCTAGTGTTTTATATAAATTCTTTGGTATTTGTATGGTAGACGTCGCGCGTCGCTGCTGGGCCTGGTGGAGGGGTGGGGCGCGCCCCCCGGCGGCGGCGCGCTGCCCCCGGCCGCGGCGGCGCGCTACATCTGCCAGCACTGCCTCGTGCACCTCGGAGACCTCGCCCGCTACCGGCAGCAGCTGCGGCAGGCGCACACCTTCTACAGGTATACTTACTCTGTGGTGCGGTTTATGTGTTACATAGAGTTTTTTTTTTTTTTGGCGCCAATCTGAAGTCGCTCAGTTATCGTCATTGTATTTATTTTCTAATATTTGTGTTTTTTCTAGTATTTGTGCATAATAAAGGTGGATTATTATTCGTTAATTGAACAAGCGTGAGTGTTGGGAAGTGGTACAATGTCGTATAAGTGACTTTAATCCTTGTCACCTAAATCTCCCACGATGAAGCTAAGTGAAACTTCCACCGCTTCACTCAGCCCTTGACTAACTTGACTAGACATGACTACTGACTTGACTTGACTGTGACTCGACAAAATGAAGAGCATTTATCTAAAACTTGATACTGGCAAAAATCCATACTAATATTATAAATGCGAAAGTCTGTCTGTCTGTCTGTCTGTCTGTCTGTCTGTCTGTCTGTCACCTCTTCACGGCTAAACGGATGGACCGATTGTGATGAAATTTGGTAGGGATGTAGTTAACGACCTGAGGTCAAACATAGGCTACTTTTGGGCGCGATATAACCGAGTCCCACGCGGGCGGAGCCGCGGGGAACAGCTAGTAAGCTATATGTTTGATTGCCATATTGTGAATTATATAAAGAGATAGTTTTGACGGGAAAGTAATAGCAACAACATGTCAATTTTGTATATAGTTTTAAAAATTTATGTTTTTAAATATTTGTGCATAAAAATCCTCCGTGCTTCGGAAGGCACGTTGGTCCCGGCTGTTGTCGGTAGATGGCATCAGGCTATGTCAGATGCCTTTAGGCAGCCTGAAAAATCTGACAGTGTTGGCCGCTAACACACCTGGGTCTGGTTTCCCTGTAAAAAAGGTTACGGAGGTCAGATGGCACCTTTCAACGAGCAAAGTTTTTTTGACTTAAAAAAAATACGCTCTTGCATAGCTTTTATTGCGGGCTTTGAGCGCGGCGACCGAATCAAGAAATTCCGTAACGAAAATATAACCTAACACCTCCCACTCCGTCGACCATGTAGCTCGGCCGAGCATTCTTACTTATTGCATAAGTTGATAAATAATGCTAGCTTGATTGCGGCAGTCGCCGAGTGCCGCACGTATTTTTGTTTATTGTTTTTTCAAATTGGGGTACAATTTTTTTTTTGTCCGGCCTGTGTCTCCTCATTGTAGACACGCGCTAGTTCTATCGGCGCACTCTGGCCAGCCGTACAACCAGCTGGCGCTGGTGGCGTGGCGGCGCGGGCGGCGGCTGGGCGCGCTGTACTGGCACGTGCGCAGCCTGCTGGTGCGCGCGCCCTTCCCGCCAGCGCCCGCCAACCTGGCGAGGACACTGCAGGCCGCTACCGTCAACACCGAGTATGTTGTAGCTTCGAGATTGTTATAGATTCAATTTTTTTTCTTCTTCAGATTCAAGATGCTTTATTTGTTGAACATTTTATAGTAACATACAGAGGAAGAAAAGTACTGTACAAGCCTCTGCCGAAATAGCGATTTACGTCCTTGTATATTTAAAAGGCCTCGGCTTCGCCTAAACCAGTTAGATAAATATATCATATGATTGTGCAGGATAGAAAATGAAATCAGTACTCATGTCTATATTTATGTATTTATATGTGTATATTTATTTATGTGTCTAAGGAGATTGGTCTATATTTATCCCTCCCAGTTTAAACTTTATTAGGGATCAAAAATGAATGATATGAAATCCTAAAACTTCCTTTGACCTATCTAGTGAGGATGAAGGGATCTATCCTAAACCGGAAGTTATACAATTGCAGCCAATCCAAAGACCTGCCCGTGCTGCCGGGGCTGACCCCCCGCGAGCCGCAGTCCGCGGCGACCCATCAGCGGCTGGACGCGCAGACGTACGTGGCGGAACTCATACGGGCCATACATTTGATTCACACCGTTGATGAGTAAGTAAACACTAATTATTAAACAACTATCTCGCGCGCAGCTTCGCCCGCGTGAATTTCCCTCGGGAACAGTGTTTTTCCCGGGTTGAAAAGTACCCTATGTCCTTTTCAATAGTTCTAGCTATGTGTATGCGAAATTTCAGAAAAATTAGTTCAGTAGATAGGGCGTGAAGAGGTAACAAACAAACATAAGATGCACACGCATCAGCTTCATATGCTGCTAGTGTGTTTAAGAATATAAATAAATAAATAAAACAAATATACAAACTCACTTTCGCATTTAGTTGGGATTGGGATTTCCATCTAAACTACTCCACCTCTAGCCAATTGCTAAAAAATCCTTATTTTCAAAGGCCAAGACTCAAATTAACTTTTCTATAAGTCGTCTGCTTTAGACCTATGTTTTGAATTTTTACTCGCTCAGCATAGGCGATTCATTTGTTATCATTTGTTTTCTAATTATTTTTCTTAGACGAAACCGGTGAATCAAATTATTTTCGCTGGAAAATAATCGCAAATATGCTTATGTATAATGAGCAAAGTAGTATAACAATTTGTTTATTTAAAATAAAAATAAATAGACATATATTGTAACAATTTAGACAATTTATTTATTTTGTTACAGTTTAGACACGGCGGCGGCGATAGTGAAGAATCTCAGTTCGTCGCTGACGGTTCTCGTCGCTACTGACAGCTTCGAACCTATGACCCTCATCAAGGTAAGCCCTTAACCCCCTTTTACGGTCTTAAATTAATCGGTCAAGTTTCTTATAGTGTGTTTGACAGATGGGGGTTTCTTTTGTATAACACAAATACTGTTTTACAATTTATCCGGCTCGAAGGACCATATATATGTATCTATAGTTTATTTATAAACCTGACAACTTTTGTAATTGAATGATAGATTTGATAGTTTAATTTTATTGCTATGATATAAATGCACGCGATGTATCATAATTGTAAGTTTACACTATATACATAATATGTGTCGCGCAGCAGGTAAATGCTGACACAAGCAAAATGTACATAGTGTATTGCACTACATAATATAATGCATTAAAATAAATATAAAAAAATCGTGATTGCAAGCCATCTATTAGTCATTTGGTTTATTAAAAATTCAGCCGAATTGAGAACCTCCTCCTTTTTACAGTTAAGAGACCAGAAAAGAGACCCAATGCTCAACAGTGGGCAAAAAAAGCTGATATATGACGATCATCATCATATCGAGTAGGCGTCACGGTCAATCGACCATGCACACTCTGGTGTCAGAGTTCTTGGAAACCGCCTCTCGGCCTTTGACGTGGTTCCTTTAACGACTACCAGATGGCAGCCAGGACCAACGGCTTAACGTGCCTTCCGGAGCACGGAAGCATTTTTATTATCAGACAATCGGGTGATTCTAGCCTGCATTGTCCTAACCAAACTTGAAACAACTAAATTCAAATTCAAATTGTTTATTGTCAATATAGGATATTCTTATCACTTATTGACGTCAATTGTTACTTATTTTAAGTTTACCACCACTTCCAAAGCGCAAGTGGAGAAGAAGTGGCGCCACAAACTCCACAGCAGCATTTTCTTCAAAAACGTCATGTAACACTTTAAGGGTTACATCCTTATTGCTTTGCATATTCTGTTCTTTTGTACAACCTTTCACCTGACTATTTTGGTAATTGTTGAGGTATTAGATTGTTCTCACCTAACATATATAGACACATTTGCTTTTCACCCGGATTGGTCCTATTTAAAATAATGTAAAGCACATCAAGTAGGCTTTTGATACACACTTTGTTGTTACCTTGTTCAGTATCCACATTGTATATGCTGCTATGTTGCAGCGCATCATGCATTTGTCATGGTACCTATAACTTATTTTACATATTGGATTGATAATTGTTTGAAAACATAAATTAATTAAATTAACCTTTGCTTTTGTTTAGTTACATATTCACAAAATTTGAGTCAAATCAGACGAGTTTACATTTGAATATTTTTATAATTACAATAAGTTTATTATTAAATTATTAAATATTGAGGATTATCGAAACAAAGTATGCTTCCCGCGGGATTCGAACCCACGACCCCCGGGTCTACGGGCAAACGCGTCACTGGACCACTGAGGCTGGTGTATGACGATACAAACAATGCAAGCACACTTTCAGATGGCCTGTGTCCTCATTTGGCTGGTGCACTCCGCCACGGAGGACTTCAAACTGGAGACGTCGTCGCTGAGCGATGGGGAAGCGCGTGCGTCGTGTCTCGCGCACGAGCTGTGTGGCGCGGCCGTGCTTGCGCTGGCGCTGCCCGCTTACAGCTCGCCCGATCCGCCTAAGAACGCTTATCTGCCGGCACGTGAGTAATCTAGTTAATTTAAAAAAATGTATATACCTATACGGTTGAATTCGAGAAACATTCCCTTTTTTGAAGTCGGTTAATCTGGTTAATTTAAAAAAATATGGTTGTATTGAGAAACCTTTCCTTTTTTGAAGTCGGTTAAACTGGTTAATTTAAAAAAATGTGGTTGAATCGAGAAACTATCCCTTTTTTGAAGTCGGTTAATCTGGTTAATTTAAATAAATATGTTTGAGTTGAGAAACCTTTCCTTTTTTGAAGTCGGTTAATCTGGTTAATTTAAAAAAATGTGGTTAAATTGAGAAACCTTCCCTTTTTTGGAGTCGGGTAATAAGTAAATTTAAAAAATATGGTTAAATTGATAAACTTCCCTTTTTTGAAGTCGGTTAATCTAGTAAATTTAAAAAATATGGTTAAATTGAGAAATCTTCCCTTTTTTGAAGTCGGTTAAAAAAGTAATAACCTAGTCACAGTTGGCTTAAAACGCTAGTTTAGTATGCCAAGGAAGACTTCAAACTAGGGACGTTGTCGATTAGTATAGGAAAAGCGCGCGCTGCGTCACTAACGCATGAGTTCACATATCTGCTTACATATTTCGGGCTATTATTATTTTTATACTATTTAGGGTTTCGTTAAAACATTCCGACGAATTGAGAACCTCCTCATTTTTTTGAAGTCGGTTAAAAAAGACGAGCTCAACTGTTCAATGCATTAAGCGACTAAAAATACGATGTCTTGGTTAACATTCACACACACACACACACACACACATTTAAATCCTGTAGGATTAGAGTTCTTAAATACATACATACATAAAAGGTGGACTCAAATCAACTGCAAATATTTTAAGGGCAGATTCCGACCACTATACTGAACAACTTTTCCAAATAAACTTATATCGAAATACGAAAAAAATAATTTGACCTCCCATACAAATTGAGAATCAGCTGATCTGGTTTGACATAAGTTTATTTGGAAAAGTTGTTCAGTATAGTGGTCTGAATCTTCCCTTGAAATATTTGCAGTTGATTTGAGTCCATCTTATATAATCACGTCTTTATCCCATACGGGGTAGACAGAGCCTAGGGCCATAAATCTTAGGCCACGTTTAGCATAATGGTAGTTGAAACAGGAAATCAATAGTGATGGGTTGCTAGCCGCATCGCCTATGTCATGATTCCCCCATTCGACGATTCCCTCAGTCGACTTATACGGTTTGCGCGGGAAGAGAAGCAGCTGGAACATTCTATGTTTTTCTTTTTCTCCCAGACCAGCATGGAAGAGTAACCTTTTTCAATGTTCATTTATCTGCGTATCATATTGGTGGGGTGGCTATTATTTTCTTTTAAAAAGTGCTAGTTCAACTATTCCATGCATTAAGGGACCGAATAAGATAGTCTTAGTATACATTCACATACATACACATTTAAATCCTGTAGGATTAGATATTAACTTTCATATTTGGATGTTGTTAAGACGAAAAAAAAAATTTTTTTTTTTCTTTTTTCCAGTAAAAGTTTGGGTGTCATGGCTGACAGGACAACCTCGAGCTTTACAATCGTCCGCTTGGTCCTCGCGGCCCGCGCTTTGGCCAGCGTTGGCCCACGTGTTCACGCTACTGGCGCAGGACTGTATAGACAACGACAGCTGTAAGTTGACAGCGTTAGTGTGGCAGCTTAGGTGTCATGGCTGATGGCTTTGCAATTTTCAAGCATGGCTTTCGACCCGATCGTCATCCCGTGCTTAGTGATTTGTATTTTGTAAGCCCAAACGCAGATTGAGTTAGCCCCAATGTAGGTTCAAGATTTGCGTTATGGTATACTAGCTGTTCCCCGCGGTTTCACTCGCCATTAGTGTGTACGTACTATAGCCCATAACCTTCCCCAAGGATCAGGCTTTCATGTTCAAAAATAATTTTGCAAATCCGACCAGTAGTTTTCAAGTTATAAGTGTTCAAGCAAACAAACAAACTAACTCTTCAGCTTTATTATATTAGTATAGATTTATTCAATTATACTATCATCATCGTCATCAGCTGTCTGCAGCCCACTGCTGGATATAAGCCTTCCTTTGTCTACGCCATGCATCGGCATCTATCTATACTTATAATCAACGATACTATATTTCATATCAAATACATATATACAATAAACATCCAAGAGCAAAGATCTGCTTTACTTAAATAATAGATTTGCTAGTCGTTAAAAAACGATGTCTCTAATTCCCACGGGAATGCGTGGAACTCCAAGCAGCTATTAGTACTAAACATTCTACACTAGCTGTTACCTGCGGTTTCACTCGCCATTAGTGTGTATGTACTAACTACTATAGGCTATAACCTTCCCTAAGAATCAGGCTTTCATATGCAAAAAGAATTTTGCAAATCCGACTAGTAGTTTTCAAGTTATAAGCATTCAAACGAACAAACTTTTCAGCTTTATTATATTAGTATAGATCATGAATCAACCACTATATTTCAGACGACACAGTTCCTCTGCCCGAGGACGAGGAGTTGCAGGGGTTTGTTCCGCTGGAGTGGTCGTTCCAGCGGCTGCGGTTCGCCAACCACGCCTGCTGGGACACGTATGGAGACAGCCTGCCCCGCCTCGAAGCCCGGGGCGACGATCAGTGAGTTAGCTATAACATTGAGATGTCACGCTGCCGCTGCCTATAGATGGGGAGTTGCACGGGTTCCTGCCTCACCCTGAAGCCCGGGGCACTAATATTATAAATGCGAAAGTGAGTTTGTTTGTAACGCTTTCACGCATCTTCTAAATCAATCTTCTTGAAGCATACACATAATTAGAAGTATTGAATAAAAATTAAGTTAAAGAAACTATAATCAGACTACTTGATGTCTAAAAAGGATGAAACAAGGACATAATTGATATAGAAATCCAGAAATGCATAGGTACAAAATGGTTATGATAAAACCGTGGTCCAGCCAGAAGAGGAGTGCTATTTTTGAAATGTATGACATAGCACATTGGTGAGTCGAATGATTATCGTTCGTTTTTGAATGACTTTCATGCGACATAACCGGTGACTAGAACGATAAATCATTCGACTAGCGGATTTTGGGTGAGTCATACATTTAAAAAATAGCACTCCTTGTCTTTTTAGCCCCCGACGTATAGTTTGACGTGTATGTCTGTCTGTCGGTCTGTCTGTCTGTCTATCTGTCTCTGGCATCATAGCTCCCGAACGGATAAAGCGATTTCAATTTAATTTTTTTCGTATTAAAGGTGACATACGGGCGAGTGTTCTTACACATGTGTGATGAAAATCGGTTGAGCTGTTTAGAAGTTGTGGGGGTGAAAGTGGGGAAGAACAACCGAATGTCTGCAAATATACTCGTGTAGGGCCTCGAATGAAAGCGCCTCATCGCACATGCACAGCACATTACAAAATAATATGTTTAATGAAAATTGGTTGAGCTGTTACAAAGCTCTGGGGGTGTAAGTGGGGAAAATACCTAATGTCTGCAAATAATATGTGGGGGGTAAATCAATCGACCGTCACCACTAAAAATAAAATGTGTCGTGGGTTTTTTTTAAATTTTAAATTTAATTTTATAATAAATAACGATTGTCGTGTGTAGCGTGCCCTCGCCGCTCGCCCCTCTAGCCAGCTCGGCCGAGTTGCAGCGGCGAGTGCGAGCGCGGCGACTGGTGCTACTGGCGAAGAAACTGGCCGAGTTGCCCGGGGAGCACCTCTCATACACGTGAGTCTGCTTATTGTTATGAAGAATATGATAGTGATTTTAATGTGTTTTTTTTTTCTATAAAATAGACCATTTTAGAGATACCGTTTGAAAAGAAAAAATTCTTAATTTAATGCAACACCTTGTATACATACATTTTAAGCAAATAATTAAATTCATTGATTGATTTAAAATTGTAAATAAATTTTTATTTAATTTTAAAGATACATACAACGATGACGTCATTTCACGTTTAAACAAAGTATTTAGGTTATGTTTATTAGAATAAAAATAAGACAATGACAGATTGTGATGATTTGACTGGCTTGTGCTTGCAGTACTTCCACGCAGAGTATATAATCCTTATGCTGCCAACTTACACAAAAAAGTTGAGAAAGCCTTTGAACTTTTTTTGACGTGACAACGTCTTATAAATTGGTTTGCCGGGTGACACTTCAAGAAACTGCGTTACGCTCCGCTCACGTTATGCGCTCACAATGAGAGCGAGTGAGAGGCACGCGTCCCTTCCACTCGGGCATGGTTAGCCCGCCTAAGAGCGAGAGAGACAGACTCAAAGTCGTTGTCACGTAAAACTTTCGCCCGTATACCGACTTTACAGGCAACCAATTTTTTTTTTTTTTTTTTCATTTTAATTTCAATTGATATTTCTATTATATAATTATATGTATAAATGTGGATTTTTACGTTAAATAAATAAATTTATTATCATTAATATATCGAACAATTTATTTGACCTAGTAGTAAATTTTTAAAAAATGAAGGTCCTTTGGTTTTTTGCAACTATCTCAAAAAATACGTGTTTATTAAAAAATTTAATTACTGCAAACTGTTTAATAAGCCTATTCCTCTAAATGATTTTGGAATTAGACATCTTTGTAGAAAATTGGATTAGCCAATTAGTATGCCTAAGCTGAAGCAAAATAGAAGCATATCATTATTTATGTAAATACTAGCTGTTCCCCGCGGCTCCGCCCCGCGTGGTACTCGGTTATACCGCGCCCAAAAGTAGCCTATGTTTGACCTCAGGTCGTTAACTACATCCCTACCAAATTTCATCACAATCGGTCCAGCAGTTTAGCCGGGAAGAGGTGACAGACAGGACTTTCGCATTTATAATATTAGTATGGAAGTATGGATTGGACATTATAGCATAAACAAAATGAAACAAACTTATTCGCATCAAAACGGTGTACTTTATATAAGGTGAATTTAAATCAACTGCAAATATTTTAAGGGCAGATTCAGACCACTAAACTGAACAACTTTCCCAAATAAACTTATGACGAAATACGAAAAAAATTTTTTGACTTCCCATACAAATTGAGAATCAGCTGATCTAGTTTAGTATGGAGAGTGAAAAATAAAATTTCGTATTTTGATATAAGTTTATTTGAAAAAGTTGTTCAGTATAGTGGTCTGTATCTGCCCTTAAAATATTTGCAGTTGATTTGTGTCCACCTTACATAAAGGCGATTGCACCGAAAATCCATTAAAAAAAACTGTCTCAGTGAAGAGGATGGAGTCCTAACCTTCACGGCAGCGACCGTCGGCGGTGACCAACTGTCCCAGGCTCTGGCCGAGCTGTCTCTAGCAGCGCCCGGGGACGAGCCTGCTGAAGACCTGGAGCGAGACAGCGACGACGAGCCCGCCCCCCCTCCACCTATAGTCATATCTGAGGCGGACTTCAGGGAGAAAGGTGAGATATTTAGAGTAGTATGTGCCTCAGAAGAGAGTAGAACCTTTGATACTAGTGGTCTTTAGCAGCTTCCGGGGACGAGCCTGTCGAAGATCTGGAGGGAGACAGCAACGACAGGGAAACCAGATCAATAGGTTACCAAATTATATGCTATTCAAATTTTAAAATGTTATTTGATTAATGATCTCTTCGTCCAAGCTTAAGCTTGGATTAATCTTAATTAATAATGGTTCTAATTTGGTGGTACTGATAATTGCAATGGAGCGACTACTATCTGACCTCCGTAACAGGAAAAACAGACCAATAGCATAACCATATACCTAATGTTAAGCGTGGCCTAAGGTTTTATGGCCCAAGATTCTGTCTACCCCGTATGGGATAAATATAATACGTATGTACTAGCTGTTCCCCGCGGCTTCGCTCCGCGCAGGACTCGGTTATATCGCGCCCAAAAGTAGCCTATGTTTGACCTCAGGTCGTTAACTACATCCCTACCAAATTTCATCACAATCGGTCTAGCAGTTTAGCCGTGAAGAGGTGACAGACAGACAGACTTTCGCATTTATAATATTAGTATGGAAGTATGGATATAACAGACCAATAAGAACATGGATTTTTTAATACCTGACAAATTCCAACTTCCTTTTTTCTATAGTGCTAGTTTGTACCCTCACCCTGTAATTATTCTGTGTAGTAAATAAGACTTTGAATTGTTTCTTAGGCTTTAATTGCATTTTCAACCACATAATAAACATGTTTTGTCATTATTTCCCAGTTCGCGAGAAACGAGTCGGCATATTGAAGCCCCAAGGGTCTCTGGAACGCGCGAGAGAAGAGAGAGCAATGGCCTCCACACAGGACGAGCAGGTAAACAACTTGACGACTTCCGTGGCGCAATGGTTCCTTCCCAGGTTCGAACCCGGTCAAGTCAAGACGATAAATGCTAAGTCTTCCAATAATTAAATATACTATTAAACGAGCCATATTTGTATATTAATTTATTTTTACTCGCGTTTACAAAAACGGTTTCAACGGTTTCTTTGAAAATTATAAGTTTTTACATAGTCAAAAATGATCTATTGCTATAATAATCTAGCTGGGTTCCATGTCTGGGAAAATTCATTTTAACCATATCTTCACGTAAAGGATTTTCTGCATAAACGAGCGAAGCTCGGTCGCCCAGGTAGTAAATAAATAAATGCCCACAGGATATAGAAGGTAGTGAAGAAGGCGCGAAGAGTGAGGACAAGAAAGAGGCGCGGAAACCCCGCGTCAACATCGCCATGGCGGCCATCATGAGGAAGCAGGAGGAGACTAACAAACAGGTCTATAACTACTACCTTAAGGGGCTATTATAAGCCAACTAGCGCTACCAATCATTTTATTTCTTATACTCTAAAATTGGGTCAAATTAAAAAAAAAATTGTGGAATATGTTGTGGGCTACGTTATTAATAACTCTTTTATAAACAAATTGTTAATTGTTTTATCGGTTTATTCTTCGTTCGTCCTAAAATTTTGTCCCACATTTCAAAAAATGATTCGTTTGTCCCAGTCACTTTTATATTCCCGGTTTGTCCCAGTTCACAAGAAGGTACTTTAAAGGTACAGCTAACAGAGAAGTATTTTGAACGAATAACAAACAAAAACCTGTATTATTTAGAAAGAAAATTACTTATAAAAAACAACGGGTCGAACAAGGAATGCAAAGTGGGACCAACTAGGAATAAAATAATAAAAATTGTACATCGGGACGAAGGAAGCATAATGTTTGGGACTAACTAAGAAATTTATTAGTGGGACAAAACTCAGTGGGACAAACGAAGAATGAATCGTTTTATCACTTACGACGTAGCTGTTGTTCCTGTCAAATCACTACATTTTCACTACATAGTATAAAACAAAGTCGCTTTCTCTGCCCCAAATGCTTTTAATCTTTAAACAATTTGAATTTGAATTTGAACTACGTAACAGATTTTGATGCGGTTTTTTTTTAATTGACAGAGTGATTCAAGAGGAAGGTTTTTAAGCCTATGCGAAGCTGGAGCGGGTCGCTAGTCTATATATATAAAAATGAAACCCGTTTTCCGTTGTCATGACATAGCATGAAAACCGATTTGGCTGTTTTTTTTTTTTTGTAGTTTTCTAATACTCTGTACAAGGTTCTTACGGAAAAAATATTAAGAAAGGCGGTACGAAGTTCGCCGGGTCAGCTAGTATAAAATAAAATAGGTGGCGGCCCAGTATCACACTAGACATGCAGGGATGTCTAGCACTGATTTTCAGCCGCTATCTTTTCACATTCTCTTATTTTTGTTATTTTGTTATTTTACTACATACTTCTTTTATGCATAAACTTAAACACATTCCCATACATTCCCTAAAAGGTAAACATTCTGCCACAGGTGAAATTCGTGACGCCCCCGCCGACCCCAGACTCCACAACCGACGCAGAAACCAAAGACGAAAAACCCAAAGTGATACAACCCAAGCCCATCAAGTCCCTAGCGAACCTACCCGTTGGCAGAAAAACCGGAGGAATCCTATCTCTGAAGGACAAGTCAGCTGGCTACCCTCACTTGGTGAACACAGACCCTGAGCCGAAGAAGGAAAAAGAGGAGAAGGACCAAAAAACCCAGGTCCCAAGTCAGAACTCCCAACAGAATTACCAGCCGAAGCGACAGGAACATGCCCCGGGGAACCAACAGGCCAATTGGACCCCCAACCAGCCTGCCCAGCCGTACGAGCCCAGGATGAACTTCCAGAAGAATTATGGGATTCAGAACGCTGGGATCAGTTACAACCCTAGTTATCAACCCCCAGGTTAATATTTTAATTGCGCTCGTGTAATTTTTGCTGATTTTGTTTGAACTAGCTTTCGCCTGCATGTATTTCCCTCGGGAACAGTGCTTTTTCCCGGGATGAAAGGTACACTGTGTCCTTCTCAATACTCCTAGCTATGTGTATGTGAAATTTTAGAAAGATTGGTTCAGTAGATAGGGCGTGAAGAGGTAACAAACAAACAAATTTACAAACTCACTTTCGCATTTATAATATTAGTTGGAATTGAGAAGTTGGGATATCACACACATATAAACATACTTAAAGCAGACTAGACGTTATCCGAATGCCAATTACGCACACCTTCAAACTAACGCACACATCAAAAACGCTTTAGTGATTGGGCTAATACAAATATTGGATGTGATTGGGTAAGATGTCAAAATGGCACTTGTTATCATGACGCCAAGCTGCATTTAAAAATATTTTGCTTTGTCATCTTATTTGTCTATGTACTTCAGTTTTTTTTACAACGGAACAAAAAGTAATCGTTTTATATGATTTTAGAAAGATAGAAAGTAGATATATTACATTTTTTATTCAGAATCCAAGTAATTATGACAAAGTAGCGACCAGCCCCGGCTTTGCATGGGCATAAAAACCTTTCTCTTGAATCACTCCATCTATTAAAAAAACCGCATTAAAATCCGTTGCGTAGTTTTTAAGATTAAAGCATACAAAGGGACATAGGGAGAGAGAAAGCGACTTTGTTTTATACAATGTAGGTCTGCTTACTTTACGTTTTTGATGTATAATATTTTTTAATCCAGGCATGGGCAACAACATCAGACTGCCAGTGGTCAACCCGAAAGAGATCGACGTCAGAACGGCGGCATTACAAAAGCAAAACTCGCGACCAGAATTATTCCAAGATGGCCACAAATTCGGCAACCACAACTACCAGATATCGGGAGACAAGAAGAACTTCCTAAACGACTTACCACCACGTTTTGCAAACCAATACAAATACTGGCAAAGCGCTCAAGACAATGATAACAAATTTAGAGACGACACATTCAAAAACCAATCTCTTTTTAATAATAACAGTAATCAACCACCAAATTGGGTGAATAATCCTCCACCCGAATACCAGCCAACGTGGTGGAAACCTGAGAATCAATATAATAGTAATTTTTCAACGCCACCCATGAATTTGCAGTCGAATTTCTACTCGCCTCACCTGTCTTCAAATATGCCGAGTTATCAAAATATGCAGTTTAATCAGGGTCAAGGCGTAGGGCAGAAGGATAGTATGATCGGGCAGAATTACATGCAGTCGACGATTGGTAAGGCAATTTTGTTTTATAACTTTTTAGCTGACTTCCAAAGTCTTTCACATTGAGAGTAAAATTTAACTGGCGATGCGGTTCTTGAGTTTTACGCAAGAAGATTATTCTGTAGAAACCACCCTTGAATCAGAGATTTACAAAACCTAAGTGAGATTTAATGGTGAATTAAGGTGATACCTCGGTGAACACTAGCGCCACCGTCATTTAAAAATCATTACTCACTGAAAACACAAGTTATCAAAAATCCCTCTGCTGTAATTATGGTTCTGGATCTGAAGTTAATTTTAATCATATTCAATTATTAAATTATAGTTCCATATAGTTACAAATTGCAAAACTGCTAAAAGTGGTCGTTTTTAACAAAAATGCAATTTGTAACTATAGGAAATAATTATTTAAAATGTTTAAAATTAACTTCAGATCCAGAACCTTAATTACAGCAGAGGGATTTTTGATAACTTGTGTTTTCAGTGAGTAATGATTTTTGAATGACGGTGGCGCTAGTGTTCACCGAGGCATTATTACCTTAACTAGTTACTGATCGGATTTGAAAAAAAATATTTCTGGATATGATATGATAGACTGATTCTTGGAGAAGATGTAGCCTATACACCACGGGCGAGTGAAACCGGGGGGAATAGAGGTTAAGCTAAACTTTACCAATGTTGTTTTAGGTCAACCGCAACTGCAAAGCCTCCAGAACATGGTGACGTCTCCAAACTTCAACTCTTCGCTGAACAGCTTCAGCTCATACCCCACTGTTGGGTATGACTCCTCAATGTACCCTCAGTTCAACAAAATGACCTACCAACCTCTGCCGGTGCCGAAACCTCAGAGCTACCAGGGAAATGAGTTGGATAGTCTGCCGTTTGGGTCCATGGATATGCAGCAGAGGAGTCTGAATTTCAATGAGCCGTTGAATGAACCGATGAAGAATATGGATCAAATTGGGGTGAGTTTTATTTGTCACTAGCCATCCGCCCCAGCTTCGCATGGGCATAAAAACCTTCCTCTTAAATCACTTTATCTATTAAAAAAACCGCATCAAAATTCGTTGCGTAGTTTTAAAGATTTAAGCATACATAGGGACAGAGAAAGCGACTTTGTTTTATACTATGTAGTGATACAAAGATAAATAAATATAAAAAAGAGGCTTATTGAGCCATCGGTGTTTAACAATGACCTCAGAGCTACCAGGGAAAAGAGTTGGATAGTCTGCCGTTTGGGTTCATGGATGTTTCGGATAAAACATTCATCAGACAAATATATATTCACGTTGAATTTACTCGACTCGATAGTCGACAAGTTTCGGTTTTGGTACAACACTAGGTGGTTTGGACGCGCCTGACGCCATGACAGTACGAGTCGGCAGAGGTCTGTTTTATCGCGCGGCCGCGGTTAGATGCATTCTCCTTTTTTTTGTTTATTAATTGTGAAGTCTCTGGATAGACTATTTTAATACGATTTGCGTTCAATCTTCGGGAATAATTGCGCATTGATATCGTGAGTGAGGCCCGGTTGCCTAGTGGATAAAAGTTTAAAGTATATTGACAATTGAACACTCGGTAGTGAAATAACCTGTGTGGAGACCCATCTTATACCCTATATATTATATCGCCGGATCGACACCGAATTAATAGGGGATGTGTAGGAATCTCATGAGAAGGGGCTTAAACGGGTTTAATTAATTCGGATTAATAAGCAAGTCACGCCCAAGCGCGTAAGGTACTTTTCTTTTGTTTATTTTTAGTGTTCAGACTAACTTTTCTATCATACACGCTTCCACTGTCAAATTTAAACATTCTGGTAGCAGAGTTGGCTGAAACATTTGGTAGCAGAGCGTAGTTTCCGTAGTAAAATCTAGGAATCTACTTTTGATAAATAATCTTGCGGGTGAAAGATTAAAAAATTGGCGAAGGTAGGTCGGTGCATCGGAATGCACTAGGGTTGTACCATCATCAAATTCTGATTCTGATTTATCGATACCGGAACGGATCCGGTACGGTCCGATACGGGTTTACCATGATATTTTGTTTCACTTGTTGATAACCGAGTCAAGTAATATTTAATGTTAGTGCATTAATATATTGTTTTGTTTATTTATTTTTTCGGTTTATTTTAAATAATTGTACCGGTTTGTGACTTGCTGGATTCTGTCACTGCCGTTGTTTATTTGTTTTGTTTTTTGTTATTTTGGTTTCCTTATTGTGTTATTTGGGT
Source organism: Apomyelois bistriatella (assembly GCA_947044815.1). Taxonomy (NCBI): domain Eukaryota; kingdom Metazoa; phylum Arthropoda; class Insecta; order Lepidoptera; family Pyralidae; genus Apomyelois; species Apomyelois bistriatella. The sequence continues at coordinate 14,377,502 of OX345691.1, forward strand.
ACTTGACTCACTGCTGGACATAGCGAGATGGCAACAGCGAAACCAACAACCCTCATCTCGTCTGAACTGAGGTGGTTTAGCTCAGTCAGGACGCTGATAGGACGTGGTGACAGGGAGATCGCGCTCAGGCAGCGCGCCAGCGAGGCTCGGGAACGCCTCGCTCGGGCCGAAGGTGCCCTTCACGTGTTGATGGATGCAGATGACCCAGAATCTGGATCTGATGGGGCCAAGAGGAGAGATCAGGCTGTTGCTGACCTTGATCAGATCATGGAGCTCTACAACGAGGTCATCCAGGCTGTCGGGGAACTGGACAGCGGGAGGGCCGAATCAGGAACGTCGGCGTCCCACACGACAGCCGCGGCCCCCACAGGAAAAGGGGTTACAGGCCGCCTCCCCACACTGGACTTGCCGCAATTTAGCGGCAAGGTGGAGGACTGGGTGGCCTTCAAGAATATGTTCACCTCCCTGGTGGGCCAACGGGAGGATCTCACAAAGGTCCAGCGGTTGGCCTATTTGTTGACGGCGGTGCGTGGTGAAGCGAAGGCGCTTATCCAGCACCTCCCCCTTGAAGGTGACCAGTACGATACCGCGATGGAGCTGCTGGAATCGCGGTACCAAAACACGCGTCTACTGGCAGACGCGCATGTCAGGCAGCTACTGACACTGCCCAGGGTGACCAGCCGCTCGCAGCTGAGGTCGCAGATACTCCTTCCGGTGAAGGTCGCGACCAACACGTTGCGGCTGCTCGGCCTCCCAGTGGACCAGTGGTCCTATCTGCTCCTGCACTTGGTGCTGGATAAGATTCCAGCCGAGATGCGGGCCCGGTTCGATCGGGAACAAGTGGCTGGGAGTCGGGACCTCCCCACCTTCAACGATCTCCTCCAGTTCCTGGAGTGGGAGGCCAGGGTCGCCGAGACCTCGGTGGAAACGATCCGGAGGACTGCGCCGGAACGCACTCCGCCCGGCTCGGGAACGGGAAGGCCCCAGCAGCGCAGAGGGCCGACGCAGGCCTATACGGTGACAGCTGGAGCACCAGACACTGGCTGTCTGGGATGTGGGCAGCACCATCGGGAGGTCGACTGCCCACAGTTCATCAAACTGTCCGTAGGACATCGCCGCCGGAGGGCGAGAGAAGGGAGACGCTGCTACGGCTGTCTGGGGGGTCACCAGTACCGGGACTGCCCCAGGGCCACAGCTTGCCCCAGGTGTGGAGGACCACACCATACCCTTCTGTGTAATCGAAGTGACGGCTACCCACCGAGAGTGGAGCGCCCAACGGGCGGGGGCTCCAGAGCATCACCACCTGGAAGTGGTAGGGCGGCGGGATATGCTCCGCCTCAAAGTGCTTATATGTTGCGCACGCCCTACTGGACGGGGCCGCCCTCCCCCGCGGGCCAGTACAACAAGTGACTAGCTTGCCACAGCCACCATAAGGCAACAGAACTCCTTACTAGGGCATGCATTTCGAAATTTCGAAACTTCGTAATTTCGAAATTTCGGGCAATATTTGCATGCCACGTAATTTCGAAATTAGCAGCTTTAGTTTCGAAATTTCGAAATTATTTTTTTACTAGCGACCCGCCCCGGCTTCGCATGGGCATAAAAACCTTCCTCTTGAATCACTCTATCTATTTAAAAAAAACCCCTCCACGCCTCACTATCGTGCAGAAGGAGAGGCCTAATGATGATTTTATAGACCTGTCCCTTAGCCTGACCGGAATTCTGGGATCACAAGTGACACCAGTCACCCCATGTACACTCTCGAAGACAGAGTACATGGTGAGGGACGTGATTTTATGCCACGCCAACTCTTGCACCGACCCTTTCCCTTAAATACTGGAGTAATGGTACTTAACCTCCATTGGTCAGGGATCTTGCCACCGAAGAGAATACGGTTAAAAAGGTCAGTTAGGTCCACACCACGCAGGCCCAACGCTTTCCAGGCCTCTATTGGAACTCCACCGACAGCCTCATGTCACGAAGAGCTAGGCGGACCTCGTCTGATGAGTGGAAGAGTGATGTGTGGCACTAGTCCCTGGTTTGGAGGGAGGTCCGGTGTTTCACCTCGTTGTGTTGCTTATTTAGCAACTCGTGAAAATAAGAGCGCCATCTCTCCTTCACCGCGAGATCTTTGCATAAGAGTTTGTCTTGGGGATCTTTAACACAGCGACATTTGAAAATGATCTTTGTCGCCAACCCCCTTGAGTGAACCAGTTTGTAGACGAGCTTTTGCCTCTCAGACGATTCTAACTTTTCGTATAAAGGTTGCAAGTAGTCTCGCCTAGCTCTGGCAACAGCTAGCGGGCTAGCTTTCCTGCTAGCCCGTTTTGCAACCCTATATGCGTCGCGATATTCAGGAGTTCCGGACGCTTGTGACGCTTTAAACAAGTCTTTCTTTACCCTTAACTCCCTCTGGACTGTGTCATTCCAACAAGTCTTCCTATCACACCTGTGCCCCCCCCCCCCTCTTTTTTGACACACCAAGCAAGGCCTTTCCCGCACCGGTGATGGCGGTTTGAATGACGTCCCATCGATGTTAGATGGAGTCATCCGTATCCGTGTCAACGTATTTATCCGCCACCTACTAATTTGGCGTCGGCCGCGGTTTGCCAGTAGGTTTGACCCAAAAGACCATGACAAGGAGACGGTATTGTGCAGTAAGACTCTCTTCTGAAATAACTTTGCAGTTGGCCACTTTGCCGATACGGCGTCTTCTGGTTAGTATGAAATCGATTTGGGTAGCTCTTGTAGGTAGCTTCTTTTTATAAAGAACGCATTCACGATGGCAAGATCGCCAAGCACACACATATTAAGGATATTTTCGCCTTCCTAGTTGCGCTTGCCGTATCCGTACCCACCATGAATAGGCTCAAACTCTTTGCACCTCTCACCAACATGACCGTTCAGATGGCCACCTAATTCAATCTCAACTATTTCACGCAGCACACCTTCAAGTAGGTTCCAGAATGCCGTCTTATCTGTGTCACTGTGACCAACCTGTGGCGCGTAGGCCGCCCCGGTCACGACAGCCCTTGCCCACTTGTCACAGGAGTCGGGCGAAGCTCCTGCGCGCTGTTTTGCGCCGGCGGCGCCAAATCTGTGACAGTATTCCTTCTGGTTCTTACCGTGTACTGTTCTTAGTGAGGTACCAGGTGTTACTGGACGAACACACTTCGCATTCTCCGCAGATAAGGATACGAGATGGAGAATTTGGGCTTCGGCGACGGTGCTGGATACCGTCGTGGGCCGTCTCCCTTCTACGGAATTGGCCGAGCAGGAGAGAAGCCAGTTTCCACGTGCCGCCGCCGTGCTGTCACGTGACGTGTATGTTGATGACGTGTGCACGGGCGGGGCTACAATCGAGGAGGCGATCCGGCTGCGGGACGAGCTCATCGCCCTCCTCGCCACTGGAGGATACGAGTTGCGGAAGTGGGTGTCGAATGACCCACGTCTGTTGGAAGGGATCCCGGATGATCACCAACAGAATCCGCACCTCTTTGAGGATCAGGAAAACCCTGAAATGGTTGCTGTACTCGGGATTCAGTACAAACCTGTGGCAGACATCTTCACCTTCCGAGTTGGATTGGATCCTCTGAAGGTTTGGACTAAACGGACATGTCTGTCTACTCTGGCTAGGATGTATGACCCCAATGGCTGGATTTGCCCGGTCCTGTTTGCTGTCAAATGCCTGCTACAGAGACTGTGGACATTGGGTGTCTCGTGGGACGAGCCGCTGGATGGCCGCCCGCTTGATGACTGGTTGGGTCTGGTCACAACGATGGGAGAGCTCAATCAGGTGGCCCTGCCGAGGTGCATTTTGCCCCCGGGTAGGTACCGTGCGAGCTTACATGGCTTCTGCGATGCATCAGAGCGCGGGTTTGCAGCAGTCGTGTACTTAAAGACCTCAGACTCGGAGGGCCGAGTACAGGTCAGATTGCTACTGGCTAAAAGCAAGGTGGCTCCCATCAAGGCCAGACTCACAATCCCGAAACTGGAGTTATGCGGGGCTCACTTGTTGGCTCGACTCCTCGGCCACGTGAGCAAAGAACTGGCGGCCACGGTAGACATCAGGGATACCTACGCGTGGTCGGATAGCCAAGTGGCATTGGCATGGATACGGGCGGCGCCACACACTCTGGAGGTGTTTGTGGCAAATCGGGTGGCCTAGATACAGGACCTGGACGTTACTGTAATCTGGAGACATGTGCCCGGTGAGCTCAATCCGGCTGATTGTGCCTCACGCGGCTGCACCGCCCCCGAACTCATACGTCATCATCTCTGGTGGGTACCAGAGTGGTTACTGGAACCAGAGTCGACCTGGCCGAGTACACCTGAGCCAGGCCTGGTTGAGGATTTGCCAGGCGTGTTGGTACACGCAGTGACGGCGCAACCCGCGCTGGATCTTGACTGGCTGCTGCGCCGTTACAGCAGCTTGGACAAGCTGTTGGGTGTCACCAGCTGGATGTTGCGGTTCATCCACAATTGTCGCCATCCCCAGCAGAAGAGGCTCGCGCCGGTAGCGACCGCTGAGGATCGGCGCATTGCTATGCGTCATCTGGTTCGCCTAGTCCAGGAGGACAGGTTCAAGTCTGAGCTTCAAGCCTTGCACTCGGGACGCGCTAAGTTGAAGGGTGCTGTCGCCAGATTGAACCCATTTATTGATCAGGATGGTCTAATCCGCGTGGGGGGCAGACTCCGGAAGTCGGACCTGTCCTACGGGAGACGCCATCCCTTACTACTTCCCAAGGGCGGGGCCCTTGTCGAGCTCATAATAACACACCGTCATGTTAGCAACGCGCACGCTGGACTAGGTGCGATGTTAGCAATTCTACAAAGGGAATTTTGGATCCTGTCCGCGAGGAGAGCAGTCAGGAGCGTTATATTCAAATGTGTAGCATGCTACCGGACAAAGGCATCTACCATGCAGCCGCAGATGGGTGATCTGCCGGCTGATCGGGTACAATACACAAGGCCGTGGGTCGGGGTCGGCACGGATTTTGCGGGACCCTTTCTGATAAAGTCAGCCGCGGTCAAGAACAGGAAATTGACCAAGGCATACTTGTGTGTGTTTGTGTGCCTCGCGACCAAGGCGGTGCACTTGGAGGTGGTGTCGGGATTGACCACCGAGGCCTTCGTCGCGGCCCTGGATAGATTCGTTTCAAGGCGTGGAGTGCCGTCCTTGATTCGGTCGGACAACGGAACGAACTATCGGGGTGCTGCAAACTATCTGCGTGACGTCACTGAGTTCCTGGAACAACACAGTGACCAAATTGGTCAGGGCTGTGCCCAACGGGGCATAGAATGGCGGTTTTCGGTACCAGCCTGTCCGCACTGGGGCGGAATATTTGAGGCCGCGGTCAAATCGGCCAAGACACACTTACGGCGAGTAGTGGGGGAGACCACTCTTACGTTTGAAGAGTTGGCCACCATATTCTGTAAGGTGGAAGCCGCTTTGAACTCCCGTCCACTATGCCCAGTGTCTCAGGACCCAAATGATATTGACGTGTTGACACCGGGCCATTTCATAATCGGGCAGCCGGTAACTGCCCTCCCAGAGTATCCTTGGCGGGATCAAGGTATTTCTCGGCTATCGCGTTGGCAGATGCTGCAACAGATGAGTCAGGATTTCTGGAGGCGCTGGTCTGCCGAATATCTCCACTTGTTGCAGCAGCGAGTCAAATGGACGGATCATACTAACCCTCCGGTAGAGGGCGACATTGTTTTAAAGAAGGAGCCTAATTTGGCCCCCCTGTGCTGGCGGCGAGGCCGCATTTTAAAGTTGATACCAGGCACGGACGGAATCCCTCGAGTTGCCGAGGTTTTGGTAGACGGATCAATTTTGACCCGTGCACTCACTTCATTGGCCCGCCTTCCATCAAACGACTAGTATGGTTTACTAGTGAAATGTCGGGATACATTTCAGGGCGGGGGATGTTTCGGATAAAACATTCATCAGACAAATATATATTCACGTTGAATTTACTCGACTCGATAGTTGACAAGTTTCGGTTTTGGTACAACACTAGGTGGTTTGGACGCGCCTGACGCCATGACAGTACGAGTCGGCAGAGGTCTGTTTTATCGCGCGGCCGCGGTTAGATGCATTCTCCTTTTTTTTGTTTATTTATTGTGAAGTCTCTGGATAGACTATTTTAATACGATTTGCGTTCAATCTTCGGGAATAATTGCGCATTGATATCGTGAGTGAGGCCCGGTTGCCTAGTGGATAAAAGTTTAAAGTATATTGACAATTGAACACTCGGTAGTGAAATAACCTGTGTGGAGACCCATCTTATACCCTATATATTATATCGCCGGATCGACACCGAATTAATAGGGGATGTGTAGGAATCTCATGAGAAGGGGCTTAAACGTGTTTAATTAATTCGGATTAATAAGCAAGTCACGCCCAAGCGCGTAAGGTACTTTTCTTTTGTTTATTTTTAGTGTTCAGACTAACTTTTCTATCATACACGCTTCCACTGTCAAATTTAAACATTCTGGTAGCAGAGTTGGCTGAAACAATGGATATGCAGCAAGCTTGCAGCCTCACATGAAACCACCTCCAAATGGGCATCACCCCTCAGACGTAACAAGTCCACAGCTGGTCACAGATTTCCCCACAGCGTTCCACATCGAGCTATCAAATACGGCCTGAAACCAGTGTTTGACTTATTTGGTAACCAAAAGAGTCAGAAAGAGGGACAACTGTTGTCCTTCTTGACATTCTAAAAGATGGTCGACGTCTTTTTTATATTTCCCTACTAGCTGTTCCCCGCGGCTTCGCCCCGCGTGAGACTCGGTTATATCGCGCCTCAAAGTAGCCTATGTTTGACCTCAGGTTGTTAACAACATCCCTACCAAATTTCATCACAATCAGTCCAGCAGTTTAGCCGTGAAGAGGTGACAGACAGACAGATAGACAGACAGACAGACAGACAGACAGACTTTCGCATTTATAATATTAGTATGGATTAGTATGGATTATACTCTTTGAAAATAATTTGTAAGAAGCGAGTTTGTTTGTTACGCTTTCGCAAACTTTCCACTGAAACAATCTTGTTGTAATTTCGCATACACATAGTAGTTAGTAGTGTTGAGAAGGACATAGGGTACTTTCCATCCCGGGACACTGCTCACGAGGGAAATTCAAGCCGGCGAAACCGCAGGCAAAAGTTAGTAAAAAATATTACTACATGAAAACGTTCTCCCTCTAATGATGCAATTTCGCAAGGGGTTGTAGAAATCATCATCTTAATCATCAGTATGCTTTTCCCAGGCTCGTCGCGAGGCCGTAGTCCCGGCTGGCAGTACGTACTCGCTGTTCAGCGCGGCGCCTGACTCGCTCGCGTGGGGAGGTGCGCACGCGCATCCGCAACAGGTATAAACACTTTTAAAATTTCTCTTTTTAAAATTCTACTATCCTACACAGACGCTCTAAATCCCTCAGTACCCAAGCATCTGGGTGGATCCCACTTTCTATAATGAATTTCCATATATAGAAATACTGGGACAGATTATGCCACCACTTCTTTTAATAATAATTTATAGTATAACTTTATTTCAAGCAATAAGACATATAAATTTTGTTAGTAAACAAGGAAACTTATAATAATCTAGTGTTAGTAAATTTAATTTTAATTCAATTCAATTTAATTTTATTTATTTTAATTTAATTTTACCAGCGACAAAAAGATTATGACTGCGTCGTGCAAATAAAAACGTTACATAATCTTATTTCGTTTCTCTTTAAACAGTACAGATTAGGTGATATAATTACTGTCCTATTTGGTAATAGTAAAAAAAAAATAATGTATATATTTTAGTCTCTCTGGTCTGGCCCGGGTCCATCACCTCTGGAGCGACTCCTGGAACAGCAGAAGCAGATCAAGCAGCCCCCGCCGCCGCAGTGATTGATAACCACTGGCTTCGGGACACATTGACTGCGTAGCCCTGACTGTGATTGTAAAGAAATTGTTTGTAGAATATATTTTGGGGGGAATACTCGCGCTCCAATATTCGAAATTGGAGGGTTTGAAATTGCACATTTCTTAATATGTTGTAGTGTTGCCGATAGTATTTTGAAAAATAAAACAGGTTACTTAGTAAAGCCTTTACAGTTAACAGCAGAGTTCATAGCAGTTTAATTTATAACTTCGTAGAATAGCCTTAAATGTCACTAATGATGTTAATAATATTGCAACACCAAACCATATATCATGTACGCGACGCATATACTTCTCATAAATTAGTATAAGATTTTTCGTAAGTTAGTATAAATTTATTATGTAAAAAACACCGTATTTCGCCGCTGATTGCTAAATCGGTTCGGAAAAACACGTTAGGTGTGTGTTAACACGTCCAGTGTGCTTTCAGCAGTAAGTGTGTTTACCGAAATTATTATCGGTCGTATTGTGGATAATTATTTTATATAATTAATATCAGTCTGATAACCTGCCTTCAAAGTTCAATAAAGCTATTAAACTATCGGCAACACTAAAGCTATGTCACGCTCGTATAATGAGCGCATCAGTTTTGTATGTATGTATAGACAAAAAAAGATTTAGTGAAATTATGTTATATTCTTTGGTGTTTCTCATTTAGCTGTCGAATTTTCACGTCCAAGTCGGCTGGAAATTCGTGAGTTTTAAAAGACATATGTCCTATTGTTGAAGTTGTTATTACATGGGGTTTGTTGTACGTTGTGTGAATGTGAATGAATAATGTTGTGATAATGTATACTTTGTAAATTGTAGTCTTCGTGTATATCCTAAAATATTTTTGTAATTCGTGACATTTTGTACGAATTGTCTGCTTTCCGCTTTGAGAATTGAGATCTTAAAATACAATAGATTGGAGTCTGTAGCAACTTAATTAAAATTTGCCATTTGTGTGGACATAAATTATATTTTTAAATAGTTATATATGAATTTGTGAAATGTCACTTTTATAGTAAAATTAAATGAAATCAAAATAAACTTATTGATTGGTGCAGTTTTTCGTAAACACAGCGCAGATGTTTATTTAAATAAAATAATGTTTGTTTTAAGCTACTTGTTGTGTTTTAAGTGAACTTAAATTGACGCAATTATTGTGAAATAATATTTTGTAATACAGCTCTATTTTTGTTAACAATATTGTTTATTTTTTCGAATCGACATTTATCAATTATATTAGACAATCACCTCTATAATTATTTCATTTACTGAATTAAAAATAAAATCTATACTAATATAAGAAAGCTGTAGAGTTTGTGTTTGAACGCTTATATTATAACTTGAAAACGACTGGTCGGATTTGCAAAATTCTTTTGTATATGAAAGCCTGATTCTTGGGAAAGGTTATAGGCTATATAGTACATACACACTAATGGCGAGTGAAACCGCGGGGAACAGCTAGTTACAAATATGTAGCGCGTTTTGTTGATGGCAAATTATTAGTGGTCTGCGAATTTCTGCCCCGTCTAAGGTTACTTAAGAAATAAATAAGAAAACTACAAAATAATCAGTCAATAATTTATTTATTTAATAATGACTCTAAACAAAAGTTCAGTGAAATACATTCTCTAATACGTAAAAAAGCATTCTAACTTTCTAATTGCATTAATACAATTTATTTACAATAGATATTATTAGATATTTCCAGACAAGGTTTTACATACTTTATACATCTGGGATTAATTTAACAGTTCTCTCTCAACAAGTCTAAAACGTTACTTCGGAAGAGGAATAATACATTAAAATCTCATAGTATTTTAACATAGATTCTTCCGACACACTAAATAACCTACACTGTGAATATTTAATTACACCAGAAACTATAAACAATTGCTGAACCAACTTTTCTAATTAATCTTATCAAAACACATTAATTTAGGTGATATTTAAAATGTCACCCAGTATATAAGCCTAGGAGTGTTATTTATGAAATGTTTGACAGTAAAATCGACGAGGAATGATTATCGTTCGTTTTCGAATGATTTCATGTTACATAACCAGTGACTCGAACGATAATCATTCGACTCACTGGTTTTCGGTGAGCCATACTTCTCAAAATAGCACTCAAGGAGTGCAATTTTTGAAATGTATGATAACAAAATCGGTGAGTCGAATGATTTTCATGCGACATAACCGGCAACTCATAACGATAATCATTCGACTCACAGATTTTGAGTAAGTCATACATCTCAAAAATAGCCCTCCAGGGGATGTTTGTTCAGGAGTCTATAGTTCCTCGAGTAATTAAAAATACACGGTGTATAATATAGCTATACTAAGATGCGGAGGCATAAATAATCTCAGGTCAGGACACTAAGCTAAATAAATTATTTGAACTTAAAACGAAAGTGGCTTCGTCAAAAATTAAAACTAATTTGTATAAAAGCCGCCGCATCTTCCGACAACATACACATACTTAAATTGAATTAGATATGTACAGAAATTGACAAAAGGTTACCACTACGGTAAGTAAAGAGGTCAATAACGCGACCTATGCCCGAATACTCAAACGCTACACAATTTTGGGAGCTGTTCAAGTATCATGCTGTCACTGTCATATCGTTGACGTTCAGCGCAACAGCATGATACTTGAGTAGCGTTTCGAGTATTCGGGCGCTACTGTGGCGATCTCTACTTCGCTGTGAAAAGTTAATTAGTACGCAATTACTTTTAGGCCCTAAGCAGACGACATACTTCCGTGACGTAATTTTAGTTTGAATGTAGAACCTAGGCAATCATATGCAGTAACGCACACGACACGCTAATAATCCGGTTGCATTAAAATGCTGTTTTGGTGCGCCGCAGATTCGATTGGGCAAAAAGTGTGTCGTCTGCGTTGGGCCTTATATAAAGTATGGTATATCGTCTATTGTACACGTGAGCGTATGCTATGGAACCCTGGGTTCTAGAGCAATAAGTTGTGCTTGCGCCTAGGAAAAAACCCTAAGGGAGAGGGGAGATAACTCTTAACATAACGATCCTCCACATCCGTCATAGGATAGTCTTGATGTGAACACTTCCATACAAAAACTACAGCACGTACTGAATGCAGCCATACAATATAACTTGGACAATTTAAACTAAACAGCTTTCGACTGCAACAAGCGAAAATACTAAAAAGTTTCATTACAAACAGTACTACAATTTAGTATAGTCGATTTGAGCTATTATAATCGATGTAGTTGATAAAATAAATCGATTAATTAGTCGTAATTGGATTTATTGACTAGTGGACTTGGCTGGCACACTGCCGGGTAACCACGATGCTATTTCGTACACGTATTGGCACATTTCAGAACACAACGTGAGATTCATTCGTATAAAACATACTGTGTAAACTGTAGAAGGGAACATATTATGCTAATATAAAAACAATCAGTTATATAACATACAAATTAATTTAAAAACGTATATATAACATTGAAATAATTTAAAATATTACAGTGATAAAACGTGCAACCTCTACATTGCACTGGTTTTCAGACTTCCGTTAACATACGTATCTCAATTGCCGATACTTTCTTTAATTGGATGACATTATGTTGGAATAATACAGATAAAATTCTCCATAATTCAATCAATGCCTATTTCACAACACGTATGTGATCCTACGAAGAAATTCTATTCAGTAAAAATATGAAAGACATCCGAGCAACGTTGTTTGCTGAAAAATTTCATATCCAAAGACAGGAAGGTTACTACCGTCTCTTAAAACCATGCAAGTGCCGGTGAGTAAGGGGGATGTCGCCTTACATCATGTATCGCGCTGTCTCGCTTACTTACTGGAACTTGCATGGTTTTAAGAGACGGTAGTAACCCCCCAGGTAGTACTAAGTCTGCTCACCCATTTTGGTAACGTGCTAACTCTGTCTAGACAAGTTAGCAAGAAAGAGACTACGCGAAGTTCAAGCATTTCATTAGATTCGCGATTAATAAATCAAAGCGTTTTATTTTCTGTCATTCTGCTTGATCATTGAGCAACAATTAAGACCTGCGAAAGAGCAAGCGGTCACCGTAGCCTATTTATTCTAAATGTTTTCTAAAATGACACAACAGATGTCAGCACTGAGGCGTTGGGTCTAATTACTGTTGAATGGTTTATGTTCTTAGATCTTCCTCTATGTTGCCGCTTCTCTTCCCGCGCAAGGCGATGCGGCTAGCAACCCATCACTATTGATTTCCTGTTTCAACTTCCATCATGGAGACGTGGTCTTTTTGGCTAGGGTCTGTCTACCCCGTATGGTAAAAAGACGTAAATATATGAATCAATCAATGAATTCAAGAAATTTGTATTTGAATCTGTTCTGGTACTTACTTATATATGAGCTTACATACTGCGTCGACCCCACAAAAGAAAGTGGGTAAAGGAAAAGAAGATAGCTATGCGTGAGCAGACTTAAAACATGGTTTCCACTAACACTAATTCGAACATCAGTCTAGCGCCGAACCGGCGCGAAGGCCTCGTCATCTACTCTCAAAGTGCTGAGTGTTGCCAGGAAAAAAATCTTATTTATTATATTAGATAGAAGTATATATTTTTTAGCTATTTATGTCCCACTGCTGGGCAAAAGCCTACCCACTAACTAAGAAGTGTATTTATGATAAGTATATTTATTTATGTACTAGCTGTCCCGGCGAACTTCGTACCGCCTTTCTTAATATTTTTTTCTGTAAGAACCTTGTACAGAGTATTAGAAAACTACAAAAAAAATCAGCCAAATCTGTCAAGCCGTTTTCATGCTATGTCGTGACAACGGAAAACGAAAAATTTTTATATATATAGAAGATAGATTTATACTGCGCCATCGCGTTTTACTGATAATTTTCCATCCACCCTAAGGTTGATTGGAAAAGATTGCTTTAGCGATAAGTCCGCGTTTGTGCCTCATTGTTTTAAGTGAAGCTGTTTTATGTAGTTTTATTATTTTGTGGTGCAATAAGTAGTATTTGTATTGTAATAGACAACTAGGATATTACACCTACTTCTAAAGTAGTGAGAGCTTATTATCCTCTGTCTCCATGAATGGCGCCGAAAGATGTTAAGACCCGTGCTAGGTGGGGTGACAATAGGCTACTTGACTCATATCAACAAATGTTCATTTCTTACAGTATTTGACTGATTTTTGATTTTGACCAAGAAACCGAAATATATCGATTTCCGCCAAGAAAAATGCATGATGGCATTATAATTTCAATTTCAAACCTAAATTACCTGTGCGATTGTTTTAAATCCACCATGCTACTTTTTACGTAGTTTCTTAACGACCAACAGATGGCACACATGCGCCAATAGATGAGAAATGTTTCAAACTAATTTCATTAATTACCATATACAATAAATAGTTCCCTGACAACACTCGGCATTAACACACCACTAACAAAAGGGATATGTTTATAATTAAATCTATCAATACATTATTCAATTTACAAGTTTAAGAATAATTCATAATATTTCATTTTAGTAGACATATTATACAAAAGATAAAACAAAGACTTAAAAAAAACTACAGACGGATCGCTATCGATATAACAGAGAAGCTCGTTAAAGCCGCCTATGTGTGTGTATCGCGATGATGCGTCAATGGCAATTGGCGCTAGCATCACCCGTTAGTTTATTTGTGTAAGTAAAAGCAGTGTATGACAACCAAAGCGGCCCTATTTTGTGACTTCACTCGTGTTGTATGCGAGATTACGTCTGGAGTTTTTTAAGTCTGTGAGTTGAGAAAAAATACGCACAGTGGACCATATAGAAAAGTGTACCATACTACACTTCACCTTAGAGTATACTTTGCTGTACCACAGTACATTATAAACCTATTTACCAATAAATAAAACGCACAAAATGTCGTCATAAAAACCCGCCCTGCTTTGGCACAACGTCAGGACCAATCGGTGATTTTATTTTAGTCTCAAATATACACAACCAATATAGAATTTAAAGTGTAAAAATATATTATTTAGAGATTATTATATATAATTATTATATATTATTAAAGATTATTTTTGTGTAAACAAGAATTATTCAAAAATAAAATACATTCAACCCAAATACTTCATTATATAATTTATACATTAAATTAAACAATAATTTATAATAATGCAAATATTTCATGCGTAATGTCAAATTAGTTTTTGGCGCCAATTTAATGACATTTCACATTTACAAAAAAAGAATCCAATAATGTATTACAATCTCGGTCCGATGTCATTCTTTGTCATTTCATAAAATAACATAATTAAAAGAAATCACTTTTACATACTTACCGCCGTATTAAGAAACGTTTGATAAGCCAATTTTAACTAAAATATGTTTTGGCTCTTTCTCTCTTACCTGACACTTCACGTGAAAGAACGAGACGAAACACATTTTAACTAAAATAGGCTTAACAAACTTTTCTTAATACGGGGTTTAAAGTTTTGTTTAAAGATCTTGATGCTGAATATGCATTACATCCCGAGTAATATATGTTGCTGACTAAATACGTCATTTTATATTTAAATTAAATTAATCTTGAACTTAAAACTTTGTACCTTTTTGCACTGACAGGCTTCAAAAGGAATATAAAAATATAAGAACCCTCATGTGTATATCTGTTATCATTGGAATAAACTAAATAAAAAATTATTATGTATATTGTAAAAACAGACTTAAAAAAACTACAGACGGATCGTCGTCGAATTAACAGTGAAGCTTTAACAGCCTAAGGCGATTGGCGCACGCGTAATTAATTAGTTGGTATATTAGTGTGAATGAAAGCTGAAATAGAAAATGACATACGAAACATTCATACTGCAGTCTTCATATGTGAAACTACGTCTGAAGTCTTTATAAGTCTGTGTTTGTAAATAAAAAACGGCGTTTTCGAACGCGATCCATGAAACGGATCGCTGAGCCTTCTCAGTAAGGAAATAAGTCATATAATAGCGAATATTTTCCCTATAGTCCACCTACCGTCCCGATTGGTGCCACGCCATTATCGACCTTGTGTCGGCAGCAACAGCGTCGTGTCTCGCGTCTCACGTCTGTCGCTCGACGGCGAAATTGTACGAGTAGTCCCGGTCGAGATCGAAGCGCGACCTTCGCTTGATCACAGGCAGTTGTATCTGCAAGGAAATATTATATTTATTTATAACTGCATTGAGCCAAGAGCTGCAATACGTAAAATTAATGCTATAAGCATTATCCGCCTCCCAACAAACAAAATAGTGCTAACGGCAACCTTTTTTAAGAGCTTTTAGTATTATATATGATATATAAGAAGTCCGAAAGCAACATCTGACTCTAAAGTGGGGTTAGCTATAAATAATTAAACCTCCCAGAGGGATAACAGTAAAAAAAAAAAAGTTTTTTATTGAATAGGTACAACATTTACCTTATTGTAAAGCTTACGGAGTATCGAAACCATTGTATAAATGATTCTTACAGCTTTAAGAGGCATCAACCAATAAAGGCAATTGTAAGGTGTCTATTAACACTTACTAACTGCTGATATTCTATTATTTAGGTAGCAAGATGTCTTGTAACACCTTAAGGCTTACCCTAATAACTTTATGAAGTATTAAACGCTGTAAGTGATAGTCAGGTGTGTACTAAAACTTACTATCTACTAGTATTGTAAAAAAGAGTCAGATAAATACTTTGTACCACCAAACAAGCTTTTTCGATCATTAAGAGTTAGTAAGAAAGCTGGAAGTGACATAAAAGTGTTGGTTATAAGTCCTATAGAGCTAGCTTCAGCAAGAGTTAGATCTCCAAATATGATCAGCTTACAGTTCCACGTACAACTATTATACAAGTTAAATCTATAAACTCTGTTATTTTTCAATTTTATAAACATGTTTTATAACTTCAAGTGCCATGGAAGTGCTTACTTTTAGAATTTTATCACTATGGGAGGACTAAAAGAGTTATCAGGATCCTTAGGTAATAAGAACTAAGACGCCATTTAAGTAAGATAACCTATAAAAAAATTTGAAAGAAAAAGCTTATTGTGATCCTGAAGTCCTCTCTGGGTTGGGTGAGAGAGCGCTTTGAATTTCTCGAAAAAGTGCCTCAAAAGCCAGTCAGTTGACTAATTTCCTGTAGTGACGTAGTTCCTGGAACATAAAATTCAACCGAACGAACGAAACCGTACTTCCGTTTACCGCCATTATGAACCGCGTCACCGATGAACGCCATTTTGTCCTCATTGCGTATTGAATTTTCGTACGATACGGTTGTGCCTCTTAAATTTAGATTACTTCTTTTAGATTCATTACGCGAAAATGTCTAGCCAGTCGTTACATTCAAATTCTCGTTTAAAACGTAAAAAATATTATTTCATCATCTTCGGAAAATTATTCGATTCCGAAAAATCGGGTTCTTCGCAACGTGAGTGGTCACGGCCTTGAGCAGCCACGCGGCGCCGGCAGCCAGCACCGAGACACCGCCGGCAGGGATCAGAGGTTCGAACCACTCTCGCAAAAGGTACAATCCATTTCATTTTTTTTTTATGCCCGATAATGTTATGCCCGGGGAACAGATTCCCTCTGAAGTTTTTCGGAGGTGGAATCCGACGGACTTTCTGTCGAAGATGTCCATGTACTCTTTTTTCCTTTGGTTGTGCAGGTTGACTGAAAAAGATCCCCAATAGGGATAATTCAGCCTTTCGTTATGTTTTTGTATTGTCAATATTCTTTCTGTTCAATAAACTTTTTACATACATGTCACACAAAATATAGCTTACTTTTAAAGATTTTTATATACACTATATACGATATACTTATAAATACTTTAAAAGATAATTATTATTGGGTTACGGAAAGACAGATGAGTCTTAACTCGCGTTAATTAAATCTTAGCCATGACCCATGCATTTCTTTTATATCGATATCATATCATACGCAATTATGTGCAAAATATTTTATGCTGCTTCCTCATTTGGCTATTTGTATTCGAATATTTGCCTATTTGACCATCGGTGGTCGGTATATTTGCCAAAACCGGTTCGTTATTTGCCTATTTTGCCTATTTGTTCGTTGTAGTTCGAATATTTGGGCAAATACGCGAATGGCCAAGTTTGAGAACAGTGTCAAGGTGGCACAAGCGATCCTCGCACTATACTTAATTCAAAAATATATCGCACGCTACCCTCAAAAAAAAAAAAAATATTAACGAACTTTTTTCAATAAAATATTATGTAATGTAATATTTGGGGGGAAAGGAAATAGTAAAGGGGTCAAAAACCCAGTACCTGGGGGAAAATCTTCGTAACATTGTCTCCTGTCTTTCTTATCAGGATCACTTATTTTATTCAGATCGATTGTAAGTTTCTTAAAGGTGGTTTTAATTGTTTTACACAAATTCCAAGAAATAACAATTAACGAAATTTAAAGGTTTTCAACAAATATCGTTCGACCAATCTTTAATTCCAAATACGATTTTAATCCGCCCAGTTCACCAAAATAAGCAATCGCGTCGATCAATGACTGCCGATTGTTAAAGGAAAGTAGGTGCAAACGATGTAACTTTAATGTTGATATTGGGCGTTTGTCTACCTTTCTGTGTGTCTTTCGAGATTCGGTATTGTCCCCAACCTAAGAAATGGTGATGGAACGGTGTCACAAAAGTTGTCGAAATAAATTTAAAAAAAAAGGAGGTAGGGGGCAACCGGTCCGGTATTCAACCTCAAGACTAAACCAAATTTTATTAAAACTAGGGATAACTAAAAGTAATAATAATAATAATTCTTGAAACTGTCTAATTTTTCCATATTGCTTACGCTTGGCCGCAAGCCCGCGTAATCAATCAAAAGCCTCAAAGTCATGACTTAGAGAGAAAAAATATATGAAAACATAAATAATAATAATATTAAAAATACTTAAAAAATTATAATTAAAACCAGGCGTATTTTACCTGAGAATTGTCAAATCTCATCTCCGGTTTCTCACTTGTTTACCAAGGTCATGTGTATCAAACCACTGCCTTGACCTTCGCCTGCGGCGTAGCTTGCGCCCAATTTTATTTGCAACTTTAACCAAGTTCGTAGCAGAACAATGAGGAATCAAAATCGCAATTCTGATTGCAAATCAAAACCCCAATCTTTAAAAACATCAAATAAATGTAGTTGTAGTTTTATTGAACCACGCAGAAAAAAAAAAAAAAAAAAACTAACAGAAATCGATTTTGACTCCCCGACTAGGAATAAGATTTCTAGGCTTATGTTGGACGGTCACAAACGAGAAATTTCTACCACGTGAGAAGATCGTTCTAGTTTTGCAGCAAGTACGAAGATTGCTTCACCAGCGTTCGCTCGGACAAGTGCCTGAAGTCGCTCCTTGGGAGTTTAAACTTTGCGAACTTTGTCGTACCGCTTGGTCGACTTCAATGTCGCAGACTTCAGATCATGAGTCGCGATCCACGATGGGTAGGGCCCAGTGGTCGACTCTCACCACCCCAGATGCCGAGTCGCGATCCACGATGGGTAGGGCCCAGTGGTCGACTCCTGACACCCCTTGTCCAACAGGACATAAAATGGTGGTTGAAGAATGCTGCGAATCGATCAGAAGTGACCAACTCCCTCACAACTGACGCAGTGAACCGGGGGTGGGGTGCCCAGTAAACAACATGATTTTAGCTGGACTTGGGCATTACATCAGAAACCTGGAATGCCAGGGTTTTGATCAAAAAGGAACTTCATGCAATATACATGGATTTTGCTGTTGGCAGACGGCATTCGATTGCTTCTTGTGGTCAACATCGTCCTGGGGTGGTGAACACGGTGACAGACCGTTTGTCTCGGGGGAAACCTCCCGAGTAGCACTTGTCGTTTTGAGCATGTCGAGAGATATTCCAACGATATAAAATACCACAAATCGATTTATTCGCTTCCGATTGAGCACATGTGGTCCCAGAATACGTGAGCTTGGACCTGATGGATGACAGCGCGACGTTTTGCAACGCGTTCAACCAGCCATCACCATCTAGCGTGGGTCTTTCCCTCGCCATCAATGATGCCACGAGTGCTAACACTTCGGAACTTAAGTTTAAGCACGCATATTATTATAGCTCTGCGGTAGGAACATGCGTTCTGGCGGAGCAAGTTGCGCCACGAGCCTGCAACTTTCGATGAAGAAATGAGCTTCATCAGCATCTCGTCGTTACAACGACAGTACCACTTTCGCCGAACCTGGTGGATCTGGAACTCGAAGCATAGCTATTTAGGTGTCTGGAGACCCCCTTTTGATTTGTTTGCGCTCACTCTTTTGAATCAACTTGGCGTGAATCAACATTGTCATTGACATCCTATCGGCCAGCCTGGAATAGGTGGCTCAACTGGTGTTTGGAAAACGGCGTAACATTCATACGCCCAAATCTACTGACCTAGCTAGATTTCTGACTAATCTTAGCACTGAAAATGTAGGACTATTGCCTTACATAAGTCAATAGTGGTAAATTTTTGTCAATCTTACATGATTAAAAAAAAAAAAAAATGTATATAAACATGTCTTGAAAGCAGTTTTACCTTTGAAACCGTGTGGTCCTAAAGCTCCTATTTGGAATCCGCTTAAAGTATTTAAATGTTTGAAGAATATTTTTTCTTATGTTATTAATAGTTTGTACGAAGTTTCCCGTCGCTGTGACACTCTTAGATTGCCACTCGTAGGGTTCACGACCTTGCCTTACTCGATGTGGCAACAAATAATATGGTCGATGGAGGTGATAGTATTATTTTATCCTTTATTTGGTTCAAAGACAAATACGGCATCATATCGCGAATCTGGCTGGAAACATATCAGTTATCTTAACGATAGAATAAACCCAGTGTATTGGATTCGCAAATTATAGAAGATACTTAGCACTGTTTATTCGTTATTTATTACATGTCGTGGTGAAAACTAAACCAGTACCACGAGCCATTATTAGTAATTGAATTAAATCAGTTTCAAAAGACGCAGGCATCAATAGTTCAGCTGGTAATACACGTGTCAGCTGTCTCTTCTTTAAATAGAACGCAAAATTTACCTACTTAAAGATAGAATTTAAAGTAAATTAAATAAATAAAATATATATATTTATTTATATATAAACTATAACAGTAAACAAATATATGATTCTGATGTAATAAATAATCAATCTTATAAACTTATTTGAACCGATTTAACGTTTATACAATTTGTGTTTAATAACTCTTTTATAACGAATTGTTTAATTAATGGTGAATGAAAGCTTTTATTTATATTTAATATTTGATCAAACTAAATTTAATTACTTTTTATTTATTTTGCGTTCACTTATTAGTTTCAGCCAACAGGTGATAACAAACACGTCTCACCCAACCCAGAGAGGACGAAAGAGATCACAATAAGAAAATTTTACCTTCCAATAAAATTATTATTGTGATTCTGAAGTCCTCTCTGGGTCTATGTAATTCCTACCTGGTGAGACGCTAATGAGGACAAAATGGCGTTCATCGGTGACGCGGTTCATAATGGCGGTAAACGGAAGTACGGTTTCGTTCGTTCGGTTGAATTTTATGTTCCAGGAACTACGTCACTACAGGAAATTAGTCAACTGACTGGCTTTTGAGGCACTTTTTCGAGAAATTCAAAGCGCTCTCTCACCCAACCCAGAGAGGACTTCAGGATCACAATAATAATTTTATTGGAAGGTAAAATTTTCTTATTAAATGTTACTGGTCCACTTATTTACTCACGTTGTTCATATTTTTCAATTAAAATGTTTAAAAGTGTACCACCAGAATATGATAATTATACGATAAATAAAGAAAAAAATATTTTTATTTTATTTTTTGATAACTCAGGTTCCATATTAGTTAGTATCGTTGTGCTTATCCTATATTAGTAAAATTTATAGACTTAAAAAACTAAATGTAAGTAACAATATAACTTAAAATCACAATATTTATCAGTCACTGTCGCAAATTGTCTACCAATAATACAAAAGGCCACGAGAAACGAAGAGAAACATCAGAAAATCCTACCCTGAGAACGTGGGCACAGAACCAGTTGCAAACGCAAATGGAAAAACGCTAAAATGACAGAGAGCACTCACCAACTTATCATCCGGCAGCCCCCTCAGCTTAGGATTGAGCACGAACGGCACCCCCTCCATGCCGTTCATCATTCCCAATGTCTTATAATTATTCCCCGGCTGCGGCGCGGGCCGCTTCCGTTTGGGCGGCGACCGGACCGGATCGGCGCCGGACCGGACCGGATCGGCGCCGGACCGGGCCGGCGGGCCGGGCGCCGGACGCGCCGGCTTCACGTTGTACGACGGACTTAGGGCTTCGTAGTCGTGGTCCGTGGTGAACTCGTCCACGGTCGGGTAGACGGTAGACGATCTCAGGTTGAGATTGTTCAGTTCGGCGACTATTGGCGACAGTTTCGGTGGCCGCTCTGGTACTGGCCGTAGTCTGGAAGAAATTTTAACAATCATTGATAAAAAATAAAATTTGACTATTGTAGAATCGAAACAAGAGAACTTATATTTAGAAAAAACAATTATTACTTTCAGCAAACCTCATTTTGTTTAAAAGCTCATGCCATCTTTGAGCAGACAGACATAAAAATTAGCTTGCACTAGCACACACAGATTATGACCCTATTGGTTAAACTTCTGTAAAAAATTTACAGCATTCGCTCCATTGTACTTACTACCCAGTGTGGCCATATATCGAATTATGCTTAAAGTATCCAAGGCTTATTATTTCTTTATTGCTTTAAAATACACAGTAAATACAATATTAATAATAAATAATAATTAAGCTAATTAATTAAAAGCCTTTATGACAGTACAAATGGGAAACACATGCCCGGATGAAGAAACTGATGATTAAATTCATTCATCACCCCCTCCCCATTTTTGACTGTCGACGTCAGTACTGCCACCCCTCACTTTATCATCATTTCGTGTAGGTGTCACGATCATCGACCATGCACACCCTAGTGTTAGAGTTCTTCGAAACCGGCCTCTGACGTGGTGTAACTTTCTCTCTCTAATATCTTCCTGCACCAAGTACACTCACCTCCGATTGGCCTCCGGGGTGATATTGGTCACGATGTTCTCGTACTCGTTCTGCTTGTGCGTGGGCGACACGTCCGTGCTGCCGCCGCTCACTTTGTAACACACCACCTTGCCGTTTATCTCACTGTAAAAAGAAAAAAAAATGTAAATTATTTTTATTAATTGAAAAACCCGCCGAGCCCTTGCGGTGACGTCATCAACAGTTGGTCCCGGCTACGATTCATCAACAGTTGTTCATTCATTGGCAGTGATGTCCCTGGTGTAAGGTTATCTTGTAGAGATATCGTATCAAGAAATAAAAGAACTCGCTAATAACGGACAAGACTGCAAGAAACTACCGATAAGAGACTAGCTCTTTAGTTTATGATTATTATGAGTAATGTCTGGTGGCAGTTGTCAATTACTCACCCCGCCAGTATGAACCCTTGCGGCGCGGCTCTCATCTTGGAGCACACGATAACATCAGTGATAGGTGCAAACCGCCGCTTGTATTATCTTGTAGAGATGCCTTATCAAAAAATAATTCTCTAATGATGAACCACATTGACAAGTAATGTCTGGTTACAGTTGTCAGTTACTCACCCCGCCAGTATGAACCCTTGCGGCGCGGCTCTCATCTTGGAGCACACGATAACATCAGTGACAGGCGGACAAGCAGGCGCGGCCACGTGGGAAGACACCCGCAGGTGAAGCCGCCTATTCTATTACCTTGTAGAGATGTCGTATCAAGAAATTAAGATGTTTGGTGGCATTCGTCAGTTACTCACCCCGCCAGTATGAACCCTTGCGGCGCAGCTCTCATCTTGGAGCACATGATAACATCACTGACAGGCGGCCAAGCAGGCGCGGCCACGTGGCAAGACACCCGCGTGTGAAGCCGCCTATTCTATTACCTTGTAGAGATGTCGTATCAAGAAATAAAAGAACTCCCTAGTGATAGATGTCTGGTGGCAGTCGTCAGTTACTCACCCCGCCAGTATGAACCCTTGCGGCGCAGCTCTCATCTTGGAGCACACGATAACATCACTGACAGGCGGCCAAGCAGGCGCGGCCACGTGGCAAGACACCCGCGTGTGAAGCCGCCTATTCTATTACCTTGTAGAGATGTCGTATCAAGAAATAAAAGAACTCCCTAGTGATAGATGTCTGGTGGCAGTCGTCAGTTACTCACCCCGCCAGTATGAACCCTTGCGGCGCAGCTCTCATCTTGGAGCACACGATAACATCACTGACAGGCGGCCAAGCAGGCGCGGCCACGTGGCAAGACACCCGCGTGTGAAGCCGCCTATATTATTACCTTGTAGAGATGTCGTATCAAGAAATAAAAGAACTCCCTAGTGATAGATGTCTGGTGGCAGTCGTCAGTTACTCACCCCGCCAGTATGAACCCTTGCGGCGCGGCTCTCATCTTGGAGCACACGATAACATCAGTGACAGGCGGACAAGCGGGCGCAGCCACGTGTCGAGACACCCGCGTGCAGAGCCTCCGCTTGCCCGCGCGCCCCGCCACGCTGTACCCCGCGGGCGCAGCCTCGCGCTCGCCCACGATCAATACGCCGTCCATTACGTAGCCCGGCACGCCTGGATTCAAATTTATTGTGCTTACTTTGGTATTTTAATTGTGTATATTATATAAGAGAGAGACATTAGGAGTACCCGAAATCAGCGAGGAAGCGAGGGCGGTATGTAAGGATCGTAGCCAATGGAAATCTCTAATCTCTGCCTACCCCTACGGGAGACAGGCGTGATTAATCTTATAAAAGAAATTCGTGTTAGTTAAACAATTTATAACACAAGAACGGCTGAACTGATATGGCTGAAAATTGGTGGAAAGTTAATCCCGGGAAAAGCACTGTTCTCTAGGGAAGTTCACAGGGGCGAAAACGCGGGCAAAAGCTAGTATACTACTAAAATAAAGCTCAAAAGCTCATTAGCCTAGCGCGGTATGCGTGTTCGTCACAATAACACGCGTCAAGCGACGGAGAGCGTCCTTGTTTGGATTGGTCGCATTAGTGGCATTTCTTTCTTGAGCTCCCCCGTGCTTCGGAAAGCATTGGTCCCGGCTGTTATCCCTAGATGGCTGGATATGCCTTTTAGCAGCCTGAAAAATCTAAAATTTTTTAAGAAAATATCTATAGTTTTCTCGTCTCTTCCCAAACCTTAAACTATAACTTGTTTTATACTTGTTTGATACTTGATTATCCTAGTTAGATAGCGATAGTAGGTGTTCTATCCTAGTAGGATAGAAGTGCCAGCGCAATAGATAGATAGATATACTCTTTATCGTACCATTATTATTTGACGTCTTATTACGTTACTACTATTATCTATTCTGTGGTAATACTAATAACGGCAAAATTAAGGTCAAACGTTCATAAATACAGGTTCAAATTAGCAAAAAAGAACCGTGCCTTCACTCTCGGCCGACTGTGTAGGTCAAATCCGTTGCGGCGTCTGATTTGACCCACTCGCACAGTTAATAATAATTTATTGAGTAGGCATGATTGCTGAATGCAGGTCGCTTTGAATCATCATCATGATAGCCCTATTTTTGCTACTAAACTGCCTCCGTGGTCAAGTAGTTAAGGCGTTTGCCTATAGACCCGGGCGTCACGTGTTCGATTCCCACGGGAAGCGTACTTTGTTTAGTTGTTTCCAGTTTGGTTAGGACATTGCAGGCTTGAATCACATGATTGTCTGATAATAGATGATTCCGTGTTTCGGAAGGCCATTGGTCCCGGCTGCCATCTGGTGGTTTTTAAAGGAAACCACGTCAGAGGCAGAGGCGGTTCCAAAGCACTCTGACACCAGGGTGTGCATGGTCGATTGATCGTGTCACCTACGCGAAATAATGATACCACATATTTGAAGAGGAAGCCTTTAAACGCCTCGCTGTTCAATGCGTGATGAAATGTTCTGCTTGCTACGTTTGTTTGAGCTAAACAAATTATTAGTGTAGAGACTATCATATCCTGTGGTTTATTGGGTCAATCGACCACGCACACCCTGGTAGAGTTTCTCGAAGTCGTCCTTTGGCCGCTGCCGAGATTCTTTAAAAGTACTAGATGGCAGCCGTGAATAAATAATGAGTTGACCCTTCCAAAGCACGGAATTATCTTTCTTATAATAATCAGTCCTCACCCAACTAGAAAAACTTAACAAAATATGCTTTCAGTGGTAATCAAACTCAAGACCTTAGGTTCTTCAGGCACCGCCATTGGCCCTCAGACCCCACAGCGGCAGTCGAGACATCGCTTTTTACGACCCAAGATACAAAGCCTTAATGCAAAAGCTAGGGATGCTACTGGAATTACTTTGGATGCGTCATGCATGACAAGACAAAAACTCTTTACTGAACCGGTAAAAATATACAATGAGGAAATTACAAACAGATAACTAGCTTTTGCCCGCGGCTTCGCTCGCATGAATTTCCGTCGAGAACAGTGCTATTTCCCGGGATGAAAGGCACCATATGTCCTTTTCAATACTCCTAGCTATGTGTATGCGAAATTTCAGGAAGATTGGTTCAGTAGATGGGGCGAGAAACAAACAAATATACAAACTCACTTTCGCATTTATAATGTTAATTGGGATTGGGATACAATAGGTGGCCTTATCGCTAATGCAATCTCTTTAGACAACCTAAATATAAAGTGAATATTGTCAAATAATAGGACGTCATGACAGATCAAACGAGAGTTTTAGTCAGTTATACCATTAGCATTTTACAAGTGTGATAAGGAATACGACATGACATTACTTTTATAGATCCACAACATGACTATCATTGAGTAAACAAAGAATTTCCTATCTCTGTACATAGGGCTCAGGATAGCCTCTAATCATGGTCTAGGTATGACGGCCCTAGTTATTATTACAATGAAGACTGCAGTCTAACTTCCGTAACCCTAGCAAAATTAACATACAGCTATATGCGTTCGTTTATGAATCATATTCAGATTTATCAATCGATCCGGTGTTTCTCAGAAGTTGGCATAATAACACCGAAATGAGATCTATACCTAAATACATTTCTCATATGTCACTAATCTCATAAGCAAAGTTCATAGATTAATTACTGTAAAGTGAAATAGTTTAGTGTGAGGTAATGTTTTAGTATTGTAGTTCAAAGCTTCCCCATTTCCCAGCCAGGGATTACGATTCCCTATGTGGTGATGGGGTTATATAAATTAAAAAAAAATGAGTGCATTTTGGTTTCGTCGACTGTTACACAGTCTGGCGATATTCTTCATTTGTCACAAACTGTGTAATTATTTTCCACAAGAAAAAAAAAGTTGCAATAGGTATGAATGATTACCCTGCCGTTAACCTAGAGTTTACGACACTTTCTTATAACATCCTCATCGTCAGGAGGTTCATCTTCATTTGTTGGGTTAGAAAGGGTCGCGTAAGCGTACAGTGCGTTTTTATAGGCTCCCACGTACGCTGAAAATGTGGAATGAGCACTTTGACATGGTTTTTCCTAGCGACTACAACATGGGATCTTCCCAAAAAGAGCGTGAATATTATATTATCATTTATTTCGGTACTTATAACCATATAATTTGTTAATAAAAAATTTCTCAAGATTGGTAATCCGCGAGTTGAGTCAATGACCACTTTTGGCCGTTTGCCTACTAAAT
Organism: Apomyelois bistriatella; assembly: GCA_947044815.1. NCBI lineage: Eukaryota > Metazoa > Arthropoda > Insecta > Lepidoptera > Pyralidae > Apomyelois > Apomyelois bistriatella. The sequence continues at coordinate 14,404,168 of OX345691.1, forward strand.
TATATAAATTTTAGTTTCTTACCTTCAGTCTTTGACAAGCAGATGTAATGACTAGGTTTCTTCGTGAAGAGGCCGTTCTGCCGCATGAGGCCCGCGTCTGCGTCCTCATCGTATGTGCGGCTCACTGGCCAGTACCCTGAAACAGATTTTGCAATCATCATCATTCACCATCATTTCAGCCGCGGGACATAGGCCTCCCCCAAGGATTTCCAAAATGACCGGTTGGAAGCGGTCTGCATCCAGCGCCTGCCTGCGATCTTCTTCAGGTCATTTGACCATCTGGTCGGTGGGTGTCCGATGCTGCGCTTACCGGTGCGTGGTTGCCATCCGAGAACCTTTCTGCCCTATCAGGGATCAGTTCGTTGCGCTATGTGCCCCACCCACTGCCACTTCAAAGAGATAATCCGCTGGGCTATGTCAGAAACCTTTGTTCTCCTATATTGCTGTTGCAATGAGCATTCAGACTTTACCCACATAGCTTTTATCATACTCCTAGAGGCTGTACTGTCGGATGTAATTGTTGCCCGATATGCGCGGAAAAGACCTCAAAACACGCGGATAAAACAAATAATGTTCAAGGAAAATCAGACAAAAAACCTACCTTACAAAGAGGGAAAATTAACAAGTTATTTTTATACTTAGGAATTATTAGTAATATCCTACATATTTATTACTAGCTGTTTCCCGCGGCTTCGCCCCGCGTGGGACTCGGTTATATCGCGCCCAAAAGTAGCCTATGTTTGACCTCAGGTCTTTAACTACATCCCTACCAAATTTCATTACAATCGGTCCAGCAGTTTAGCCGTGAAGAGGTGACAGACAGACAGACAGACAGACAGACAGACAGACAGACTTTCGCATTTATAATATTAGTATGGATATAAAACCCCTTGGATTGATTGGATGTTAATAACACCAGAAGTTTTAATTGCAGCGGGCAGAGTGTCGCGCAACATCGTGACGACCTCCGTGGCGTAATGGTTAACATGCCTGCCTGCTAATCTGAAGGGCCCGGGTTCGACCCCAGGGTCAGGTAAAGAGGAAAAATGTTTTTTTCTGATTGGCCTGGGTCTTGGATATTTATCTATATATGTATTTATTGTAAAATATTGTATCGTTGAGTTAGTATCCCATAACACAAGTCTCGAACTTACGTTGGGGCTAACGCAATATGTGTTATTTTTCCTTATATTTATTTATCTATCTTCGACCATTTATCGCTACCATCATTTAAAAATCATTATTCACCGAAAACACAAGTTATCAAAAATCCGTGTTATGTAATTAAAGTTCTGTATCTGAAGTTAATTTTAAACATATTAAATTATCGATCCCTATGGTTACAAATTGCAATATTGCTTAAAACGGCCACTTTTAGCAGTTTTGCAATTTCTAACTATACGGAAGTATAATTTAATATGATTAAAATTAAGAACCTTAATCACATAACAAGGATTTTTGATAACTTGTATTTTCAGTGAATAAAGGTTTTTTAGTTGATGGAGGCGCTAGTGTTCACCGAGGTCTCGTCTTAATATTGTGGACACATTACACATTAGTCCATAGACAGATGCCTACCTGTGGGACACTTGGTGACGCTCTCAACGATCTGCAGCGAGAGGAGCGGCCGCTCGTCGGGCAGCGCGCCGTCGAGCGCGCTCAGCATCTTTGACATTGTGCTATGTCATACTGCTTGGAGCACGACTGCTAATGCAGACGGGGGATCTGAAACAAAAGAGTAATGCCACTAATCACTACTCACTACATTGTATAAAACAAAGTCGCTTTCTCTGTCCCTATGTCCCTTTGTATGCTTAAATCGTTAAAACTACGCAACGGATTTTGATGCGGTAAAGTAATTTAAGAGGAAGGTTTATAAGCCCATGCAAAACCGGGGCGGGTCGCTAGTCTATATATATAAAAGAAAGTCGTGTTAGTTACACTATTTACAACTCAAGAACGGCTGAACTGATTTGATTGAAAATTGGTGGGGAGGTAGTTTAGAACCAGGAGTAGGACATAGGGTACCTTTCATCCCGGAAACAAGCGCCCGAGGGAAGTGCACGCGGGCGAAGCCGCAAGCAAAAGCTAGTAATATCTATAGGCAAAAGTTTGTATTTTTGTTACTTCTTCACGCTCAAACGGCTGGGCAAATTTTAATGAAATTTGGTATGGAGGTAACTAATAAGTATTATGGCATTGCAATTAGGCGGACCCTAGGATCCATGGAAATATCATGCAAGCGTATCTTCACGACGAAAACACACAGATTAGCCAAATGTCCTTCTTAAATGTCAATCAGCAATCACTTCACTTTCATACATATAAGCTAATCGTTTTCTGAGAACAATTTTTCCTTTTCGAAAGATCGATAGTTCTGCGTAACAGGGTGTCGATTCTGCTAACGTTAAATCACAATCATGTCAAAATAGTGTTTCAATTGTAGTGCTTTTTTACACACTAGTTACAAGAAATGTTTTTTTTTTTTTGTATCACTGCTGATGATCACACCACACACTACATTCACATCACAGCATACTGTCATAACTCTTGTAAATAATGTGTAAAAAGCACTACTATTGAAACACTATTTTGATACGATTTTGACTTAACGTTAGCAGAATCGACGCCCAGTAATGATGACGTTTATTTTGCCGGCTCATGTATTCAATGTATCACTGTTTCTCATTCCATTATTACCAAATGGCCATTGAACACCAATTACAGCAGTTCCTGGAGCAGGTTCCATTCAGCAATTAGCCATGACACCGGAAAACCGTTCACGCACCATCGCGTTTACAAATCCAGTGTTCGGATGAATGAAAGACAACGCGCCAAGAACAAGACGTGCTCGTTATACCTACTAATTGTTGCAAGTTTTTCCCCTGTGTCAACAAGTACGGGCCAAGTTTCCATATTATGTACTTGTGCGCTCACTACATAGTATAAAACAAAGTCGTTTTCTCTGTCCCTATTCAATTCAATTCAATTTATTCATTAAAACAATATACATTGCATCCGAACATTTCTTAACACTACTTAAAATTAGAATATCATTGTTATTATTAATTAAATTCATTTTCCAAAAATATTATAAGTCAGTAACATTATATAAGCACTTTTCCAGCAGCCATGTCCTCAGGAGTCTTTTGAAAGTAGATATTTTTCTTACAGTTTTAAGTTCAATCGGTAATTTATTGAACAAACCTACGGTCTGATGACGCGCACAATGTCTCACAATTTGCAAAGTAGGTATTATCTTGTGCTTTAAATCTTTTCGCCTAGTATCTTCGCGTATTAACATCTCTTCTTCTGTCTCATAACTAGCTCTGTTTTTAACAAAATCTGTTAATAGCTCAAAAATATATAAAGAGGGAACAGTCAAAATTTGAAGCCTTTTAAAATGTTCCACGCATGACTGCCATGGTGGTATGCTAACCATAGTGCGTATGGCTCTTTTTTGCGCTACAAAGGCTTTATTTATATTGTAATCATAGCTGTTACCCCAATACCTAATACTATATCGCAATCTGGATTCGACTAAGGCATAGTATACGGATTTCAGTTGGTCTACTGTTAGTTCGTCTCGTAGAGTTCTTAGAGCGCAACAAGCACTACTAATACTGTTTTCCACGGCAAGTAACTCAGGTTTCCAGTTATATCCCTTTGTATGCTTAAATCTTTAAAACTACGCAAAGGATTTTGATGCGGTTTTTATAATAGATAAAGTGATTCAAGAGGAACGCGATTCAAGAGGATTCATGCGAAGCCGGGGCGGATCGCTAGTATGTATAATACGAGAAAACTTGAATCCCAAATAAAGAGACGAAACATGAAAGAAAGATGTCTTATCAATGTAAATATCCGACGACCTCCGTGGCGTAATGGTTAAAATGCCTGACCGCTACTCGAGAGGTCCCGGGTTCGATCCCCGGTCAGGTCGAGATGAAAAATGATCTTTTTCTAATTGACCTGGGTCTTGGATGTTTGTCTATATATGTATTTGTTATACAATATATTATCGTTGAGTTAGTATCCCATACCATAACACAAGTCTCGAACTTACTTTGGGTACGTAGTACTATTACTAATTCTGTGCTTTGGGGCTAACTCAATCTGTGTGATTTGTCCCTATATATTTAACTAGCTGTTCCCCGCGGCTTCGCCCCGCGGGTGCTCGGTTATATCGCGCCCAAAAGTAGCCTATGTTTGACCTCAGGTCGTTAACTACATCCCTACCAAATTTCATCACAATCGGTCCAGCAGTTTAGCCGTGAAGAGTGACAGACAGACAGACAGACTTTCGCATTTATAATATTAGTATGGAAGTATGGATATGGATTATATAACAAAACACCATTTCTATGCAGTAAACTGCATTCGTAAATGGGTCACCGAGTGGTCCCTGGTCAGACAGAAGTGCAGCAAGGGTCAACGCCCTCCCTGTTTTAATTTAAAACAATGTCCTATTGACGGCGCGGCGTACATCAACTTAATTAATGTTAACTTATTTCTTTGAAGAAAGCTCAGCTCTGCTTAATGTTCTTGACCATTTAAAAATTTTAAATAAAAAAAATGGACTTTTGTTAAAAAGGAAGCATTTAGAAAAAGGAGATTCTCCTAATATTCTACTACGGACTAAGTTTTGACCGCGGCTCCGGCCTAATTGAGCAATAAAATAAAGCTTGTTACCTTTCTGCCTTGTCCTAATTTGCTTTGTATCTGCTCAGTTATTTATTGAGATATTTAAGTATGCTCTTATTTATATGTATTATATATATATTTTTTATGTATGTATTTATGTTTGTTTTATTTGTTTTTATTTATTTTTATTTAGTATGTGTAGGTTATATTATATTATTTTATATTTACATCTTTATTTTATTTATATCTTTGTGTGTATATTTATTTACGTATATATACTGCGCCTTCGCCTTTTGATTTGTCTTGGTTTTGTTTTCCATCCACCGTCGGTTGACTGGAAGAGATTGCATTAGCGATAAGTCCGCCTTTGTACCTTACCTAGTTTTTAACAAAATTATGTATACATTTGTTTGGTGCAATAAAGAGTTTTTCTATTCTATTCTATTCTTGTGCTCCCACGGGACTCAAAGAATATATTAACATAGTAAGGAAGAATGTCTATAAATAGAGAAGGAGCTAATTTGAACAAAAGACATTGTGCGACAAATTATCTACAATAATATTATAAAGAGGAAAGATTTTATTGTTTGCTTGTTTGTATCGAAACTACTGAACCAATTTGAAAAATTCTTTCACTGCTGGAAAGCCACACTATACCCGAGGGACAGGCTATGTATGTATCACGGACAAAGCCAAGGTGGACTGCTAGTTCTAAATAATTTTGGACTTTTTCTAAAACACAAAATAGAGAAAAATATACAATCAATATTTTAGTATTAAAACTAAACTGGAATACGACATCTGTACAAGATTAAATTCGACATTTTAAAGTTCATTGCTCAGTCTAGACGAGATGCTAGGGGAGACTTCTAGGCCTCCCAGACGGAGTCACAGAGGTCAAAGTCTAGACTAAAACGATGCAAGTTAGACATTTAATTATATATACTGAATATCGTGTATATCAACCAGAGTCTGGCGGCCGGGCTCGTCTCGTCTGAGTATCTTTTATGCACATTTATATAACGTGTCTACTTCTTTGTATTTCAAAGTAAATTTTATATCAAAACCAAAACAAGTAAAATATTCATCATCATCATTTCGTGTAGGTGATACGGTCAATCGACCATTCACAACCTAGTGTTAAAGTTCTTCGGAACCGCCTCTCGGGCTCTGACATAGTTTCTTTAACGAGTACCATATGGCAGCCGGGACCAACAGCATCTGTCTATACATATAATAAAACAGTAAAAATATTTTGTCTCTACATTTAGTAATTTTGATTGAAATGGATAGAGGGACATTTAAAATGAATAATAGAAACTAACATTTTTTTTTTTTGTCTGTCTGTATGTATGATCACGCTTATATCCGAAAGTACTGAACCGATTTGCTTAAAACTTTAACGAAATACCTATTTTGTTTTAACTTGGAAAAACATCTTAAATTTGATTCATTAAAATCAGTTTATTAAAAAAAAAGTTATAGTCATTTGAATGAACTCAAGGCATGTTTACCTGCAAATATAAAGCAATTTCGAACGAATGCACCAAATTGGATATTTTTATTTTGTGTTGTTTATTGTCATGACAAACTTCGTATAAAAGGAAATGTTTTCGTTTATACAAAGTTTGTCGTATAGTTGCGAATTTCGGAAAAAATTCCCGATATTCCCACGAGAACGGGGGCGAACGCGCGCACGAAGTCGCGGGCTACAGCTAGTTTCTAATAAAAGTGAATGTGGGTGTCAATACAACTAGTACAATGGACAAATAAAAAACAACATAAGGATGCCTGTTATAAAATGATTCATAGTACTTATTGTGAATGTGTGTGCTAATTGCAAAGTGAAAAGTTGAAAACTAACCCACTTTGTGTATACAACCTACTTTTTTTAAACTACGTTAAGTGGACAATGCCTAATTTGTGTGTATTGGAACAGGATTGAATTTTGAACCTAACTACCTTGTCATGCATTAGTAAATATTTTTATTAGTAATTAACAGCTATCTATACATATAATAAGACACTAAAATGCGAGTGTCTGTTATAACGTAGGTAGAATTTACTAATTACTTAAGGTATGTGTGAGGAGAGTAGATAAATCCAGGTTTCAGCGAATCGCACAATATTTATTATTTGTACTTTACAACAGGTTAGACTCTTAAGGATAACCGTTAATGAGAGATTATAGGGGTCGTGAGATCAAAGTAGGCACGAGATCCAGTCAGGCAGCCGCTATGAAATAGCCAGCCACTTAACTTGAGATGGTGAGATCAGCCGAAAGAGGTCTTCCAGTGGACGCGCGCAGCCTTATATATGGCCCTCGGGGTAATGCGGTGCGGGGCAGCGAGGAAGGACCGCCGTAGGAGAATGCGCGACGTCACACTGTACATTTAATATTTTTCAAAAAAACCGATTGAGTGCGATTAAAAAAGAGTAACAGAAACCAAAAAGACAGTTTTTAGAATTTTTGTCTGTCTGTCTGTATGTATGTATGTCTGCCTGGTACGTTATAACTTCGAAAATACTCAGCGGATTTAAACACGGTTTTCACAGTTGGATTACATATAATTAGGAGCGTTGTCAAAACTTTTTTTCGTTAAAATCGGTTAAGGGAAAAAGAAGTTATGGTCGATTGAAAATTTACTTCAAACACTGCTTCAAAACTGTTAATGCGTTTACTTACGTTTAATTTAATTTAGATAAGGCTAGACTTTCTACTTTATATTATCCATATCAATAAAGACGAAAACTCGCATGGACAACTGTATGTGTCTTGCTCGCGGGTCAGTAGCGCCGAAAATCTATTTTTATAAGTCTCTGAGGGAAGAACTGCTAATGTTGTCTACAAAGAGATTCTTTGAACTTAACTCTGAAACATGATATTTGTTTATATTTGAATAATGTCCTGGCAAACACAGGTTACGCGAAAAGCGACCTACACGCGGGCGGAACCGCGGGTAACATCTAGTGTACAATAAGTCCTTCGTCCGAGTGTGTTTCCCAGTTGCATCTTCAGCTTATGCTTCAGAGCCCTGGGTATGCTATTAATCATTGTCCTGATGTCGAGGAACTGGTTATTACAATGGAGCGAGTGCCGTCTGACCTCTGTAACCCTTTTTACAGGGAAACCAGACCCACAGGAACATGACCTGGGTGTGTTTAGTGGCCAACACTGTCAGATTTTTTAAGCTGCCTAAAGGCATCTGACATAGCCTATTAACGACTGCCTTCTGCCAATAACAGCCGGGACCAATGGCTTAACATGCCTTCCGAAGCATGGCAAGCTATATACAATAACTATTTACACATTATGAAAATCTTGTTAGTGAGTACATAAAATGCACATCTATCTCAGGCTAATAGACTACCAATGATGGCAATTATACTGAAGACTGGGCAAAGAGTTAACCAAAAAAATGAAAAGCAGACCCAGAGTTCCAAAGGGATCAGTTGAGTATGCAACCGGGAAAGTGCTAAGATGAAGGAAAAGATTATTATATACTAGCAACCCGTGCCAGCTTCGCATGGGCATAAAAACCTTCCTCTTCAATCACTATTTATTAAAAAAACCGCATCAAAATCCGTTGCGTAGTTTTAAAGATTTAAGCATACATAGGGATATAGGGACAGAGCGATTTTGTTTTATACTATGTAGTGACAGCCCTTCTTTATTTGTCTCACTCACTGCTTAGGATTGTCACATGACACACACATTAATGTTACCGATTGGTTAGTGCACAATCACACAACAAAAGTTTTACTATTGTGTCTGGATTCTGCAAGCTAATGGATTAATCACATGTTTCCAGAATAGATGTGATTGTTGGTACCATCTTAGGTACAGTGATTGAGGAATAATGTAGATCTAAGTAAAAATTAAAAAAATATACAGAAATAATTCTCAATAGAGGAACAACAATTTTTACATGTCAGTTATTGAAGGTTTATCAGAATTTATTAATTAAATAGATATTTAAAATTACTTATTGGTCCATCCTTGAATGTATAGGGATCCCTTTTGTTATTTAGGCAAACAATATTATATATTTTGTTATAATATAGAACATAATAAAAACAAAAGCACTGTCACTATAATATAGCTAATAGACTAATACTGAGACCTGAATATTGGTGATAAAAAGAAATAGTCAATTTAAAACGTTCCATGCATACCTCTAGACAAATCACTCGGAAATCACTGGGACAATCAGATATTCAGTGCAATTCCAAATTATTTCAATCACCCTAAGTCACACACAACACAGGCACAGCACAGCAGCACCACAATTCACAAACATTTGAACTGTTATCATGTAGATTTTACTATTAAAGGAGTTATTTTAGGCTCGGATTCGCAATGTTACGCGACCGCCGACCGAGTTGGCAATGTTCCATATAACAATTCCGAAGCAAGTACACTTCGCTGAGACGGACACCAGCGCGAGTTGAAATGAGTAATTAATACCAATTGGAAGAAAGATAGCGCGCACGATGACCTCAAATGTGATGAAACGTTTTATGTTGCTTTACCGTTATCTCAAAATGAACAATCTTACCGTAGTCATGACATCACGCGAACAATACAACAATTATTTTCTTCGCCCAGGCCTAGACCTCCTTTTCTCGTTCGGGATTTTTGACCATGAACCAACGCACAAAACAACTGTTCTTGCACTACACTTGACATAAAATTAAGAGCCAATCAAAATTACAAGTCCAACACAACACTTTATCCAAAATTTTACTAAAACCAATGCGTGATTCTCAATTATATTTTTTTATTTTTGTAAAAATATTTGACAACAAACTCCTGTCGATGAAAATGGCAGTCGCGTACTGAGTTACCAGTATTTTGTTTTATTATTTCTACTACTATGGTAGAAAATAGAAATAGTGGTACCTTAAGAGCTCTTCCTCTTACGCTTTCTACGTTTATACGACCTACCTACCTAAGTGAATGATTTTCAGTCTGAAGGTTCCTAGCCTACACACGATGCCGCCAAGTTTTTGCCGAAGGGCTATGCCACCCCCACATATTGCCGCTGCGCCGACATTGCGTGAAGCAAGAACCTTGGTGCGGGGTGTTCATAATAAGAATTATTTTCGCAGAAGTATAACTGAAAAGCACAAATGACGTTTTTCATAGAGGCATAGGCTTAAGATTTTCACTTACTACGATCTTTATTAACATACCCCCCTCGAGTCCCTCGCTTTCTCCACTAGAGGCGAGACATACTAGGTAAAACGCGGACTGAGTCTTGCGAGTACGCGTCCAGAAAAAGACTAGATCCAAAGACTAGGTCCACGAGTATTTACGAGTACGCGACTCAATGGACTCATTGCGTAACCAAATGATTCCCGTAAATGCGCGTCTTGCGTATATGGACTAAGTAGTTTTACAAGTATTGAATCTTCACACTGCGTATTTTTTTTATCCAATTTTTATAATATTGACTTAAAACTTCTCTTCATACTTTATACAGGCTTAGGACTGTCAGCAGTTTTTATTAAAATTTCAATCAAAAAGAGTATTTAAGTAAAATATATATTAGAAGTTTTCAATCGATTTTATATTCATTGATTACTTTTATTTACATTTTTTTATATACAAAGTGATTCTAAATCTTTTTTTATTTATTATTTTGTTTTCTTGTTTTTTTTTCAATACGTTTATACATAAGTACTTACTTTCATATTGAACTTTCGGCGAAAGCTAACAACTAACAACTGTTTGTTTTTAAAATTGCAAATTGTAAGTAAACAACAAGTATTATTATCACACCAAAACAAATATGCTACCAAAAGAAAATGACCTTATTGTGTTTGTAATAAAAGTGTTATTTTAATAAACAATAACTCGCCGAAATACATCGCTCGGCGGCTAGGTGCGACAGCGGGCGAGTCGAGCGATCCCGAAGTTTCACGACGATGTCTTCCGAATATAGTCCCGAACGCTCGCATCCTAGTTTTTGAGTTGCGCGTACCGGTGAAGTCGCCGTACTCGTAAATACTCGATACGCTAAAAGACTCGCATGCGGGAACGCGTACTTACGCGTCCAAGCCAAAACCTATTCCAAAAACCTGTTCCAGTAAATACGTCTCACCTCTATTCTCCACACTCATCAGTATTAGGCGTATTTCTTTATTGTAGCTGAATTTTACTTATATCAAAGGATAGTAGATTTGATAGTAGGTCGAGATAAATCAAAAGCTAAAACTGTTTACATAATTTCTTTATTGTATCGAAATACATAACTTTAGTAAACAACTACCGCAAGGCATTCACAACGTCTAATAAATATTGATCAATGATAATGAAGCATTTCACAAATTGATATGAAAATCAACAAAATTAAATTCTAAACAATGACAGTTGTGATAACTAAAAATCGAAATAATGGTTAGTGGTATAAATTAACAAACAATATATCAAAATGTCTAATTCATATCATTTTTGATGTAAACCTATTTATTTCGTAAAATCCCTAACAATTTGTTCATCTCAAACGCAAGCATTGGAAAAGCTTATCCTTGTTAGCGCGTCAATGTTGCCATTGTTTATTTTACAAAACTACTATTTATGACAACCGTATCGACAACGTCAAGCGTGAGCATTTTGTATGGTACATCATCAGGTGTTCACTGGTTACTCCAGCACTTTAAAAGGCAGGACTGTGGTGTCCGCCGTGCCCGCAGACGCGCTGAAGTAGGGTGACACGTCGGAAAGGTAGTTCCGTGGTAGAAGCCCGATTAGCAGGGCTATTTTCGCCGCTATTGGTGCCTTCTCTGCGTCATCAATGATTGTGTCTTGGTCGGGCATCACCTGTAATTAAATAGATATAAACATACATACAGACTGTTACCCCTGTTGCCGTAGGGGTAGGCAGAACCACAGAAATAAGATAATTTTCTTGTATTTCTGTAAACGATCAAGCTTGTTTGTCAAATACCTCATCAATCAAAATTTTAGTCAAACGTGTCAAACATGTAGACAAACGCATCAAATACAGCAGTACACTATCAAATATTTGAACAAACACGTAAAGTTTGACAAATAATTTGATCGTTTACAGTGCCCTTCACCGACGTTCCTATCTCACTTACTCTCATCACATTATTTCAAGATGTCCAAATGCCTCTTTATGAGCCACTCACACACACAGACACATATGATCGAAGCTACACAGCTGTACTGTAAAGTCAACAACTTTCTTATTATATGTCTTTTTGGAAGACTTTGGAAGAAAAATAAGTCAAAATAAATCAGGCAAGTGCGAGTCGGACTTATTTCGTACTACCACACAATGTATCGAAAGATTTACCAGGCTCTTTCAGGACTTATTGGCTTTATTTTAACTAGCTGTCCCACGCGGCGAAGCCGCGGGGGCTTCGCCCCGCGTGGGACTCGGTTATATCGCGCCCAAAAGAAGCCCATGTTTGACCTCAGGTCGTTAACTACATCCCTACCAAATTTCATCACAATCGGTCCAGCAGTTTAGCCGTGAAGAGGTGACAGACAGACAGACAGACAGATTTTCGCATTTATAATATAAGTATGGAAGTATGGATTTGTTTGGAAAAACTAAGGATTATTTTATGAGTGCGCGGGCATATCTCATCTCTTATATCCTTTCTAGTGAATGGCAATCTCTTATGAGCGGATGAAAGTGGTTATTCGAATTCTATTCATGGACCAGTTCTTTAACGAACTGAATGACTGAACCGAAATGAACTACACATGATAAAATTCACACACCTAGTTCAAGTAATCATCATCATCTTAATCTTAACATAGTATAAAACAAAGTAGCTTTCCGCAGTCTGTCCCTATGCATACTTAAATCTTCGAAACTACGCAACGGATTTTGATGCGGTTTTTCTTAATAATAGAGTGATTCAAGAGGAAGGTTTTTATGTAAGTAAAACCCATAATATTCCACCCATGCGAAGCCGGGGCTGGTCGCTAGTCAAGAAACATACCTTATCAGCAATATGCTTTTGTATAAGCCCGTCACTGCCCACATAAAATGTAGAGAAGCCATCATACCATCTGAAATCAAAAAAACATTATTTTCTGCAAGTGGTAAAATGTATAAGGGCTAATAAATGTTTAAATGACATACATACATTTTATGCGAATAAATGATTGATTGATTGATTGATAAGTTTGTTGTAACTATGTTTTTTCATAGATTTTTGTTTAATTATTCTCAACTAGCTGACCCGGCGAACTTCGTACAGCCTTAGCGTAAATTTGATTTTCTTAATATTTTTTTCCGTAAGAACCTTGTACAGAGTATTAGAAAACTACAAAAATAAAAAACAGCCAAATCGGTCAAGCCGTTTTCATGTTATGTCGTGACAACGGAAAACGGGTTTCATTTTTATATATATAGATAGATTACCCACAAGGAATAGACTGTTTAGCAGGAAGAGTCTCCTCTGAAGACTCTGTTTAAAGATAGATTGGCTGATCAACCTCATTAATTATTTATTTGTATTTTTGTGAGTCCACATTATTTTTAACCCCTGATGCAAAAAGAGGGGTGTTGTTTGAAGTGTCCATCGGGAAACACGCTCGGACGAAGAAGAAGAAGAGTAACTTAGTAACCGCTGTACTCAAACCACAAGTCTATTCATGAGGACCTGAGTCAAGTGTCGATGATAAATGGAAGTACTCACAGCTCCTGTTCTTGGAAGGTCTGCTTGATGTTCCATAGCTTGTATTTCCAGAACATGAAGAAAACTTTCAGACCAGATACCCCTCTGACGCGCCATCTCATCCTAAAATCAAGAGAATGTTTAAGGCTATAGTACAATCGGCTGCAGAGAAATCTGACCCCCTATGCCACATGTATCACTATTGAAAGGGGGTCATATTTCTCGGCAGCTCACTGTACATAAACATCTCGGAACAGTGAAACCGTAAGGGAAAGCAAATCTATACTAATATAATAAAGCCGAAGAGTTTGTTTGTTTGTTTGAACGCTTATAACTTGAAAACGACTGGTCGGATTTGCAAAATTCTTTTTGTATATGAAAGCCTGATTCTTGGGGAAGGTTATCGGCTATAGTACATACACACTAATGGCGAGTGAAACCGCGGGGAACAGCTAGTATAGGATAATAAGGACATCAATGTCTCTCTCATTACAAATTTGCCTTACACTGGGATATGGATGATGACTAGGTCCGAAAAATATTATTTCCTACTGGAAGCGGTTTTTTTTAATAAGTAGCTCCCTGTACTAATTTTATTGTAAACAAATGTTTAACTTGTTTTTATTCATATTACATACATACATCCCAACTATCCCAACTTTCCAACAAAAATTATAAATGCGAAAGTGAGTTTGTATATTTGTTTGTCTGTTACCTCTTCACATCCTATCTACTGAACCAATATTCCTGGAATTTCGCATACACATAGCTATATTGAGAAGGAAATAAGGAATACCTTTCATCCCGGGAAAAGCACTATTCCCGAGGGAATCACATGCGGGCGAAAGATAGTAATGAATAAAAAAAAAAAAGCTCATCAGTTACGGGACAAGGACGCATGGAAGAAAAGAAGGGAGGGTTCTGCCCAGCAGTGGGACACTAAAAGCTAAGGAAAACAAAAGCTCATCAGTTAAAAAAGGACTTACTTTATAGACGAATCCTCGGGATGCGCTGTTATCTTGATAATTTCAAAGTTCACATAGGCAAACTTGAGATGGCCCACTGTACGCAGCAAAGCTATTTGTTTCACGTAATGGAAAATGCCTCTGGAATTAAAGAAACAACGTTCATCATTAATTTAATACTATTTGTTGTTTTTGAAATATATTTACACTGGGGCAGGGCTCGGAAAACTGTTTAAAATAAAAAACCAGCTCGTTTTTCTTTCCATACATTTTTACAGCGACCGCTAGCATTACGGTTCCGCTCAACCGGTAAATCCCTAAAAATAACGGTCTTAACCAGGTATTTGGGACCCTAAAATCGACCTTATACTTCTTTATGAGGCTATAGACCGTTAATTTATGGGTCTTTCAAATACCGGTTCCGAGCCCTGCCTTAATGTACAGCTCCCTAAGGCAATTCATCATTTCAGCCCCAAGATAACCATTCAAATCAAATAATTTATTTCATTGTGGAACATAAGTTAAAGAAGATAGATCTCTATGTCCTACCACTAAGGGTTTACATTGCTGGACATAAGATAAAAAGTTTGCTTCGTTGTTGTGTAGGATGACATGGAATAGTCCTGAGGCTCATAGCTCATGCGATATAGAAGGTATGTAGACTGTCACATAAGTGTCAAAATGGACTATATGTATATATAGACTTGTCTGGTATAAATAATTTTAATTTATAGGCCTTCCTCATAGAGATAACACAGGCTGGTAAATTTTGGTATTATATTTTTTTTAATTAATTTCTCATACATAATTATATTACACACCCAATTATTATATGTAACACCTTAGAATATTAAAATAACCGGAGTGGTCACTGACAGGCGACCCCCTCTGCCAAAAGCATAAGATCGCCAGCCATACTGCTTATACTTGTGTGCGGGTATTTTTTGCATGTGTTGGATAATTTTGTCAAGTGTGTGCGTTGGGACGACGTGTCATAATAATGCAATAGTGTTAATACTTACTGTGCATGTTACCTCACCCCGCGCGCAGAATGTAGCAGATTTGTGTCTTTGTTTGGTTTAATGCTCTAACGCCCGAATACTCAAACGCTGCTCATATTTGTGAGCTGCTCAAATATCATGCTGTCGCGCTGAACGTCAGCGATTTGACAGTGACAGCATGATACTTGAACAGCTCTCAAAATTGAGTAGCATTTGAGTAATCGGGCATAAAGTAGCAACACTAATGTATTGTTTTATTTATATCTGCACTTTTAGAAATATTGTTTGTTTACTTGTGTTTATTTTAAGTAAACTACATAGACACATCAAGTAAATACTTACACAGTAGTAACACCTCTTATATTGTTGACAAACACCAAATTTGGATGGTATATTGAGTAGTCCAGAGGTTTTACAAATAGATTTGGCATCTGAAAAATAATCGAGAAATTTACTGTTTTGCTCAGCAAGTTGTTTGCAAAAAAAACATACTTATAAAATAACTAGCTGTTGCCCGCGGCTCCGCCCGCGTGGGACTCGGTTATATCGCGCCCAAAAGTAGCCTATGTTTGACCTCAGGTCGTTAACTACATCCCTACCAAATTTCATCACAATCGGTCCAGCAATTTAGCCGTGAAGAGGTGACAGACAGACAGACAGACAGACAGACAGAAAGACAGACAGACAGACAGACTTTCGCATTTATAATATTAGTATGGATATTCTAGTTGAATAATGGAAATGAAGGAACCCATTCTTCCAAGACAGGGTTTCGGTTAAAATTCTGCTATAATACATGTAAAATATGTGTCTTATTAGCTTGTGAAATGGATAGATAGATGGACTTCAGAAGAACACAGATAATAGCACAGGGGGGCCAACTCTCCCTCTATCTTCTCTTCTCTTCTTTAGCCCATTGTCACCCAATGCTCAATGTACAAATGAATATAGCAATGCACGTCATTGCTCTCGATCTTGTGCATTCCTTATACCAACTCCTTCAGGCAACTTTGACCAGATCAGCAGGCCATCTGGCTTTAGGTTTACCGACCAAATAACTATGTAAGTTTTATAATACCTCTAAAACTGATTCAAAAGTTATTAATTAAGCAAGATGACGCTATACATCATTTATTGTGACATCTCTCTTACTTACTTTTTAATTATAATTAAGCCACCAGCTCTTAAATTTTACTTAGCTAGTACTAGCTTTCGCCCGCGTAAATTTCCTACGAGAACAGTGCTTTTTCCCAGGATGAAAGGTATCCTATGTCCTTCTCAATACTTCTGTCTATGTGTATGTGAAATTTCAGGAAGATTAGTGCAGTAGATAGGGCGTGAAAGTGTAACAAACTCACTTTCGCATTTATAATATTAGTTAGGATTAGGATACTCACAGTTTTTGATAGGACATGAAACACTTTCATAAGTTGTTCCTCACTTGGCTTCCCTTCATTTGATACTGAGGTGTTTGTGGCTGTCGACGGTGATGGGTTTCCACTACAGAAGGCTACCGCACTCCGTTCATAGTCTGAGAGGCATGTAGGTGCTAGATCCTGAAAGCATTATTATTGTTATATATGTAATAATAGATTGCCCGCAGCTCCACTTACATGGTACTTGGTTACATCGCGCCAAAAAGTAGCCCATGTTTGACCCCCGATCTTTAACTATATCCATACTAAATAACGTCAAAATAGGTCCAGCGCTTTAGCCATGAAGGGTAAAAGACAGACAGATAGACTTTCAAAGAATGATGGCGGAATTTGTACGAATAAAAAAATTAAATAAAGAGAACCTAAAATAAATCGCATTAGTAAGAATACTTCACTAGTAACATGTTTACCACCACAAAAAAAATTTAAACCCCGGGGTTATTTTAATATTCCATTTTATAAAAGTCGACCTTTAGTTTCGTTTTCATTCGCCATTTTTAACGCAACTGAAACATTATGTCACCCTGACAGTTGTTAGCATTGTCAAAGCGATATTGACAGTTCATTATGGTAGGTTAGATTCATCGATTTAGTACCTGGGGGGCTATATCATCTCTTAAAACCATGCAAGATCCAGTGAGTGAATGAGATGTCGCCTTACATGATGTATTGCGCTGTCCCGCTTTCTTACTGGATCTTGCATGGTTTTAAGAGATGATAGTAAGCCACCTGGGGGGGTTACCATCAACTTTTTAAGTAGCAGGCTCACTATCAAATGGTTTACTACCATCTCTTAAAACCATACAAGAACGAGTGAGTAGGCGAGACAGAGTAACACAGTAAGACGTAACCCCCCTGGGTGCTTACTACCATCTCTTAAAACCATGCAAAAACGATTGAGTAAGAGAGATGTCGCCTTACATCATGTATTACGCTGTCCAGATCCAATGAGTAAGTGAGACAGCGCAATACATGATGTAAGGCGACATCTCGCTTACTCACTGGATCTTGCATGGTTTTAAGAAATGGTGGTAGGCACCCTGGAATGTGTTCCTGAGCCACACAATTTATGTAACAAATGCCCTTATTTTTTATATATCTTTCTTACAAATTCTACTACTTAAAATGAATATTTTTCTTAATACAAAAAATAAATAATTTCACTCTTAGTTTTGTGTAAGAACTTGTTTGGCGTCGAATTGGCCAAACAAAGAAAAAATTGCCACGTTGACAGAGACAAAAATATAAAAAATATCGTTGGTCCTTTTCTTACTCATGGACTTCCCTATTTCGCCCTCTCACATTTTCACCAAGTAAAAATTAATTGCTTAATCACAGGTACAACTACTTAATCTATGAACCTAACTTACCATAATGAACTGTCAATATCGCTTTGACAATGCTAACAACTGTCAGGATGACATAATGTTTCATTTGGAACAATAATGGCGAATGAAAACAAAGATAAAGGTCGACTTTAAAAAAATTAAATAATAAAAAAACCCCGGGGTTTAAAATTTTTTTGTGGTGGTAAACATGTTACTAGTTATGTATTCTTACTAATTCAATTTATTTTATGTTCTCTGTATTTCAATTTTTTATTCGTACAAACGATGTATGGAGTTTCGCCATGACTCTTTATAATTTTAAGTAAGTATGGAACTATGGACAATTTTAATGCAGATCTACAAGTTTTGTTTTTATCCACAGGGTGGCTGATTATTTTACAATTAAAACATACAATTAGTGGGAGAAATGCTTAGAGATTTTCTATCAGTCAACCATTAGGAGAAACTATTTGTGTAGTGCAAAATGAGAAAGAGGCAAAGTTAAATTTAAATACCTAACTACACACATATGTTTATCAGTGTTAATAAGAATTATATTCTATAGAAATATAGGATAAATGGAAACTATCATAACATGTCATGCTGTTGCGCTGAATGTCAGAGATATGACAGTGACAGCATGATACTTGAACAGCTCTCAAAATTGAGTAGCATTTGAGTACTTGGGCATTGAACAAGTAATTCAAACATTAGTAAGTTACCTCATTATATTTAGCAAGGTCTACATTATTAACCCTTGTATACGAGAAGTCATTAAGACAGTGTTCCGGCACTCTCTGTTCAATATAGTCGTCAGAAGTCAGGCCTAAAGCCTTCAATTCTATTTCGCCACCGGCCAATCTGTTATCAAAGGATTCCATGTTACAGGAAATATTTTTAAACTTTGGTTGCGTCTCATGTTCTCGCGTGTAATTCACGGATAGTTCATGAAAGTATATATCGTCAATGTTGCCATCTGTAGCTGATTTTGGTAACAATTGGCAGCTGGATATGCGACGCTGGCTCAGAAACTGTAACAGAGAAATATTAAAATAAATATAACCATGTTATGATAACCACTTATAACCATGCAAGATAAGATACCAAAATAGTGTTAATTAAATTAAAAAGCTATTGTTACATGGGTATTTGTTTTATATGTATTGTGGATTCATAGTTTGTTATCATTCCAGAAATGTAATTGTTTATTTATTCACTATCACGTAATAGAACAGGCTGCCAAGCACTCTAATTGATTCAATGTCAAGGAAAAACACACATCTGACAAATGGCGCATGGCGTAGTAAAATTATGTAAAACACTACGCATGTTTATCTTTTAAGTAAACTCATGATTGCAGAGATAAACAACAGTATAAGAACCTTATTATCTGCGAAAATACTTACATCTTCTAGAAACTGTGTTCGTAGGGGAATTTTGCGGGCTAATCGGCTGGAATGGTTTTTAGTGGAAACTATCCCATTTATAGGTAGTATTTTATAAGAAAATGAACGTAATACTATAGCCATTTTTACATCGATCGTTAGTTAAAATCTGCCGCAAAGAATTCGGAAGATTTTTCGAAAATATGTCGCAGAAAGAAAATACCGACATATCGCACCGCACATGACAAGTAAAATGACAGTTGTTTTTTTTTTTATTGAACTGAGTCAATCGCATATGCAAGGAATTTACGTTCTTGACAGCCAGGGTTGTCACAAAAATAGATCTTATCTTAATATAAATAATTTATTTATTTTTAATTTTTTTATTTGATTTATACTGTAGCTCTTATTATTAAGTATTATATAGAGCATCATAAAGTTAGTATTCCAAAACCATAACATAAGTTTCGAGCTTAATTTTAGGATCGCTTGTTGAATAGACATGCTTGTCTAATGGTCTAAGAAGTACTAATACTAGTTTTTGATTGGCTTGCTTTTGGCTTGGCTAGCTAGCTAGATACTCAAAGAGCTTGGTTGTTCAAAAGTACTCTGGGGGGTTACTACCGTCTCTTAAAACCATGCAAGATCAAGTAAGTAAGCGAGACAGCGCGATACATGACGTAAGACGAAATCTCCCGTACTCAGTGGATCTTCCATGGTTATAAGAGATGATAGTAGACCACCTGGTGTATACTTTATTTAATTACCAAAACTTAGGTTTCTTCGAGTATTTGTGCATAATATTGGTGGATTATTATTCGCATTAATCGTGAACAAGCGTGAGTGTTGGGAAGTGGTACAGTGTCGATTACGTGTCTTTTATCTTTGTCACCAAAATCTCCAAGTTATAGCTAATTGAAATTTTTCCACCTCTTCACTAGCCATTTAACTAGACTATAGACTTTTTACTTGCACAGATATACTAGACTACTGACTTGACTTTTTGACTTGATAGACTAAACAGGACTGGGGGTTACTACAGTCTCTTAAAACCATGCAAGATTCAGTGAGTAAGCGAAACAGCACAATACATGATATAAGGTGACATCTCGCTTACTCAATCGTTCTTTTATGGTTTTAAGAGATGGTGGTAAGCCACCTGAAGAAGATTAATTAATTCAAAAAAGGCCTTAAAGGACTAGTTTCCATGGCCGTAAAAAGTTCTCCAAAAAAAGACATTGGACACTGACAGGACAGCTGTCAGCTGCAGGGTGACCATTTGTGGCAGATTTCTGCCATTTGGGCAGATTTGACACCCTTTTAACCCTGGCGGACTAAGCTGACCATTTAAAAAATTGGCAGAATTTGGCAGAATTCAAAAGAATGTTTTTTTCTTTTTATTTTTTACCTAGATCTCTTCAAGGTATAAAAAAAAGACAAAAGGAAGCGTATAGAATAGATTTTTTATAATTTTCTATATTTTAATTTCCAAATAAATGCATAATTAAAAATAAGAAAAAATTTTAATTATGCATTTATTTAGAAGGAATTTATTTGCTGAAGTGGTAATTTTGTCCTTTGCCAGATAGCTAATTCTCACTTGTATAGGGTCATCTCATCATGCTAAAATTCTAGTTCTCTCCGGATCGCAGCAAAATTTTGACATTGACATTTTATTTGACTGATTCCGGACTACGGGGATTTCCCGTTTTTTTTTTTTTTTTTTTAAGTGTTATTATGAACAGCAATGAATCTGTTATAAGGTTTATTTTCTTACTAATATAACTGATCGAAGTGATCGTGGTTCAAATCAATGTTTGTTGTTTGTTTTGTCTATCTGCCACTGCCAACTTATTCTCTTTTGGTTTGGCGTATAACGTGTAAACGTGTGCGTGCATTGCTATATTGTGTTTTGTATTTTGTGCATGATGAAGAGAAAATATGAGCGTTCGTACCGACCTGAGTGGGAGCAAGATCCTTTGCTTTCATTCTGGATTTCCAGAGCAAAGGAGGATCCTGATGTAGCGTTTTGCAAAGCTTTATTCATACCCGTCTCCAATCTCCTTAAGCAATAATATTATGGCATATTTTTGGCATTTTCTGAAGTTGGGTTTGGCAGATTTTGGCAGATATTTTGCTAGTTTTGGGCAGATTCGCCATTTTTGAAATGGTCACAATGGTCAGCTGTCAGCATACTAATCGAACGAAACAGATTTTGTTTTTCAACATAATTTGTAATTTTAATCAGTGTTTTTCAAACAATTAATTACGATAAAGAGATTTTACGCAAATATTCCAGTATCTATATGATTTATTTTGTAAAAGTGACATCAGTTCAATTTCCAGTGAGATAAAGCAATATTTTTTAAAATATGTTGCAAAACGTCGCAAAAAGATTTAACAAACAAATTGTAGTGTCATTGGGCAGCTATGTAAGTAAAAAGTATTAATTTATTATCATGGATGCTTATTTTACCCGACTGTTTTCTACTTTTAGCCTATTGAGGATTATCTTTTGATTTAGGAATTTAAGTTGCTATGCCGCCGGTGTGATTCGCCTGCTCCAGAAGAAATCACTACATAGTCACTATCACTACATAGTATAAAACAGTCTCTATCTCTGTCCCTATTACCTTTTGTATCCTTAAATCTTTAAAACTACGCAATGGATTTTGACGCGGATTTTTTTATTAGATAGTGATTCAAGAGGAAGGTTTTTATGCCCATGCGAAGCCGGAGCGGGTCGCTAGTATTTGAGTATTTAGAGTTATAAAAACCAAGCTAAATGTATACTATCCTAATTTATAAAATACTAGACTAGATTTCGCCCGCGTGATTTTCCCTCGGGACCAGTGCTTTTTCTGGGATGAAAGGTACCCTATGTCCTTCTTTATACTCCTGGCTATGTGTATGCGAAATTTTAGGAAGATTGATTCAGTAGATAGAGTGTGGAGAGATAAGAAACAAACAATCAAATATACAAACTTACTTTAGCATTTATAATAATACTAGTATTTGCCCGCGGCTCCGCCCGCGTGCGCCTTGGTTATATCGCTCCCGAAAGTAGGCTATGTTTGACTCCTAGTGCATAACTATATCCATACCAAATTTCATTACAATCGGTCCAGCAGTTTAGACGTGAAGAGGTGACAGACAGACTTTGACATTTGTAATATTAGTATGGATATAAGAAGGACACAGGGTGCCTTTTATCCTGAGAAAAAGCACTGTTTCCAAGAGGAAATTAATGCGGGCGAAAGCTAGTACATATATAAAGGGAAGGTTAAAAAGTTAATTTTCTATCACATTTTCAGTTTTCACCTAGCACAGTGTCAGTTAGACACAAAAACACCAAAGCCGATGTAAACGAGCATAGAGCTAAAGTTATGGCACGCGGGTTACCCGAGAAAAAGCCCCTACCAGGTGTAAAGAGCATAATATTAGTGGCATCAGGCAAGGGAGGAGTAGGAAAGACTACAACTGCAGGTGTGTATTTATTTTATTCATTCAAAGAATCATCTTTATTGTCACACAATCAGTGGACCACAGAAGCAGTCATTTGTTTTTTAAGTAGTACAACTTGGACAATGTGTAAACTCAATACAATAGGAATTAGCTGCGTGTTTTCAGCTTGAATAGACCACCCTGTCTTCCCATGGGTGTTGTAAAAGACTACTAAGGGACTAATAGAGGCCCTGTCTAAAGTATGAAGAATAATACATATAAAAGCATTCCTAAGCGGGGTTGATGTTAGGACAGTAATTAAAAGAACACCAATTATTTCTTAAATTCTTCATGTAGATCTGTTGCTGAAGACCGGGCAAAGTGGAGAAGAAATATCAGGAAAGCAGACCCAGGTTTCGAATAAGTCGGCTGAAGAAGCAACTGCGAAAGCGCTAAGATGAGAGAGAAACTTCAGCTTATAACTTGGGAACTATTGGTCGGATTTGAAAAATTCTTTCAGCATATGATAGCTTGATTCTTGGGGAAGGTTATAGGCATACACACCAAAGGCGAGTGAAACCGCGGGGAACAGCTAGTATAAAATAAAATTCAATTTCAGTAAATCTGGCATGCGCCATGAAGGTCATTGAGCCCGACAAAGAGATAGGGCTACTAGATGCAGACGTGTTTGGTCCTTCGGTGCCTCTCATGATGAACATCTCCGGGGAGCCCATGTTAAATGATGATAATCTCATTGAACCTATACTCAATTATGGTGTGAAATGGTGAGATTTTTGTAATATCCATCTCTTTCTCATATTAACGCTCTCCCGTTTGCTTCCCCAGTCCCCATTCGGCGCCTTCTGTGCGCAGGGTCCGCCCATTTAGTGATATCCATCTTTTTTTTTAAATTTATATTCTTGAACACACTAGCAGGATAAGAAGCTGATGCATGTACATCTTAAGTTTGGAGATGTTATGAATTGTCTAATCTATTTTTAAACGCGTTGACTGAAGGTGCAGTGATGACACTCTCAGGGAGCCTGTTCCAGTCCGTGACCACACGGTTATATTTTTTTTTTTGCGACAGATTTAAGTAATGTCCTGTCAAGTGATCAAGTATTTTATTCACTTAATCAAGCTTATTTAGCCCATTATAACTAAAATATGAGATTGCCTATTTACATTGTATATAAAAAATCCATCTAGCATGTCAATGGGGCTACTAGTCTCCGGCGAGAATGCTGTAGTGTGGCGCGGGCTGATGGTCATGCAAGCCCTGGAGAGGCTGACGAGGCACGTGGCGTGGGGACCGCTGGACTGCCTGGTGGTGGACACGCCCCCTGGTACTGGAGACACGCATTTATCGCTCGCACAAAACCTACCCATTGACGGTGAGTTTGCCTTTTTCAACCAACATCCAAATAAGGAGGAGGTTCTTAATTCGGCTGAATATTTTTTTCTTTCTGTTTGTCACCTCATATCATTTAGACTAATAAATACATATATAGGGACAAATCACACAGATTGAGTTAGCCCCAAAGTAAGTTCGAGACTTGTGTTATGGGATACTAACTCAACGATACTATATTTTATAACAAATACATATATAGATAAACATCCAAGACCCAGGTCAATCAGAAAAAGATCATTTTTCATCTTGACCTGACCAGGGATCGAACCCGGGACCTCCTGAGTAGCGGTCAGGCATGTTAAACATTACGCCACGCAATTATTTGTTTGATAGTGTATACTTTCAATTTTTTATTATATTATACTAGATTTTGCCCGCAGCTTTGCCAGCGTGTGTTTCCTCTCGGGAAAATGTGATTTTTTCCGAGATCAAAGCACCCTATGACCTTCTCAATACTTCTATGTGTATGCAAAATTTTAAGATTGGTTCAGTAGTTAGGGCTTGAAAGCTTAATAAACAAACAAACTGACTTTCGCATTTATAATTTAAGTTAGGATTTAAGCAAGCAGTAGAGAGGGTGACGACGAAACATGTGGGATCCGCTAGACTGCTTGGTCATGGTATACACTGGAATATACATTTGCTCAAAGACTATCCCTATTGACAAGTGATATTTGCTAAAGGGTTATAAGTCAACCCACTAGACTGCTTAGTGCTGGGGACATTATTATAATAAAGATAAGGGTAGTAGACAGACAGTTAAAACAACTATTTTACTAAGTATTAATCAATACTGATTCAGGTACAAAAACATGCGCGAGACTGATGTATTTTTATTTTTCCGTTATCTGTTTTTAATAAAGCGTAAGGTCAGTCGCTACATGATTAATATTAGCACTACTTGAACTGTGAATGTCATACCTATTTCTAGATTGGTATATTACCTAAAATTCTTTACTTTGTAAGTTTATTTTTAAGACCACATTGTGTTTGTCTCCTTAATAATCTATAGTATAAAAAAAAACATTATCTATGAAAGGGCGAACTCTAAAGCTTATTTTTCTACTGGTTAACCAAGAGGATGTGACAGGACAGCATCAAGATTAGTTTATTCCGTGCTTCCGAAGGCACTTCAGCCAAAGTCACAATTTCAATACGCTAACGAATGTCGACGAGAACAAAATGTATGGTGTATGGGATTAACATAAGCTGCGCTAAATCACGTGGTCAATCTTATGTCAATCACATACATTTCAATTCGCCTTTTTTATACATAATGTTTTTTTATACTGTTGAGTAGGCAAACACAGTCGAAAAGTCGCCGAGCTTATCAATCTTTCGTTTTCAGGGGCACTAGTAGTCACAACACCTCAGTCAGCAGCACTACAAGTCACTAAGCGAGGCGTGAACATGTTCGAGAAACTCAAAGTTCCTATAATCGGCATGGTCGAGAACATGTCACATGCAATATGTTACCAATGCGGTACAGTCAACTACATATTTGGCAAAGAGACTAAGCAAACAGCAAGAGAAATGGGCTTGGAAGTGATAGAGAGTTTCGAAGTGGATCAGAGTATGTCCGATTGCATTAATAGCGGGAAACCAGCGATATATGCCCTCCCTGATAGTATACACGCTGAGAAGTACAGGCATCTGGCTAATAAAGTGTTCAGGTACATAGATAATAAGGAAAAGGAGAGGGTGAAGGCTTCTGAGTAGTGACATGTTAGTTTTATATTTATGAATATATTTTTTGTTAGAGAAATCGTATTTTTATGTTTACCTGTTTGATGGCTGCTGTAGGGCAGTGGTTATAAGTGGTAATACTCCTAATTAATAGCGTTGCAGATGACACTGAAGTTGTTAACAGTTTGGTTAGAGTATTGCCGGCTTGTTAATTGGTTTTTTGAAGCCGGTTCCCAAAGTTGGTATTTAATGGATGTGGTATGTAGTGTATTTGGATTTTAAGTAGAGTTGGCATTTTCTGGTTGTGATAAATTAAATGTCAAAATACACTATACAGGGGCTGTCAACCATACTATTATCTATTCTGTGGTGTATGACTAAGGCCAAAGATTATAAAAGAAAAATTATTCAAAAGTAAATTTTATTCGGAACAAATGGTTTTATTTTATATTTAAGAAAAAAACAATTTCTATGGCCAAACTATTAATAAATAAAAATATGATATAAAAATATGTTTGTCTTGAAAATAATTATGTAAGAATTTATTATTAAATGATACACATAAAACTACACAAGAAACAAATTTGAGTCGTGGCAAAACTAGACAACAGACTTCATTATTTCAATAGCCGTCTGATTTCGCCCTGTTTGTGATGCCCCAACCTTAGAGTTACTGGAATCAACATCATTTCCTCATACATATTCCTATCGCTATTTCATTTATTCAACTGTTCGGTATTGTTTCAGTCAATAAGTACAAAATATATATTTACATTGACATCACATAGGTAGAAAACAATTCGGAATGAAACATTTACATTTTATAGAAGTTGTAGCCCACTAAATGCTTGCTATCTCACTGTTGTGATACTTTACTAATTCATTGCTATACAAGGCGAGCGGGAAGACTTGTGAATTGCTCATTTTCATGTTTGACAGCTATTCAACCAATCACAAACAAGTTAGCATTTCATATTTTATTGTGATTGGCTGAAAATGTCTCCTAGTCTATGATCTGGTGATTTTTCGATAGTGGCACCTTGTTTTTCAATAATGGCGTTATAAGGAACCATTAAACTTAAACATTTACTTAAAGAATAGCAAAGAATAAAATTTTCCATTTATTGTCTTTATTAAATCCAATCCCCCTTGAGATAAGACTAAATAGATCTGTCTATGGGTAACTGGAAAATTGTTACTCCATTTTAACGCTCTAAGAACTCTGCTACTTTTTTTCCTCTACCTACTCCCACTTATGTGGGCCTGTCTATAAGCTACAAAAAATAATATAAGGCACACATTACATGCTCATGCATGCATGATGGTTTTCCATCAAACAAAGGGATGGTACTCGAAAGGTGAATTGAATCGACTGATTTCCAAACAAATTAATTTAATTTTTTTAATTTATTTCAAGAATTTTGCGATGATTTGTTTGGAAATCAGTTCATTTAATTGTTTCATCGTAAATCATAGCAAAATTCTTGATTTTAACAAAAAAATTTAGGATTTTTTATTTGGAAATTAGTCGATTCAATTCACCTTTCGAGTACCATCCCTTTGTTTGTTAAAAAACCATCATGCATGCATGAGCATGTAATGTGTGCCTAATAAGGACACTTGCATACTGAAAACTGAACATATATTGATAAGTAGCAAGTCAGTGGGCTACGACCTCGGTCTGAGTACGTACACTTACATGCAATAATATAACACTCCGCTAAGAAAATATCACTGCTATGTGGAGAGGACAGAATTTGTCAACTTGTCTTGGCTTCCACGGGTCAATCACAACATTTAACAATATTAACCGACAGGAAGCGTCAGAATTCACAATTTATCCATAACAGCTTAACGGTTTTAATGTTCAATTTTGCGCCACAAATATTTCATTTCTAGCGACACTGCACTTGGATTATTTTCATACAATGAATTTTGCCGAGCTCTCAAGAACTTTCAAGAGGTAGGTCACAGAATAGAAATCAAAGATGAAAAGTACGGTAAATTGTAGAGTATATTATAAAAAAGTAGTATACAAATCATGCTAGCAATGTTAAAGGCGACCATAGACAGTGTGATTTGATATAAATTCATAACCCAATCTAATATTCTATATTAACAAAGATATACAACCTAAAACTACACTTCTATGGTCGCTTTTGACAAAGACAACAAGAGTATAGTTCAATAGAGAGTGGAATCAGGAAGGTTTATAGGACAACTCGTCCGAATTTGAACGGCAAAACCACAGGGCAAGACAATTTAATTCGAGCGAGTTGTCTCCAAATTTGTCAGGAAGTGCTTTATCATAAAAAAAATTGTCAGACTAGGTTCTTGCACATTGAGCACAATCTTGTTTGTTTTAATAAAATTGACTTAACCACTATTGGGCATAGGCCTTGCCTTTTAACTGGTTGTAAGAGGCCTGGAATCTGTAACTAGGTTAGACAATCTGGTGGATTCACATTAACATTTCGGTAGAACCTTCCGATTGAGCCATTGACCATAATGTTGTACAATGGCAATATATCAGTAAATGACCCAAGAATGTCTAGTGTCATTTTGTAATGGTAATTTTTTTTTAATAAAAACACATTTGTGAATGTGTTAATTATTTTGCACGGCAATACTGCTATTTATAGACTTCATTATAATTCGTACCATACAATATTTTCCTTTATAGCCTGACCTATGTGAAGTAAAAAGCCGACCCTAAAAAGTTATATAAAGAAAAATCGCCTTACATCATTGAATTTCCATGTAACCTTCTGTTATCCAGCAACATAGTCCAATCCACATCACCGTGCAAAATAAAAAAAACACCACACACTATATAAAAAACTATTTTCTCTCGTACGTAATTGATTGGAAATCTGTCCGTTCCTGCACTGTCACCGTTCACACAACACTGTCACTGTCCTATAGTCCGGGCGCGGCCCTCTATTACCACTTCTTCTTCTGTTCGTCCATACTGACGCCGCCGGGGCCGAGCGACACTATCATGAGGAGACCACCGATTACCGATAATGTCTGAAATAGAAAAAAATCAAAGTCAGTTATTTTGCAGGTTCTTTTTGACAAATTGGAATGGCTTTTTATAGCCTCTGGTAGCTTACCACCATCTCTTAAAACCATGCAAGATCCAGTAAGGGGGATGTCGCATTACATCTTGTATCGCGCTGTCTCACTTACTCACTGGAACTTGCATGGTTTTCAGAGATGATAGTAGGCCACCTGGTGTTCCTTTGCTGAGCAAAGCCTCTGGAAGTTATGGAGGGAAAGAAAACTGTCACTATGTCCACGCTGTATTTAATTTTTTCTTAAGTTTTTTCAAGTATTTGTGCATAATATTCGTGGATTATTATTCGCAAAGTATTCGTGTACAAGCGTGAGTGTAAGGAAGTGATACAGTGTCAATTCCGTAACTTATTTTTTTGTCACCAAAATCTCCAAGTTATAGCTAAGTGAAATTTTTCCACCGCTACACTTAGCCATCTGAATCTGACTGGACTTACTTACTTGACATCTATTAAAAACCAAATTTCATAAATTAACATTAACACACAGTACCTAATATGTATACATAATATGTTACACTTGTAACATATTTAGTTTTTATATTATATTTAATAATCTGTGAGGCAATTCTAAGAAGCAGCATACCTGGAAGAAGTCGTATTTGAGGAAGTCCCTAAGCGGCTTGTAGGAAGGCACGGCCCACCAGGCGTTGTGGTAGAGGTTGAGCACCGACAGCACCAGCACCAGCATGAGAGCTGACAGCTTGGTGCGGTACCCCACCGTCACCAGGATCATGAGGATGCTGCCCAGCAGGTCCTGGATGATCTGGAAATTGGAGAAATAACATCATTTTTCTGACTGTTTACAACGGGACACCTAAATAATGTGAATTCAATTAAATTCTTATTTTTATCAACCGAAGGAGGAGTCATGTTTGTAACCTCAAATCTCCGTCATTTCTTTGAACCGATATTGAAAATTATTTTTTTGTCGAATGGATATAGTTTCAATTTGGTCCCATTGAAAATTTTATCAAAATCGGCACAACAACTTATGTAAATATTTCCGAGTGTGACAGACTACTTTTTTATGCAGACAAAGCTCCGTGCAACGGCTGGTCAATCAAATCAATAACCTACTAAAAGTAATCCCCTCGTCACAATGTCTAATTCCAGCAAAAGGTCACCGAATACTGAATTAATCATGTTACTATGACGTCTCTATACAAAATGTATGAGGATCTTAATTGCTCAGTGAATTTTTCGCTTCGTTTCACTGTGGGTGGACGCGCCAATTGTGCGGTGATGTCGGCATATCGGGGTCGAGTTTATAAAGTAGACGCATACATTATAACACAGGTTTAAGAGTTAGGTGAGAGAGATATTACTATTTTGTGCAAAAGATGGATGAATCTGTCCTTGTATCCTACTTTAAGTTGTGCATGTGCAATGCTTTGGTTGTTGAATTATTGTAATGTTGTAGTCAAAAATCTTTAAAAGAACATGAACAGGAACTAAAGCTCTATAGCCACAATCTCACTATTATTATAAAGGCGAAAGTTTTTGAGTATGTTTTTTACTTCTTCAGGCACAAACGGCTGGGCCATTTTTTTTAATAGAGGTAGCTGATACCTTGAAAAGGGTACTTTTTATCCCGAAAAGTACGCGATTTCTGTAGCTGTAGATTTGGTCAACAATTCTGAATAAAGTAGATGGCGCTGTTGTGTACGATAAACCGCGCGGTGCTGCTAGTAGGTATTGTAAATGCGAAAGTAAGTTTGTATATTTGTTACCTCTTCACGCCCTATCTACTGAACCAATACTTTATTACTGTACTTTTCATCCCGGTAAAAAGCAACTGTTCCCGCGGGAAGCCGCAGGCGAAAGCTAGTTGTATATTTAAAAAAAACTGACCTGTAAGAATGACAATTCAAATCTCAAGAGCGTGATGAACATAAACGCTAGTAGTATCCTCCCGGCCAGCTGTAGGTACGTCTTCGGCTTGTTCTCGCCCAAACTGGGCACGCCCGCGAAGAGGCTGCGCCCCTGCTCGCCTCGGGCCTCCGCGAGAACTAGTAATAGGGCTCCGATGAGCGCCAAGTTTCGGAGAAGGAACTGTATGTCCCATAGTATGCTGTAGGCGAATGTCTGGAATAGATAATGTGATTTTTTGAGGGTCAAATCAAACAATTATTTTTTATGGTGGATAACGGAAAGTACTAAAGTAACGTAGATCGTTTTTTTTTTTACTTCCATTCTATTATATCGTGAATCTTTGGGTTGGTCTTTAATAACTTGTTACGTTGTTCTAAAAAATGTATTTTTTGCTTAAATAAAAATTTGTATTTGTATTTATTATAGCTTGAATTTTACCAACAATACAAAAAGGTAGCCAGTAAACAGAGTAAAACCAATTATTTTTTAATTTACTTAAAAATCTAATTTTCGGTATGTTTTCCGCCAAAACCTAAGATGGCACCGAAACTAAATTATTCTGTGAAAATTCGTTTTTTTTTTCAATCGCTATTATTCTCTATTTATAACTTTTATGGTATTCACCCAAAGATATGTGCGTAATGAGTACTCACCTGTAAAACTACGATAAAGAACAGGACCCCACACGCGATGTCCACCTTCAGCCTGCCCAGCACCATCACGCAGCCGCCGAGCTGCCCGACTAAGTTTATTATCTGCAATCATACATACATATATAGTCACACCTTTATCCCATACGCCAGTCTGTTTGTTTGACTGTTAGCTTTCACGCCTTCATAATTTTGATGAAATTTGGTATAGATATACGTAAAGACCGGGATCAAGCATAGGCTACTTTTTGGCACGCTATAACAGTGTACCACGCAAGCGGAGCCGCAGGCAACAGCTAGTAAAATCATAATACTATCCGCGGAGTGATTGATAGCAGTTTATTATTCTTCGGTGCTGCAACTTTCGATGTAAAACAATTCGCGACGGCAGTAGTGATACAACGTTTACATTGGGCAAGTGGGAAGTACGAAGAAAAGAAGATATAATGCTGCGACGAAGAAACGCCGATTTATCAAAAAGATGGACGTTAAACGTTGATGTAGTCACAACTTATTACGATGGCATCGCAACGGATTTATAATGATGTACGACGATAGCTCGAGTTGCGGGAGATACAAAGACCAAAAGCAAAAAAAAATTGCAACCTTTTTCCCCTTGTGTCCTCTATATAAAAACAAAAATATGCAGAGAATAATAAAAAGCGGTTTGGTCAGTGGTTAATTTTGGTGTTATTATTTGCCGAAAAAGGTACGCATGGATACGTGAGGTAATTGAAAGTGAAGTGGCGGGTTGCGAGTGACAACAGTAGTTTTACAATTTATAAGCTATACAATAACGAGTTCCAAAATTTACTTGTGCGTTAAACCTTAAACAATCGAGCCATATTAATTTATACCGAGCTAGCACTATTACTAATTCTGTGACCGAGCTATGCTCTTTTAAAAATGTCAAAAGCGGTATTAATAAAAAATAGAATACTATGGCGCCATGTTTTGCTGCCGATTTATTATTATTATGATCACAATCATCACTACATAGTATAAAACAAAGTCGCTTTCTCTGTCCCTATGTCCCTTTGTATGCTTAAATCTTTAAAACTACGCAACGGATTTTGATGCGGTTTTTTTTAATAGATAGAGTGATTCAAGAGGAAGGTTTTTATGCCCATGCGAAGCCGAGGTTGGTCGCTAGTTATCGATAAATGTAAATGTGCTCAATTAATAAACATCTAGATGAACACTCGACCAATGTAAACTGCCTGCGTTTACGATATCGCATTACATAAATTGAGGTGCAGTGCATTCAAAACGTGCCGGTGCTTATAAACATCGCGTTTAACCACTTACAAACACTGCAATAAAGATTTCAAATAAAATATAATAAAAATGATAACATATTCTAGTTTTATAAATACAGATCAACTAAAGCCTGTAAAAGCCATGAACGTAATTGAATTCAAATGGTTTCAAAAGAGTAAGGTATACTATTAAGAATTCTGTGGTTTAGGTGACAAACGGTTAGATTAAACCTTATTTCTTTGTCTATATTTTTGCAGGGACTTCTATAATTATGAAGTAGGCCAACAGAAATCTGATAGAAAGCGGTCATCGCAGCACATATAGATACCTGCCACACCTACAGTCGTATATTCATCATTACAAAGAATACAGCGAAATATTAATATCTATTATAGTCATCTAAGCGGTTTCCCGGATGCATCCTCAGCTTGTCGATGCGGAGTTCAGGGTCAGTCTTCCCGCTTTTTCTTCTCCACTTCGCACAGACTTGTTTTAGGGGAATGACATCTACATAATCAACACAGCTACCATAAAAAATATTGACAAGTAATCGGCATTACTCACCACAAACATAGTCGCGAGGAATGTGCCGCACGACCACGACATGTTCATGTAATCCCGCTGCTCCGACCACTGGAACCACATGCGGAGGCCGTCCTCCAGGAATGTGGAGATGAGGCATAGCCGCGCCACTGTAGGCAACACATGTTTGCCTTTGCGTATCACCTGGGACAAATTAAAAAAAAATATTCAAACTTTGAAAGTTTGTTTTCTATTTACTTAAAAGAAAAATAATATTTGAAATTGGAACAAGTATTTCTTAATTCGGTAGCAATACGCGCGCATTCGTGCCGTTCGTAGTTATCAGGTATGACAAGCAAAAATGACATGTTATCTAGAGGGCATCGGTAATTTTGGCAGCCCCGACCCCGAATATTATAAAATAGATACAAAAAATATGTTTGGTAATGGTGACTGTGTAAGCTTATCTTATAGTAGTAGCACAGATGTTATAGGTAGGTAGTAAGAAATGAATTGTCTATTTTTTATAGATATGTGCCCAAACATAAACATACATCTGAACCCACTGTGAACCATATATTGTAAAAATCAAAGCTAGACCCTCATAAATTTATTTTTAAAACAAATCACTTTTATTTGCAGTAAATAGGTTTTACGGTGTTCTTATAATATTTGTGGGTTATTGCTTATGTCCTATTTATTTACGAGTAGGCACGTGTTGTTTAGCTATAGATGGAAGGGAATCCTAGTTATACTGGGGTATTTAGTCTGAAAGACCCAAATTGAACAAACAAAAAAAATTACAACGTCCTAAAGTATCATCATCACTACATAGTATAAAACAAATTCGCTTTCTCTGTCCCTATGTATGCTTAAATCGTTAAAACTACGCAACGGATTTTAATGCGTATTTTTAGATAGAGTGATTCAAGAGGTACGTTTTTATGCCCATGCGATGCTGGGACGGGTCTACTACACTAAAAACTACATGCTACAAAGTAAAGAAGCAATACTGGCTTTGAATTATCATTCGTATAAAATTAGTTTTATCTATTTATTGCCTACACGAGCCGTCTCAAGTACAGTGGACCACATGTAAAAGTATACTAAGTGTAAGTGTAGGCTAAATCGGTACAGTTTTCTTATAGGCCTACTGTACATCAATTTAGTAGCGACGGAAGTTCGTTTATATCACAATGCATAATGTACTTGACTTGTTGCCAAATTGGAAAGTAAAATTTATTGCTAAATTTGTTATCTATAAAATGTGGCAGCTGCGTGTGAGACGCTATATGTATAGT
Source organism: Apomyelois bistriatella (assembly GCA_947044815.1). Taxonomy (NCBI): domain Eukaryota; kingdom Metazoa; phylum Arthropoda; class Insecta; order Lepidoptera; family Pyralidae; genus Apomyelois; species Apomyelois bistriatella. The sequence goes on from OX345691.1 coordinate 14,438,820, forward strand.
GGGGTGCAGAGAAATCTGACCCCCTTTCAATAGCGATACTTGTGGCATGGGGGTCTGATTTTTTAGTCTAATGTTAGTCTGGCTAAAATTCGAGAATGGCTGGGCCTAATATGAAAGAATTTTCCCGGACATGGAAACTAGCTAGGTAGATTATCTTTTTGTCTATGTAAGAACTCATTTTTATAATTTCAAAGACAGCATTAGAGCAGTTTTCGAAAACGCGAGTACAAAATAAATTTATATATATATACAAATATTGCTCGTTTAATAGTTAAAATATAAATATGCATTAGGAATTCAGATCTATAGACATTAACTGTGGCAAGTGCACCAAAATTGAAAGTGAAAGTTGTTCTAGAAAGTTACACTATACATAACTTACTTATGTATAGTGTTATATTCTAGAACCATATAATATAAAACCACAGCCTCCAGACATCTATGGATTTCATTCATTGCAGCCTTTGAAAGCCCATTAAAATCGATCACAACAACAAATCTATACTAACATTATAAATACCATAGTCTGCCTGTCTGTTACGTACGCTTACCTGGCTAAACCGCTGGACCGATTTTAATGAAATTTGGTATGGTTATAGTTAAGGACCAAGGGGCAAGCATAGGCAACTTTTGGGCACACGCATATAACCGAGACCCACACGGGCGGAGCCGTAGGTTGGTAGTAACAGCTAGTTGAATAAATATTTTTTTTTATTCCCATCCTGCTTTTACTGGGTGAAATTTCTATAGTAGTAAGTAGAACTCTATATTTAAAAGCACACTGTAGTAAAATGCTTACACAGAGATTTCCTTAAGTTTCGAATATTTGTTTGCCACACGAGACTAGTTGTTGCTCACAGCTCCAATCTTGTGGTAATTACAGGATAAAATAAAGCCTATGTGTTGTTCCAGGGTTTAAGCAATCTCCATCCTCCAAATTTAGCCTAATCGGTTCAGCTGTTTTATAGTGAAAAAACCGGTCAAGCGCGAGTTGATCGCCATCTAGTGGTGTTTTAGTGAACTATTTTCCATGAACATTTTATATTGAAGTTACCACTTAATATATATATATTGTCAATTGACAGAGTTCTTGTAGGTTTTCCTGTAATCTACAGGCTATGAACTACATTCTGTATTTTTTTCAAAATTTTAGCTTCAGTAGTTTCAGAGATCAGGGGGGGAATGGTCAATTTTCATCTTCTTTCAATGATAACCTTCCTCTTGAATCACTCTATCTATTAAAAAAAACGCATCAAAATCCATTTCGTGGTTTTGAAAATTTAAGCATACATTACATCTCTATGTACAGACAGCGGAAAGCGACTTTGTTTTATACTATGTAAAGATACATATATCTATGTGGCCCATTGTACATAAAATAAATAATTTAAAATTTTAATGTTATTTCCCATTTGTAATGAGACTTGGATGATTGCCAAATCAAACACAATAATGATTCCATAACAGGATAATTAATAGTTTATTAAATTATTTAACAAAATTCATTTAGAAATAAAGTTAATTAATTTCTTGTAGGTGACATGGTCACTCGACCATGCACACCCTGTTGTCAAAACAGTCAAACAGTTTTGGAGGTGTTTTGTTACAAACACTGTACCATGAGAATTTTATATATTAGATTAAGTATTGTGCATGGAAATGAATGATTGTGTGTTGGTTAGCTTCTCTTATCTCCATATTCCTATGTGCCCTTAATCTTTTATCACTGGTCTTGACTATCATAATATTTGTTTTTTTATTTTTTTCTCGATTCTGTTACATACATACCTAACAGCATTTTACAGACATGCCCGATATCAAATAGATACATTAAAAAATAACGATAAAAGCTGCATGTACCTCAAGAAGTAAGTTATAGAAACAGATTTCCAGTTCTGAGATCTAAACAAATAAAATTATGAATTTAAATTACAATATCCTCAAGCCTAACTGGCGATGAACTTATGTCCCATTCAAAACTTTAAGAATGATCTGATTTACCTAATTATTTACTGAATTTTAAGTAGGTTACAAGGTACAGTGCAAGTGTCTTGTTTTCGTTACCTAAATACTCTTGTTGATCAAGAAGATTACACTATAGAGTTTGGCAGAGATACTGGGATGGCTTCACTCTATTTTAGATATTGCATGTAACGTTCTAACAGACATTTATCACTAAAGCGCCAACAAGAAAATATAAAGTCGGTGACGTGACAAATCAAAGTACAAACATTAATTTACTTGTTGAACTTATAGTTTATATAAAAAACTTCTTACCTGGTCTGCAAAGTCTTCTGCCGTCGAAACATATTCATTAGGAATTTGCATTTCTAAAATAAATTCACTACGCCACGGTCAACAAAAAGAAATTTCACAATTTCACTGGCGATCTTACTCGGCACGTCAGAGCTTACTTGTCAAATGACGTGTGGACAGTTGGATTAACTTCCTTTACATTTTTGTACTAAAATTATTTAAAAAGAAGTTTTTATTAATAAATATCAATGAAAAATTTTGATTAGTTTTTTATTAATTTTGATATTTTTTTTATATAGTATTGTACACATACTGCGATATTTACGGTAATAAAGAACAATGTAACGTTTGGCGGAAGTGGTCACTCCATTTGACATGTAGTAGGTGTCAAAATGACATAAGCTAGCAAAGCAAACGTTTTGTTTTTGCTGAATAAATAATCGAATTCGTAATTATTTTTGACAGTATTTATATTTTTGATTTTTTTTATTTGATTTTTCTAGTACTTTTAACAGCTATTAACTTAAATCCGTCATACATAAGAGAATCGAGCAAATAATATCCACAAATCACAACACTTTTTCCTACCATTTATACTTTACTTACTGTCCTGGCAACCTGGCAACAAACAATGGTATGAAGTGGTAACATTGCAACATTGCAACTATTGCCTTTGCTATTGCAAGCAAATTAATGTAGTTTTTTTGGAGGGAAAGTAAACTGTCGCTATGTCCGCGCTGTATTTAATTTCTAAAACTTAGGTTTTTTCGAGTGTTTGTGCATAATATTGGTGGATTATTATTCGCAAAGTGTTCGTGAACAAGCGTGAGTGTTGGGAAGTGATACAGTGTCGATTACGTGACTTTTTATCTTTGTCACCAAAATCTCCATGTTATAGCTAAGTGAAATTTTTCCACCGCTTCACTTAGCCATCCGACTCAGACTAGACTTACTTACTTGACTGGACTTGACTATTGACTTGAATTTTTGACTCGACTGACTGAAGTAGGACTGAAGAAGATTAATAAATTCAAGAAAGGCCTTAAAGGACTAGATTCCATGGCCGTTAAACTATTTAAACAAAAAGCAAGCAAATGTCATAAAATGTCAATTTGTCATTGTTGATTTCGTATTATCGTGCTTGTTGCATTTTTATTTTATTATTAATTATTTCAATCCCGGTCAGAAAAAGAATTGTTGAAACCTTATAGGCACAAATAACAGTCGGTAGAATTGATCTGTAGTGCACAAGTATAACATTGCTTTGGATATCATAACTTCTTTAATTTCCAGAAAATGTTAGAAGTAACATGTAACGATCGTCTTGGCAAAAAAGTAAGAGTCAAATGCAATCCAGACGACACGGTTGGCGATCTAAAGAAGTTAATAGCAGCACAGACTGGGACACGGTACGACAAAATCGTTTTGAAGAAGTGGTACACCGTGTTTAAGGATCATATCAAACTTTCTGATTGTATCCTTTGAATTTACATTTTACTAGAGCTAAGTTTTCATCGTTGTTAGCATTCAAGTTTGTAAACTTATGACGACCTCTGTGGTCTAGTGGTCATCATTCCATGCTGTCACATCAGATGCTCTGTGTTCGATTCCCGGCTAGGTCAAGAAGGGAAATTATCTTTTACAGATTGACCTCTGTCTTGGAGTAATTAGGTAATTTTTAGTTTATAAGTTTTATTTTGTTTTAGATTTAGTTTAGTTTATTAAGTTAGATTATTTTTGTTAAAGTTTTCTATGTTTTAATAAAATAATTGTTTGTATTGTCTCTGTCTTGGATATTTATGTAGATATGTGTAATATAAAATATAGTATCGTTATGATGGAATCCCATAACAAAAGTCTCGAATGGGCCAGCTCAATTTGTGTGAAATATCCATATATATTTATTACTAGTGACCCGACCCGGTTTCGCATGGGCATAAAAACCTTCCTCTTGAATCACTATCTATTGAAAAAAAACCGCATTAAAATCCCTTGCGTAGTTTTAAAGATTTAAGGAGACATAGGGTCAGAGAAAGTGAATTGTGATTATAATTTATTTATTAACAGGTGCAAGGAAAAGTCACTATGCTTCACTTATGCTAGTACCTAGTTTGAATTTGTAATATTCACAACATTTGTTGTCCTTGTCATCATAGTGCTTTCAGGACCCTTCCTTTCCTTTTAGGTTGCTTCAGAGCATAGGGTCCACTTAACTTGGTCCGGTCTGTGGCAACTATGGTTATCCACACATATTCTGAGTCGAGACATTTTCAACATTTACTGCTGCAGTTCCTGCTCAAAATAGAATAGTCTATATGAGCACATCTTACATACACATAAGGGTTCTTTCTAAGAATTATTTTTTTATTTCATGTTTCCTTAATGAAAAATTACAGATGAAATACATGATGGCATGAACCTGGAGCTATATTACCAATAAAGAACAATTATTTATAAATCTAAATTTAAGTTTAATTATTAAATTTATTCTCAACATATCTGTGTTTCCATTTTATTTGATCTGAGAAAAAACTGATGACACACTCGCTGGCGACTGCTTTTGCAAGAAGTGATTTTGGAAGTGATGGCAGGCCCTATCTAAGCTATATACCTACGCTACGAGAAATAAATAAACGCATTTATTTACACTCATTATATTTAGGTATTGTGGTGATATCCTCAATTCAGTACCATTTGTCATGGCTATGGCTTTTTTTTATCAAAGAATAAATAATACAATACAAGTCGCTAATGTCGTTATGGTAGGTAGTTAGGATTCTAAAAAATTAAGTTAAAAAACTATAACCCGATTACGTGGTGTCTAAAAACGATGAAACAAGGAAATTATTGAGATATAAATCCAGAAATGTATAGGTACCAAATGGTCAATGTAAAGCCATGGTGGCACCCATCCATACTTCCATACTAATATTATAAATGCGAAAGTCTGTCACCTCTTCACGGCTAAACGGATGGACCGATTGGGATGAAATTTGGTAGGGATGTAGTTAATGACCTGAGGTCAAACATAGGCTACTTTTGGGCGCGATATAACCGAGTCCCACGCGGGCGGAGCCGCGGGGAACAGCTAGTCCATACTAATATTATAAATGCGAAAGTCTGTCTGTCTGTCTGTCTGTCTGTCTGTCTGTCTGTCTGTCTGTCTGTCTGTCTGTCTGTCTGTCTGTCTGTCTGTCTGTCTGTCTGTCTGTCTGTCTGTCTGTCTGTCTGTCTGTCTGTCTGTCTGTCTGTCTGTCTGTCTGTCTGTCTGTCTGTCTGTCTGTCTGTCTGTCTGTCTGTCTGTCTGTCTGTCTGTCTGTCTGTCTGTCTGTCTGTCTGTCACCTCTTCACGGCTAAACGGATGGACCGATTGGGATGAAATTTGGTAGGGATGTAGTTAACGACCTAAGGTCAAACATAGGCTACTTTTGGGCGCGATATAACCGAGTCCCACGCGGGCGGAGCCGCGGGGAACAGCTAGTAATATTATAAATGCGAAAGTCTGTCTGTCTGTCACCTCTTCACGGCTAAACTGCTGGACCGATTGTGATGAAATTTGGTAGGGATGTAGTTAACGACCTGAGGTCAAACATAGGCTACTTTTGGGCGCGATATAACCCAGTCCCACGCGGGGCGAAGCCGCGGGGAACAGCTAGTTAAGTATAAATGGATGATAGGCTTTACAATGACCATTTGGTACCTATACATTTCTGGATTTATATCTCAATAATTTCCTTGTTTCATCCTTTTTAGACACCACGTAGTCGGGTTATAGTTTTTTAACTTAATTTTTATTTAATACTTTCCCGTTTTCCGGACGGAAATGACTGGACCGCGTGAAATATACCACTTTACCAATGTATTTTAAACATTTCTACCTATATTTTAACTTAAACAATATGAATTATATACATATTTGTAATGTGCTCGTCAAGACCTTTCCCTTGATACCAAACACGTAAGATCTTCTTTTGACACCTCATTTATTAAAATCGGTTCAGTAGTTTAGGCGCTACGATGGAACACACATACATACATAGATTGCCAAAATCATTACCCTTCCTTTTGGCTTCGCCGTAGTCGGGTAAAAAGTGATATTTCCGGTAGTAGAAAGTTGCCATTGTAATAAAATTCTGTCATATGGATTTGTTACGTTAACTTCCCGTCGTACCGTATGCACCATTGACTTGCACCATCGATTGCGTGCGTTGCGTTGTGTGTTGCGTGACTTGCGTGCGTATAATACAATACCTAAATATTTACATCATAAATTAGATTCAATACAACATACTACTTATTATTTATGGTTAAAAATCACATATTTTACTTATGTTATGTGCGTATAGTATAATAAATAAGGTAATAAAATCAATGCGCTTTGTATTATTAAATATCAAGGTTTGTTCACTTTTTGATTTATATTCTGGTAACACCAACAATTCCACTTTTCTCGTTTGTGAGTTTGTGTGACGTATTTCCGGGTCGCCATTGTGTTTTACGATTTTGTTGTCAACTGTGTACGCGTTTGTGATGTGAATAATATTTCGTAAACTTTAACTAAAATAACTACATTTCTGTTCATTCTGCTGTATGATAAGTATTGACAATCAATTATGACTGACACAGAAGGTATGTTTCGTTTCAGTGTTCGCTCCACAAGTGTTTTCGAAGAAGGTTACTAATATTTCCTAATTTTCAGAGTTCAATCAGCAAAAGCCTGGGAAGACCAGTAAACAGCACAATGTGTTACCAATTTGGGGTAATGAACAAACTATGAATCTGAACCCTTTAATATTAGCGAATATTCAAGGTTCTAGCTACTTCAAAGGTAGGTAAGCAAACATACCAAAGCAAGGAGTTTGGAATTCATGGTTAATTTTTGTTTGTGAGAGGTTGATCTGGTGATGAAAGGTTTTTTTAATGTATTCGTGCTTCGCCCGCAGTGCACCTGTTCAAGTTGAAGACTTACCATGAAGTGGTCGACGAGATCTACTATCAGGTTAAGCATTTGGAGCCGTGGGAGCGCGGAAGTCGCAAGACGGCAGGCCAGACGGGCATGTGTGGCGGCGTGAGTATGTTTATCGACATTCATATATTGTTTTAGTTTTGATGTTTTGTGTTATTTATTATTCCATAAATTGGTTTTAATTGTGGTCTAAGGTCTTATGGCCCTAGGCTATGTCTACTCCGTATGGGATAAAGACGTGATTATATGTATGTATGGTTTTAATTCTTCAAGGTTTTGGTGAAACTGTTAGAAGTGTGTGATGGTTTTTAGCCACTCTATTCCCAGTTGCGTGTAATCATAGTCTATGGTATACCTTATCACTATCACCACTACATAGTATAAAACAAAAGTTGCTTTCTCTATCCCTATATCCCTAAGTAGGTATGCTTAAATCTTTAAAACTACGTAACGGATTTTGATGCTGTTTTTTTTAATAGATAGATTCAGAGGAAGATTTTTATGAACATGCGAAACTGGGGCAAGTCGCTAGTAATGAATGTATTTATCATTATGCATTGCTTGGCAAAAAAATTGAGCAGATGCTGCATGTTCAAATGTAGTTCTTCATAAATGTGTTGTGTAGCCAGATTTATGTTATCCAACTAATATTTTTTGTAGGTGAGGGGTGTGGGTGCTGGAGGCATAGTATCCACCGCATTCTGCCTACTTTACAAGCTGTACACGTTGCGACTCACTCGGAAGCAAGTTAATGGCTTGTTGCAGCATACTGATTCACCATACATAAGGGCACTTGGTAGGTATGATGCTCATACATGCACTTTTTGAATTTCTATCTTTCGCCTTTAAATTGTTTTAGTTAAAAAAAAAAACAACTTTCATTTGTATCATTAGGGGATAGAGATATTTTAAATAGATGTTTTGCATTATTGGCTTAATTACGGGTTGTCCTTTGTCTGGGTTTCCCCAGAATTGTCCTAAAACTTGGTTTAAAAATCTTGATTAACTGATAAACCAACTCGCTAAATCCAACCCTCTTCCAGTTGCAGTTACCACGGTGCACCACTTTAATTTCCTTTTGACATCAGCTTCTAGGCTCTAAAATCTGTGATTTTCCGCCTCTTGTCTTGGTTGCCATTTTAAAGATGGGGAACACTGTTAATTAGTCTATTAACAGTATTTTTCGTTTTTCATTGCAGGCTTCATGTACATACGCTACACGCAACCACCAGCAGACCTGTTTGACTGGTATGCAGACTACCTCGACGATGAAGAGGAGGTGGACCCTCGAGCAGGAGGTGGCGGCCCCACCACGATCGGGGCGCTAGTGCGACAGATGTTGATCAAGCTCGACTGGTTCAGTACGCTATTTCCTAGAATACCGGTGCCTATACAGAAGCAGATTGAACAGAAGTAGGTATTGTAATGTATTTTGTTTTTGTTTAATACTCTTTCGCCTGTATCAGAAAAAGCCATATGTTTTTAGACATTTTGGAAGGCAGATATGCCTAAAAGATGGGATTCTAGGTTTCCAAGCTATAAATTATCTTATGACCATCCATTAATTTTTTGAACTTCCCTATGACGCTGGCATAGTCACACTGGCGGAAGCCTAAAAAAAGTAATGACTACTGGTTATAAGGTTACATGATATACCTCCTGAAAATGTTTACTTTTGTACAAAGGTTTTCTGCTTGGAATCTCATTCCTCTGCCAAACAGTAGTGCTTGCATTGTTGAGTTCGATTGGTGAAAGAGGAAGTGAAATTAGTAGTACTTTGGTGAAATATCCTAGCCCATGAATTGGCAACGAGCTAGTTTCACTGAAGGTGTTTTGATCATATAGGCAGTAACTGTTTTTGCCATCTGAAGAATATTTTTTTCTTATAATACCTCTAGGTGATTCAAATTAATACCTCTGCTAACATTCAAGATTTTGGAAAGCTAAGGTATTTAGATTTTAAATATACCTAACATCAATTACAAAATGGAGGTTGCTTTGTAAAAACATTGGCATCAAAAGCGAGTTGATTCTCAACTTATCATTGGTTTTGATTCTACAGTTGAATTCACCAAGCTAGGTACTTAGAATGTTTTATATTTTAATCTATGGATTTCGAATTCGGAATTAAGCCACGACTTGGCAGCTTGCAATGGCTACTCCACAGTAATACTCCAAACAAATGCGAAAGTGAGTTTGTTTGTTTGTTACGCTATCACAACTCTCAACTGCATCAATTTTCTTGAAATTTTGCATACACATAAATAGAAGTATTGAGAAGAACATAGGATACCTTTTAGGACTGTTCCTGAGGGAAACTCAAGCGGGCGAAACCGCGGGTGAAAGCTAATACATAATAATACTAATGTCTACACTGACCTCGCGCCCATCTTCCTCGGGCCTGCCCACCTAATCATGTAAACATGGTGATAGATTAGCGGAGCACAACAGACAGTCAGCAGCCTCGAAGCCTGCGCCAAATAACTACCAGGCTGCCAGAGGTGGAGCCAGTCAGAACCACAACCCTGGAAGGATGGACTCCGACAGAAGGGAGCACGATGATCGTGACAGGAGAGACTATGGCGACGGGGATAGAAGTGATAGGTAAATATGCGAATTCGGTACACCTTACTACCATTTGTAGTGACTTATTTTTCCCTCCAGGAGGCATCCAGGAGTTTTATATTTATGACCAAGTTACCTAACTGATATATTCACTCGGGAATGTTGTTGAAGAAAGGGAGAAGGTAATTTAAGCCTTTTTTACTTGACTATTGTGTAGCCAAAACAAAAGAAATGTTTGACGTATTAATGTATGTATGTTCATCTGTTCCTTCCCTCAACCTAAACTACTAACATTTTACAGAATAGTTATTTAACGATGTTGTATCAATAAATATTTTTTATTTTTAAACTGCTTAACGTATTTTGACATGAGAAATATCTTGCTTTCTGCATGAATTTTTATGATATCTAATGCCCTTTCATTATATCATATCATATCTTACTTTAACTATTTCAATAGATTTTTTTTCACGAGTTTTTTATACTGTCCAGAACTCGTAGTCATGTTTTTATATTATTAAACTTACACGTGTTGTTAGATGATTAAAAGGGTCAACTTTAAATTACAGACTTAAGACCACAAGGCGACTACCTAAGACAGTAAAATGTTACTTTTCTTGTTCCTTCAACAATCATGAGAAAATAGTCTTAGCTTTTTTTATATACAAATTAGTAGGCAAACAGGCATACGACCCACCTGATGGTAAGCGGTCACCGTAGCCCATGGACGCCTGTAACACTAGAAGTGTCACGTGCGCGTTGCCGACTTTTGGAGAATTCTTTTTCTTTTTAGCTTATTTCAAACTTTACAGATATTCAAAAGACAAGCCGAAGCGCGACGACCGCGACAGGGATTTCAGAGACAGGGATCGCGACAGAGACAGGGATCGTGACCGCGACAGACGTGACCGCGATAGAGGTGACCGCGACAGGGTTGACCGCGACCGCCGCGAGAGACACCGTGACCGCTCGCGCTCCAAGGACCGACATCGCCGCTCGCGCTCCAGAGACCGCCGTTATAGGTGATCTGTTTGTCATGGACTGCAATTATAATGATCATTGATGTTATTCTGTTGTTTTATTTGCTCATCTTCCTAAGGGTTATACCAGTTGCATCCCATTTGCTTTGATTTGTCAAAATGGGCGTGAAGGAAAATATTTATCAATCACGTGACACTCCTGGTACCTTCAGACCGTTTGCCTTAAATTGTAAAAAAAATCTACTATCATTATGGTAACTTTGAGTAAATGGTACACATAGATCGGACCCTATCGATCGTTTAAACATGTTTTCCCAAAGAAGTTAGAATCCGCGCGCGGTCTTTGAAGTGACGCAAATTTTTTTTTAATCTATGTGTTTTCCTAATTTGAATTGAAACCCTGGACAAACACACACAGCTGGTGGCTTACTATCGTCTCTAAAAACAGCGCAATACATGATGTAAGGCGACATCTCGCTTACTCACTGGATCTTGCATGGTTTTTAGAGATGATAGTAAGGTACCTGGAGACGCTGGTTTTTAACTGGTTGGCTGGTAACACTGCAGGATGTTCCTCCTAGTTAAGAATATTTGGGTTTAGAAAATTGAGAGAATTTCAAAGATGCGCCTTAAATTTTTCAATGTTATTGTTATAAAAATTCATAACAATCTTAGATAAAAAAAAATTTGCCCGCGCGCGATTTCCAAATTCTATGATACCCATACTATTATAATTATAAATAGCTTTTGCCCGCGACTTCGTCCGCGTGGCGTGTTAAAAAAGAGAGATCTTTGTGTGTGTGGGATAAAGGTTAAAAAATGCTTAATTTTATTATTTCTAAATGAGGTTATAGCATAAGTGGCTCAGTTGAATAATGAATTGTTATTGATTTAAAGATTATTAGTTTATGATAATTTGGTGGAAAATACGATCAGTGGAGGCTAACCCTAGAGTACCTATAGGCTTTCGTCTGGAATTCAGAGGTGAGAATCTGGATGTCACTCGGTATGAAAGTAAAAGTTTGACCACATGAAAACTAAAAACCGGCCAGGTGCGAGTCGGACTCGCGCACGAAGAGTTCCGTACAAAATTAACAAAAAATCATCGTAAAGACTTATAACCTACAATTATTTAAACAAAAAGAAATTACAAAAGAAAATTATAAGATAATTCAAGGGCCGTGAAACGTCCGCCTGGAAAATTCAACAGTAATCTACAACAGAAAACTACCTACTAAAGATTTAAACCGTCCAAGAATAGTGAAAAGTTCGCCCGCAAAATTCAATATTTGACACGACCATCAACGACGACTGCCCCAGGCTCACGGCCGGAACACTCCCATACTAGCCAATTAGGGCTTAGAGGAAACACCGGAAACACCATTGTAAGCATTTACATACATCCTTCTCTGTCTTTCTTCCACACGAATCACGCCGACTTTCGCCGAACATTGCCGAATCCCGCTTTTTTTCAAATGACAAATTCTTGTCTATGATGGATTGCCGCGTAAAAAGAAAATTTATTTTCCTTCCCGCCATTTTTGTAACATCTTATGTTTTATATTTTATAATAGAATTTATGTATGTAATTTGTTCACTTCTAGTTCTACTACAAATAAAAATTTAAAATCCGGTTTGACTACATATAAGTACTATATTGTAGTAATTCTGAGTAAGTTATCCAATCTTGCAAAATAGTATGATGAAACCAATGGACGCTATAAATACGTAAGTTCTTTTTGTAGTTTAAGTCCACGTAAGTACATTAAATACCGATAAATATGTAGATAATTTATTTTTCACGATATTACATCATACTCGGAAAGTAATAATTAAGGAGTAACTATGATTTGGAGGTCATATTATTTCTAAAGGAATCAAACAATACCATGAAATTAGAAAGTAGGCTCTTACTAAGTAATTCCGACCGCTTCAACCAAGTAGCATCAATTTTGATCTGTATGTATATATGTAAAAACTTTATTGTACATTATTGTCTTTGTATATGTAGGTGAAGTTACCTAGTTTCTTAAATTTAAACAAACACCTACAGACTAATCTAACAAAATAGGTATATTTATAGCTAATTACAGAACAGCACGAATGAGGGTTATGTCTTAGTGTGTATGTACCTATGTATATTTATTGTTTTAAGCCTCAAAAGCATACTCGTACAAATACATGCAACATCAATATCATTTCAGCCACAACAAGTCCACGCAGAAAGAAATCCTTCATAGTTTTCCACAACTAAAGGCAGGAAGCGGTCAGCATTCTTTCTATGTAAGTACTTAGCTAAGTTGTTGAACCACAAACTAATAAATCCAGCACTCTGTCAAATGGCCATGTGTCCATGCTATGTACACTGCTTACACTTCAGTTACATACAGTTGTCTGAGTATATTCCATTATAGCGCACCAAAATGTCGCCTGTACTGTACTTCACAAAGGCTCAATAAAAGCTGGCAGAGGCTGTCCATACCAAATATTTTAATCAGTTGAGTGAACAAATTTTTTAGTCTTTACAATTAAAGGAATAATAAAGAGATTTATAATTTTATTTTTAAGAATTAATGATATTTTTTTATGATTAATTATATTCTAATAAATATGTAGTACTATTTATCATCAGTATTTTTCCAATTTCCACAGCGAGTCTACTTGGATGCATGAATACAATCTAAATAATAATATTTTTCATACTTACAGGTATTTTATGATTTGAAAATTTAGATTTAACACATATGATCAGATGGCAAGATGAAAACTATGCAGACCAGCTTACAAGGTTAGAATAGAATTTAGTTTAATAAATAGATTTTACGAGTACCTATGTTATACCTAAATATGTAAACCCGTATTGCTGTCTGTAAAATGTTTAAGAGCTGTGGATTTTGTGATAATAAATAGGTTAGAATCATTTTCTATTAAAATTCTTACCGACATGTAAAAAAAGTAGTTAATAATATATTTTCACATACTAACTGCCACTTCAGAGATGCTGAGTACCTACATACATTTATGTACTTACTATACCATATTCAAGAATTTTCCAGTCTAATCAGCAAATACAACTTGTTTTCTTTATAAATATTTAACTGTATTGTGGTATAAAACTATTTAAGCCAGAAATCCCCACTAGTCAGTTTAATAGATACTTCTGGGGAAATTTGTAACATAACTACCATGTTCCATGTAGGTATATATATCTAGGAAATGTTTGTTGTGCAGAAAATTTCTTACTAATTACGGTATACCATTATTGTCTTAGCAGATTTGATATTCATATGCAGGAAAAGTAGTAATTTTGAACTTCGTTTATTTCTTATTTCTTTGCAATTACATTAGGGAACGAGAGAGGTTTTAGAACTTAAACTGAGTGAGTAATGAGTAATGTTTTCTGTGTGGAACCCGTCACCAATATGAAATGACGTCGCCGTGGTACAGTGATTCTCTTTATCATTGTGCCTCTTTCGACATCCACAAGAAGAGATGGGATAACCCGACCGAACACCCAACGAAAATCAAACACCATAGATATGAGATATGCTACCTATGTTCTTATTTACACAAGGAAATATTCGGTTTAGGAAGTTTCATGAATGTTTCATGTTACAGAGGATACACGGAATCAATAATATAATTCACACAAACCTACTAATCATACATGCCAAAGTTTACAAATAAAAATAAATAATTTGATAAAAAAAAATTAGGTTAGAAAAATTGATTTGAAATCTCTTTCCAATTTACACTAACTGACGCTTAGTTTCATTAGACAGTGACATTGACAGCACAAAAAAGGGTCGAGAACGTTTATGAATCGCTATTAGGGGGGTTACCACCATCTCTTAAAACCATGCAAGTTCCAGTGAGTAAGCGAGATGTCGCCTTACATCATGTATTGCACTGTCTCGCTTACTCACTGAAACTTGCATGGTTTTTAGAGATGATAGTAGGCCACTAGAGGTCATAGTAAGACCCATTTACTTCGCTTGGGGTGGTTACCATCACCTATAATAACCATCCAAAAACGAGTTAGCGAGACGGCGCAATACATGATGTAAGGCAACTCTTGCTCAATCGTTTTTACATGGTTTTAAGAGACGATAGTAAGCCTTATACAATTTTACCATGAGATTTTGCAAACGGATAGGATTCAGTATGGAATTTAAAATTACATATTACCTAAGGGAGTACAATCATTTGGGGGGTTACTACCGTCTCTTAAAACTATGCAAGATCCAGTGAGTAAGCAAGACATCGTGATACATGATGTAAGGTGACAGCTCCCTTACTCACTGGATCTTACATGGCTTTAAGAGATGGTGGTAAGCCACCTGTATAAGCAGGCCCGAAACAAGTAAGCTAGGTGCGCAAAGTCAGAAAGTTAATTAGTTTCGGGCCTGCTTAAACAGCCTATGGTAACCTACTATGCAGGAATTTTTTTGAATAGTTTGTTCATATGTCACAAGAATCACACAACTGGGAGGTTACCACCGTCTCAAGTTTAAAACCTTGTAAGATCCAGTGAGTAAGCGAGACAGCGCAGTACATTATGTAAGGCGACATCTCCCTCACTCAATTGTTCTTGCATGGTTTTAAAAGATTTTGGTAAGCCACCTAGGGGGTTACTATCGTCTCTTAAAACCATACAAGATCCAGTGAGTAAGCGAGACAGCGCGATACATGGTGTAAGGTGACTTCTCCATTACTCACTGGATCATGCATTGTTTTAAGAGATCGTGGTAAGCCACCTGTTTTTATTTTTACTTTATCTTATTATCCACTCGGATGCTGACAGGCGGCTTAAAGCAGGTCAAAAATATGGGGGATGTCACTTTTCAACATGATTAATAATAATATTGCTTCTCTAACAAGCATTTTTTTTTTGTTTTAGCCTAATAAAATGAGAAGAAACACGGTGACGGTGGCCAATAAACACATAATCTACTGGAGGAAACGACAGAAACCATAACGTTACTCGACAGCCGGCTGTCGCATGAGACCACATACGGAATTATTTTGACATGTGTTTTAAAGTAACGAAAGTTTTGTTGCATTACGTAAGATTTACGAGTAAGACACGACTTCTTAGATTATTATATATTTTTAGGGTTCCGTACAAAAATGTAAAAACAGAACCCTTATAGGATCACTCGTGCGTCTGTCTGTCCGTCCGTCCGTCTGTCACAGCCAATCTTCTCCGAACCTACTAAACCAGAACAGATGAAATTTGGTAGGATGGCGTAATCCTGTGACAGAAACATAGATGTGCAAAGTTAATAAATATTTTTTTTACTAAAGGTAATTTTCGAGGGACAACAGAAAATTAAAAAAAAGTTTTGCAAACCTTACCGTGTCAAATGAAAGGGCTCGTTATGAGGATCTCAAATATATTTTTGTTATTATTGTAACATAAAAAGTTTTGATCCTATTCATAAAAATCAAAATATAGTTTATTGCCTGTTAAAATTGACAATTAAGTGGTAAATTCAATATAAAACGTTCACTTACGGAAAATAGTTCACTAAAATACCACTAGATGGCGATAGTAGTAGATAAATACCACAATTGAATATAAAAACTAACATTCGTATTGTACGGAACCCTCTCCACGCGAGTTCGACTCGCACTTGACCGGTTTTTATTTAATTAACATATTACAAGTAGTAAAATTCTTATAATTGAATATTTAACATTTGATCACATAGTTCATAAGATAGAAACTACTAACAGACAGACGGGTAGACATCTATCAAAGGCTTTTTAGTATAGGTAGTCCTTATTGCCTGAGTACAGGTGGCTTACCATAATCTCTTAAAACCATGAAAGAAAGATTGAGTAAGGGAGATGTCGCCTTACATAATGTATTGCGCTGTCTCGCTTACTTACTGGATCTTGCATGGTTTTAAAAGCCTGTAGTAACCCCCCAAAACCTTAAATAATCTTCCTTCATAGAGCACTACTAAGTATCGTTTTGTGATTTCTTTGTATAAAAACTTATGAATAGTGATAAAAATGAGGTTCTATTCGTTTCTTAAAATGTAATGTTTTGTTTTTGATTTGTGATTTTATCTTTTATGTACAGTAAGATGTACAATAAATATTTTTTTTACTTATGTGTGTTTTATTTTCAGGGGGCCAACTATCATCTCTTAAAACCATGCAAGTTCCAGTGAGTAAGCGAGACAGCGCGGTACAAGCCTTTTGTTTGATGGTTTTCCATCATGCACGATTGAGCGTCTAGGGTGCGCCTAATGCGACATCACATCCCCGACTCATTGGATCTTGCATGGTTTTAAGAGATGGTAGTAATGGTCCAGACAGTGCCTAGCAAATGTGTGGTGAAATAATTCAAATGTGTTGCTTATTTCAGCCACACGTTTGCAATATTTTTAATATTATAAACAAAACTAAATATTAAGATTCAAAAGCACCACGTGGGTAGGCCGTATGCCGTTGAGGAATATTAAAAAAAAAAAAAACAAAAAAAAAATGATTAGAGTAGGTACGCCATTTAAAAAAAAAAACAAAATGTCATTTTCTAACAGTAATCGCACAGATTGTTTATATATGAAAAAATATGTATGGAAGTGCGCCGTCTGATACTAGTATAGTATCTCCTCCTTAGTCTGTGCCCAGGCTATACAATCTTAATACATTCGTATGGGCAACTTTGACATAACACCCTGCCAAATTTAGTAGAATGGAAATGATTAGCAAAATTATGTTGAAAATGGTCTTTTAAATTTAGCATAATTATAGTCTTTATATTACTGCCTTGAATAATAGATGGCTCTGTAGACGTATTATGAAACTAAAATAAAATGTATATGTAATGGCACTAAAATAAATGGTCTTACCTACACTTTTAAAATGTACACATTATATCTCCTTATAATGTGGATGCTACAAGATAATATCTTGCCTTAGTAGTTTTTAATCAATGATTTTAAAACTCTTTTTAGTTTGTGTATTACTCAGTTAATGTAGTAACAATAAAATATTTAAAATTGTGTATATATAAAATAACGACTTGTACTAATTTAATTAATTTTATTTATTATCGGTTGTTTTCTACCTACTTCTTATGGCAACATA
The DNA here is from genome assembly GCA_947044815.1 of Apomyelois bistriatella. Taxonomy (NCBI): domain Eukaryota; kingdom Metazoa; phylum Arthropoda; class Insecta; order Lepidoptera; family Pyralidae; genus Apomyelois; species Apomyelois bistriatella. The sequence continues at coordinate 14,456,691 of OX345691.1, forward strand.
ACCTTTTCATAATGTCGGAAAAAAATTCAAATCTGTTTTTCATTCATCATTTTCATACTTCGTGTGTTACATGGTGAATAATTTTTAGGCGTTATTTCCTAAATATCAGTGCATTTAGTTATTTAATCGTCGAGTTGAGGTTAAGTGCAATCTCCTCCGATAAATAACTTAGTGAGCTTTTGATGCTAGCATATTAGTTTTTTTGAGAAATAGACTCCTGTGTTGGTTTTAGTATTGAGAAAGACTTTTTAATTACAATTTGTGATCTCCAGCAACATGTCGATGTCACGCAAAGTATGCTGTGTTCCTGGTTGCTCGGAGTCTGGAAGTAAGTATGTTTACCTGGTTACTCATATAATAGGAAATATTTTTCAGACCACTTCCGACCGGTCATATTCCAAATCATTAGCAGAAACCTATGTTCAGCAGTAGAATAACTGCGGTTGAAATTATGGTGATGATGAAACATGCTTGTAAATTCTATGTAAAGTTCATCACCAGAGCTTGAGTTACGCTTAAGTTATTAGATAAGTAATGATGATCTTAAGGAGACAGCACACGGTCTTGCTACATAAGAGTCACGAAAGTGATATAGTAGACAAATCAACTCTGACAGTAGACAAGTGAGCTCCCTTGAATCTATGTGAGCAAATTCCATAAATTTTTATTTATTTACAAGACAATTACAATAACTTAAAAAAAATAAAACTAAAGACTTAAATAATACTAAATAAAAATAAAACAAAAACAAAAATACCTACCAAAAATCATAGAAAAGGTCCATGTGGCAATGTTCCGAAGATGCTGGCAGCATTTCCTCGTTGGATTGCCAAACTTATTCGTTGGCCGAGGAAAGCGCCAGCTCTTCGGTCTCCCGTCGCATCAATAAGCCTCTTCGAAATATCTTTGAAGAGGCCCATTGCTGCGGGGCCCCACATTGTGAGCAAATCAATTGTTATAACTTTTGTTGCAATTTCATGGACAGGAAATTTATTAATTATAACTTGTACCTATGTCTTTGTACGACTTAAGTCTGTATGTAATAGATTGCTCAAGAAAGCATATTCTTCAGGTACAAACCTGATGATGACTTGTTAATCTTAACTTTTGTTTTTAGGGTCACATGAGACACTTCATCCCTTTCCAAACCCAGACATTGAAAGGGAACGCTTCAATCAGTGGTTTTTTGCTATAGGCGGTGACATTATCAGTTTGGACAACAAGTTTATATATAAACAGCGTCGTGTTTGTCATGCCCATTTTGAAGAAAAGTACCTGTGCCGTAACAATAGAATCAGTAATATTGCACAGCCATCTTTAAATTTACCAGGTAAAACTTTATCAATAACTATTAGGTAGTAGTAACACCCTTCCTTATTATTTATTAAAATCATTATATAATACACTTAAATTAATTTTACATTATGATTAACCCCTTGGCTCGCTGGAATCCAGACACAATAGAAAAACAATTGTTATGTGACACATGTTTGCGCATCCTGAGCGGAATGGGTTAAACTACCATTTTAAGCACAAATGGTTTTAAATTTTAACATATTATGCTGGTAAAATCAGTTCTTAGTGGCTTTTACTAACATTTGAAAAAATTTGGTAGTCTAATTGCAAATGTGCATGAGAGTTATTGCATTGTCAGGTATTGTACAAAACTGCAATGGACTGCAAAACTGCACTAATTCATGTTTATATATAACTTTTTTTCAGGCTTTATGAATCTGTCACTATTTCCACGTGTTGGAAGAAGACCATTAGAAGCTATACAGAATTCTCCTGAACCTTTACCTTCAACATCAGCAGGTGTGTTCTATTGTTAACCTTTTTTTTTTAAATAAAATCGTGCTCCACACTGTTTCAACGAGAAATGATCATATATCTTTAGTTGAAGCTGATCTTGCTTGTTGTTAGTGTCACTATTGTTATAATATGTATGTATATCTTTTGCATCCACATGTAATGCGTATGTTTCACGTTGCAGCAGCAGCTATTAGCTTCTGAGCCTAGGGTATGCTGTAAGTCATTTTCGTAGCCAAAAAGATTAACATACCAAAGGTGTGTTAGTGGCCACACTGTCAGATTTTTTTAGGCTGTATAAGGCATCTGAAATAGTATCAAATGCCATTTATCAATAACACTGTTGTTACTGATATACACATGAATACATATAATAATATAATAATTTTGACAATAAAGTTTAATTTTCCACTTACAAAGTAAAATACTTATCTGCTATTACAGAAAGTGTCTATATATACAAATAAATAAACTGAAGACTGACGTAACTTATAAAATAATGATAAAAATATGTTTGTCATTCATTCAGTACCTCTAGTAGTACCATGGATTTTTTTTATTACCCATGCATGTGCTAATGCTAATTTAATTCTTAGAATGCTTTTCATTTCAAACAAATAATAAATACTTTTTTCATTCCAGCTCTTCAATATGATTTTCATATTTATGATGATGCAGATGATGCTGTAAAGGAAAATATTGGTATGTTTCTAATAATTTACATTCATGTTCAAAAAATACTCATCTTCGTCCTCAGCTTATACATGGGGCCTCGGGTATGATGTAAGTCTCCTAAAGATGATGGCACTGATTGTTATTAGAAAGCCACTGCCATCTGACTTCCACAATCATTTTTACAGGGAGACTAGAGGTGTAATGTGTTAGTGGCCAACACTGTCAGTTTTTTTCTAGCTGCCTTAAGGTATGCTATTAAGCCTCTGCGATCTATCGATAGAACTTGGGACCAACAGCTTAATGTGCCGTCCAAAACAAAGAGGAGCTGAGATTCAAAATGTAATGAGTAATGATAAAAAGTGAATAATTCTATATGGGTCGTCTCTTGTCGTCGCTTGACATGCGCATTTGCTATGTGTGCATTCGTATGCACACATCGCGCTTGGCTCCTCGGCACACATAACAAAATACTAAATAAATTACTAAATAATTTGAAGAATTATACTCAATGTATTTTATAACAAACCAAATTTTAGATCCTGGTTCACATGATGTCGTGGATATAGTTGAAGCAATCAAAACTATGGAGAACGCTAAAATACAAGTTAATGAAGAACATGCTACTCAAACTGGTGTTGTAAAGTTACGTCAACAAAGACCTATCAGGAAACGAGGTACATTTTTATATACCAAAACAATTTTACCAATTTTTACAATTACCAATGAATCTTTTCTAAACTTTCAAAATTGATGCAGTAATTCTTTAGTCTGTCAGATTATCCATTATCAGAGTACAGAAAGTCAATCGATCCCACTATCCTGTGCCCCTAGTATGAGTTTTTCTTAACGCAGTCGCTAGCGTCTGTGTCAGGATTTTGTATGGAATTTCTTAGTTGCCTTACTATCCGCCAGAGACGCTGTACAGGTTTGCCATACTAAATCGCTAACGCAGTCGCTAGCGTCTGCGTTAAGAAAAACTCATACTAGGGGCACTGGTGTATGAATTTCCTATTATGATATTTTAATCTAAAAACCTTTTTTGACATTTTATTTTATTTTTTCTAGGATTTGGTAAGGTAATGCCATCCCAAAGGACACATGCTGAATATCAACTATATAAAGAGGTTAAATCAATGAGGACCAAATTGAGCAAATGCCGAAAAACAATAAAAATCAAAAGTGCAAGCCTGAAAGCAGCAAAGAAAATAACTTCCAATCCCGCGTTTTTGGATGTCATGGAAAATCTTCCTAATGCTGGAAAGAGATTAGTTATGATGCAGATGAGAGAAACTAAAAAAAAGGACAAAGGTCGACGCTTCACTTTCGATGAAAAGATTACAGCATTATCAATTTGGAAGCAAAGCCCTAAAAGCTATCGCTTTTTAAGAAATTTGCTTATTTTACCTGCTCCCCAGACATTAACTAAATTGTTAAGCAGAGCAAATGTATCTCCAGGCATAAATAAAAAAACATTCCAACAATTGAAAGTTGTATCCAAGAAGATGAAAACCGAAGACAAATTGTGCATCCTATTATTTGATGAAATGTCACTTCAAGCAAATATTTCATATAAAGAAGGGCAACGTAAAATGGTTGGGTTTGTAACTGATGGCACTGATACTAAGCCAGAATTTTCTGACCATGCCCAAGTTTTTATGATGAGAGGGCTAACTCGTAATTACAAGCAAGTACTATCATATACTTTTTCGCAAGCAGCTACAAAAGGCCCAGAATTAGCTTGCCAAATAAAAACAGTGGTGAAAGAACTTGATGAAGCTGGGTTTACTGTAGTAGCTACTGTATGCGATCAAGGCAGTAATAATAGGGCTGCTATTAAAATTTTAACGCAAGAGGCACAGGGAATATTTTTAAGGAAAGGAGAGGAGCCGAAAGAAAATATTTTTATCATAAATGATAAAGAGATTGTGCCATTGTACGATCCTCCACATTTACTAAAATGTATAAGAAATAATCTACTTACCAAAAACTTGGAATATAAAGAAATCAACAAGCCCAATACTTGTACAGCAAAGTGGGAGCATTTGCAAGAATTGCATAATGCAAACCCTGGGTACAAAGGTATACGGTTAATACCTAAACTTACTGATTACCATGTGGTACCCAATAAAATTCATAAAATGAAGGTGAAATACGCTTCGCAAGTTTTCAGCCGCACGGTTGCTTCAAATATGGGATACCTTGCAGGTAATAATTTTATACATCATGGTGAAAACTGTTTTTAACTTCAGCATGAATAAATAAGTATATATTTAAACTTTCTTTTCTACTTATTTATTCATTCTGAATAAGTAAGCCCCAAAGTTCGAGATTTGTGTTATGGAATACTAACTTAACAATGTCAATTTTATAACAAATACACAATTATAATATACTAATATCTATATAAACATCCAAAACCTAGGCCAACCAAAAACCAATTTTGACTTTATGGGGGATAGAACCCAGAACATCCTGAGCAGCGGGCAGGCATGTTAACCATTATGCCATGGATCGTCAAATCTTACTGAAGTCCTTTAGATTAAGTAAGAAGTAAATTTGGTGGGGTTTTTATTGCGTTTATCACTTATTTTACACCTAACCATAACAGTAAACATAAGAAATTACTAAATAAGGATATTTTGAATAACAAAAAAATTACTTTTTGTTTCAGAAAAAAATATAATTCAGGAGAAATGCAAGGAAACTGCAGACGCTCTTTTATTCTTTGATAATCTTTTTGATTCCGTGAATGGCAGTTACATGAAAAAAGAAAGGAAACATTCAAAACCCTTATTAGGACCTGCCACACCAAATTCATGCCACAAAAATTTTTGGAATGAGGCAAAAAAACATCTTTCAGAAATGAAATTTGTTAATAAGGCCACAGGAAGGGTTGAATATGTCCCCACATTAAATAATTGGGCATGGACGTTGGATGGTATTCTTGTACTTTTAAATAATTTAAAAAAAAATTACAATATTAATTCTGTTTGGATGCGGCACCTTAACCAAGATCCTATAGAAAACTTTTTTGGAGCTATAAAGAGCCATGGGTGCCGCAACACCAATCCAACACCAGACAGATTCGCCAATGCATTTACCACTTTAGTTATAAATAATATGTCCAGCGCCCATGCCCCAGGAGCAAATTGTGAAAAAGATTTATGTAAAAACTTGGAATCCTTCATCACCTTAGATGATGTTGAAAAGAAACCTGTGCCAGCCTGCATACTCGAGGACATACCTGATGTCCAAATTCTAGATATTAAAGTAAAGAGCGATCCTCGCGTTCTTGGACCACTCGAATATGTCTCTGGGTATTTTAGTAGGAATGTAAAAAAAAATGTGTTCAAATCATGTGAAACATGTAATAAAGACATGATTCAGAATATACCCAGAGATTACATAAGATACAGAGAGTATGCAGGACGCCAGTGGCTTTGTAGTCCAACAGAGTCTCTCCTAAAATGTATTTCGGCAATACAAGACATAATAAATGATATAATTAAAAAAAATTTACACATTGATTGTATAGGGGACTTAATTAAAACTGTTATATTAATTCATGTTGATTTCGATTTTTTGAATTGTGATGTACATAGAGATAAAGTAATTAATTATTTAATTGAGTCCACAATTAAGTTTTTTATGTTTAATAATTGTAAAATAATAAATAACATTTTAGGCGGAAGGAGAGACCCTGATGATGATAATGATGGATTCCAGGTAAAAGCCAAAAAATATCGCAACAAATGTTTTAGAAAAAAAAAATAAAACATTCATGAAAGTTTTCATTTGAGAACCTCTCGCCAAAGTTTATTTTTAAGATGATACCTCGGTGAACACTAGCGCCACCATCATTTAAAAATCATTATTCACTGAAAACACAAGTTATCAAAAATCCCTATTATGTAATTAAGGTTCTGGATCTGAAGTTAATTTTAAACATTAAAATAATTCCCTATAGTTATATATTGCAATATTGCTTAAAACTGCCACTTTTAACAGTTTTGCAATTGGTAACTATAATTTAATAATAAAATATGTTTAAAATTAACTTCAGATCCAGAACCTTAATTACAAAAGACGGATTTTTGATAACTTGTGTTTTTTTTTAAATGACCGAGGGGTATCATTTTAAGCTATTATTACTATTTTTTTGTCAATTTTGTACTTTGTATATTATTTTTGAACTAAATAAAATGTATTTTTTATGAATCAAATTATTTTATTACTAATAGTAAGACAATTAACCCAGACGGACAGAAAATATATTACGTACGTAGTAACCTCGTGCATATATACATATATATATAAACTTAAAGTTGCCAGAAATGAAATCTAGTCGGCAGCACTGAGCTATTACTTATTTTTGCTGCCGAGAGAGGTCTCTATTTCATTATATTACAAAGTACTCTGTGGACTGCCCTCACGCGTCTGCCGCGTCAGGCAGGCATTTCATACAAAAGCTTTTTCCCGCTAACTCCCGTTCCCGTGAAATTTTGAAATATCCTGTTTATACATGATTTCTATGTAACTTTAACCATTAAGACGGAAGCTTAAAAAATGTAGTAACTTCTCCCGTTTTCCTAACATTTCCCTTCACTACTCTGCTCCTATTGGTTGTAGCGTGATGAAAAGTATACTATAACCTGCCCAGGAATATGAAGAATAATTGTACCAAGTTTCGTTAAAATCCGTCGAGTAGTTTTTGTTTCTATAAAGAACATACAGACAGACAGACAAAAATTTTACTGATTGCATTTTTGGCATCAGTATCGATTACTAATCACCCCCTGATAGTTATTTTGAAAATATATATCATGTACAGAATTAACCCCTCTACAGATTTATTATAAGTATAGATAAATATTATAAATGCGAAAGTCTGTCTGTTATTTCACAGCTAAACTTTTTGATTGATATGGAAATTGGTATGGTAGGTCAAACATAGGCGCGAATATAACCGAGTACCACGAGGGCGGAGCCGCGGGCAACAGCTAGTAAAAAAATATTTCAACACATGCAATCTACAGTTTATTGAAATCAAGATTGATTGCAAAGTATGTGTTACGCTAGCAAAATCTTTCCGAGAATCAAAACATGTAAAAATAATTACATAAATGCGAAGTGTTGAAAACTATGCCTGATAAACATAATATCAAAAGGAATGTTATATGACTCGCACCTGCAGCAATAAATGCAGTCTGATTTCATCAGCAATTTATTTGTACAATATACTCAAATTAAACTAGTACATTGCAATATGATGAAGCTTAAGCTAACAATAAATAAACAATTTCCATTCAGTAAAAGACAATATAATTATAATTTAGAAAAGCAGCTGATCAAACAATACTTCTGCGTCATTTATGCTGCAGCACCTTTCGCATTCTCCTGCTGTTCAAATTTGGGATATTTTTGTTCAACATCTGTCCAAGATATCTTGCTATTTGAAAGGTCTCTGACCACAACCGGAACGTCAACTAGTGGTAATCTTACTTGTCCCATGCTATCTCGTTCTCTTAGCGTAATGGTGTGTGGTTCTTTTGTTGTATCAAAGTCTACAGTAATAGCATATGGGACGCCAAGCTCATCTGTGCGAGCGTACCGGCGTCCAATTGAGCCTGAAGAATCATCCACCTTGTGGGACACATCAACTTCAGTCAAAAGTTTATTTAGTTCTCTCACGAATGACTGGAATTCTGCGTTACCACTTAATGGTAACACAGCACACTTCATTGGTGCCACTGTTGCTGGTAAAGAGAAATATGTCCTCTGCTCATCACCTTCCCTCATTCTAAAGTTATGCTCCAAAACACTGTAGAGGATCCTGCCAATACCGAAGGATGGTTCAATAACGCTAGGTATGATTTCTTCAACATGAACAGTCTTTTGACTCCTCTTTACGCTGACAAGGCTAGACGTAAGCTTGAACTCTCCATTAGGAGTGGCAAGAAGATATTCTCCGGCAGAGTCTAGCTGTTTCTGCAGATTCTCCAGGGCGGCATTGTCCATCGCTGCTAAGGCGTCATTAATTACTTTAGCGTCCTTCTTGAACTCTTTGCCGATTGCCGCTTTGTTGGCTACTGCTTCAACCACCTCAATCTGTTTGGGTGCTGGCAATTTCTTTTCTGCAGCTAGCCTGATGCCTGTGGCTTTAGAATGTTGAGTCAAGTCATATGCAGATCTATCAGCACAGCCAACACACTCCACCCAGCCATAGCTGGACAGACACTCGGCATCCCAACAGTCGCAGGCATAGTGAGCCATCTCATTGCCCATATGTTGCCTGAACCTAAGTTTCTTTGAGTCAATACCCACAGCCAACAGATACAAGTGTATTCTTGCCATGAAGTATCCTAGAGTCTCATTGTTGACAATGCCCTTAGCGACTGCTTCACCTATGGTTATGATTTCAGCTGGCCGTCCTTGCTCTTGGTTGTCAGCAGAGTACAACAGCATCTGTGTGTCCTTCACAGACTCAAATTTAGGATGATCTTTAGAATCACAGAAGTGTTCAATTTCACACATTGTGAACTCTCTTACTCTGAGCAGACCGGACCGAGGAGAGATTTCATTCCTGAAGGAGTTGCCAATTTGTGCTGCAGCGAAAGGAAGGCGGCCTTGATTAAATTCTAATAGACGTTTGAAATTCACAAATATACCTTGGGCAGTCTCAGGCCGCAGGAAACCTTTCACTAGACCTGAGGGTCCTATCTGGGTGTTGAACATCAGATTAAACTCTATTGGAGGAGTGAGCTCATTGCCGCTGATTGGAGACTTCATGTCAAATCTCTTCATAAGGCCTGACATGTCATCAGCTGTCATACCATCCAATTTAACAATTATATCTTCAATTTCAGCTTTCAACTCAGCCTTTGTATTTTTCTCACTTTTTATTTTTTCCAAGTGAGCTTTAATTAAGTGATCCAATCGGAAACATTCTCCAGTCTTAGCATCCTTGGTCATAAGATCAGCAAACCGCTCTACATGACCAGAAGCTTTGAGAACAGGTTCCGGAGTTAGTATTGAACAGTCCACCTCCAACATTTGCTCTTGGAGAATGAAGAATTTTCTCCACAGCTGGATCATGTTGCTCTTAAGGGCGCAACCCATAGGGCCGAAATCGAACTGGCCAGTGATGCCTCCATAAATAGCAAATGACTGGTCATAGAAAAATCTTCTTTTGATGAGATCCTCCATCTTTGCACGATCAAACAGTTCTTCCGCTGGCGCCAAGCTGAGTTCCTTGTCCTCCAACACTTTCTTTCGCGCTTTTAATTCAGCTACAGCCTTCTTTATATCTATTTCTGGTGCTTTCTCATCTTTTAACTTTCTAACCAAATCACCTTGTTCTTTCACGTGCGCTCTGAGGGGCGCCAAGATTTGTTCGATCTTAGGATCAGCCATGATTATTTCCCTTTGAGGATTTGGTATTTTGATCTTTCTGTGAAGCTTATTGCTGCCCCACTGTTCAAGTTGGTGCTTATGAGAAAGTCTGATATGATTGCAATTGCACACAAGTGATTGATATTTACTAAACACACTACACTTATAAACTAAAGGCAAAACGTGTCTCATTTATGTAAGCAGTTTGCACTATTACAAATTAATATATCCCATCTGTTCGCGCCGGTGAAATAAACTTTCAGAAAATCATTCGCGTGGTGCTGACGAAACCACGAACGAAGTTTACGAAATTAAAGTGATGTGCATGAGATGCAGAAAAATGTCTAAAGATGGTACTAAGTAGAGTAGTAGGTACTAGGTACTGTACTAGGTACCTAATATATTACTGCACCCGTGACGGGTGCAGTACGGACGGGTGACCCGTCCTTATCGTAAGTTACTTATTATTTCCTAATAATAACCTCAATATGCTTTACAAAACAAAGGTGTTTTACTGTTTTAGAGTTCACTGTCACAGTGAACACACCACAAATTAGAAATTAACATTGAGGTTAAAGGAAAAAAAAAACGTGAAATATTTTTTAGATACGAGACAATTAGTTTTTGAGATATTCACGATGTTCCGAGAGTTTCGATCGGCCGGAGGCGCTCGGCGCGTGTGACGTCATGCTACAACATGCGCGCTGTGCGCGCAGTACATAGCGCGCTCCGGTACGGTTTCACTACGAGATTATGCAAATATTATTTGAAATGTCTTATCCAAATACAAGAAAACCATATGTTGTGCCAAAATGAAAAAGCACAAATACCAATGCATCCGAAAAGTTCATTATTTGTGACTCCAATGAATGTTAAATTGCGAAATAAATGGTTTCAGAATAGTAAAAAGGTAATAAAACATCATATTTATCTTATATTTATGAAAAAGAGCAATATATTTTAGTTATATAGTACTAGATGTATGTGAATTTATAGATCTTAAATGATTTGGAAGGTAAGCTTACGCTGCGGATGCAAAATAAAGAGGTACCTAGACTAGCTAAGTAGGTACTTTGTAAACAAAAATAATGAGCTAAAATAAGTCCATCTATTTAAGGTAGATTATCTGATTGCCCTTTTTCAAATCATTCATCCATGTTATTAAATATTAGCTGTTCCCAGCGGTTTCACTTGCCATTAGTGTGTATGTACTATAGCCAATAACCTTCCCTTAGAATCTGGCTTTCATATACAAAAATTATTTAACAACTCCGACCACTAGTTTTCAAGTTCAAACAAACAAACAAACTCCTCAGCTTTATTATATTAGTATAGATAGAGGTATATACTCGTACACTATTAGTAAAAGTAAGTAATGTAATGCAAAGAACAAATAAATAAATTACTATCCACTTACGAATATAAAAATCTAACTAGCGCAAAGTGCGTTATTACTACTCCGAGCGGCCGGATAGTATGAGCGCGCGGAGAATTGGTTGTAGTGTGACGTCACGCAGCGGCTGCCAGTCCGCGCGAAAAATTAAAAATTTCGCGACTTATAAAGACGTGTAAAATCTAAACTAATAGGTTTTTTGAAATAAAACAAAAACTATTGTATTTATTTACATATAGGCTTTACTTTATCAAAGTTTCAAGCGATTTTGCATACCTAGTAACATTCTTCGGCGCAATACATGATGTAAGATGACATCTCCCTCCCTTACTCATTAGACCTTGCATGGTTTTAAGAGATGGTGGTATGCCACCTGTACAAAAAATATCACTAGACCCTAGTACGTACCAATTTAATACAACACCAACTTATTACTTCTCCATGGCACAACCCTAGAACTGTCAAATCAAACCATTGTCATCAAACTTGTCAAAGTCAGACGGTTTTTTTTTTTTGGTTTAGAAACAAACATTGCTCTCTCCGCCAAACTATAGCCAGCCAAAGCCGCTAAGCTAATCCATCAACCAACGCAAACAGTCGAAATGCCGCGCCCCACGTATTTGTTTGATTGAAATTTAGTTTTGTTAAGCAAGCTTATTATTAAATATAAATAAAATAGTATAAATTTATTTATATTTTGTTTAAAGTATATGATCATGCATGACATGTAATGTAATATATCAATTTCTGAACACAAGACGCTTTCCTTGCAGCAATGCCAGCAATCCCAAAGCACCATAGTTCCTATCTCTTTTACACAAATTGATTTCTTATAGGTAAAGAAGGAGACAAGAAATTTTGTCAAAAATATTTATTTGTTTTCTTTTCCATATTTTCAATTTTGACAGCACAAAGGAAGTCGGCCATTTTATTGCTGATTGAAACTGGAAAAAGCTGTGGCTTTGGTCCAGGCGAATTTTTTATTCAAATTATTTTGCAAGTTGTCTGTTAAAACTTCGTACAAATCTGTATACGTATTTAGTGTAAGTTTTAAGTGTATTTATGAATTGAGTGAGAAGATATGGACGATCCGAATCGGATGATGGCGCACAGCGGCGGACTTATGGGCCCGCAGGGCTATGGACTACCGGGCGGTGAAGGCGCACCTGCTGCAGGCGAAGGCGAAGCCCGCAAGCAGGACATTGGTGAAATCTTGCAACAAATAATGAACATTACGGATCAGAGCTTAGACGAAGCTCAAGCAAGAAAACATACACTGAACTGTCACAGAATGAAGCCTGCCCTATTTTCAGTCCTATGTGAAATCAAAGAGAAAACAGGTGAGATTTTGAAGCCCTAGTGTGTAAGATTGGTAGGTAAATTCTGTCACAATAAGTCTATAGTTGGCCTATGCTTCCACCTTATTTTATACCAACACTCCATGATTGTCATCATAGATGTATTAAGTGACCTCTGTTTTACAATGGTAGTCTTAGCTTTCGTAGTTCTGGGTGCTATTCCTAATCAGTTCAAGTCGAATTACAAGATGTGTGGAATTGACAATCTTTATCAGTCACTGTCAATATGACTAGCACATCAGTATCCGTCCTTATTATTAGATAAAATAACACATCATATACTTTTTTCATCAGTACTCTCACTTCGTAACACGCAAGAGGAGGAGCCCCCAGACCCACAGCTGATGCGGCTGGACAACATGCTCATAGCAGAGGGGGTAGCCGGCCCGGAGAAGGGCGGCGGCGCAGGAGCAGCAGCCTCGGCTTCAGCCGCTGCTGGAGAGTGGGGTAATTACATACATGTTTGGCATTGTGAATGTTTACACTTTGAATGGCAAGCGGCTCACCGGTGACCGACAAACAATTGAATTACTACTGTGTCTGTGATTGCGGAGTTCAAAGTTTTAAGGGCCATGGTTGACATACTTTTTTGTTTGTAGTCAAGCTGTTTAGGTTTATGCGTCTATATGAGGCAATGTTGATAGTCTCTTTATTTCACAAAATACAATCAAATCACAAAAATGCCTCTTTGGTCAAATAGTTAAGGTGTTTGCCTATAGACCTGGGTGTTGTAGGTTTGTTGCCAAAAGGGAGCATACTTTGTTTAGTTGTTTCTAGTTTGGTAACATTGCATCCCAACTAATATTATAAATGTGTTATATTTTTACACCCTATCTACTGATCCAATCTCACTGAAATTTCGCATATACTTTGAAGTATTGAGAAGGACATAATATACTTTTATCCCGGGAAAATCTATTTAATAATAAAACTATCAACACTGTCTGAATAAGGCCCTTTCAGCTGTGACAGTTTTTCTAGAAACTAATAATTAAATATTACTTTTGTGAAATAATTTCATGCATGAAGGTGTCGGAGCCATATGGAGACTAACAAAGCATTATCACCTAACCATACCCTAACCATGTATATAATATCCATACTAATATTATAAATGCGAAAGTCTGTCTGTCTGTCTTTCTGTCTGTCTGTCTGTCTGTCTGTCTGTCACCTCTTCACGGCTAAACTGCTGGACCGATTGTGATGAAATTTGGTAGGGATGTAGTTAACGACCTGAGGTCAAACATAGGCTACTTTTGGACGCGATATAACCGAGTCCCACGCGGGGCGAAGCCGCGGGGAACAGCTAGTAATCTATATAAACCAATAAAATATTGGTTCTCAGAATCCAGATACAAAAGAAATACCATTGTTGTTTGTCAAATTTGTGCTCGAACCAATTGAAAAAAACATTAAAAGTATCAACAAGAGTATTCTCACTATTGGTGTTTACTTCGTAAAACACGCCAATTATGCAAATGGCCATTGTCATACATTATTATTCATAAGACACATGTATTGTGACAAGTAAGGCTCAATTTACATGTAATGGAAAAGAATTGAAATTGTATTTTTTTTTTTCTGTTAGAATAATGAACTTTGTGTGATTGAAAATATGATTGAAATTTTTAATTATCTTATTAATATAATTAATATATGAAACGCCACATTGACACGGGTTGAATTTTTATGTTTAATGGAAAAAGATGCTTTATGGCAAGACAATTTGGTGTGCAAAGTCACTATAACTGTCATATTAATAAAAAATAGAAAATGTTTGGCAGGCCAATTTTAACTAAAATATGTTTTATCTCATTCTATTATATTCTCTAGTGATATTATATGTGAAATAATAAGACAAAATACAAATAAGTTAAAATAGGTTTCATCCTTTATTCCTTGAGAGAACTACTGAACCTGTGAAGTTCACCATCACATTAGATGGTATTAAGGACCAAATAATTTTTAGTTTTGATCTATAAAGGTTTAAAATATCTTACTAATTTAATTTTCTGGTAATGTAAATTGAACCTTAAAGTTAATTATATTTGTATCATTAATTGTTTATGACAGTCACACACATTTCATATACATTGTATATTGTTTTGTCAATATTTGCTGTTCAATAACTTTTGTATGCAAGTTATCTGTTTTTATTTGCATAATGCATGGTGCTTGTTTTCTTTTTATTACAGCTTTTGTGTTATATTTTTAAAATCAATGGAATATGTCTGCAGCTCAGGTTGCATATAATAGATTTTATATAATAGACATAAAATAAATGAGTTATAAATAATAACAGGCAGAAAATTTAGCATAAAGACTCCCTTTTTGTCCCCACACTTATCGGCTTCAGCTGGTCAGATAAATCTCTGTAGAAAAATCTACAATTGTATGCAATAACCGTGATTTGCATTGGTTTAGCATGTCTGAGCTGAGCAGATGCAAATAACATTATTTTGGAGCTTAATATGTTTACTTATAGGTTTTTTCTGACTGGTTAAAGCTCGAATACTCAAATGCTACTCACATTTGAGAGCTGTTCAAGTATCATGCTGTCACTGTCATATCGCTGATGTTCAGCACGACAGCATGATACTTGAGCAGCTCTCAAAATTAAGTAGCGTTTGAGTATTCGGGCGTCATACTAATTCTGCGTCGAAAGGTTGAGAATTTCTTAAACATATTTTTGATTATACATTGAGTTATGTTTAGATTACGCTTCCACACTCGAGTCATACTAACCAACATACAGTAGCTTATAAAACTAACCCGCACTACAATCCGGTGCTGCATGTATTTCTTTCTGTGCTGCAACTAAGGCACTGTGGCTCAAGCAGATAACGCGATCGAGCACTCGGACTACCGGGCCAAGCTGGCGCAGATCCGCCAGATCTACCACCAGGAGCTGGACAAGTACGAAAACGCTTGCAATGAGTTCACCACGCACGTCATGAACCTGCTCAGGGAGCAGAGCCGCACTAGGCCCATCACGCCTAAGGTGAGATATTTTGATTGGTACAGTAGGCTGCAGAGAAATCTGGCCACCTTTCAATAGCGATACTTGTGGCATGGGGGTCAGATTTCTCTGCAGGCCACTGTACAAGCTAGGGACCAGAATGGTAATAAACTAGAGTTTAACCGTTTACTACCATTTTTTTTTTACTATGAAACGATGTTTTTACCATTTTGATCTGTTATTAGTAGAAGCCTTTAATTTTTAAGTATTTTTCTTTTTACATTCCAAGCCGTGTGTGACTTCGGAACCCAGTTTTCACTGTAATGCTAGATCTTATTTCGCCGAAAAAATCCAGTATAATTAACAGCTGCCTGCCTAACCTAAAATCTCTTTGGAAAGCTTTTGTTGCCGCCACCGATCAGAGAGAGGTCAAGTAACTGAGGCATTTGTTATATTATGTAGGGAAGTGTAGGGAAGTTTTCTATTGTTAAGCTGGAAAGGGAAACATTCTCATTCTTAAGCTAGAAACCATAGTTAAAGTACTTGTTTTTTTTAGTGTTTCTCATTATCCATAAATTTCCTTTTGGATGGATTTTACTCACATTTGCTTTGCTCTTAGCAAATAAGTTGGCTAACGAAGTAAACATACAAAATTTGGCATTTTAGCAGCAAGTCCTATCTCATTTGAAGAAAATAAAAAAAGCTATATCTTTTAATAAAAGAAAGTGGTATAGACCATTATTCAAAAGAGACCTAAAACCCTTTGTGTTATTTTGCCCAGCCCTTTAATTTTTAATATTTTCCTTCAGTTTATACTATGTGCTCTACTCTAATAAAATATTTCATTCGGCAGGAGATAGAGCGCATGGTGCAGATCATTCACAAAAAGTTCAGCTCCATTCAGATGCAGCTGAAGCAGTCCACGTGCGAGGCTGTCATGATACTGCGTTCACGGTATGTACTCATACATCACAACATTTAATGAAATTAAGTACCTTTTTTCTCAACTAAAAATGAAGTATACATTGCATAATAATAAGGTTCAAATCTGCATGCGTCCACAATGACCGCGTATTTGTCAGTTTACTAAGGCCCTGAATACACTGGCGGTTAAAGTGCCGAGTTCTGCGTTCCGCGTTCTCTGTAATATATGCGGTGTCTTAGAATCATTCACATACAAAAGCGCTCAAATCGCCGCGGTCTCCATACATTATAAGAACGCGAAATACAGAACTCTGAACTCTAACCCCCATTGTGTTCAGGGCCTAAGCGTCACTGGCTGTATCTTTCGTCCATAATTTAATAGAAAAAAAAATTAAATTCAAATTACGAATGTTTCGAAACGACGCGCGTTTACGCGGTCATCTTGCAACAGCTCAACTTTGGCCTCGCAAAATTACGAATTCGAAAAAAAAAATTACAGTTTCCTCGACGCGCGCCGCAAACGGCGCAACTTCAGCAAGCAGGCCTCCGAGATCCTCAACGAGTACTTCTATTCGCACCTGTCCAACCCGTATCCAAGCGAGGAGGCCAAGGAGGAGTTGGCACGCAAGTGCGGCATCACGGTTTCTCAGGTACTGTCAGATAATCTGAGTCCGCTTCTGCTGTCTCCTTGCAGTTTCCTCGACGCGCGCCGGAAACGAAGGAACTTCACGAAGCAAGCGCTGGAACTGCTGAATGAGTACTTTTATTCCCACCTCGCTAATCCGTACCCGAGTGAGGAGGTGAAGCAGGAGATGGCGAGGAAGTGTGGCATTACTGTGTCGCAGGTACTCGGGGAGAGAGATGCCTTTGTTTCTCGTTGTTCGTTAAGCATCTTTTTTTTAGTATCGTAGTTATATTGTTCAAAATATGGTTATTGCTATACCTACACAGAATTTCTATCTACACTTTTATAAATAAAAGAAAGTCGTGATAGTTACAACACTTAATATCTACTATTATATGATAGAACAAATCTCTCTGAAATTTTGCAAACACATAGAAGTATTTTGAAGGACATAGGGTACCTTTTATCCCAGAAAAAGCACTGTTCTCGAGGAAAGATCTCGCGGCCAAAGCCGCATGCAAAAGCTAGTATATAATAATATAGCTATATTAAATAATTAAATAGACTATTAAATAGATAACATGCAGGAAATTTGAATACATTTTGATTACATTTTGGCTAATCGTTAAGAGTATAATAAAAAAATATAAAATTCAGCAATAAATAACAGTACTGGGATAATTGTGTATTAATAAAAAAAAATTAAATAAATAACTAATTGAAGATATATTTTTTTTTATTCCAGATAAAACACACACCCTACATAAATTAATACTGAAAACATAACACTCCTATAATTTTATATCTATTTTTTGGTCATGTAAAAACCAGCTTAACGCGAACTGTTCGGCAGGTGTCCAACTGGTTCGGCAACAAGCGTATCCGCTACAAGAAGAACATCGGCAAGGCGCAAGAGGAGGCGAACCTGTACGCTGCCAAGAAGGCTGCCGGTAAGATCAGTTCACTGCGGAGCGATGATGTTCCATATAAAAACAGATATTCTGTCACTTGAGGCGGTTTTGGCGCGAAAATTTATCTATTTAGGACACGCAGTGCTGTTTTTTGAAATGGAAAATAAATGTACACAAAATCGGTGTCGCATGATTTTCGTTCGAGTCATCGGTTATGTCGAATGATAATCAATCGAAAACGAACTAAAAAAAATCGATTCCCCGGTTTTGTGTACATCAGTGATTAATTTCCCATAAAGTTTTAATACTAAAATATGGAATGTAGTTTTTAGTTTAACAAAATCTTTTTTTTTAAACAAATCCATTTATGGAAATTCGTGAAAAATTCACAGATCCCTTTCTCTCTTTTCGATATTGAACTTGAAAGAATGAGACAAAACACATTTATCATTTTTTAACTGTCTGAAATATGTCGCAATGCGAGATAGCCTACAGTAATAGAGTATCTGTTTTAATCGTTTTACAGCCAAAGATTTTTATTAATGATTCTGTAAAATCACTAATGGTAGCTCGAGATATTAACCCCCCTTATTCATAAAAATTACCAAATGTTTGTTAAGCCAATTTTAACTTAAATATGTTTTGGCCCTTTCTATCTTATCGAAATTTACCGAGAAAGAAAGAGCCAAAAAACATTTCAGATAAAATGAGCTTAACAAAATTTTTTTATTTTTATGAATCAAGAAGATATATATGTCTTTTTTAATAACCAACTTTAAAAGCAAATAAATATTAAATAGCCCCAAAAGATAATAGAGCCACTGGCGTTTAAAAAAAAGTTGCAGTATTTGGCTCGTCGAATGTATAAGAATGAAAATAGTCTTTATTTCCACGTACTATAGTGTCATTTTCGCACACAGACCTGTCCTGGGTTGGCGCGTCCAGACGCGATGCTCACTCCCCTCCGGCCAGGGCCTCCTCATACCACAGTAAATCACTCTAGAATACTATTAAACATGAAAAACCTCTCATAATACGCAATAGAGACTCCTAGGAGCCTATTATGACGTCTTAAAACGATGAAAAATTGAGTAAGGGAGATGTCGCCTTACATCATGTATTGCGTCGACTCGCTTACTCGTTTTTGGATCGCTTGTAGAGGTCATAGTAAGCACTTGGATTTTTATTAGTTTAGTTAGTTGCATTTGATCGGAGAGAATGTTCTGAACGCGTCATTGCTTGGGCAGTTCGCAGTTGTGACTGATTTAATAATTTTTTTTTATGTAAATATTAAAGTTTTCAAAAGTTAGTTTTGAAATGAATATTTTTATTATATTCCAATTTTCAATGTCACTGTTGAAATTCGCGTTAGGTTTTATTTAATTTCAATTAGTATTCTTTCATAGCACAATGGAAAATAAAATCGAACGGAACGAATGCAGATTGTTTGAATCTCCATTCGTTTATTGCGTTAAGCCATTATGCCGGCTGTTCACTCTCGCCGGGACATCACAGCCTCAGTTCGCTCCGCGTACATTACAGCTTTAGTAATTACCAAATTGTAGCGGACTGTTGGCTTTGGACTTTTATCTCGCGGCAGTGGCGTACACACACATCATAAAGACCCTGTGCATTTGGTAATAGATGCTCTACAAAAACAAGAATTCAACAATCATTTAATTTTTGTAAACATGTGAAAAGAAGAATGTTGGTTACAGTAATATTTTAGAACATGTATGGATTTTTTGGCATATAATAAAACATTCCGAGGAATTAAGAACCTCCTCCTTTTTTTTTGAAGTCGGTTAAAATTGTAATCAGCCGCGTAACACATAATGTCATTTGTAATAAATAGAACAAATACAAGCAAAAAAAACTTAGATATATTTATTTATGTGTGAGCCACATAAATCCTTACAAAATATCGCGTTTAGTTCGACGCGTTTGTCTGTCCTATGTGAAATGTGTGTGTTCGTCACCGCCACCACTCGCCGCCCCAA
Organism: Apomyelois bistriatella; assembly: GCA_947044815.1. Lineage (NCBI taxonomy): Eukaryota > Metazoa > Arthropoda > Insecta > Lepidoptera > Pyralidae > Apomyelois > Apomyelois bistriatella. The sequence goes on from OX345691.1 coordinate 14,476,737, forward strand.
TAACGCCCCCTGGCGACAGCTGCAGGCGCGTCGCCGTACTCCATGGGCGCGGCGTCGGGCACCGCCACCCCCATGATGTCGCCCGCGCCCACGCAGGACTCCATGGGCTACAGCCTGCCCGCGCCCGGCTACGACCAGCCGCAGCCCGGCTACGACGGCTCCATGGGCTACGACCACATGCACCAGGACCTCAGCCCGTAGGCGGTGACTGCGGTAAGTGTGCTACGACCGTAGGCGGCGGCATGTGTGTGTAGCTGGTGGCGGCTGCAGGCTACGACGGCTCTATCGGCTACGACCACATCTACCAGGAACTCAGCCCGTAGGCGGTGAGTGTTCTACGACCGTAGGCGGCGGTACAGATTGGTGCGGCTGACAGAAGTTATTGTTAGTATTTTTTATACCAAAAACTGTGTAATCCCCTGAGTATGGAGGAGACTTATTACTAATACTATGATAGCTAAAGATATGGAGTAATTATAAATAACTTGTAGGGAGATCTATCTGGCACGATTGGAAAGAGATGCGAAGTGCAAGTACAGCACACTCCCAAGATTCGGCTCGTATCACCGAACCGAGAGGTTGGTAGAACCATGGGAGGTGGAGGGAGTGTATGTTAGTATTATTTATCTATTCTGTGCTTTTATTTAAACAAATTGATTGCGTTGTGGTGGTCTTCAAATTAATGACTTCGTTAATTTACAAAGAAAGGAATATTATCTAATCTTCTAGAAACAGGAGAGATAGCAAAAAAATGTTTACTAAAAACTTCAATCAAACTACATACTTATGCGATAAGTATGTATTGAAACCAAGCAATAACAGTTTTTAAAGAGTTCATGTCCTCCAAAGGACATTGTAAAAGTCATAAAAATGTCCTAACGTGTTCTATTGTTTCAGTCGTCGGGCGCGCTTCGTGACGTCGGCTTCCACTGATTGCCATTATTTATATTTACATTTCGTTAGCAGCGGCTGGCGGCCCCATATTGCCTTAGGAATAGGACATTGTATACTATACATTACACATATTTACTATACTGGCGTATTTTTGGAGGGAAATGTAATGAAATGTATTTTATTTGTATTATTGTTCAATCTACACGACTGGTACCCAGTATTTATTTGAATCGAGTATACTATTTTAATCTTGTAGTGATTAAATCAAAATCGATGGATTCACAAGAAATATTTGCGGTTTTTTAGTATTATTTTATTCAAGTTTTGAATATTTTTTTTTATTATATTTTTGGAATGTAATTATTTGGGCAGTATTAGTATTTTTAAAGGCATCACATCGATTGGCGAGATCTCGCGTGTTTAAGTGAATATAAATAAATATACTATAGTTTTAAGGTGACTAGTGTAATATTAACTATAAGTATTCAGATATTTTGTGCTGATTTCGTGTCCTCTGCGCGCGCCATTTGCTTTGGCGCTTCGACGACTCTCTTGGCTTTAATGGCACGATACTAAACTCAATTACCCAAACTTAATTAATAAATTATATTTCATATTTCCTTATAACTATATTTGATAATAATGACTTCCTATCTCACTGTTATTTAAGATTAAAAAATAATAATGCGAAGGTCGTCGTCTGAGCGTCGAGTTGTATGCGCGCGCGCAGCTTGCGTGCAATTTTAGTTATTTATGGTTGTGTTGGCGCGTACATCGGCCTAAATTCATTTCCATGGCAGCTATACAAATCCCGCTATTTTTTAAAAATGTCCAGGAGTAGTGAATATCAGAACAATTAATTTTATATTTTTACGGTGCTACATTGTTGATGCACAAATATTTTATTTTTTCATTTAGTCTATAAGTTATTATGTATTGATTTTATTTTATTAGTGTGTGCTGAGTCGGGATAGATATTGTGATCAATGCGGAGTACGAATTTCCGAATGTACGGTTCATTTCAACTATTCGAAAACCCAGCTATATCAACGCTCCTATCTTATCGCTCACTAACAAAAATATTACTAAGTACTTATACTTACTATATTTGCAGTCATTTATTGGCGTTTAGACAGAAATATCTATGATAAATATGGAAATATTAGCACACCTTTATGTAAGCGAGTTAAAATATAAGGACAAGAAATTGATATAATTTGCTTGCCGAGGACAAATTGCAGTATAACGGTTAGTTGTATTTAGTGATAATTGGTATAAGATTATGCTAGCGTTGTGTTCCAAAACAAAATATCTGAAACAGTATACGAGAAAAACGAGTAATTTAATTGAAAAAAATGTTTAAAAATGCTGCGGTACATTGAAATTGTATCACGTCGCTGTCCTGTAGCTTCTCTCAATAATGATGCATTACAGGTGGCTTACCACCATCTCTTAAAACCATGCAAGATCCAGTGAGTAAGAGAGATGTCGCCTTACATCATGTATTGCGCTGTCTCGCTTACTCGTTGGATCTTGCATGAATTTAAGAGATGGTAGTAAGCCACCAGACTATTAATAGTTTTAAAATGTTTGGTCAGGCGAGCCAGCGGCGTGGCCCCATGTATACGAGACGAGTTCAATGTTATTACGACCACCAAGATTGACTAAATAAATTTTTGTGTAGTTAACTTTTTGTTTTATTTGTATTATATTGTTGGTATCGCGCCTGCAAAGTTATTTATTGATATGAACCTATTAGCCATGACGTACATATCCCAACCACAAATTGTAATGCTATGTGCACCTAGTATGAGTTTTTCTTTAAAAAAAATCTCAAAATCCTAACGCAGACGCTGGCGACTGCGTTAGGATTTTGTATGGATTTTCTTAGTTGCCTTACTATCCGCCAGAGGCGCTGTACAGGTTTGCCATACTAAATCGCTAACGCAGTCGCTAGTGTCTGCGTTAAGAAAAACTCATACTAGGGGCACTGAGCTTACCAGTAACTATTTCTTGAGTTTTTGTAAACGTAACTGTATTTTGCGGATTTCGTATAAACTAAGTAATATGGATATATATTACTTAGTTTATACGAAATCCGCTAGAGGGCCTTACGGGGATTTTTATACAAAGTCGACTTCGCGTTTGTAGTTCGGTCCAGTCATTCTCGAGTTTTAGCGAGACTTAACGAACAGCAATTGATTTTCGAAAGACCAAAATTATACTAAATCGGTCCAGTCATTCTTGAGTTTAATCGAAACTAACGAACAGCAATAGATTTTTATATATGAAGAAAGAGAAGAAAAACATAAGGCTCCTAAGGCGGCACTGTATATTAAATACGGAGGATATAATATTGATTACTATGTAATTTACTTATCTGTGGGGCACAAACATGATCTGATAAATCGGTACAAGGGGCATTATCCCCTTGCGCATCAAGGGGATAATGCCGTCATTATCGGTTATCCCAATGTTAAACAACAATTATTATCAGCGTAGGTATTTAAAAATTGTAAAACAAAAAAAAGATTATAAATACCGATGTTTTATCCGATTAGATAACCATGTCAAGTTCAAGAACCGTAAACAAAGATATTTTTAAACACATAAAATTCAAAATACAGAAACTTCTTTACGAAGTTGGTTAAAATGCAACTACTTACCCATGTAAATGTAAGTCATGTATTTTGTGCTAGGTACTATGTGGATGCATAAGTGAACGTCGTCGCATTAACTCAAGACTGTTCTGAATCCGATATATACCTTAACTTTATAACAATACGTGTCAAAATCATTCCAGCGGAGTCCCGAGTTAACTTTACGGTGTTATACAAGTCCAAGGGACGACTTAATTTAAATTCCAATTTATATGCGTGCCTGCAAAGGTCATCAAGGTATGTTGGCTTTAAAACTGCGTGTTTGCAGAATTTTGCATTATGCCAGCATGTTGACTGCAGCGGATGCTAGGCTGTGCCCTCGTGCCCAGTGCCCCTAGTATGAGTTTTTCTAGCTAGCGACTGCGTTAGGATTTTGTATGGAATTTCTTAGTTGCCTTACTATCCGCCAGAGGCTCTGGACAGGTTTGCTATACTAAAATCGCTAACGCAGTCGCTAGCGTCTGCGTTAAGAAAAACTCATACTAGGGGCACTGTATTTCACTTGCCCGGGATATGTTTATGAAGTAGGTATGTATTACTTATGTTTTAAATATCAAGTGTAAGACGGTTTTTGCTTTCCATCACAAGCTATTTGTTAGGATATTTAAAGTATCTACTTATACAAAAGATTCAGAAGACAGATTCGGAAGATTGGGCTGTACCCCAGATTACAGAATACTATGCTACCTATGCTAACAGTCAAAGACCGCCATACAAAGACTCGTCGATGTTTAGTGTGCCAATAAATTAGAGTCCTAATGATTTCTTGTTTTCGCGATTGTTACCTAACGTTTCAAGCACTTTACAGAGCTCATAGTCGCAGGCAGACGAAATGAGCTCTGTAAAGTAAGCAATAAACGCGATAGAAAACCGTACAAAAAAGTTTAATTTAATTAAATACTGCTGGTCTGGAAGAAAAAGAAAAACATAGAATGTACCAGCTGCCTCTCCCGCGCAAGCCGTAAGATTCGATTGAGGGAATTGGCGGAGTCCTTCTCATACTATAATTACAATTAACAGAGTCAAACCCTCTTACTCATTAAAATTAACAAAACTTTGTTAAGTTGTAACAAAAATATTTTTTAACCCTTTCTTATCGAACTCAACGAAAGAGTCAAAACACCACACACACACACACATTATAGTTAAAACGGACTTAACAAACGTTTGTTAATTTTTATGAAGGAGGAAAGTGTTTATACCTACTAACTTACATAATTTGCCAAATTATAATAGGTAAATAATCGAATTAGCATAAACTGATAACATTCCGTGGTGGCTAAATGTAATCGACGTCATAATTTGTTTATGTACCTATTTTATCAATGGCATGACATGGCCTTCGAGTACTTGTGAATCAGCTGGTGCGCGCTCACCGCGTCAGTGTCTCGACGATTTGTTACCGAAGTGGTTGTTTTAGTAGTGTTATGATAAAATCGTTAATTAATACCGTGACAAACAGGAACTGTAAGTAACTAGTTTTGACAGACGTTTTTTGTTTAGTTTTTGCAGACCGCCTGTTTATATATAAATAGTTAAGTGACGGTTAAAGTTACATTTATAAAGTTGCACAATACTTACGAGGTAATTAGTAAGTAGGTACATCGTCGGGAGCATTAATAAATTGTAAAAATATATTATGTGGTGAAGTTTATTTATTTAAGGATGAGCCCTAAATCAGCTTCTCGCTCTGCCAGACTTTAATTTAATCTCAGCGTTTTCCTGGTTGTAACATAAGATGCTTCGGAATCGGGTGTAAACGCCGTGTTTTATATTTTAGGCTTTGACATACATTTTGTGATTGACCGCTAGTCTGCCAAACCTCCTTCCGGATTATTAAAGAGCCCGATCCACACGGCAAAAGTTCAAAAGAACCTATCGTCTATATAAAAATGCGAATCAAATTTCCTTCGTGTAAACTAAACTGCATCAATTAATTAACTGCCTATTAATAAAAATAACAAACCATTAGTATAAAGCGTTTTATCGGTAATGAAGCAAAGATAATAATTTTAAATTTTGATAAATATATCTACATCCGATAGAAAGAAAATGATAATTTAGATTTCGTAATCTAAGTATATCTTCCACAGTAGTATTGTAACACTTTAAAATGTACAATTTACTCATTGTTTTTATAATTTTGGTAGTTAGTTCATCGGTCAGAATGACGAGCATCCACAGCGCCTACAAGGAGGAGATCCACGACGTGCCCATGTCGGTGATCATGAGGCCTTTTATGCCGGAGCTCGATGAGGCGAAGGTCCAATCGCTTATGGAGACGATACAGGTTTGGGTCTCATATGATTATCTTTTTAATTAACAGACTACATATAGACAGTGCTAATCTGTGTGTTCTCCACTAGAAGTCCTATTTCTCAATTGATTCCCGTGAAAATTATGAAAACAGGTTCAATAAACAAATGAAAACCGATAATCGAACGATATTTTTTGAATTTTTCAAAATGGCTGAGTTGGCACAACGGGCCTAAGCGCCTTTGGGATATATTACTCTTATGACCATTTTGTGTTTGTTCGATTCTGTGCAAAGGTTTGATAATAAGTAGAAGTAAGAAGGGTATGTGTAGGTACAATGTTTATTGATTAAAATTAAATGTGTCTGTGATCCCTGTTGATATTATATTCGTGATTAGAGAAGTCTTGCCGTGATCTACTTTCGCCGCCTTAACCACCTTCGCACGCTCCATTGTGAGAGAATTTGGCTCCGGCAGCCCGCAGCCTGAGAATACATATAATTGTCATTATTGTAAAAAAATATAATCTTTATTAAGTCATATAAGTATATAATAACATTGTTACATGATAACCATAAATTAAAACAAAAACGGAGATAGAAAAGCATAAATTATACGTCGTCATAGCGTACTCCCAGTTTTATCCCAAGCTATAAGACTATATACATACAGGCCTAGCTAAGAGGCCTAGAGATCTACTTAAATCATTTAAACATTTAGCATAATTTAATGACCGGTTTCTTGCCGGACGTTATCAGTCGGAAATCAAAGATGCCTGTTACTTCGTTTCTCACTTAGAAACAGTGTGGTCTAATTCTTAGCCTGGAAGCCAAAACTACACATACCGACACATGTTGCTATAAGTTTTGCCATCGATGCCGCACACCGGGGTGTAGTCAGCTGTGCAGATGACCTGGGCAGCGGTGCTCACCAGCAGGCAGCCCAGCACCAGAAGCAAGGTTATGGCTGAAGAAAATATATATATTTTTTAATAAAGCTCAAATTATACGTACCAACACATGTTGCTGTAAGTTTTGCCGTCGATTCCGCACACCGGCGTGTAGTCAGCTGTGCAGATGACCTGTGCAGCGCTGCTCACCAGCAGGCAGCCCAGAACCATTAGGAATGCTATGGCTGAAGAAAACACTTTTTTTTTTAATTTGTATCACGAAGTAGAACAGAAAATGCTGCGTGTTATTGCAGGACCATGGCAGAGAACCGAGCGGTGCATATAGACCTCAATGAATCATGAACTCGATCCGCTTGTGTGTAACGAAACCGTCGTCGCATCTGCAAATCTCAGCGATTGAAGTGGGCGGGGCATATAGAGCGTGTACCGGATGACAGAGCCCTAAAAGGCATGTCGAAATGGACGCCGCAGCGGAAAAGACCAAGGAATAGATGAATTGCTGTGTGTTAGAAGACCGGGAAAGATGGGCAAATTTAGATACTGGAAGAAATAGGCGAGGGAGCGTGATACGTGGAAAAATACTAGTGAAAGGGCAAGACATCACGACAAGATAGATAGAGTAGATCACATCTAAGTCACCCACAAGGAGTTGTAGCGCCGTGGGAATTAAGTAGGCGAACAGCCACAACATAACCGGAACACGATCCTTTTTTTTTTGGATTCCCTGTAACATGTTTATGGAGAGCGTCTTCCACAAAACTGATTAATTATATGGTCCACCATGAAATATTTCAAACTCAGTCGCCAGCGTTAGCAATTTTGATTGGCAAAATCATAAAGCAGATAGGTAGTTAGATATTAAATAACAATTTACCACAGAGAAATTACAGTCTACCATAGAATAGATAATAGTATTAACTAACTTTACATTATACTCCGTTTAAATTCCATCCAAGATCATAGCGCAGTCACAAAGTCACAAGCGACTAGATCATTTTCATGATACTTTTTCACCCTGGCAGAGAATACTCAATAGTACTTGACCCTCGGCTCTGAAGCGTTTAGCTGAGGACAAGACTGGGAGACACGTTTGGATGAAGAAGATTTTTATTTATTTAAGTACTTTTCGGGCCTCTTACTAAGCAAAATAAGGACACACATACTTAATCCATACTTCCATACTAATTATAAATGCGAAAGTCTGTCTGTCTGTCTGTCACCTCTTCACGGCTAAACTGCTGGACCGATTATGATGAAATTTGGTAGGGATGTAGTTAACGACCTGAGGTCAAACATAGGCTACTTTTGGGCGCGATATAACCGAGTCCCACGCGGGGCGAAGCCGCGGGGAACAGCTAGTATTACTATAAATGTGAATGTCTGTGTATCTGTTGTGATTTCAAAGCAAAGCCCCTGGACCGATTTTGATGAAATTTGGTATGGATATAGTTAAAGACCGGGGTCAAACATGTGCTATTATTTGGCGCGATATAAATGCGAACCATACTGGCAGAACCGCGGGCAACAGTTAGTCTTCCTATAAACGATCAAATCCTATAAATAAAAAAAACAAACTTACCGTAGAATGCCTTCATATTGTCTACGAACAACTTCTACCGGATTCAATATGGTACTAAAACGTAAACAAACTGCCGGCTAGTTTTATACGACGCGCGAAACAGGAAAATCTCATGTTCATATGCCAGCAGGTATTTCCTTTACTTTTTATTATGATCGCAAAACTAATGTAGCCACAGAGACAACAAACTATACATATAAGTAGATAAGACATACAGAGGTTTCATAAAAAGCATTTGGCAGCGGTTCTCAAACTTTAAACGGAGATTACAGATTAAATAAAACATAATACGATACGCACTCTGAACAAAATCTCGGTTTATACAGATATTTTCCCTAGCTGTCTGTGTGAATTTACAAGGGTTGCTTTAAATATTATTACATATAATTAAATTAGTGTCCATGTTATCTATTCTGTTGCATTGGATTTAAGTCTATTATCATAGAACAAATAAATAATATACTTTAGATATATATCTGATATAAAACGTAAGACATGCTATATAAATAAACTTATTAACTGAATAGAATTATTTAACTATGTGTAGAATGGGCTTAAACAAGGCTTAAATAAAGGAACTTGCTAATGATAGACAGAGATCCGACAAAAGCCTAGATCTTAACACGTTGGCGGACGGTTTTGAAAGTTTGAAAACACAATAGAAGTTTAATTGTTATAACGTCTATAGACGTCGTGCGTCCGCTAACGTGTTAATGATGATGATGTAGAATGGACTTATTTTACCACTTTGAGAATCTGTGGTGGTCTGGAGGTGTTTATTTAAGAGGCTTAAAAACTACATTTGCGTTTCAACGATCTACAGTGGGGGGGGATTTACTTTATAACTATACTTTATTCTGTGCTAATATTTAGTTGTTTGTTTCATTCGATCATGTCATATTAAAGTTTACACAAATACATAACATGAAATATTGAGATTATACCGTATATGTAGGTATTATACAAAATAAAATAAAAGGTTAAGAAAATAGTTTTTTTAGGTATTTATTAAAAGCTATTGTCCTTATTAGGACATACTTACTTAAAATAGTATTTATTTATTTTCAAGTACCGTAAAACGTGGCAACTTTGCCCACTTCTTTCTTTCTTTTTTAAGTTCGGTGAAATATTTATTAAAGTATTAATGTATTTTAACAGTTTGTTTTCACTACAATAAGATTGATTTTTGATTATTTCGCATGATTAAAGAACAAGTGCGAAAAAACAATATTTATTTGAAAATAAAATAACTATCGAGTGTGGGCCAAAAACTAAGACCAATTGGCGAAATTGCCCATTTATCACTTTAGTTTTGAAACTCAGCTATTGTCGATCTTATTCATTGGACATAAAGACTTTGTTATTAAACTGGGCAATGACACCCAAAATTAGATTTTAGCACTTCAATGTTTTTATATAAGGACCTAAAATCGAGTGGGCAAAGTCGTCAGGCTGCATTTGGCATTTTTCATACAAATTAATTAATCAACTAGGGATGTCGCTCTTTATGTGATTTGTTTGTGCCGCATATCAATATGACTAGCTTTTGCCGCGGCTCCGCCCGCGTTTATGTCGATCCCCCGAGACTCCGACTTAGACACTTTCGCTTTTATAATATAGTTAAGTTATTTGTTAGGTAGGATTAATACATTTTTATAAGTAAAAACAGTTTTTATTACTGTATTAGCAAAGACAATAATTAGTAAGAAAGCCAGAATACCACTAAAAATGAAACCACGAAAGAAACGAAATGATTAAATAAAATACTATATATTACTAGCTGTACCCCGCGGCTTCGCCTCGCGTGGGACTCGGTTATATCGCGCCCAAAAGTAGCCTATGTTTGACCTCAGGTCGTTAACTACATCCCTACCAAATTTCATCACAATCGGTCCAGCAGTTTAGCCGTGAAGAGGTGACAGACAGACAGACTTTCGCATTTATAATATTAGTATGAATTAGTATGGATTTTAGTGACAACCCTAACAGTAATACTGAGATGGGCAAAGTCGCCAAGTAGTGCTTCATACATGCTATGGTTACATTGCCCACCATCATAACTCCGAATCTAGGAGCGATTTCTCGTTATATTTGCGATCAATATTGTTCACCTTTTACTAGCTAACAATGGTTAAAAAATTACTTATTTGCTGCGACGACAACAACGAGTTTGAAACAAAGTTTTTCACCATAGATTTGGCCCGCAAAATAAACAACTTACTTTGACGCTGTCTGTCAAGCTACTGACGTGCCGTAGTAATTGGTCCGTAACTTAGTTTTGCCAGAAACATAATCTTTTATATACCATTAAATAGAAGAAAAACAAATGTTAAATATTTCCGATGTTTTCCGAATACAAAACAAAAACACTTGACTGGGCAAAGTCAGATCCAATAGGCAAAGCCGCCAAGTTTTACGGTAGAGCTATATGCATACATGCCAGCCTTATAATCGTGATTCTATTAAGTAGCTAATAAATAGGCCCTTTTTAGGTGAAAATCGTGTTCTTCTAAATTCTGCCCCCGCATTTTCCTCTGTGTTTTAATATGGCACCCTGTCCCCTCAATCTGCAATGATAAAATATTTAAATTTTATTTCCAATACTTCTTGCACCGTTGAAGTCCACAAAATGCTGGCAAAATGATGTCTTTAGGGTAAGTTTGCTACTTCAGCAACCGGAGAGATACTCAAACAACCCACATTGAAATTCAAATTTATTTATTTCGTGAACATCTATCTATCTTAGAGATTTTGATCCTGAGCTGCATCCTGTGTTCCTCAAATAATGTCTCTGAGCTCAGGGTGCCTCTTGGTATAGGCCTCCTCCAACACTTTCCATTGTATCCTGTCCAGTGCGACCCTTCTCCAAAATGGGGATTACGTGGACATAGGTAGTACAAAACAAATAGATGATATAAGATGTTATGCGGCAGTTGTCGCTTGGGTAAGTAGGTACTAAGCATAACAATATACTTACCTACTGACGCGTTGAAAAAAGAATAGTGTAACCAAATTCGGATAATGGTTGCTTACATGCAAAGATTGCTATAGGTGCGACCGTTGGTGGCGCAGACCGGGCTGTAGTCTGCGGTGCAGGCGTGGAACCTCGCGGTGGATACCTGAACCACGGATCCCAACAAAAACAGCAACGTCAATGCTGAAACCATAGCAAATTATTAAGTATAAGTTAATAAAGATACCAACGATAGAGCAATCAACACAGCCACATACTGGTTAAAATAATTTAGAGTTAACTATTTCGACTCGACAATGAGAAAAATAAAAATAAAAAATAACTTGGCAAAACGTGTTGCTGATTAATATATATATTTTAATTTCTTGTATTCATTCCTTCAACCCAAAAAATAAAATAATGTGAATTATTATTTCATTATTTTATTTTGGAAGGAACCTACATATCGATCGCCACATAAGTATATATCCTATATAATGCTGATTGTTTAATTTGCCAGGGTTGACACGTTAAGGTGAAAATCTTCTACTCACCGTATAAAAACTTCATGATGTTTAGAAGGGACTAGCTTAGATAATGCGGTGTAAAGGAAACTGACCATGGAGTAAATCGCAGTTTATTTTAAATCCAAGTCAACAGGAAAACAAAACGCTGCTGTGTGTCTGGTATTTCCATGTTTTGATGATCTTTGTTGAAAAAATGGCGTCTAGAATACCCACGCTGGTCTTCATGTGTTTTCGGACCATCTGGTAGGGGGATGTCTCACTGCGATTGCTACTTAGATATATTATGTCATCCCTTGTCCCTTTGTTGACAGACATACGGACACAGGTGGTATGCTCGATGGTAAATATGGCCATGCAATTTTCGGTCCAAACGGCCAAAGTTTTGCATGCCAGCTATTACTTATGACCACGAAAGTAATAAATTAATTCTATAAAAACATTAAATTTAAAATTTAAAAAAACCCGCGTCACATTTTTTTTAGTGGTGCCGGTCGACTGATTTACATATTATTTGCAGACATTAGGTATTTTCCCCACTTACACCCCCAGAGCTTTGTAACAGCTCAACCGATTTTCATTAAACATATTATTTCGTAATGTGCACGTGATGCGCTTTCATTTGAGACCTCACTCAAGTATATTTGCAGACATTCGGTTGTTCTTCCCTACTTTCACCCCCACAACTTCTAAACGGCTCAACCGATTTTTATCAAACATGTCTAAGAACACTCGCCCGTATATTACCTTTAATACGAAAAAAACTAAATTGAAATCGCTTCATCCGTTCGGGAGCTATGATGTCAGAGACAGACAGACAGACAGACCGACAGACACGTCAAACTTATAACACCCCTCTTTTTGCGTCGGGGGTTAATATATTTTTAAAATAACTATCAGGGGGTCAATGCAATCAGTAAAATTTTTGTCTGTCTGTCCGTCTGTCTGTCTGTATGTTCCTTATAGAAACAAAAACTACTCGACGGATTTTAACGCAACTTGGTACAATTATTCTTCATACTCCTGTGCAGGTTATAGTATACTTTTCATCACGCTACAATCAATAGGAGCAGAGTAGTGAAGGGAAATGTCGGGAAAACGGGAGAAGTTACTCCATTTTTTAAGCTTCCGTCGCGTGTGCAGTCTTAATGGTTAAAGTTACATAGAAATCATGTATGACGGAAATGCAACAGGATATTGCAAAATTCCCACGGGAAAGGGAGTTAGCGGGAAAAAACTTCGGGCAGATACCCGAGTGAGCAACCGGAACGCGACAGACGCGTGAGGGCAGACGTCGTTGATGGTCGTGTCAAATATTGAATTTGCGGGGGAACTTTTCACTATTCTTAGACGGTTTAAATCTTTAGTAGGTAGTTTTCTGTTGTAGATTACTGTTAAATTTTCCAGGCGGACGGTTCATGGCCCTTGAATTATCTTATAATTTTCTTTTGTAATTTCTAAATTTTGTAAATAATTGTAGGTTATAAGTCTTTACGATGATTTTTTTGTTAATTTTGTACGGAATTCTTCGTGCGCGAGTCCGACTCGCACTTGGCCGGTTTTTTGTTTTCATTTGGTCAAACTTTTACTTTCATACCGACTGACATCCACATTCTCACCTCTGAATTCCAGAGGAAAGCATATAGGTACTTTAGGGTTAGCCTCCACCACAAAGGCCTCCACGGATCGTATTTTCCTAAATTTATATCAAACCAAATTATCTTAATAAATTAATTATTACAATTCTTTATTCAACTGAGCTACTTGTACTTTAACCTCATTTAAAAATAATAAAATTAAGCATTTTTTAACCTTTATCCCACACACACAAAGATCTCTCTTTTATAACACGCCACGCGGACGAAGTCGCGGGCAAAAGCTAGTAAAAAAATAATATTTATTAATAAAATATTCAGGGGAATTGAAAACCTCCTCCTTTTTAAGAAGTCGGTTGAAAATATAATTTCTCCTGATTGCAGAAAGAAGAAAAATCAGGCAACGTCCCTCCCATCGACGTCCTCTGGATCGTGGGATCGGAAGGTGGGAACTACTACTACAGCTTCGGGGGCTGCCACCGGTTCACCGCCTACCAGAGGTTGAACAGGCCCACCATCCCCGCCAAACTCGTCAGGTCCACCGTCACAGATCTAAGGACTTATTTAGGGAGCAGCACGCCCGATTTAAAGTGAACTACGAATAAATATAATATATATAATAAGTGAGTATAAGATTCTCGACGTTGTCACAATTATCTTTAACTAGCTGTTCCCCGCGGTTTCACTCGCCATTAGTGTGTATGCACTATAGCCTATAACCAACCTTCCCCAAGAATCGGGCTTTCATATACAAAAATAATTTTGCAAATCCGACCAGTAGTTTTCAAGTTATAAGCGTTCAAACAAACAAGCATACTCTTCAGCTTTATTATATTAGTATAGATATATATTTTCGTAAGTTATGTTCTTCTATTCATTATGTATTACGTTATACCTTATCTAAAAACAATGCTAGAAAAGAACTAGAGAGTAAGCGAGATGGTTTAATACATTATGTAGGCGACATCCCTTACTCAATCGTTCTTGCTTAGTCAATGGTTTTAAGAGATAGTAGTAGCCACCCTTTCTTGTTTTTAGACCTTTATTTAAAACGAAACTAAATCCATACTATACGATATAAGCAGACAAACGTGCATTTGTATACGTAGAGATATACTTAAGATTAAATATATTTAGGATTTATTTTTAAATTACATGTAGGTATATAATTTGTCAAATTTTATAATTAAAAGTTTAAATACAATTTATTTTGTTTTACTATAAGATTTCTTGAGGTTAAGGGACGTTTTGAAACTTGACGATTATATCCTGTGTTACCATAGAATGAGGAAATCGAGCGCAGTCTCTACCCAGGCAATATTTTTTAAATCAATGTGTGATATAGACAATAAAAGTATTTTATATTTCAAAGAGAAAATCAAAATCAAAGAAGTGTACACCATTACATACAAAGCGAGTACCAAACCCTTGGACGTAGTCATGGCTTAATGTATAATTCTAAATGTCTAAACTGAAATTAATACTGCTTAAAAATGTATTACTCTTCATATTGATGTCCAGTAAACTATAAAACAACATTAAACTATTGAGTTTATTCATTTGAATCCTCGCTATTTTATTGTCTTTTGCCTGCATGAAAATTGGCACTTTTTACTAAGCTGTACAGTCACAAGCGAATATTATACCCAACGGTTCTAAAGTCAATGTAATAAGGTCTAAACTTAAATAAATAAAAAAACAGTCCTCTACTAGCACAACTGGATTACAATCAAATAAAACCACCAAATGCATACTTCCAACATGTATTTATTGGGAGTCCAATCTTACCTAACTACAGAACAATGAGATATGCCTTTCTGTTTAATATATTTACAAACATGAATATAAATAATATCAAAATACATTTTATACTCCGCCGGACGCCTACGACTCACTGGAAAATAATAAATGAATGTAAATCGTCAAAGTAAATAAAAGCACATAGCACCTCTATTTAGCGCTCACTAACAACCGTATGTAAATATTTAAACCTTTAAATTGTCGTCTGACAACAGATTTGGGCATAATCTTCTATTTTTGTAACCAAATTAATATTTATTTCATGTATATATGGCGACATGGAAAAGTACACAACTCTTTTATACACTTAAGGTAGTATACATTTCTATGGCCCACTGTACGTACAGGCAGGGCAGATAAAAGTGATACCACTACCACAATAAAACATTTTATTTTACTGTGTAAAATGACCAAGGAATACTACTAGGATAAAGGAATACATTGGAAACTTAACACTATGAATTTTGGTACAAGTGTGCTAATAATTGTTTTGATTGAATTTATATTAAATTCCAGTTATTAATTTTATTGGCTGAATTATTTCTTGAGCTTTTCAACTTAAAAAAAAACGATTAAAATTTCCAAAAAAACGGAATGTTTACATTTTTGATTACACAACTAAGTCTGACTGCATTTTACCCAAATCTGTCAATAAAAAAAATGCTTTGAATCGACTTGTAATATAGTGAAATAATGTTTTTTTGCCGTTTGTGTGTTATTGAGACAGTCGACGTGTACACAAAATTGATTGTGCAAAATATCGTACAGGTGGCCTACTATCATCTCTAAAAAACATACAAGTTCCAGTGAGTAAGCGAGATGTCGCTTTACATCATGTATTGCGCTGTCTCGCTTACTCACTGAATATTGCATGGTTTTAAGAGGTGGTGGAGGCACCAGTATCTGTGCACGATGCCACTCGTGTATACATATCAAGTGTTCCAATATTAGCAAGACATTTTAACCAATTAAAATATTATTACCTACTTGTTAGTCTCTTGCGCACATCAATATTATCCATATTTCTGTCCTGCTGTCAAAACTATCATTCTATTGACAAAGTTCGTTATTACACACGTGACGTCACAATTAAGAGCGTTTACGCCATCGGAACAGCTTCCAAGGTATCAAAATAAATAAAAGTGCGGTTCCGAATCAAAAATCCGTAAAATATTGTCTAAGGGAGACCAAGGAATACATGGATCAAATAAAGCAGAATCCTGAAGCCGTGTCGTATAGAGATGTAAAATTGGCTGAAGACAGGAGACATGGAAATTATGACACCGACTACAAAAACAATGATCGTATATACAGACTGTCCATTTTTAACGATAATGTGTTCAATAACGCGAAGCTTTTATTTATTTTTAAATACCATGTAAAAAAATCTTTTATGATTTTCAAATGAGGCAAAATTTTGATAAAGAACGGCAAATCTATCGTTCGTAGTTATTGGGGGCTTACTATCATCTCTCAAAATCATTTCTAAAAAAGATGCAAAAACCATTAAGTAAGGGAGATGTCGACTTACATCAAGTATTACGCCATCTCGCTTACTCGCTCGTTTCGGGCCTGCTAAAAAAATTGATGGTAATCTCCATGAAGGGCGTAAACATTCTTAAATGTAGCACAAGAAGGCCTTAGTTAAAACTAGGATCAAATACTAACTTATACAAAATTATAATTGATCTATTTGTGCGATATTTAAAAAAATTGTAGCAATAAATAAGTGAATTATAAACGCGGTGATAACACTCCGTGAGATCCAGGTTTGCACGCAAACAAACATTTTGGCACCAAAATTACTGATAATATAATAAAATATATATATTCTTTCCCTTTTACATATATTGTCGAGACACGCCCTCGGCTGTCAACTAAAATAGCAAAAAATATATATCTATTATTGACGACCTCCGTGGCGTAACGGGTAACATGCCTGACCGCTATTCAAGAGGTCCCGAGTTCGATCCCCGGTCAGGTCAATATTAAAAATAGCATTTTTCTGATTGGACTGGGTCTTGGATGTTAATCAATATATGTATTTGTTATAAAATATAGTATCGTCGAGTTAGTATCCCATAACACAAGTCTCGTCTCGAACTTGGGGCTAACTCAATCTGTGTGATTTGTCTATATATATATATTTATTTATTATGTCACAACAACCAAGTTTCATATTTCGTATGTTCACATATATTTTTATTACAATTATACAATAACAACATCGCGGTTTGTACCCGCGTATCTATCTATTATACTTAATTTCATTTTTTTTTTAATTTGCATTTTACATTTTTTTCACAACTTTATTTAAAAAGCGGTGGGTAGTTGCATTAATTCACCGTGTTCTATTATAATAATATATTGAAGCATATTCATTTAAAGTGGCACTATAATTGTATATTTTAATATAATTATTTTACACATGCATTTAATTTATTATGACTAAGTTTAAAAGAAGTGGTCATGTGGTGACATCTATCGGCTTTATACTGAATTTAATAACAAGAAACACCAGATGGCGCTCGTCATCGTTATGATCTATTGAAATACGGATCATATTACTTAGTGTATCAATAAATATATGCTCAGGGGGCTTATCATCATCTTTGAAAACCATGCAAGAACGATTGAGTAAGCGGGATGTCGCCTTACATCATGTATTGCGCCATCTCCCTTACTCACTCGATTTTGGATGGTTTTAAGAGATGATAGTAAGCCACTTGGAAGAATTCGCATTTGCAAAGATTCTACGGATGTTTATATGTATGAGATCGCTCCTGTTACAACGTAAGCATATTGAATACATCCATAATCTAGAGTGATAATGCCAAACATTTAATTGCTTATATAAATACAAGTATTTGGCCGTTGAATCGCATTTAATCATAAAGTCTTTAATAACTCGAGCAACGGTGACCACTTCTGTAGACATTTAAATACATTAAATTACATATATATCTAATATAATAACATTTCATATAATCTCGCACGCCGCTATTCGTGGAAGGATAACATTCATTGTGCTCGTACTTACATTACTACATTTTACTCTGGAATAGAATATCTTAACAGTATTTACAAGTTTTTTTTTTGTAGTTTTACATAGTTAAAACAGTAAGAGCAATTATTCGAGCGTTGCATTGAGAATTTTGAACTTATATCTTAAATGAACTAAATAGTCATGGGAAAAATTCTTAATAAGTCATAATAATCTGCTTTTTACAGAGTATGATTGTTTGTATCATTTAAAAAATGCTCAACTAAAGTACACAAAATCTGTTCTATATAATATACAATTAAAAAGTATAGAAATACAAAAATTAGGTCGTGCGCGTAGATTTATATTTCAAGCAATTATCCGGTGCACATGCACTAAATATTTAAGAATACAAAAGCACTCGGGGGTTACCAGGAACTTTTTAAGCAGGCCCGAAACGAGTGAGTAGTAAGATGTCGCCTGACATAATGTATTGCGCCATCTAGCTCACTCTCTCGTTTCAGGCTTACTAAAACAGGTGATGGTAAGCCTCATGAATTAGAAAAATCATATGTCACTTCAAATAATATGTAAAATACATGCACATTGTGAAGTAATTTGGCACTTATCTCACTATGTAGTCGATTGACAGTTCTCCAAAAACACATCCGAATAAAAATTGAAATATAGAATAAACAACATAACTAGAGAGAAATATATAAAATGTCATGTATAATTGAATTACTTTGAGCACAAAGTTTGTCATAATATGTAAAGATAATTTTCATAATCTATCTACATTTAAACGTCCATATCACTCATATTCAACACTTTCATTTTACATACATTTCTTTAACAATAAATATATACCTCGATAATTTTTATTTTATTAATATTCTACCAAAAAATACAAGATAACGGTCTTTCCTGCCTCCCATGCTATATAACCACTTAAATCCGCCTTCCGTCCACAGACAAGCTTACCCGCGCCTTCACTATTAACATTAATCTAAGTTAAAGCATTTTTTCGCACCATCAAAACATTCCGTATGTGCCTGGGAGAGCATAGACAACCTTTTTTAAGAAAAGGAGACATAGACAAGTTTGTATACAGCAACAGGGTGCCGTCATCATTGATATATGCATAGACAAGTATATCTGACTCGGTGACGTCATTAAAACTTGCAAATTTGACCACCGCGCCAGGATTTTTATATTTATTTAGAACACTATACACTGTTCTAACAAAAAATATATAGTAAATGACAACTATATATTTTTTTAATACATAAATACATTGATTTTACTTATACATAACTAACTTAATTAACACATTTCACGTCATTCGGACTTATAAACCATAGACTATGGTTTGTTTATTCTTCTAATTAAAAGATTATAACGTATATCCATAAATCCTTGTGACAGTTAACAACTACTTTGAGATTGCCATACCGTGTCTAGACTTAGTCAAAGTTACATCGCTTTTAGCGAAACGATATCGAAATTTGCAGCATTTTCTAAGAACACTGAAATATCAACTTTATAACTATTGACAGATAGATACAAATTAAACGTGCTCACGACAATGGCGTTCGTACATGTGTTTAATTTTGCACCGAATGCCCATATTCATAAAGTTAATATTTCAGGGGTTTCATACATTTCTGACGAATTTCCATTGTAACTTTGACTAAACATTCTGTACAGAAAACTTTTGAGACAAGATTACTTTTGGTCTAGTTCTACTGTGGTCACGGTACAAAAATATATCACTTTAATAACTCGGATTTTTGTTTACAATCTTTTTTGTGTATTTCATTTACTTTTTACATAGCGCCTATCAATAGTAAGTAGTACAGTCGGGGGCAAATAAATCTGATCACTATGGTAAGTACGGTAAGTTAGTCACTATTATCTGCCCCGATTGTACATGCTTAGTAAAAACTAAACGTTTAGTTTTACTATTTTCGCATTTTACTCGAGAAGTGTGCGTTTTGCATCTAACCTCAACGATACATGTCAATATTTAAAATAGTATTCATTTTATTTATTTTTTTACAGATTTGTAACTATCAAGTGCCTAATTGCTTTCTTCTTCAAAGAATCAGGAGTGCTATTTTTGAGATGTATGACTCACTCAATACCGGTGAGTCGAATGATTATCGTTCGAGTCACTTGTTATGTCGCATGAAAATCATTCGAAAACGAACGATAATCATTCGACTCAGCGATTTTGCTATGTCATACATTACAAAAATAGCACTCCAGAGATCAGCACCCGTAGCCAAGTGACAATTTCAAAACGCTAAGGAATGTCGACAAGAACAAAATGTATGGGATTGACATAAGCTGCGGTAAATTGCGTGATCAATCTTATGTCAATCCCATACATTTTGTTCTTGTCGTACCTCGTCAGTTAACGTTTTGTGATTGAGACTTTAGCTAAGCCCCCTGATGTGCAATGTGCGTCTCAATTTCAAAGTACGCGTCCATAAATAATCGTTTTGCAATCGGAATTTAGCGCGTACAGCTACATTATTTAAAAATGTATTTATTATTATAAGATAATATTGGAAACCTTTACAGACATTTAAAACTAGAATTGCGCGATTAATAAACACGCTATACGCGTCAAGACATTTCAACAAAAAAGGTTTCCATTTTCCCATAATTACAACGATCTAATATTTGTCGAAACTTGATTCGTCTATTGATATGAATTAAGTTGATTTTGATTTAATTATACTCGTAACATCTTGTTCATTATTGGACGATAAATGTAGCGTAATTATTTATGTCTAAAATTTAAATTTATGCATTTATATTGCATTGATCTTTATTTATTTATATTTAACGTACGATACATATTTGTCGTTATTGTACACTTTTGACTTCGTAGATGTCTTATTATATATTTGGATATGGCAAAATTTTAGAACGAGCCAACGTCAAAGTTTTTTCCAAATGTCGTATTAGACCCAAGACAGGTCGAAACTAGACGATTATATCTTTCCAAAGGTTATTTTTATTACCGGTTAATGCAGGCTATAAAACCCTAAGAGCGAATACGCACTCCAGCCGGATCGGCATTATGTCGGATGGAGACAGAGATTGTTTTATCGTAACGATATTTTTCTTAGCAGGTAACGTTATTTTGGGTAAAAACTAACGTTACCCGATACTTTGACAAGAAACGATACATCTGTTTGTTGGACGTAACGTTAAAACAAGCCTGTCTATCTGACAAAATGCCGGTCTGACTGCACTGTGTGTTCGCTTTAATGCTAATTTCCTATTCATACAAAAACTCGTGCCACAGTATTCGTTTCATGTCAGGATGGCGGGAACTCGCCATCTTTAATGCCTCGTTCGAAATTCAAATCACTGTCAAAATATCGACTCGGTCCGCATTTATTTGTTCACTATTTGTATTATTAATAGACATCACACATTAATTTGATTATATAATGAAATAGCAGTTCATTTTCACATACAGGCAAGTCCTTTAGTGATGTATAAAGACTGGACTTATTGAAGTTCCAACTATTTGTCAACACTATACCATAAAAACATTGTCATTACAAGGTTATGTCACTTGTACCTAAGCGGCCGTTCAAGTCAGGGTATTTGATATAGGGCTCTTAAAATTTTGGCGATGTTGACTCACTTCTGGCCAGTCAGTTGAGAGCTACACGCGTTTATTCAGCATTTCAGCATTATTGGTGTGTCAAAATGTGATCTTAGACTATGCTAAATTTAGTGCACTGACTTTTGAGTGCTACTCAATTTTGAGAGCTGCTTAGAATTATGCTGTCGCGCTGAACGTCAACGATATGACAGTGACAGCATGATACTTGAGCAGCTCTCAAAATTGAGTATCGTTTGAGTATTCGGGCAATAGTAAGTTAGTTAATTGAATGTCAAAATAGAGCATATTCTACAGTCACCTTAAGAGTTTGTTGGATTAAAGGTGACTATTCATAGTTATTCTTAGTCAGATTGTAATAAACCTTCAGTCTAGATCGGTTTATACTCCGGACAAGGTCATTTGGTTCAAGAGTATGCTGATTGAATTTTAAAGATCCAATTAACCGTTGACCATTCAGAGCTGACCTCCAGTGGGAGCCCAAGTCTCATATAGGGTTCTGAGTATCCTGGTAGTATACACACGAGATAAACAAACTATTTAGACCTTCTATCGGAGCGTGCCAAGCCTCCCGCGGCCCTGCACCCCCTGGTGCCTCACACGAGGTCCCACGACTCCAGCTACCGTGTAAACCTCTCGCATGACAAGCCAGAGCTTAGTACACATTAAACAAACTAGTGCCTTGTGATCAAGACCCTTAGTCCTAGCATTCTCAGTCAGTTCTGAGTGTCCTGGTAATATACACATGAGATACACAAACTAGTGGCTATTTCGACCTTCGACCGGAGCGTGGCAAGCGCCCCGCGGCCCTGCACCCCCGGGTGCTCACACGAGGTCCCCCGAGTCCGGCTGGCGCGTGAAGTGCAGCTCCCGCTCGGCGAGACACAGCTGACATCAGTCGAGCGCGCCGATGCACTCGGGCTCCTCGCGCACGCACTCTTTTGGGAAGTAGCCGGATCGATTGTCGCCCTGGAACACATATACTAACTTATCCAGACACAGAGACATGACCCGGGTGTGTAAGTGGCCAACACCGACAGATTTTTCAGGCTGCGTTTTATAACTTCGTGATTCGTTATTTTATATCTTTTTTCACTGACATCAGGGAATATATGAACGCTGACCTGGAGTTTTTGGAGGGAAAGTAAACTATCGCTATGTCCGCGCTGTATTTAATTTCCAAAACTTAGGTTTTTTGGAGTGTTTGTGCATAATATTGGTGGTTTATTATTCGCAAAGTGTTCGTGAACAAGCGTGTGTTGGGAAGTGGTACAGTGTCGATTACGTGACTTTTTATCTTTGTCACCAAAATCTCCATGATATAGCTAAGTGAAATTTTTCCACAGCTTCACTTAGCCATCTGACTCAGACTAGACTTACTTGACTGGACTTGACTATTGACTTGAATTTTTGACTCGACTGACTTAAGTAGGACTGAAGAAGATTAATAAATTCAAGAAAGGCCTTAAAGGACTAGATTCCATGGCCGAAAAAACTATTCAAAAAAAAAAAAAGAACGCTGACCTCTGCTTTTTATTTATATTTAAGACAAGTGTTTTACAGCACAGACTTAAAATATTTGCATGCCGATTGTTGGCGCAACACGCTTGTTCATTCGAACAAAAATGTAAATCAACATTTTACAACATACACTTTGATTTTTTTTTTGATGTGGATATAATCCACAATATGGCAATCAAACATAAAGCTTATTTTTGCCAGTATCAAGTTTATAGATAAATGTTCTTCATTTTGTCGAGTCACAGTCAAGTCAAGTCAGTAGTCATGTCTAGTCAAGTTAGTCAAGGGCTAAGTGAAGCGGTGGAAGTTTCACTTAGCTTTATCTTGGGAGATTTTGGTGACAAGGATTACAGTCACTTATACGACATTGTACCACTACTCGAAATATAAATACTCGAAAAAACATAAATATTAGAAAATAAATACAATGACGATAACTGAGCGACTTTAGCTTGGCGCCAAAAACTCTTTGACCGTGTTTGCGTGCAAATAAATATATTTCATTTAATTTAGGGTTCCGTAGCCAAGCGACTGGAGAGAGATGCGAAATGCAAGTACAGCGCACTCTCCCGAGATTCGGCTCGTATCACCGAGAGGTTGGTAGAGCCATGGGAGGGTTCCGTAGAAAATGGCAAAAACTGAACCCTTATAGATTGGCCATGTCCGTCTGTCCTTATGTCACAGTAATTTTATTCGGAGACTGCATGCGACTGAATAAGGTTGAAATTTAGAAAGTAGGTGTATTCAATAAACCGCTACATAATTGTGCAGTATAATTTTGAAAAATAAAATTATTAAGGGCAGCACTTCATACATGTATATATTGTTTGGTATCGTTGGATATGTTTTTCGTAAATGATATGGAGGCTCCTATAACAGTTTTTTGATTATTCCAATACTAGCGACCCGCCCCGGCTTCGCATGGGCATAAAAACCTTCCTCTTAAATCACTATCTATTAAAAAAACCGCATCAAAATCCGTTACGTAGTTTTAAAGATATAAGCATACATAGGGACATTCTCTCCAACTTCCATGGCTCTACCAACCTCTCGGTGACACGAGCCGAATCTCGGGAGAGTGCGCTGTACTAACATTTCGCATCTCCCTACAAGTTCTCTATAGTGTCGCCTATCTATGCAAAAGGGACATAGGGACAGAAAAAGCGACTTTGTTTTATACTATGTAGTGATTTATTTATTTCACAAAGTGTACCTTGTCGAGTGTCCTGCCCTTCCACCAGCCGCGGCTGTCGCCCTCCTTGCTGAGCACCAGCACCTTGGCCCCGGGTCTCAGCGCCAGCTGCGTGCTCTCCAGAGGACGGAAGTCGTGGATCACGGTGGCCACCACGCGACGGAACGGCCAGCGGAGGTTTGAGTTTAACCTGTTAAAACATACTTTTGATTCAGGTGTCTTTCTCTCTCCTCATCATCATCATCATCGTCATTTGAGCCGCAGTCCAGTGCTGGACATAGGACTCCCCTAAGGATTTCCAGTAAGACCGGTTGGAAGCGGCCTGCCTCCAGCGTCTGCCTGCGACCTTCTCGAGGCCATCTGAACATCTGGCCGATGGGTGTCCGACGCTGCGCTTGCCGGTGCGTGGTCGCCTTTCTGCCCCATCGGCCATCGGTTCGTCGCGCTATGTGCCCCGCCCGCTGCCACTTCAAAGAGCTAGCCACTGGGTTATGTCAGCAACCTTTGTTCTCCTACGGATCTCCTCATTTCCGATGCGGTCTCTCTCTCCGCAGTTGATTCCTTACTTAAACAACAGCTAACGAACATACATACATATCATGACGCCTGTCTACCGCAGGGGTAAGCAGAGACTAGAGATTTCCATTGGCTACGATCCTTACAGACCTCCCTCGCTTCCTCCACACTCATCACTCTCGTCATAAACGCTTGCCGATTTCGGGTACTCCTAATGTCTCCCTTTTTCAAAAGGTCTGCGATTTGGTCGCAGTATGTTTTTCGAGTATATAAGAATGTAACCTACCATAATGAACTGTCAATACCATTTTGACAATGCTAACAACTGTCAGGGTGACATAATGTTTCAGTTGCGACAATAATGGCGAATGAAAACGAAGCTAAAGGTCGACTTTAAAAAAATTAAATATTAAAAAACCCCGGGGTTAAAAATTTTTTTGTGGTGGTAAACATGTTACTAGTTATGTATTCTTACTAATTCGATTTATTTTATGTTCTCTGTATTTCAATTTTTTATTCGTACAAACGATGTATGGAGGTTCGCCATGACTCTTTGGTATAGATATAGTTAAGGATCAAGGCTTAAACATAGACTTCTTTGGGCGCGATATAACCGAGTAACACAAGGGCGGAGATGAAGGCAAAAGCTAGTCTTCTTATTTGTAAATAAAAACATAAAACTTAAGCATTTCGTCAGTAAACGAGAATCAAGTATTAATGGTCATCATTGCGTATGGTCCAGTGGTTAAGGCGTTTGCCTGTAGACCCGGGGGTCGAGGGTTCAATTCCCACGGGAAGCATACTTTGTTTAGTTGTTTCCAGTTTGGTTAGAACATTGCAGGCTTGAATCACCTGATTGTCTGACAAAAAAGATGATTCCGTGCTTCGGAAGGCACGTTAAACGTTAGATTTAAACCATTTTTCTATATTTTTCCGAGCCCTCTAAGGCAGCAAAATTTTATTTCAAAAGTTCACTTTTAGAATCCTATCAAAAACACCGTCGGCCATTTTTGCAGTTTTGTGATGTAATTATTGTGTAAGTGCTATTTTTGAATTCTGATTCTCGCCAAAAACCACAGAGTCGTATGAAAATCATGCGATTATACAGTTTTGTCGAATGAATTTTCATTCGACTTCGATTCGAATTAATGACTTTGAACGAATGACAGAAGTCAAAAATAGGTCTGAACGTCAGTTTACCAGAATAGGTGCGTCACGTCATGGCGGTTGATGGCCGGCCCGCGTCTTGACAGTTCCGAATTTTAAGTAAATTTGAAATTGAAATTATAATGCCATCTTGCATTTTTCTTAGCGGAAATCGATATATTTCGGTTTCGTGAGTCAAATACTGTAAGAAATGAACATTTGTTGCCTCAAAATTGATATGAGTCAAGTAGCCTATTGTATTGTTCAAAAGCACATAAATTACATACCCGATGAAGTTCTCAGACAAGCTGGTCTTCTCGTAGTAGGAGACGAGCTCGACGATGCTGCGGAAGAACCTCGACTCGGACAGGTAGTAGTGGCGCGCCTGGTCGATGTGCTTGCAGCAGACGCGCATGTGCTTCACCGTGTTGTCTGTCCTGTGAAGTGATGATCTAATGGTCAAATAACCAGCATTTTTACTGTATATTTATTTACTAGCTGTTCCCCGTGGCTTCGCCCCGCGTAGGACTTGGTTATATCGCGCCCAAAAGTAGCCTATGTTTGACCTCAGGTCTTTAACTACATCCCTACCAAATTTCATCACAATCGGTCCAGCAGTTTAGCCGTGAAGAGGTGACAGACAGACAGACAGACAGACAGACAGACTTTCGCATTTATAATATTAGTATGGAGTATGGAAGTATGGATTTAATTAATTAGCTTTCTGCATCGCTCGCGCTCCAATGTTTTTTGTTTCTCTCTACCCTAAGGTTGGCTGGAAGAAATTGCATTAGCGATAAGTCCGCCTTTGTACTAATTCTTATCTTTGATCCTGTACAATCCAATGATGTATTTATGTAATTGGTGCAATAAAGTGTTTATTTATTTATTTAACTTTATGGTACAAACAAATACAATAGGCGGACTTAATGCTTAAAGCATTATTATCTAACAGTCAACCTTTGGGTCAAGCAGAGAACAGTTTGTGGGTTGTATTGTTAGTGTATTTAACTTGACGACCTCCCGAGGAGTAATGGTTAACATGCCTGACCGCTACTCAGTAGGTCCCGGGTTCCCCGGTCAGGTCAAGATGAAAAATGATCTTTTTCTGATTGACCTGGGTCTTGGATGTTTATCTATATATATATATATATATATATATATATATATATATATATATATATATATATATATATATATTTGTTATAAAATATAGTATCGTCGAGTTAGTATCCCATAACACAAGTCTCGAACTTACTTTGGGGCTAACTCAATCTGTGTGATTTGTCACTATATATTTATTTATTTAACTGCCTCCGTGTTCCAGTGATTAAGGCGTTTGCCTGTAGACCTGGATCGTGGGTTCTGTTTCCACGGGATACCTACTACGTTATTTTATTGTAATGCACTACATTATAATTCGTTTCACACAGAAAAATTGGGCGGGGAATTTGATTGCGTCATTTATTGCTACTGTTATTTTTCGATAACATTAAGTGGCTTTGTTGTAAATTAATGAATGAATAAACACGTTATTGCACCAATTACATAAATAATATACATCATTGGATTGTACAGGATCGAAGATGTAAATTAGTACAAAGACGGATTTATCGCTAATGCAATATCTTCCAGCCAACCCCTAAGGTAGAGAAAAACACAATACACTGGAGCGCAAGCGATGCAGAAAGTTAATTAAGAGATGTTTCTAATTAAAGTCCTAATAACGAAATTTATAGACAGACACAAATAAACCTACGTAATACATTTCTAATAAGGTGTGGTGTGGTTTACATGTATTAACTGAAGATGAGAAGAGAGAATACGCTGACACACTGATCCCGGAACTAAATCCGCGTCAAAACATTTCTATTCGGATAATTTCTCTGTTCTGTGGTATATATAAAGTAGACTTAAATCAACTGCAAATATTTTAAGGGCAGATTCAGACTACTAAACTGAACAACTTTTCCAAATAAACTTATATCGAAATATGAAAAAAAAAAATGTTTTTTACCTCCCAAACTAATTGAGAATCAGTTGATCTGATTAATTATGGAGAGTGAAAAAAATAATTTCATATTTAGACATAAGTTTATTTGGAAAAGTTGTTCAGTATAGTGGTCTGAATCTTCCCTTAAAATGTTTGCAGTTGATTTGAGTCCACCTTATATACACAGACATACTAACTTGAGTGACAGTGCGTAATGCGTGTCAGTGTCGGTGTGGTGATGGTGTCCGGAACGGATCCTCAACAGGAACGTGCCGTCGAGCCGGCGCTCCAACCGCGCGGTGGCCGTCTCTCGGCCCATTTCACCCACATACCTTGAGATAAAAGTATTTATTTAAAAAATATTCACACACAAATTGTTTATTCTCAATATAGGACATTCTTATCACTTATTGACGTCAATCATTACTTAAATTAAGTTTACCACCGCTTCCAAAGCGCAAGTGGAGAAGAAGCGGCGCCACAAACCTCCACTGCAGCATTTTCTCCGGAACGTCAATTTACAAAATTTGAGTCAAAACAGACGAATTTACATTTGCGTGAATATTTTTATCATTAAAATAAGTTAATTGAATATTAAAGATTATTAAAATAATTATAAATGTCAAACAATAAGAGATGTCAAGATATTATAAAAAAATATATAAAAATAATAATAATGTACTGAATATATATTTTACTAGCTGTTGCCCGCGGCTCAGCCCGAATGGAACTTGGTTATATTGCGCCCAAAAGTAGCCTATGTTTGACCCCTGGTCCTTGACTATATGAATATCAAACTTTATCAAAACCAGCTCTCGGCGGTTTAGCCGTGAAAACGTATCAGACAGACAGACTTTCGCATATATAATATTAAGTATGTATGTAAAGATTTTCACTTTCAATGCGGTCCTTGGCCAATAATATAATGAAAAGTATACATTGCTGGCTGTACTAACGGAGCTTACACATTTTCATACATTAGGTTTTGTAATTACGTTTAAAATACGTGTAAATAATTTACGTGTAAAGCACCCAAAATAAAGTTTTTTTTTTGCACTACAGGCATTAGTTTGTTTTAACAGTATAGGTATTTATTTTTACCTCATCAGCACCTGCTGTGAGAGCCAGTTTAAATTATTTTTAATACTTGTACGGCTTTGGAAGTCGAGTCCTATAAGAGAAGTCGAGTCCTAGGACTGAAGAAAGACCTTCAGTCCTACTTTAATCAAGTTAAGAAAGTCCAGTCGGTAGTTTAATTTACTCAAGTATGTACTAGCGACCCGTCCCGGCTTCGCATAGACATAAAAACCTAGTTAGACATCTGCCAGTTGAGTACATTACTGCTTTTCTTACTTCCGTCACCAATTTTCAGCTTGTAATATCCACGAACTCTCATTGTACAACTCGAAATAAATACTATCGTGTATTTCTAATATCATCTTTTATTCATCTCGTTCTACTGTATAACAACAACGTTATAATAGTGATGTCTGTATGTCTACATAGATTTTCATCACTCAATTAGGTGTCATGTTCAATTGACCATGCACTACCTGCATTTTGCATAGATGTATTTATTTTTCTATTAGATATTTGTGTTAATGGTATCTAAGTTCTATTGTTAGTTTCTGTAAGTGAAAACTTGTAATTGGCCATATTTACTTCTACCGTATGTTCTATTAATTGTTAAATCAATAAGCTGTAAATCTATATATATATAAAAGAAAGTCGTGTTAGTTACTCCACTTATAACTCAAGAACGGCTGAATCGATTTAGCTGAAAATTGTCAGGGAGGTTATTTAGAACCAGGAGAAGGACATAGGATACTTTTTATCCCGGGAAGAAGATCCCGAGGGAAGTTCACGCGGGCGAAGCCGCGGGCAAAAGCTAGTTTTCCATAAATATAAAAATAAAATAAAAATGAGCTAGACAATCTAGCGTCTCGCGTTATAGTAGTGCTAGTGTCTCGCTCTGGCAGCCCGCTAGCTATAACTCACCACATGTAGTAGTGCAGCGCGGCGTCGGCGGGCGCGGCGTGCGGCGGCGGCGGCGCGGCCGCCACGCCCGGCGCGCCGGCGCAGCGCCCCGACAGCGCGATGCACTCCTTGTGTGCGCACGCGCCGCACACCGAGCACAGGTAGCCCTGCAGGGGGGGGGGGGGGGCACCGAGAAAGGAGACAAAGCCTTACGTTATAAACAAACTAGCCGTTCCCCGCGGCCTCGCCCCGCGTGGGACTCGGTTTTATCGCGCCCAAAAGTAGCCTATGTTTGACCTCAGATCGTTAACTACATCCCTACCAAATTTCATCACAATCGGTCCAACAGTTTAGCCGTGAAGAGGTGACAGACAGACAGACAGACAGACTTTCGCATTTATAATATTAGTATGGATGTCTAGCCTCGACTAAGACTGGGTAGAAGAAACAAGCCTAAATAATGTTTAAACGATGTGTGTGCCAATAGTCTTACAACTAAGAATATCGAAATCTTTAGTTGTGAGACCATTAACTGGGCGAACTGGAGGCAAAAAGGCAGGAAAGCGCACTCTATTCTCCAAAGCAGTCGGCTGTAAAAGCTAGCACTAAGATGAGAGAGAAAGAAATAAATGAGACAAATCACGTACGGAGTAGTCTGTGGCTATTTGACTTTTGTCAGGCCAAACTCATTCCACGCCACTGCCGTTCTTAAAATACACCAACGACATTCAGTGCCCTTAGTGTGTTTTTCTTAACGCAGACGCTAGCGACTGCGTTAGCGATTTTGTACGGCAGACCTGTAAAGCGCCTCTAGCGGATAGTAAGGCAACTAAAAAATTCCATACAAAATCCTAACACAGTCGCTAGCGTCTGCGTTAAGAAAATCTCACACTAGGGGCACAGAAAGATTCCCGAATAGCGACCATCAAGCGACCCGACCAGATGGCCAGATAACCTGAAGAAGGTTGCAGGCAAGCGCTGGATGCAGGCCGTTTCCAACCGGTCTCTCTGGAGATTCTTGAGGGAGACCTATATCCAGCATTAGAGACTGGCGCTGAAATGATGAGCTGATAAACATTAAAAAAAAAATCGGTTGTCTGTAAAGTCGGTTTACTGACGATAGTTGAACGTGACAACGTCATAAGAAATTCGCTTGCACTTCAAGCCTTAATTGGAACGCCTCAGAGCGAGGTAACGCCGTTTTTTCGTGCGTGCAGCCGGCTCCATCGAATTATAAGACGTTGTCACGTCAAAAAAGGAGTACACTACTACCACACTACAGCAGTTACTTTACCTGGAATATCCGGCCCTTGAGGAACTTGGAGCAGTGGTGGCAGGTGGCCGGCTTCTCGAAGGTGTGCAACACGAACTTGTGGTTGGTGCTGCGACACCCGGACGGCTCTAGGTTGTCACTGGAAACGACAGACCGCTTTAGTTTAGGTGCTGGTTGATAAACTGAGATTTGGACTGGGAAATTAAGTGTTGAAATTAGCTGTGATCCGTGATTTGACCCGTATGTGATGTTATTGTATTATTTATAACTTTTATTTAACCTTTAACCAATTAATATCCGTTAAGTAGTTCTAGAGTTAAAGGCATTGTTTTATTGTGTGCTACGTATCATTTTGGTGTAAATATGTGTGAGTATCATTTTCACCATTCTATGAAATCATGACGTCGCTTAGTCAAACTTCGATGTCCTTGGTGCGTCCTTCAATCGTCGCCTTGGGAATCACAAGTTACCATAATCTGTTTAAGTCAGCCCTAAACGAGTGAATAAGCGAGATGGCGCAATCCATGATGTAAGGCGATGTCTCACATGAATAAGAGCGTGAGTAAATAAGTAAATAAAAATAATTTTATTTTTGAGAAATGTAGTAAGAAAGATAAAAGTTACAAGTACTCTGTTTGTGCCTGCTTAACACTGCACGCCCAGCGGCCACCGGGGACCGACAAACAATTGGTCTGCTATTTCGACGTTCAAAGTGTTAACAGTTCATGGTTACCTAAGGTAGAAGTGTGATGGAACCACGAGTGCTGGATCTAACAAACCAACTCACATGGCGTCTCTGATCGCCTTCAGCCACTTCCGCTTGGAGTCGTCGGTCCGAGCGTACAGCGTGTAGGTGGCGTCCTTGGTCCTTCGCACGAGGTAGAAGTGTGATGGAACCACGAGTGCTGGATCTAACAAACCAACTCACATGGCGTCTCTGATCGCCTTCAGCCACTTCCGCTTGGAGTCGTCGGTCCGAGCGTACAGCGTGTAGGTGGCGTCCTTGGTCCTTCGCACGAGGTAGAAGTGTGATGGAACCACGAGTGCTGGATCTAACAAACCAACTCACATGGCGTCTCTGATCGCCTTCAGCCACTTCCGCTTGGAGTCGTCGGTCCGAGCGTACAGCGTGTAGGTGGCGTCCTTGGTCCTTCGCACGAGGTAGAAGTGTGATGGAACCACGAGTGCTGGATCTAACAAACCAACTCACATGGCGTCTCTGATCGCCTTCAGCCACTTCCGCTTGGAGTCGTCGGTCCGAGCGTACAGCGTGTAGGTGGCGTCCTTGGTCCTTCGCACGAGGTAGAAGTGTGATGGAACCACGAGTGCTGGATCTAACAAACCAACTCACATGGCGTCTCTGATCGCCTTCAGCCACTTCCGCTTGGAGTCGTCGGTCCGAGCGTACAGCGTGTAGGTGGCGTCCTTGGTCCTTCGCACGAGGTAGAAGTGTGATGGAACCACGAGTGCTGGATCTAACAAACCAACTCACATGGCGTCTCTGATCGCCTTCAGCCACTTCCGCTTGGAGTCGTCGGTCCGAGCGTACAGCGTGTAGGTGGCGTCCTTGGTCCTTCGCACGAGGTAGAAGTGTGATGGAACCACGAGTGCTGGATCTAACAAACCAACTCACATGGCGTCTCTGATCGCCTTCAGCCACTTCCGCTTGGAGTCGTCGGTCCGAGCGTACAGCGTGTAGGTGGCGTCCTTGGTCCTTCGCACGAGGTAGAAGTGTGATGGAACCACGAGTGCTGGATCTAACAAACCAACTCACATGGCGTCTCTGATCGCCTTCAGCCACTTCCGCTTGGAGTCGTCGGTCCGAGCGTACAGCGTGTAGGTGGCGTCCTTGGTCCTTCGCACGAGGTAGAAGTGTGATGGAACCACGAGTGCTGGATCTAACAAACCAACTCACATGGCGTCTCTGATCGCCTTCAGCCACTTCCGCTTGGAGTCGTCGGTCCGAGCGTACAGCGTGTAGGTGGCGTCCTTGGTCCTTCGCACGAGGTAGAAGTGTGATGGAACCACGAGTGCTGGATCTAACAAACCAACTCACATGGCGTCTCTGATCGCCTTCAGCCACTTCCGCTTGGAGTCGTCGGTCCGAGCGTACAGCGTGTAGGTGGCGTCCTTGGTCCTTCGCACGAGGTAGAAGTGTGATGGAACCACGAGTGCTGGATCTAACAAACCAACTCACATGGCGTCTCTGATCGCCTTCAGCCACTTCCGCTTGGAGTCGTCGGTCCGAGCGTACAGCGTGTAGGTGGCGTCCTTGGTCCTTCGCACGAGGTAGAAGTGTGATGGAACCACGAGTGCTGGATCTAACAAACCAACTCACATGGCGTCTCTGATCGCCTTCAGCCACTTCCGCTTGGAGTCGTCGGTCCGAGCGTACAGCGTGTAGGTGGCGTCCTTGGTCCTTCGCACGAGGTAGAAGTGTGACGCCCAGCGAGCGTCGCCGCGGGAACGACGCTCCCCTCCCTCCTCTACTCGATACTCGGCTAGGCGAACTCCCACTCGGTACGAGTACTGGTTCTCCTGGAGGACATTATAATTCAATGAATTGACAATATGTGAGTAGTTTGATAGCTTGATAGCCCGTGTTCGAAATATCGTGCGTGTCAATCGATAGCGACTTGAATTGGTCGCAACTAATTGATATTTTAGAAGATATGTGCCTTTAACCCCAGCTGTTATCGCTAATTAGAAAAGGGTAGTATTTAAACGCAAATCAATAAAAACAATTTTTGTATGCAAAAATAACCTAAATACATATCAAAATTACTGATTGCACAGCAAAATTTGTTTTGCTTCTGTCACCAAGTCTGACACTCGCTCGCTTCGCTCGCTCGCTCACTGTTAAGGTCACTGTATAACCATAACCTAACCTACCTTCCGTCACAAAGTCGTCTTTTGACCGCTAGTTGCTTCTGTCATCAAGTTTTTAATTTAATTTAAAGTAAAATAATTTATTTGATATACAGAAATTGATGGGTGATTATTTATTTGATGTGCAATTAATAATATCCCATTAGAAAACGGTTGTTAACGTTTGTGCGATGTCTTTAGACAGTCTTAAAAAATCTGACATTCACATTCTGGTTTTACTGTATAAAGTGTAACAGATGTGACACGACGGTCTCTCCAATGTAATAACAGTGCCATCATATCTTCTACGATCATTCTTAAACCGATTTGTTTTTATGTGGTACTCGGGTACCGCCCGGTGATTCCAGGCGTTTCTTTATTTCTGAATTTCTTTATTAAAAGAAACTCGAAGCACTTACAGTTTCCCCAAGGCGTGCTATGAGTTAGAGCACAATATTGTTTTTGACAAGTAAATTACACATGAATTGACAGACAGAGATTTAGGGTGGGTTGCACCAAAGTACCAGTTATCGTAACAGTTAAAGTCAAATGTAACAGTAACATTACTGCTAACTATAACCGTTCAAGCGACATAGGTTGCACCGTCGTATTTTGTAGCATAGTTAGTTACCAGGGTTACAAGTATTATGACGTCCGTGGAGGTTATTCGACCCGTCTGACAGATAAGTTGACAATAACAATAGCGCTAACCGGTCAAGTTTGGGCGGTTACGGTTAGCGTAAAAGCTATGACGTATTTTGACGATTGACAAAATGGTGCAACCCATTTCTCACCTAACCGGTACTTCGACTGCACAGTTATTGTTATAGTAAGTTGGTGCAACCCAGCCTTAGGTTGTCAAAGTTAAACGTACTCTGGGCTTTGAAGCGTAAGCATCAATCTAAATGGAAAACACGCTCGGGTGAACGAATTAAATACGCAATACTTCAAAATTTCAGCCGTGCATCATTTTGACGACCTCCGTGGCGTAATGGTTAACATGCCTGACCGCTACTCAGGAGGTCCCGGGTTCGATCCCCGGGTCATCAGGTCAAGATGAAAAATGATATTTTTCTGATTGACCTGGGTCTTGGACGTTTATCTACATACCTCTATATATTTGTTATAAAATATATTATCGTTGAGTTAGTATCCCATAACACAAGTCTCGAACTTACTTTGGGGCTAACTCAATCTGTGTGATTTGTTCCTATATATTTATTTATTTATCAAAATCACCTTGACAGGCTTGCACAGCAGCATCAGCTTGTCGAACACGAACACGTATCTGGAGCGCAGTTTCTGGTCCTCGTGAGCCTTCACCTTCAGCTCGCCGTCCAGCAGCAGCCGGCCGTACGCCGCCAGCCCGGCGCCGCCCGCGCCTAGGGCTCCGCCCTCCCAATCTATTATACTCTCCTGTACACACATTATTTATTTAATTATTTATTTATTTGATTTTCGGGTGTCTTACAGCTTAATATAGTATAGTATAGAATACAATTAGAATGTTGGACTGTGCTAATAACAAGACTCCAAGACTCCTCACTCAGAGAGAATGTTTCGACGCGGATTTAATAACCAATGGATATTCTTCTTATGAATTTTGAATGAACAATATATCGATATTTTTATTATATTATAATTTCTAATAAAATTAAATAATATAATAAACAGTTCACCTACCTACACTTTAAGAGTTATTTACGCATGGAGCTCAATAGAGGAGGCCGTTACACAAAGGATTTCTAAGATTTCATTTGAAATTAAATTAAAATAAATTAAGAAAACACAAAAGTTTGACGAATTGTACGTTTCTCTATTTTTATTATTATTATTTTTTTTTAATTTCATTTCAAATTTGACAAACATATTGCTGATGAATCAATGGTTTCTTTTGTAATAAACGAATTTAAAAAAAATCTAAATCAACAATTAAGTTACAAAGTAGCATATTTATTTTAAATCGGCCCGATTGGAAATCTATGAGGGAGGCCTATGTCCAGCAGTGGACGTCTTGTGACTAATCTATATATATAAAAGAAAGTCATGTTAGTTACTCCACTTATAACTCAAGAACGGCTGAACCGATTTAGCTGAAAATTGTCAGGGAGGTAGTTTAGAGCCAGGAGAAGGACATAGGGTACCTTTCATCCCGGGAAAAAGCACTGTTCCCGAGGGAAGTACATGCGGGCGAAGCCGCGGGCAAAAGCTAGTGTGGATATAAAATTTTATCAAATCAAATCATTTATTTGCATAAAATAAGGTAATTGTATAATGCATAGGAGGACATGGACATACAAATTGTAAGCAGCAAGCCTATTTTGCTATTTTAAATAGCATGCAAATTTATTTTATACTAGCTGTTCCCCGCGGTTTCCGCGGTCTCGCCATTAGTGTGTATGTACTATAGCCTATAACCTTCCCCAAGAATCAGGCTTTCATATACAAAAATAATTTTGCAAATCCGACCAGTAGTTTTCAAGTTATAAACGTTCAAACAAACAAACTCTTCAGCTTTATTATATTAGTATAGATTTCATATAAGTAATTATGCAATTATACATTTATGTTTATTTGATTTTTGTTTACATGGATATATTTATTTTTATTTTATCTGACAGTTTTTTTTTTAATATTTACCTGCACTTTAGCAAGTAACGCGAGCACCTCGCTGTCCCTCTTGACCTCGTTGATGTACTGAGCCACGTCTACCATGGCCTCCTTGGCGCGCTCCAGGCTGCGGAACTCCTCGTGGTTCTGATACAAAACATATAAAATGATGAAGAAATCCAACTAATATTATAAATGTGAAAGTGAGTTTGTATATATGTTTGTTTGTTACCTCTTCACGCCCTATCTACTGAAATTGTTCCCGAGGGAATCTCACGCGGGCGAAAGCTAGTTTCCCATATGGAAACTTCAAGGTATTTTAAGCTTTTCACCCGCCACGAATGCTTGAACAGCTCATAGCATGATTTAATTTGTCATAGACAATCAAAGTCTATTATTTTTTAGATTGTTTATGATATTTCGGTGTTCCACGATTAAATTTCTCTTATTCGGATAGGTTAAAAAATATATAAAATCAAGATAATTATTTTTACGAATGTAATTCTCAGTTGGGTTGTTTCTTTAAGGACATGAGATATTTTGCGTTTGTTTTGGATTTCAGGGGTTATGGATTACGGTTGATGATATGTTTAGTACAACACGGGTTTCTTATATAGCCCGGCGGACCAGTTCGTTTATGTGGCAATTGGCGGGGCCTGTAGCACGCTGAACTTATTGTCGTTGAAGAGAAAAGGGCTTTTGGTCGAGATGATGCAATGATTCCTTTTGACGGGCGTTACCAAAAAAGGGAAAAAACAATCTGTAAGTAACACACCAAAATTTTCATTATCTATGTGAACTAATTACTAACCTCTCTAAGCAAATGAAATGAAATCCTGGATAAATGTTCAAGTCATAGCTTTTTCAAGTAAATACAAAAAAGTCTTAGTAACGGCGTGAAAAAGTTACTACCTAGTATTACAGGCGAGGTGTCCATAGGATATGATAACCACTTTTCATCAAGTGGGTCATGAATACAAAGTACATATTGCTGAAGCCCTATTATCTGTGACTTTAACATCAGTGTAAGGTATATTTGACAGGAAAGTGACATCATGGTTGCGTATTTCAATCAAATTCTAATTAAAGAAGCTCAAATTTAAAGAAGGCCTCAAAACACTTATATCTAGGGCCGTAACACGTTTAAAAAAAGTTCGCCAAGCAGACTTTCACTCACCGGCTGTGTCTCGTGCACCAGCTTGTCCAGTAGCAGATGATATTTGAGCACCCGCTGCATTGGCACCGACAAGATGTCCCGCAGTTGTATACGTCCGTCGCTGTGTTCCTTTTGACATTTCTAAAACAAAATTACACTACCTTGTAAACATAAGCCTATGGAACTATAATTTAATAATTGAATATGATTAAAATTAACTTCAGATCCAGAACCTTAATTACAGCAGAGGGATTTTTGATAACTTGTGTTTTCAGTGAGTAATGATTTTTAAAAGACGGTGGCGCTTGTGTTCACATAGGACCTATCACCTTAAGAAACGTTTGTTAAGCCCATTTTAACTAAAATATGTTTTGTCTCTTTTTCTCTTACATGACACTTCGCGTGAAAGAAAGAGACGCAACACATTTTAGCTAACATGGGCTTAACAAACGTGTCTTAATACGGGGGATAGTGTCGAATTACACAATTAATTAAATTAAATTAAATAAACACTTATTTGGTTGACTGGTAGATAAAAGCCTCAGGCAGAACTGTCTCACTCCACGCTGTACGTAAGATATTTCCACCAATCTTAGTACTGACAATCGCGCTCGATCGGGCAGACTCGAGCGAAAAGTTCAGAAAAAAAATACGAAAAGTGATAACTGATAAGATTCTTTTTCAATTGAACTGAACAGTGAACACCTAGTGTCTGACATCGAGATGTTCACCACACCCAGTGTCTGACTCCGAGATGCTGACCACACCCAGTGTCTGACTCCGAGATGCTGACCACACCCAGTGTCTGACTCCGAGATTTTGACCACACCCAGTGTCTGACATCGAGACGTAGACCTCACCCAGTGTCTGACTCCGAGATGTTGACCACACCCAGTGTCTGACTCCAAAATGCTGACCACACCCAGTGTCTGACTCCGAAATGTAAACCACACCCAGTGTCTGACATAGAGATGTAGACCACACCCAGTGTCTGACATCGAGATGTATACCACACCAAATGTCTGACATCGAGACGTAGACCTCACCCAGTGTTTGACTCTGAGATGTTGACCACACCCAGTGTCTGACTCCAAAATGCTGACCACACCCAGTGTCTGACTCCGAGATGCTGACCACACCCAGTGTCTGACTCCGAGATGCTGACCACACCCAGTGTCTGACTCCGAGATTTTGACCACACCCAGTGTCTGACATCGAGACGTAGACCTCACCCAGTGTCTGACTCGGAGATGTTGACCACACCCAGTGTCTGACTCCAAAATGCTGACCACACCCAGTGTCTGACTCCGAAATGTAAACCACACCCAGTGTCTGACATAGAGATGTAGACCACACCCAGTGTCTGACATCGAGATGTATACCACACCAAATGTCTGACATCGAGACGTAGACTTCACCCAGTGTTTGACTCTGAGATGTTGACCACACCCATTATCTGACTCCAAAATGCTGACCACACCCAGTGTCTGACATCGAGATGTATACCACACCAAATGTCTGACATCGAGACGTAGACCTCACCCAGTGTTTTTGACTCTGAGATGTTGACCACACCCAGTGTCTGACTCCAAAATACTGACCACACCCAGTGTCTGACATCAAGATGTAGACCACACCCAGTATCCGACTTCGAGATGTTCACCACACCCAGTGTCTGACTCCGAAATGAAGACCACACCCAGTGTCTGACATCGAGATGTAGACCACACCCAGTGTCTGACATCGAGATGTAGACCACACCCAGTGTCTGACTTCGAGATGTTGACCACACCCAGTGTCTGACTCCGAGATGTAGACCACACCCAGTGTCTGACATCGAGATGTAGACCACACCCAGTGTCTGACATCGAGATGTAGACCACACCCAGTGTCTGACTCCGAGATGTTGACCACACCCAGTGTCTGACATCGAGATGTAGACCACACCCAGTGTCCGACTCCGAGATGTTGACCACACCCAGTGTCTGACTCCGAGATGTTGACCACACCCAGTGTCTGACTCCGAGAATATGACCACACCCAGTGTCTGACATAGAAATATAGACCACACCCAGTGTCCGACTTCGAGATATTGACCTCACCCAGTGTCTGACTCCGAAATGTAGACCACACCCAGTGTCTGACATCGAGATGTTGACTACACCCAATTGTCAGACATCGAGATGTAGACCACACCCAGTGTCTGACATCGAGATGTAGACCACACCCAGTGTCTGACTTCGAGATGTTGACTACACCCAGTGTCTGACATCGAGATGTTGACCACACCCAGTCTGACTTCGAGATGTAAGTGTTTGTTGTAAGATGATAATTATCTTAGAACAAAAATCAACCGGGCGGCGGCCAATCTAACGTTAACTCATAACTATTTCGTGGCTTGAAGAGTCGTTTTTTTATTTGAATGACTTTGCGAAGTGAGAATACTGTACGTTAGTACTTTTAAGTATTCTGTAACTCAGGCCTTAATTCCACTTCTAACAGTTGTGTAATAAAGTTTAAATAATAAATGAATAAACAATCGCATGCCAGAAACACGTCGGCCAAGCGCACCGCTTCTGTAGCTAACTTCAGTTGTAACAACAAAGCCTTGTAAATTCTATTGACAAAAATGGCGTGTACTGACCGCTAGTTGCTTGCTGAAGGTATTGTCCCTCGCGTCGAGCGCTTTGAGCGTGTCCTGCGCATGCGTGAGATTGGAACAATAGTCGCCATACAGCAACAACCGCTCGCGCCATGCCAGAAACACGTCGGCCAATCGCGGCGCGCCGCTGCCCGGCACGCAGGCTTCTGTGGCTAACTTCAGCTGTCTAAGTAACCCACTGTGGATTTCATGGAGCTCCTGGAAATGTCATGTGCATGTTTATGGTAGATTTAGGATGTCTTCTCTGTCATTCAAATTAATCTAGACTAGACCCAAAATTCCAATAAAATAAAAATTGCGATGCCAATAACATCTATATTCATTTATAGGTCAGCTCTTAATCGAAAACCTAACTGCTTCCGTCGTCCAGTAGTTAAGGCGCCTATAGACCCGAGGCCGAGGGTCGTGGATTCGATTCCCACGAAGCATAATTTGTTTGTTGTTTCACAAATATTGACGCAAAGATATTTTTGGCATCATAATTAACCAACAAAATATTTACCTTGATAAAAGAAAATGTATTTACAACTGAAATCCTTAAATTCAAAGCACCAATTAGAGAATTTGTACTAACGAAACATTTTACGACTTCCTTTAAAAATGAACAAACAAAGCAATCTTACCTTGATTCCGAAAAAAATAGTCTGCAGATCTTTAGGCTTCAAGTACGGCGTGAGCGGCCTCAGAAAATGTTTCACAATTTTGCTCAACACATCCACATAATTACATTCCGTGTCTACCAATTCCCGTATAACATAATCTCTCTTCTCTAGACTGTGCGACGAGGTCGCTAGCTGAAAACACAAACCAAAAAAGTTATAACAAACAAATATTGAAAAAAGAATGAAGCAAAAATTAAAAAGCAAAACGCATTCTAAAAACAAAACAATTACTAAAAACATGTAAATGCTAAAAAGACTACCGGCTAACTACGGCCAAAGACAAATTATTTGTAATGACGGCTGTGGGGAGCCACCGAGTATGAATTATGCAGACAATTTGCGGCACGCTTAGCTAGACTTTTACTTTGCTGCTCGAGTAAGACGCATCGCTTTGTTTTATCCGACTGACTTGATTTTTTGTAATTTTTACGCCGTTCGAGCATCGCCGCCCAGTATAGTAAATTTTAGTAAATAAGTTATCTTTTCAGTAATAATACAATAAATTTAATTAAAATTTGCGTACATCTAAATTGAATTCAGAGTATAAACTGAGCGTGTAGGCTTGATTGTCCGGTCTCTACCGGAAACATTTTTTAGAACATAGAATAAGATCTAATTAGATGTGGGACGAACACTCACGACTGAGTAGAAACTAAGGGATAAATGTAGACCCTGTCGCAAAATGATACTATAAAGATGACCATCGCAAAAGAGATTTAATGTCATGTGTGATATTGTCCTTGTAATAGACAAAGAGGACAAGACAAAACTGCTAAACATGATGTGAAACATATTCTCATTATGTTAATTAGGATATGTTACGCCGTATTACTTACTAACAATACAGTCTTAACTGTGTACAATCAGCATAACAATAGCTCGAATATTCACAATCACATTTTCTGTTTGGTCCAATGGTAGAGAATGCCATATGGCATTAAGTCCACCATTTGCACATTTTATTTTTAATTTGTACAATAAAGTTTTGAATAAAGGGATAAATATTCAAAGTGATTATTTGTTATCAAGCGGAGTGCAAAGTCAATCGACACTGCACATCCTAGTGGCAGGGTCTCCCCTAATATTTATTTGAAGCTGGCGCTAGTTTGCTATCAACATTTATTGGTGAATCAGAGCTAGTTTATATGGGCAAATTGACAAATCAAACTTTCTGGTGTATTTCTACTGTGCACACTTTAGACAAGATCATTTACATTCTTGAGATGAACTCGTATTTCGTATTTTTCTACTCATTTGTGTAATAATATTGTAATGAAATCACAATCATATTTAGCCGCCGGCAACGAGTTCATTTATATTGGATTTTCCTTAATATAGAAAAAAATACGTTTGAAAGATGTTTTATTTTTATTTTCCTCTGAATGGAATATTCCTGTTTTTGGTGAAATTATATCAAGAATATTACGTAAGGTCATCGTTAGCTTCAGAAGGCAACCTTAAAAAATGTTACTTCCAGATTACAACCTGACACTGTCTAGCTAGATATGTACATTACTGGCCGGTGTCTAAAATTATGTCCATGTAAATATGTATGTACTTATGTATCTTAATTTGATTTTATATAAAACAAAATATACACGCGTGTTTTTATGTTAGTAGGCGTAAATTATTTTAAATTAGCGACCCGCCCCGGCTACGCATGGGCATAAAAACCTTCCTCTTGAACCACTCTATCTATTAAAAAAACCGTATCAAAATCTGTTCTGTAGATCAATTTAGAGATTAAAGATTTAAGCATACAAAGGGACATAGGGAAAGAAAAAGCGACTTTGTTTTATACTATGTAGTAATCATACAATGTTATGAATCGAATATTGTTTCTCATAGAAGTAAATCTGAAATGAATATGATGACAAATTAATCTCCTCAGATAGAAATACCAATTCCACTCAAGCATCGAGTTCCATTACAGTTGTTTATCCACCTGTTCATCTCCGGGCCTTATCCAGGGCCGGACTACCCCATTTCCGTACAAAGCACGGACCGGATATAGACGTACGGTACGGCCAGCTGGCGCGCGTCACTGTTGTTTACACGTTTTGGGAAAACAAGCTAGGAAAAGGGAGAACTATACTCGTCATTACTATTTTAGGTTGTCTTATCATGAGTGAAAATAATGATATAAACTTTGAACATAATAATCGTGAAAACAATCCTGATTGAATGACGATAATTTTGTTGTGAAAATTAGTAATTTTTTTTTCTTTTATCTTGTCATTTTAAATGTTTTTTTTAGTTCTGAGACTTGCTTTGCTTTGTACCTAAAAGTGGCGAATTCTTTGATGGTGTGTTATCTTTAAACATTGTAGTATTCGTTGTAACGTATTGACGTCTGCTTTTTATCTGTGAACGGCGTAATTCTTTGAAACGGATCTATTTCTTTCTTACGCATTATAACAAGTTTTGTTAGTTGAGCGAAAAGAACGATAACCAAACCCTACCTATTAAAGTTATTTCACAAATCTGTTCTGTTCTTTGAAGTTATTCCACAAATGCCTAATTAGTAAAAAAATCTCTTTTTCTCTCCTAAACGCTAAAAGAAAGAGATTTTTTTTAACAAAAGCAATTACTCATATGCCTTTAAGCAGATTGAAAAATCTGGAACCAATGATGGCCACACTATAAGCAAAAAAGATTAATACCAAGCCGTATGTCAAAATTAAACGTCTTTAAAAAAAGTTCCTAAAGACGAGTTTATCAAGTACGTCAAAATTTACTGTCTTAGAGTTCTAACGAGACAGCTCCCCACATCCTAAAAAAAGGGCAAACAAAACTCAAAATAAAGAAGCGTACTGCGCTGAAAGCGGGTGCGTGGTGCACTGGCGGCAGCGGCGCGGACGGCGGCCTCTTCACCGCGCAGAGGTCGTGGTAGATCTCCTCGTCGTGGATGCGCGCGCAGTAGCTCGCGTATTCACCGACGTCTTCGGCGGGCGAGTGCGCGACGCCGCTGCGAGGCCATACTAATCAGCATGCGCGAGGGACGGGGCGGGCGGCAATATGGACTTT
This sequence comes from Apomyelois bistriatella, assembly GCA_947044815.1. Classification (NCBI taxonomy): domain Eukaryota; kingdom Metazoa; phylum Arthropoda; class Insecta; order Lepidoptera; family Pyralidae; genus Apomyelois; species Apomyelois bistriatella. Next base: position 14,521,142 of record OX345691.1, read on the forward strand.
GTTTTTGATTTGTAGCTTTACTTGTGATTCGTAGTTACAATTTTTTTTATATTATCCGCGGTTGCCTTGTTTATAAGATGCATTATTATTCGGATTTTTTTTTATATATTCAAAGTTTTGGACTGAACTTATACTAATTGAGCTAATTATCTTTATATACTTAATTTTCCGGCCCGACTCTAATGGGCTTAGAAAGTGGATTCCCAAAATCTATTAATTACACTCAGCACAATCTATTTTCCTCGCAATCACCAAACACAATAATAAACCAATTTGCAAAGTAAAAATACATCCGTTTGACAAACAAGGCAATCTTTTTCATGTTTATTTCATTACGTTGTTTATGTCCCTGTTCCACAAACAAAATAAAGCCGCTTTGTCCTAATTTTAGTGACTCTTTTGTTTGACACCCTCCGCCCCGTCCCAGTACGTCCCTGGCACATATTTACACACACATCCAAACGAAAGTTACTTGATTTCAATTTAATTAAATTATTTATTTTGTTTTCATTTCATTAGACCAATTCAAAACAACTTTCAAATTTTGTAATGATTCTCGCTTTAGATTCCTTAAACTTTTGAGATAGGCAAAGGTAAGTATTCCATACCATTTCGATTATGTTTCACGTATACTCAAGAATTTCTCTTGACAGTGTAGACGTAATACACTCAAGTAAATTACAAGATGGATAATGTTACAAAAACAACACATTATTTGAGATAATATGTCAGTCCATTTAGTCAAGGTAAAGAGAAAAATCTCCTGTGACAAGACAGGCGTGTGTAACGCAGGTGTTCCAAGGGCAACAAGTGACCTCCAAATAATTTATATATATATGACAATTTATTCCTCACGTAAAACGGGCAGAATTAATTCTGCATTCTATCAGCATTAGGAATAGTATTTTTTTAGCTGCGTAATTAAACATTATTAATTACTAGCTGTTTCCCGCGTGCGACTGTTATTTAGCGCTCAAAATTAGCCTATATTTGACCTCTAGTCCTTAACTATCAAGGATCCATACGATGATATAGTTTTATCAAAATCCAGGTCCAGCGCTTTAGCCGTAAAAGCTAACAGACAGACTTTCGCATTTATAATATTAATTTAATGAAAAGATGTGGCTTTGGCTTTTATAAAAGAGACCGAAACTAACACACAATACCTCTAAGAACTAACACAAAATACTTTAAAATGCAAGTAGCATTTTCAAACCCGGAATCCATAATCAACCAAAATCAACACGGCCTACGTAAGTCGTGTTGCTTGAAGTCCATAACCTATATACATTACAAGTGGTCTTCTTAAAAAATTGATATTATCTTTACACTACAAAGAATACTCCTGTTTATAAGAAAACTTGTTTACGTAAGCCAAAACTATTAACGCTTCACTGTTTTAAATGTAAATAAAATATATTTTAGACCATTTTAGCTACCAGCTTTTTAGCTAGTTATTTTGTAAGGCTAATAAATAAGCCACCACAGAGAAAAATTAAAAATGTATCTTAAGAAGAATCCATACTATCCATACTACTAATCCATACTAATATTATAAATGCGAAAGTCTGTCTGTCTGTCTGTCTGTCATCTCTTCACGGCTAAACTGATGGACCGATTGTGATGAAATTTGGTAGGGATGTAGTTAATGACCTGAGGTCAAACATAGGCTACTTTTGGGCGCGACATAACAGAGTCCCACGCGGGCGGAGCCGCGGGCAACAGCTAGTACTTTATAAAAAAGAAGTTGTGTGTATAGCCCAGTAACAGTTTACCTACGCATACACCTACTATTGCTTACCAAATCTGTGATTTTGCACGAGTACATTTATCTACAATTAAAATAAAACGTCACTAACTGTCTCCATGGTCCAGTGGTTAAGGCGTTTGGCTGTATTTCGATTTTCACGGGAAGCATAATTTGTTTAGTTGTCGCTAGTTTGGATAGGACATTGCGGGCTTGAATCATCAGATTGTCTGATAATAAGATGATTCCATGCTTTGGAAGGTGGAACCACGTTAGGGACCGAGAAGCGGTTCCGAAGAACTCTGAAATCAAGGTGTGTACATGGTCGATTGATCGTGACACCTACACGAAATGATAATGAAAGTAACTTTTTAGCAAACGATATTATACATAGAGGTACTGGGTGTCTCTGTAAAGCTGAGGATTTCTTGAGGCACACCGAATTCTTCTTAGCGTGTCGACGTTCACCTTAAATACCCTTTGGATGCCCAAAACTGGGCCACACTTACAGCTACATCGAATGAACGTCATCGAACGCATCGTAGACATGTGTATAATTAAAATCAGTTTGATCAATCAAATTATTTATGTATTATTTTTATTATATGAAATCAAAATTTCAAACACAATTGTATGGTATGGAATCTTACCGTGCTACGTATTTCGTCGAACTCAAATTCAGATATTTATGAAGCGAGAACCATTTATGTTACTGAACATTTGTTTTTCAGTTAAGAAACTGATTTTTTCGGAGATCAGACAACATTACCTACTACTAGTATCTGCGTGAATGAAACTGGTAACTTATAATCTATTTATATTTTACCAGATTAAAAAAAAGCACCAAAATGCTGCCAATAGAAAAAATCAGTTGCTGACTATATCGTCCAGCAGAAAGAATTATATACAGAACGTGTATGCAAATATGTGGTAAATAAGCGCTGCAAAGGATGCCTTCGTATGAGCAAAAAAAAAAATGTGTGTGAATTGATTGTAAATGTTGTAATAATCAAATCAAAGTCCAAATTCTTATTTTCCATCAAACGAATTTGATGGAAAATTAGTTTAGTTCCACAACGAAGTTGCGAGTGGTTTGCAACGCTTAAGTATATTTTTTTTTTAATTGACAAATATGTGCCGATCGCTAGCACCTTTTGAACGCCAAGGCAACGATAGCTACCTAAAATTTTCTAGTATATTCGCCCGAGTCAATTGTGGATCACACGCTTGTCATCACAGATACGATTATGTGGGTGATTGTCGGATCACAAGGCCAAAACTTAGTTCGTTCCGATCGTAACTGGATATAATATATTCCACTAGTCTATAACATTTTCAATCAAATGAAAATTTACTTTAACTGTGTATTTTTGAGTATAATAGTACGTACAATTAATATTAAATTCTAATAAGACATTACTGGCACAAACGATAGTCGACATCGTCAGACGAATGTGACAAAGTTAAAGTGCCAGACGGTACGAGTAGATTTCAGCTTGACTTGTTTGTGTGACAGTGGAGCCTTATATTTGTCAAAATTTTTAGACTTACAAACCCGACGGTTAGCGAGTGATCCACATTGATGTACAGTCAACTGCAGAGTTCGGTATACCTCTTACTATAGACCTAATGTATGGTAGAGCGCTACCGAAGCTGTGTGTACATAGCACACAGTAACATTCTAGAAATTTCTATAAACGGCAACTATGGTTCCTCATGGCGTCAAAGTGCGGCGATTAAGTGCGCTATTTAAATAAAAAAGAAAAAACATATTTACATTAAATTCAATGGAAAACCATAACGTACAATGCTGCATAATAAATCGCTATACATTTTCCTGTATTCATTATCATTCGTTCGTAAACATATCCCAATCATAGAATAAGCAAATGTTTTTGATATGTAACACTTTTCAAACTATAAGCTTACTCTTTTCACTTTATATAGTGTTTTCAAACTATACTCTAGGTTGTATATTATTAAAAACACAGAAATATACTTGAGAAGCACCCAAAAATAACTGATAATGTATACAGCTGCTAGAAAAAAGAAAACAAATCAAAAAGTGAGCGTGAGCTCTACGTGGTGCCGAAGCGAATCAATAGTCCATGCCCAAAATCTGAAGCGGTGTACAGCGACCTGATGCTGGCCACCCGCCAGGGCCGGTGGTGCTCCGCCAGTACTGTTCTTCATTGAATACGAACATCGAATGTTTATTTGTTTTTTTTTTATTTTTTTATTTGGGTGTGCAGAAAGCGATGGAGGAATGTTAGGACCGTAGCCAATGGAAATCACTAGTCTCTGCCTACCCCTACGGGAGACAGGCGTGGTGATATGTATGTGTTTGTAAAGTAGAAACTCGATTTTTTTTTATCTGTTGTATTATATAGATATTGTGAAAATTTGTAGAATGTTGATAATGAAATTGTCAAAATGTTCCTCTCCTCCAAATAAACAAAATATAGCGTGTATTAGTCTCAATGCCAATTACTATCAGCGAAGGTTATCGTCAGTCTGCTTGAGAAAATTTCAATCAATAACAGAGCGTTCATACATCTCCTACTTTATAAATAACTAGCAGACCACCCCGGCTTCGCCCGTGGTACACACATAGCCTATGTAACTCGGGGACAGTGTGGATTTCTAACGGTGAAGGAATTTTGCAAATCGGTCCAGTAGTTTCGAAGCCTATTCGGTGCAAACAAACAAATTAACAATCAAATCTTTCCTCTTTGTAATATTAGTATAGGAAAGTGAATCACAAAAATGTATGTATGACCCGCGTATCTTGAAAGACAGCATTGAGACAATGTGACCGATACAAACACGCTTTATATAAACAAAACAATTTAATGTATTGTTAAATTTGAAAATATGAGCAGGAAAGGTGTAACGCAGGAAACGACTAGCCTAGCAATAGATATAAGTGGAAAGAACTAACATACTGTGCCGACCCCACATCTAAGAAAGTGGGGTAAGGTAAAAGAAAAATAATTGTTAAATTAGAAGTGTTGGACAAGAATGAAAAAGATTTATCAACAGTTTTCTCTGCAAATTTATCCATTAGCAATTCATTTTCTGATATAATTATCTTGTTGTTCACATATTATTTTTTTGTAGAACTAAACATAGGCCAGACAAAATTTGGTAAATACAAGAAGCGGCGGGTTTTATCTACATATATTTATATCGCTTCAGGGAACTGTCTGAGAGATAAGCATACAAGGCACAGAAAGTCATTCATTATGCCCAAACACGCCTTCTTTCAATGGTCTTAAAATTGGGACTATCACATGAGTAGATATAGAAACAGAGGGAAAGTTTGATACAGAGTGAGTGTAGCGCCCTTGTGGTCTCCAGTTCATGTCATGATAGACCATCCTGTCTCTTCCCACGGTTATAGTAAGAGGCGATTAGGAATTAAGAAATATATCTATTTATATATTTATAAATCAAATAGGTTTTGATAGCCCGGAAGTTTTGGGATAATTGTGTTTTGGGATAATAATAACGATACTATATTTTATAACAAAGACATGTATAGAACAATCCAAGGCCCAGGACAATCGGTATCGAACCCAGAACATTTAGTTTAGCGGCCTAGCGTGATAACCATTACGCCACGGAGGTCGTCAAAGTAAAAGCCGACAATAAAGTCATCCAAGTATAAAAACACGTAAAATGATTCACTCACAATCTGGAGTGCGCATCTTGAGGCTCTTACCAGGAAATACGCATTGTAAAACACTCCACGATGCAAAGATACAAGAATTTCCCGCGGAAGTGCTTATAAAGACCATTTCTCTTTCATATTACAAACTATATTTTCCCAATGTGTTTTAAAGAATAGCCGTTATGTCAAGCCCAATTTGCTTAATTAACAAAAATGTTATCTTGTACAAAAACGATTATTTTAGAAGAATTTTAATTACAGAGCCGGCTAATATGCTATTATGGTCAGTTAGATACATAAACGAGAAGTCTGCTTTACATATTTAACATTTTATGTATGGATTTAGCTTTAACAAAAGCTATTCTTGACATTTTGTCCTTTAAATATGCAGTGCGTTAGTTTGAAAGTGGGTTTGGCTTTATTTTTATGACCGGTCGCTTGCGACAGACTTTAACCCTCCTTGAGCATTGAGGTGAAATATGCCACCGGTCAAATAAATGTAGAGGTATATTTAGACTTGGTTTTCTTATGTAAAAAATAAATAAATAAAATAAAAAAACATCCCTACGAATTGAGAACCTCCTCCTTTATTTGAAGTCGGTTAAAAATAAATTTCATTTATTTTCGGGTTTAAAACCGGGTATCAATAATTCAAAGTATCAATAACTAAGTAATGCAGTTTTGATATTATGTATGTAGTTCTAAGCCTTTTATATTTGTACTAGCTGTTCCCCGCGGCTCCGCCCCGCGTGGGACTCGGTTATATCGCGCCCAAAAGTAGCTTATGTTTGACCTCAGGTTAATAACTACATCCCTACCAAATTTCATCACAATCGGTCCAGCAGTTTAGCCGTGAAGAGGTGACAGACAGACAGACAGACAGACAGACTTTCGCATTTATAATATTAGTATGGATGCCATCATAGGCTGAATGTCTGGAACCAATCACGTTAAATAATGCCACATTTGTTTTTCTCCTCCACTTCGCCCGGTCTTCGGCATCCCTAGTTGTGAGACCATTTGCGCGCGCATATCGTTTACTGCGACGTCGAGCCAGCATTTAATGCAAAATTCAATGCAAATAAATCTATTCTATTCTATTCAAAAAATATAATGTGGTAAGCAAAGCTCATAACGTGATATCCATGGAAACAGCTTGCCAAGTCGAAAACTCGACGTAGGTCGGATTACGCGGGTACCGCGCGGATAGCAATAATGAAAGTAGAAATTGCAAGATGGTGCACGTAGGTACAAAGCTAGATTAGATTACGGCTTCACTTGGGTTTCTTTAGTCGGAATTTAGATATGATGACAACTTTATCATAAAAAAAACAACCTAAAACACAAATAAATGAAATGATTTGTTTTTTTTTAATTAATTGTACGTAGGTAAATTATCAAATAATATCAACACATAATTGAAGTTGCTATCTGTATGTCTGTACTTCTTCCAATAGTTTAAATAATATGCGATTTCACTATCTTAAGAATCGCTTAGAAGGCCACAATCCCACCTGATATTAAATGCAGATGCGGTCTAAGATGATTATCGAAATCAGACCTTCAAAGGAAAGTAAAATTAGTAGATACAAGTAGTTTCGAGAAAATATCAAACTTTTGCACTTTGTGCTTATGTTGAAGTTTTAGATAATTTATGCCACTATTGAATAGTACCACTTTTGTATTTTTTTTCTTTTCAGTATTTTAATACATCCAGAACCACAGACAAATAATTTGAAAACGCGCGTATCTGTGCCCTCCTCTAACGATTCCATAAACATCTTATTACTTCAAATCCCGAAGCCAGATCTTAAAAGTCGCAATGGCGGACTGGGTATTAATAAAATAAAGTACTAACGTAGGCTAAGCAATACTATCAATTTTATGGATTTGTAATTATCTGAATGTAAATATAATAAAGCTGAAGAGTTTGTTTGTTTGAACGCTTATAACTTGAAAAGTACTGGTCAGATTCGCAAATTCTTTTGGTATATGAACGCCTGATTCTTGGGGAAGTAGGCTTTAGTACATACACACTAATGGCGAGTGAAACCGCGGGGAACAGCTAGTCCATACTAATATTATAAATGCGAAAGTCTGTCTGTCTGTCTGTCACCTCTTCACGGCTAAACTGCTGGACCGATTGTGATGAAATTTGGTAGGGATGTAGTTAACGACCTGAAGTCAAACATAGGCTACTTTTGGGCGCGATATAACCGAGTCCCACGCGGGCAAAGCCGCGGGGAACAGCTAGTCTGAATATAAATACATAATAATAATTAAAATTCTTTTAAATATCCACGACAACAGTGAAGAACAGTACTGGCATCGCGCCCCTTAAACAAAACAGCAACCTCAGGTTCCGCGGACGTGAACTTCACGTAGCAGAGATCCTCGTAGATCTCCTCGACCCTGTCCTCGCAGGTGGCGTTGGGTATCGTGAACTGCACCCAAGGGGCCTCAGCAGCGGACTGCGAGGGGCCCGAGCGCATGTAAGTGTCCGCTTCCATCGATACCCGGGTGCTACTATAATGGATGACCGGGTTACCACAACAAGTTATAGCATATTTTTTTTTACAAAGATAAAAATAGTTGAATGGTTTTATACCATTGATGTTATAGAATATGGTTAAACTTTTTTTTTCTGTTTAAATTTGAGTATTAATGATACTGGCCTAATCTAATCTTACTGAACTATTCAATATTTAAAATATAAATTGCATGTTCTTAAAATGAAAATGACCTGATTCATTACATAAAGTGTACAACTGTTGTAATTTCTTTTAACTTACCTTTTTTTAAACAAATTTTACAAAAAAAATAAATTCACGATACCAAAATTTTGTTAAAAACTCTAAATCAAACAACTTGTTGTGGTAAAGCCATTATCGTTCGTTTAAAAATATGGTTTAATTTGTGTAATTTCTACTTGTGTAAATATAATTTCTAAGTACTTACACGGACTGCAGGTCTTTGTAAATGTCCTCTTCTGACTGAGTTCTGTGAGCCGAAAATGGCCTGCAAATAATAAACCTGTGTCAGTTTTAAGAACATAAACCTTATACCATACAAAACAAACAAAATATGAACATTTAAGAGAAGCTCTACTTTGATACTGTGACTTCAACATAAATTTTATAAATTCATTTATTTTTTAGTAGGCATGTAAAACAATTATGTTTTCGATCGGTTCGCGCACAAATTTGTCACAACTACTGTTTTTCTAGGAATTCCAGAATGACAGGTGCGAAGCAGCCTGCATCCAGCACCTGCCTGCGACCTTCTTCAGGTCATCTGACTATTGGACACAGAATCACTAACACACAAAATAATGATTTAACTTACTTGATATTTCTAGCCAGTGCTTTTGGACATTGGCTGAGTTTGGCCAGTGTGCAGAGAACTCTATGGAAATTGGAGAGGTCAAAAAGCATGGACGGGTCGAAGAGATCTGTCTCACGCAGCTCAAACACCTCGTGACATGTCCGGAGGAACACTTTGATGTTCCGCATGCACAGGAACTGCACAAAAAAGGATATTGTTAAAACAACATGTTAATAAATTCTCATCTAACTCGGCCGGAATGTTGCATCTTACTGGGCTAAATTTATATAATTTTTAGCCATTGACACGATAGACTATCATCACAACACTATGTTTAAGTTTGTGTTGTTGACGATTTTTTTTTTAACTATCCATATCCAAACATCTATACTAATATTATAAATGCGAAAGTCTGTCTGCAACGTTTTAACGGCTATACCCCTGGGCCAATTTTGATGAAATTTGGTTTAGATATAGTAAGAGGCCAGGTGGTCAAACATAAGCTACTTTTGGGCGCGATTTAACCGAGTCCCACGAGGGCGGAGCCGCAGGCAACATGTAGTTGAAAAAACCAGTTTATTCGAATAAATTAGGGTAAAGCTATGGGGTAAAATATGAGATAGTATACAGCATGCAAATAAATACAGTAATTAAAATTTCTATAAAAAAACATACAAAGTAAATATAAGTTAAGTCCGCAGATATTTGTAAAATGTCATGTCACAAAAATTTTCAAATACTAGCTATGTATTACTAAAATTTTAAAGCAATATTTAGGATTCTAAAGGCCGAAACACATTATTAAAACGCGACGCGACCCGATGAAACGCGACGCGTGTTGAGTCAAATCAAATTGTATTATTTTCTATGATCAGAATCACACTTTCAACATCCGACGTGATGACATGCGCGCACTGTCGACACGTGGTGTGGCGTCGCGTTATAATAATGTGTTTCGGCCTTAAATCATTCATGGAATACTCTTCAGATAAATGTAATAAAACTATTTGGGTCACTTAATGTCAGTCATATCAACTACCAAAAAGTTCACAGCATTATCTGCAATTTACAAAGGGGAAGTGACAGTGAGACGATCATTACATTTTCTGTTTGCAATGGCAATTTCAAAATATGTATTTACTAGCTGCATCCCCCCATGTTAGAGCAGCGCCATCTACTTTATAAAGAACCATTGACTATCAGCCTTTTTGACCAAACCTTGTACCTTGGTTATGTCATGTGCATTAAAATATACAATCACATACCTGAGGAAATTAAAAGATTGACACTAATAAAATTTAAAATTGCATTTGAAAAGTGGTTAATAGATAAAACATTCTATTCAGTTTTGGAATATCTGAGTTCTGAAAATTAAATTAATAATATATCATTAATTAAATAATCAATGCATAGACATTTCTAAAACTTTGCATGCTAAATATTTTTGGCTAAATAGGACATAGGCACTAACCCACAAATTTTTCAAGAACATTGTAAACCCTATTTACTGCAAATAAAAGTGATTTGATTTGATTTGGGAAAAAAAACAACCCAATGTGTTAACCCAAGGTGTCAGGTACTTACATACCAAATTTCATAAAAATTGGCCCAGCCATTTGAGTATGTAACAAAGATACAAACTTTCGCTTTATAATAATAGTGGGACTAGATAAATAAGTAGTCTAAAAAGGAAATATCATTATGTTACCCAGGCTATTATTACAAATTCATAGACACCTAATTCATTAAAATCATTCCAGTAGCTTAGGCATTACAGCGGATTAACCTAAATACATGGACTGTCAAAATCATTACCCATCTTTTTGGCTTTAGTTGTGTAAAAACTGTACCCTGCCATTAGATATGTATACCTAATACCTAAATATATTCCATATAAAATCCTAACACAACCGCTAGCATCAGCATTTATAATATCTCATAGTAGACACACTATGGGTAAGCAAATTTATTGCTTATCTTATTCCTAGATGGCATTTGTATTAAGCAGATAAAATATTCCTACATTTTCATGGAGACAATTGCTATGATATGGTTAATTTATTTATTTACCATCACAAAATATATGAATGTAATTCAATATGAATTCTATACTTGTGATAAAGTTACTTTTGCTAAAGAACATTCAACTATTTGTTCAGCAACTGTTGATATCTACACAAATGTAAGATCTATTGAAATAAATTTAAAACTACAGCTGGGTATATTGCCGCTATCCAATTAGTATTCCATGCACACATCCTCAAGACATTTAAAACACACACACATGTATATAAAATCAGTGTCCCTGTTCATTCATAGGATCAACTTCTCCCTCCATAGTGTAATATCAATGAAAGATCAATCTATTCAAATGAATGCATAATTGAAGCAGCATAAATGAATATGTGAAGATAGTTACTTCAAATAAACAACATAATATGGCTATTATTCAGTGGTGCATAATTCATGAACACAATTATTCACCACTCATGAAAATTACAAAAAATATAATTCGCGAAAATAATTGCTCTCTGCCAACATGTTCACAGAATACAAAGGACTTCCCATGAATTAGTCTCGCGTAAGTTTTGTGTGACATAAAACGATAGAAAATAATAGTTTTATGGCAATTAGAATGAAGGTCGCAGCGCTCGGGGCCCCAAATACCTGTGCCATCTGCGGACGCTGGTTCACATCTTTCATGTCGATGCATCCTGGCTGCAGCGTGTTCAGCAGGTTGCACAGCAGGACTCCATCACGCAACGTATACGCCAGATCAGCTATGGTACTGGTTTCCCAATTCGCCTTATGGTCGGGACGCAGCAAGCCACATCTCGTCAACCAAGAAGCGCACTCGCGCCACAGCTCTTCGCCGCCCGTAGCCATGTTCTGAATTCACTTCACGTTGCACATCGATAATATCAGTACTGGGTACAGCTTTTTAATAATCAACAAGCCATCATTAAACAAGGTTAATTGTTAATTGACATACAAATTGATACAACAAACACAAGGACCGAGCAGTCGAACAGCCAGAGCAAAATTTTTTTGACAATTGAATGAACAGTGTTGCAATAAAGAAAACAATGCTTATACCACAAATTAAAAAGAATATTGTACCTAGGTGAATTAACGGGAAGATAGAACTCACAAGTCACATCACAATCATAAGTTCACAACACAACATAGCGCTGTGTATTTAATTTTCTAAAATTTATGTTTTTTCGAGAATCTGGTGGCTTACCACCATCTCTCAAAATTTTTTTTTTTTTTTGAATAGTTTATACGGCCATGGAATCTAGTCCTTTAAGGCCTTTCTTGAATTTATTAATCTTCTTCAGTCCTACTTAAGTCAGTCGAGTCAAAAATTCAAGTCAATAGTCAAGTAAGTAAGTCTAGTCTGAGTCAGATGGCTAAGTGAAGCGGTGGAAAATTTTCACTTAGCTATATCATGGAGATTTTGGTGACAAAGATAAAAAGTCACGTAATCGACACTGTATCACTTCCCAACACTCACGCTTGTTCACCAACACTTTGCGAATAATAATCCACCAATATTATGCACAAACACTCGAAAAAACCTAAGTTTTGGAAATTAAATACAGCGCGGATATAGCGACAGTTTTCTTTCCCTCCAAAAACTCTCCATATCTTAAAATCATTCTAGTGAATAAGGGGGATGTCACCCGCCTTCAAAGAATTTATATATAACACTAGAATGCTCACGGAGGACAAAAGCCGTTTCGAAATAAAACCTAAAGCTTGTAGGTGTCTCTTTCTAGTAGGTCGTATAAAATTCAAGAGGAAAAGGGACACCTACAAATGGACCTTTTACTCTAACTTTAGGTATTTGTAAGTAGGCTTTAAAGAAAAATCTACTTTGCAGTAGAGAAAACATTTTGAATGTTGTTTTTTGCGATTATTATTATTCGTATATAAATTCTTTGCCCGCCTTACATTATGTATCGCGCTGTCTCGCTTACTCACTGGATTTTACATGGTTTTAATTTAATAGATGGTGGTAGGCCCATTGTTCTAATAATGGTGGATTCGCTAAGTGTTCGTGAACAAGCATGAGTGTTGGGAAGTGGTATAATGTCTATTAAGTGACTTTAATCCTGTCTCATGTGCGACCACGCTATGTAGGAATCTAGTAGTACATGATCTAAGGTGAAATGACAGATATATAGAATTAATATTTCGTTATAACAACACTGGTGCACGAATGAAGTGACGCGACTGCGTGTCGATCGAACGATTTTTCAATAAAAAATACTTAGAAAGTGGTGAAATTACTATTTTGTGTATTAAGTGTCCGTTGATTTTCAAAGGTAAGTTTCCTATGATATCAAATATTGTACCATGAAATCTATCGAAAAGCTTACAAATTCCTTGTAAAACTATGACACACCCAGTTCAACACCCATTTATCGGCAATCTTATTATCTGATTCCACTCTCCCGTCTTTCTTTTCGGTTATTTAACATACATTAACACTGAAGTCCTTATAGGGTCATTTATACCGTATATCTTACTCCCGGTGTACTTACGGAAGTCTAAAATTGGCTAGAACCGTTATCCTTATTAGGTTTATTTTGGACCATTACGTCATTGTACTTATCGAGGGGAAGTCGGAGAGGTACAGTAGGTATAGAGTGCCGGCACTCCGGCAGCTGTTTTATTGTATTAGCGTCTGGATAAGCGGTGCGCGCCCGTGCATGGAATCTAGGGCGGCAGGCAGTCGCGTCGATATCGCTATATTGCTTTCTACAGTGATTCCAGTCTGTGTGTCATAGTGACTTGAATGCCGATGTACTGCAGTGCCGTTATCGTATTAAACGATTGATTTTGTCAGGTATTGTTTTTCGTACTGCTGATTTTAAAGAAGCAAAATATGTAAACAAATGTTTTTTTTTTAACATTAGAATAAGAATATTCTTATAAGTTTGTTTAATTTCTGTAGTTTTAAATTTTTAAGATTTTATTAATAACCAATGACTTCTTTTAGAATGTTTATGGAACTAATGTATAATTGGATGGCTAGGTCACAGTGGCATTAGCAGTCTTTAATTTATGAAGTTGTTGAAGTATTTATATATCTAGCGACCCACCCGGCTTTGCATGGGCATAAAAACCTTCCCCATGAATCACTATCTATTAAAAAAACCGCATCAAAATCTGTTGCCTAGTTTTAAAGATTTAAGCATACATAGGGATATAGGGACAGAGAAAGCGACTGTTTTATACTATGTAGTGATGACAGTGATATATCTATCTTTTCCAAGCCTGTTGTATGTTTGTACTTTTTAATCTAAAAGCAAATTACTTGTGTATAATTGCTTTTCTAGCATAGCAATGAATATTGTTCATGCCATTCCATATTTACATTTAACAAATAGAACTTATTTATGATGTGTATGTAAAGAAATAGGCTGACATATGATAAACTAATTACTTAATCAAATTATCAATCAATCAATCAAATTATCTTTTTAGAAAAGTTTTAGAACAGCAAAGAAATGTTGAAGAATAAAATGCTTCATTGTTATTTTCCTAGGTGCATATTTAACTAACACACTGAAAATCTTTTTTTAAACAATTACTTCAAAAATTTATCTTTTTACCCTTTACTGATTAGGTTATAAATTTTGCTAAAATATTGATTGACTAGCTGTTCCCCGCGGCTCCGCCCCGCGTGGGACTCGGTTATATCGCGCCCAAAAGTATGCTAAGTTTGACCTCAGGTCATTAATTACATCCCTACCAAATTTCATCACAATCTGTCCAGTAGTTTAGCCGTGAAGAGGTGACAGACAGACAGACAGACTTTCGCATTTATAATATTAGTATGGATTATCCAGTGTTGATTTTTTAATTATCCTATTTATAGGTGAAAAGATTTATCTTCTATAAGTAGGTATAATATATTTTCATGCTGACTGTACTAGATGATTGTGTTACGCAGTTACGCTGTATTGATTACCTGCAGTGGAAGCCGAGATCAGCTGACTGTGAACCATACTGTATTCAAGTTGTAATGTTACTATATAATCTATACTTCTACTATACTAATATTATAATGAGGAAAGATTTGTATTTTTGTGTGTGTGTATGTAATGAATAAACTCAAAAACTACAGTGCAAATTTCAAAAATTCTTTCACCATTGGAAAGCTACATACTCACTGAGTGACATAGGCTGTGTATGTACCACTGGCGAAGCCGGGGCGGACTGCTAAAAACTGGAACTACGAAAATATTACATATGGTAGCCTAATTTCTGATGCATGTATACACACACATAACAGACAGGTAAAACAGCTGGATACAGCTAGTTAATACATAAAGCTTGAGGGTTAGTTTTTAACAACCAAAAAAATTTTGGTACTTGCTTTTTCTAGATATTATAAAAACAAATATTTTTTAATTCAAAAGTTTTCAAAATATTATTTTCAAGATTTATGTAGTTTAAAAGATGTGGGGAATAAAATACTGACATTATTATCTTAAGTTATGGTATCTTATGATATAATCAGAAAGTTGCATGAACACAATATAAGGCAAGGTTATCTATTTGTACTAAACTAATATAATAAAGCTGAAGAATTTGTTTGTTTGAAGGCTTACAACTTTAGAACTACTGGTAGAATTTGAAAAATTATGTCTGCATATATTAGCTTGACTCTTGGGGAAGTTTATAGGCTATAGTACATACATCTTTGAATATTATTACAAAGGCTATTAATGGGAAAGCAGTTTGAGTGTATGAGTCACTCTGTGGTATGTTTGGCATTAATACATAACAATAAATTATTTCAAAACTAGGAATTACCACAAGTTAAACATATTTTTTTAAATATTTAAAAAAATTTAATAATACTTGAAATTCTATTATTTTCCTAAATTCATGCGGCGTCTCCCGCATGAATTTCCCGCGGGAATAGTGCTTTTTCCCGGGATAAAAGGTACCCTATGTCCTTCTCAATACTCCTAGCTATGCGAAATTTCAGGAAGATTGGTTCAGTAGATAGGGCGTGAAGAGGTAATAAACAAACAAATAAACAAATATCCAAACTCACTTTCGCATTTATAATTTTAGTTGGGATTTTTTTGTCTCAATGTCTGTTTGTATTAGCTAAATTTGGCTGTTAAATTTAAAAAAAAAAGATGGCACAGTGACCAAAAGTGCGTTTAGGCCTCTAATAATAGGGATCTTCATTTCGATCTATCCTGCGCCATCTCTTGCCACTTTTTTGCACTTTTCTTAGATGATGAAAATAATTATAAGAAAAGCTGTACACATATATTGTTTTAAAAGTAGATTTGCGACCCAGGACCGCACAACCAACACAACAAAACTTTAAAAATATTTCGTTGAACATCAGCGAAAAAATCCTTTCATTAAACCTGTTAGTAATTACACTCAAAGGAGTGTTATCTACAGATTGTCTGTATTGTGGTGAGTCACGAAGGCCGAGTTACGTA
The DNA here is from genome assembly GCA_947044815.1 of Apomyelois bistriatella. Taxonomy (NCBI): domain Eukaryota; kingdom Metazoa; phylum Arthropoda; class Insecta; order Lepidoptera; family Pyralidae; genus Apomyelois; species Apomyelois bistriatella. The sequence continues at coordinate 14,537,370 of OX345691.1, forward strand.
AGCGGCGGTGGACGGTGATGTCAAGTGTAGCGTGACCTTTATGACTGTGTCAATAGAGGTCTAAATACCAAAGAATTTGTTTGATTTTATTTCCAGATCATTAATTAATTTGTGGATTTGTATCATCTTTATTTTGGTACTTATGTTGTTAAAATATCTATAATGTTTGTGTTTCTGCTGAGTGTATCTTAAAGTTTTTTAGTTCTACTGCTTATACTTTTTTTTTTTTTGCAACTCACGCAGTTTGTGCTAGCCTCAAAGTAAGTTTGAGACTTGTGTTATGGAATACTAACTCAACGATACTATATTTTATAACAAACGATTCTTGTCAAGCTGATCCTGATAAATTAAGAGGTAGTCTTTAATTTGTTAGTAACCCTCCACAATTTTTTTCTTAACAACATATTTAGATTCGGCGAGGCGATTTCGTGGTACTTATATCACTAGGGTTTATCCTATTAGGATACTTATATAATTCTCATTTGTTGTGAAAGCTAGATTATTTCAACGACCTGCTTTTCCGCCCATGTGAGTTTCCTAGGCTCTGCACTATATTTTGTTTTTTTTTTTTTGTTACAGCTAAAATCAACTTGACGCATCCACCATGGAGCAGATCCCGCCTCCTAAGGAGGTGAAGATCCTCGAAACAGCCGAGGACATCCAAGAGCGTCGTGAACAGGTATGCATGTCCATCTTTGTCTGTTGGTACATTACCACCTGTAGTAGTGTGAAACGAATGCAATGAATTGAAGAAATAATAGGGAACTATAATTAATTGGACGTTATGTGCACCACATTTTGAGCAAAAGATATAATATATTTATTTATTCTTTTCTATACTTTATCTGCAATTGTTCACTGAGTCTCAAGTTGGAATTTATACCGTCCATGACCGTGCGATCCAAAACTAAGCGAGTAAGCGAGATCGTGCATACATCATGTATTGTGCCATATAGCTAACTTGGTCGCTAGCCATCTAGCTAGCTTGAAGCCATCATGATAACCTCTCAGAAATGTGTAATACTGATCTCATATTACATTGTACTTCAAAATAACATACCGCTCATGTGCTCCTAGGTGCTCAACCGCTATGAAGATTTCAAGCAAGAAGCGCGCGCCAAGCGCGAGCGCCTGGAGGACTCCCGCCGCTTCCAGTACTTCAAGCGGGACGCCGACGAGCTCGAGTCCTGGATCCAGGAGAAGCTGCAGGCCGCCAGCGACGAGAGCTACAAAGACCCAACCAACTTGCAGGTCAGTTACTTCAAAATGGCTATATGGATATTTGACTGTGACAACGATCAGAACTTGCCCCCCTCCCCCACCTTGCTGTCTTCTGCCTCGCTCAGGCCCTTTGTTGTGAAAAAGATTGGGCAAACAGGCCATTCACAGCACCTTTTGTCACTATCTGCAGGTATCTCTAACCTGTAGATTAGAGTAAGCTCAAACTTATATATTTATTTCCTGAGCTTATTATACTCAAGAATCAACAGTGCTATTGTTGGTAAATTCTGTGCAGTGCAGGATCACGTTGCCAAAATTTTATAAAACTCCGATCGATCGCGCTAAATAGTCACATAACAGTAATTTTTCTATTGTGGCTAGATTCTGCAAGCCAATACGTTAAACAGTTATACATCAGATTAATTAAATGAATGAACAACGGTAACCTATTTCTTTTCTACACAGGCCAAGATCCAAAAGCACCAAGCCTTCGAAGCGGAAGTGGCTGCCCACTCCAACGCCATCGTGACCCTGGACAACACAGGCACTGAGATGATCAACGCTGGCCACTTCGAGTCTGAGACCATTCGCAGGAGGCTGGACGAGCTGCACCGTCTGTGGGAGTTGCTGCTGTCACGCTTGGCTGAGAAGGGGATGAAGCTGCAGCAGGCGCTCGTGCTGGTTCAGTTCTTGAGGCACTGCGATGAGGTCATGTTCTGGATCAGGGATAAGGTTAGTTTTATGTTGTGTGTTCTATGGTATTGTGACCTTGAAAAACACTAGCACGAAGATTTTCAATATAATAAGGTTAATTTTGAATTAGTCTTGTTTTTTTATCAAATCATCAGTTAAGTTTTAGTCATTTGACGCAAATGTTCTACATTAGGCATTTAAAACTGGTCATCTCTTTGACCTCTAGTCTTCCTAAATGTCATTTTTTTGTTTATTTGCTGAAATAAACGAAAAGAACCAGATGATTCACGAAAAGAAAGTGAGGGTTTAATCTATTAAACCTGTTTATCTCACTTTAATTTTTACGATTGCCTTATTGCATCCTTCCTAAGGTGGTCGCTGCGGACCCAGGGTTCGCTTACTATTTTATCTACATTCATACACGCCTGTCTCCCGTAGTGGTAGGCAGAGATTAGAGATTTCCATTGGCTACGATCCTTACTCGCTTCCTCCACACTCATATACCCGGCAAAAGGTCTGCAATTTTTCGAGGCCGACCTAGACCGACTTCCAGTCAACTCTTTCGTTAGTCTCCATTCATCAATCCTCTTTACATGACTTACTGTTTTATCTACGTGGCTTAAATGATGATTGATTGTCCCCAGGAAACATTTGTTTGCGCTGATGAATTCGGCTCGGACTTGGAACATGTCGAGGTGCTTCAGCGCAAGTTCGACGAGTTCCAGAAGGACATGGCGGCCCAGGAGTACCGGGTCACTGAGGTCAACCAGTTGGCTGAGAGGCTGGTGGTCGAAGGACACCCGGAGAGGGAGACTATTGTCAAGACTAAGGATGTGAGTTTGTTTAAGTCAATTTTTGTTTAACATTAATAAATTGCTATTTTAGATTTGAATAATTGTTTTTTATGTTTCCATCAACAATTCTTGCCTATGAGCTATTGAATGAATGAAATTATTTATTTGTACATGAAACATGGAAGTATAGGATGTTATTTTTATTTATTTAATTTATTTACACTTAAATACAACATTTAATTAATACAAACAATAATAAGTGTAAAGACACTTAAAATTAGTACATTAGTAGAAAATTTGTTATGTATTATAACTGGACACGATATGTGGCAGATTTCAACATTTTTTTATTACTATCAGGAGCTGAATGAAGCCTGGCAGCGTCTCCGCCAGATGGCTCTGATGCGTCAAGAGCGATTGTTTGGAGCGCATGAAATCCAACGCTTCAACCGTGACGCTGATGAGACCATCGCCTGGATCTCGGAGAAAGACGTCGTCCTTGGATCTGATGACTACGGCCGTGATTTAGCCACTGTTCAAACGCTACAGGTATGGACTTAGTTCTGTAGATGTCAAAGAGTTTTCGTAAGTTAGCTATAGATGGCGTTAGTTCGATTCAGCATGAATTCAACCGTGACGCTGAGGGGACCATGGTCCAGCTTGATTTGAGAGAAGAATGTCGTGTTCTCTTCCATGCTGGTCTGGGAGAAAAAAAAAAACCTAGAATGTACCAGCTGCTTCTCTTCCCGCGCAAGCCGTAAAAGTCGACTGAGGGAATCGCCGAATGGGGAAATCATGACATAGGCGATGCGGCTAGCAACCCATCACTATTGATTTCTTGTTTCAACTACCATTATGCTAAACGTGGCCTAAGGTCTTATGGCTCTAGGCTCTGTCTACCCCGTATGGGATGAAGACGTGATTATATGTATGTATGTATGTCGTGTTCTAGAATCAGACGACTATTTCCTTGACTTACTATTTTGCAAACGTTACATGTAAGACCAGGAATAAAGGCTTTTACTAGTGTACTTATGCTGTTCTATAGATACGTGAGAGTCTTTGTGAGATAATAATATTTGGCGGTTTAAGGCGATACCTCAAATGTTATGTACCTAGTAAATGGGCGGCGCTAGACCCCAGGCGCGGGGTGTCAGTCCCCGGCGTCCCCGCCGCCCCTCTGTCTGTTTACGCGCGATTCCACGCACAGCGATTTATAATATTCGGCAACATTTACAATTGCCACGTGATCTCGTTCCGGAGGTTAGAATGCATGGAGTTTGCATGCCATTATTTTCTCTTCTTACGTTATTATAATTTCAGATATTTTTATATTTGAATATGTAATGGGAAATATTAGTAATTTAAAAGACAAAATAATTTTTTAAACTTTATTTTAACTTAAAAAAATGTGTGAAATCACAATAGAACAAAAAAGCAGAGGGTTCCTTCCGCACAATGACAATGTCAGTTTTTATATTCAATTGTCGTATGTTAATGTGAATTTTTAATCTACTATTTCTTTCAACTGTCTCTTTGTCCTTTTAACTACTACTATCGCTATCTACATACATATAATCACGTCTTTATCCCATGCGGGGTAGACAGAGCCTAGGGTCATAAGACCTAAGGCCACGTTTACCATAATGGTAGTTGAAACGGGAAATCAATAGTGATGGGTTGCTAGCCGCATCGCCTATGTCACTTTTTACCATGTTTATAGCAGCAATAAAATTCATTCATTCATTCATTCATTCATGATTTCCCCATTCGGCGATTCCCTCAGACGACTTTTACGGCTTGCGCGGGAAGAAAAGCAGCTGGTACATTCTATGTTTTTCTTTTTCTCCCAGACCAGCATGGAAGTATCTATCGCTATCTAGTGGTGTTTTAATGAACTATTTTCCGTAAGTAAAATAAAGTAAAGTCCTAGTGCGCCTCAGCTATATCGCGCCCGAAAGTAGGTTATGTTTGACTCCTAGTGCATAACTATATCCATACCAAATTTCATCACAATCGGTCCAGCAGTTTAGCCGTGAAAAGGTGACAGACAGACAGACAGATTTTCGCATTTATAATATTAGTATGGATTTACCACTTAATCGTTCATTGATAGAATTCTTGTAGGTTTTCCTGTAATAGATTTTTTTATATTTTTTTCAAAATTTTTGGCTCAGTAGTTTCGTCTCCTTACATTAATAAATAAATTAATTGGAGGATAAGACGTCGTCCTTATTACATTCCTTCTTTAGGGTTAGGGAATACTTCGAGCGTTCGGACTCGAGTTGATTTATAGTATAGGATAAGTAACTCTTGTGTTGTAATTAGTTTATAATTTCATATGTGTATCTTTGCGATGTACCCTCTTTAATGCCCATGTACTCTTTTTCCTTTTTTATACAGGTGACTGGAAGAGATCCCTGTTAGGGATAAGTCCGCCTTTTTTGTATTCTACCTCGTGTGTTCATAAGTTTTGAGACAAAATTTGTACTTAAAAAATAAAATAGAATATTACTGACATCTATTTATTTCTTTTTCCATTTTTGAATTTGGAATGTTAACTTTTAATTTCTTTGGTTTTTAAATTAATTTCTTTCAAATTTGTCGTTATAGAGGAAACAAAAGAATTACGTGCGGCCGTGATTTCGCTATTTAAGGTGGGGAAAAAAGAATAAAGATTTCCCGTGAGGTGAAAAATTTTGGTGTGAGCCGTAACTTCGTGTATTACACTATTAAACGATACAAGGAGTCAAGTTCTTTGCAAGATAGCCAAAGGAGTGGTCAGCCACGCTCTGTAAGGACGCCTGCGAACATCAAAACCATCCGAAAGCGACTTTGCTGAAATCCATGTCGCACTCGGAAGAAACTCGCGCTTCAGACTAAAATTTCGCGCGTTTCATTCAACTGAATACTGAAATATGATCTTAAGGATATGGCGTATAGCCGCAGGAAAGTTCACTTCTTAAACGATCGCCTTCGTAAATTGCGACGCGAATGTTGTCCAATGCTGATAAGGAGACACACATGCGAGAAAGATACTCTTCACCGATGAAAAAATCATTACTGTCGAAGAAAAATTTAACCGACAAAACAATAAAGTGTATACCAAAAGTAGCAAGGATGTACCAGCTTCAGCACGGAATGTTTCGCGAACTTACCATCCGGCTAGTGTGATGGTATGGTGGGGAGTTTCGTATGAAGGTGTCACTCCGCTCCATTTATGCCAACAAGCCGTCAAGGTGAAAGCCAAGAATTATCAAAGTCACATTTTAGAGCCTGTTGTGAAATCTCTGTCACATACTTTATTTCACAACAAGGATTGAGTTTTCCAGCAAGACTCGGCGCCACCCCATAAGGCAAAAACCACCCAAGCTTCGTTGAAGGCAAATGTGCCCGGCCTTCATCGCGGCGAACGAATGGCCTTCCTCCAGCCCATCTCAACCAGCTAGATTATTTTTTATAGACTGAATTAGAGCTCAGGGCCACTCAAACTTGGAGTCACTGAAGCGAACCCTTGTCCGAGAAGCAAAGCCAATTTCGCTGGAAAAGATTCGTGCCGTCATTGATGACTGGCCAAATCGTCTAAGGGCCTGTATTAAAAACAAGGGTGGTCATTTTGAATAATAATTATATTTTATTGTTGATTATTATCTACTTAATGTATACTGATTTTTTTTTAAATATAAGTTTATTATTAAAAAAGTTATGCAACTTTTAGTTCGTCTCAAAACTTATGCACACACGAGGTATGTTGTATCATAAATATTCTTTCTGTACAATAAAGTTTTTACATACATATATACATACGTAATTAAATCAAAATCATTTATGTTACAATAATAACGAAAATATACTTGAGATCCTCATAACGAACCCTTTTATCACCACTACATAGTATAAAAGAAAGTAGCTTTCTCTTTCCTTATATCCCTATGTAAGCTTAAATCTTTAAAACTACGCAACGGATTTTGATACGGTTTTTTTTAATGGATAGAGTGATTTAAGAGGAAGGTTTTTATGCCTATGCAACGTCGGGGCGGGTCGCTAGTTTGATATATAACATGGTAAGGGTTGCACAACTTTTTTTTATTCTTAATTTGTCACCCGAAAATGGTAATTTAAAAAAATATTTATTTACTTTGCGCATCTGTATTTGGGCCACAGGATTACCCCATCCTACCAAATTCCATCTGTTTTAGTCCAGTACGTTCGGAGAAAATTGGCTGTGACAGACGGACGGACGGACAGACAAACGCACGAGTGATCCTATAAAGGTTCCGTACAAAAATTCAAAAAAGAAACACTTATAGGATCACTCGTGCGTCTGTCTGTCCGACCGTCCGTCTGTCACAGTCAATTTCCTCCGAACCTATTGTACCAAAACAGATGAAATTCGGTAGGATGGCGTAATCCTGTGACCCAAAAGGTTCATTTTCGGTGGACAACTGAGGAGTTTTGCAAACCTTACCGTGTTATATATCATATGAAAGTGCTTGTTAAGAGGATTTCAAATATATTTTTGTTATTATTGTAACATAAAAAGTTTTGATTTTATTCATGAAAAAAGACGAAAATTGACCATTACCCCTCTCGTAGTACAGTGTCGAATAAGTGACTTTAATCCTTGTTACTAAAATTTCTGAGATACTTAATGCTATAAGAAACCTTTCACCGATTCACTTGACTAGATATGACTAATCAAATCAAATCATTTTATTTGCGTAAATGTGGTTACAAAGGTTGTTATAATAAATTTGGTACAAACACATTAGCCTAATTAAGGCATGCAAATTAATCATTGTAAACATTTTAAATTATGTCTTGTCATTTTCTAACTATGTAACTTATTTAAATATTTTGATCTTGTCGTTCCAGAAATACACTAAAAAAAGAGCATTCCAATAAAACTTGATACTGCCAAAACAAAAATAATCTTTAGGTTTGATTATGATCCATTTTGTAAATTCATTGAATCTGCTTAGAATCCAGAACATTTCTTTGACATAATATTTAAAATATAAAAAAAAATATTCCAACTGAAATAATTAAATTAGGACTTTTTTTGTTTCTTGAAAAAGTTGTTGATATCGACAATACGGTGCCCAGTAACATCAGCATTTGGTTCCACCTGAAACAATCCCATACGTATATAATCGAATATGTCTTCAGATTTTTAATGTAAGATCGTTAAACATATTTCATTAAAGACCAGAAGATCAAACATAATAACATGTCGTGGGCAATAGCTAGTACAATCATATTAGGTACTAACCGTTTTACATTTCGTGATGCTGGCGGTATAATATTTTGTCCATTCAAAACAAAAGTTTGTAAATCCGACTCCATATTTGTTACACCTCCCTGTTCTGGCAGTCGCAACAGCAGCGGCGGCGCCGGCGGCAGCGTGGACACAAAGACCTCAAATTGTTGTTGGTCCTGAAAACAATAGGTATTTTGATATTAGCCATTTTATATTTATCTTATATGTAAATTGTTACTTCCACACTTACCTATACCAACCTATCAAATTGTTTGTATAAAAATGGCGAATTCGTTTCAAAGCCAAAGTACTTAGATACCTAGGTATCCAATTTGATATAAATATTAAATAAATATATAGGTACCTATGTATAGAATGATCGATCAGTACTAGTTTTCCATAACAAATAAAATTTATTTTACAGAGGCACTTGGTAGACTAAATAAGACTAATTATGATAGGATAGATGGGTAGGTACTTACCATCTGTTTACTCTCATTAGCTAGGCTTTCTCCTTGTAATCGGGTACTCTTTTAGTTTTTTTGCTCAATTACCTATGATAATACGAATATAAAAAAAAATCACAGTTACGTAACAAAACCATAGCTAATATTACACTATTTTACATAACAAATACTATTTACAGTCAAGAAAAACACTAAAATAAAAACTAGGTTGGGATATAAATTTTAACAATAAATTTGAATATATGTTATAAAATGCCATAAAAACTCGCGAGATTTGATTTTTAATAAAAAATGCGCGCGTCTTTTGCTTGGCAAATGCAGACGCAGACTGGCCGGGAGGGCGCGCAAGGGATAGCGCTTGGCGGTAAAGCCCATGAACGATGAGACAGGTATAGTCTCGAGGCGCTCAAACAAATAGGGCGTAAGCGCCAAATTTGTTTTTATTAATTTATAAAAAAACAGACCAGTTCATTACATTTTTCTATACCTCTTATGATGAATCACTAACGACCTATATTTTAGTTTAAAAATCATTTTTTTAAACTGAATCGTCGATCTATAATTTAGAAATATCGGTAAGCGAATACTATTTTTCAAAAAATATTTCTATCGAGAAAATTTTATCAAAACGTGTTTCCCATCTTATACATAAGGAGATAAAATACTCAAAAATCATATACTAAGATTTGAAACCCATAGTAAAAGAACTTTGCGAGATAAATGATGTTAAAGACCACCTTGTTTAGCAGTGGTATCGTCTTAATTGTTTTTTATTTTATTTCATGCATTTATTTTATAATATGTTTGTTCGAATTCAAATTTGGCAAGTTATATTTAAAGAAGTTACCTGCAAGTGATTGAGCTGTATTTTTTATAAGAAAATTAGAAGAAAACTCGTGACGCCATAGCATCTTTTATACCATACCTACAATATTTATCTTCTACAGTATGCAAGACTGAATAAGATCATCTTACATTTATATATATAAAAATGAAACCCGTTTTCCGTTGTCACGACATAGCATGAAAACGGCTTGACCGATTTGGCTGTTTTTTTTTTGTAGTTTTCTAATACTCTGTACAAGGTTCTTACGGAAAAAAAAATTAAGAAAAGCGGTTCGAAGTTCGCCGGGTCAGCTAGTACATGATAAAATTTCCAGAGCATTTAAAAAAAATATGTTTTACGGCCCTGGAAACAAGACCTTATACAAAGTCATATTTTAACCCCCGTATTAAGAAACGTTTGTTAAGCCCATTTTAACTAAACTATGTTTCGCCTCTTTTTCTCTTACCTGACACTTCATGTGAAAGAACGAGACTCAACACATTTTAGCTAACATGGGCTTAACAAACGTTTCTCAATACGGGGGTAAGTCACAAATTTTAAATTGTATCTTTTTTCGCACACCTCCAGCGCAAACACGAGGGTGTGGAGCGCGACCTGGCGGCCCTGGAGGACAAGGTGTCCACCCTGGACGGGGAGGCGGCGCGGCTGGCCGCCATCCACGGCGACCACGCGCCCGCCATACACGCCAAGCGGGACGAGATCACCGCCGCCTGGCAGACGCTGGTGCAGAAGGCCAAGGTCTGATTGGCTTTTTTTTTTTTCTTTTTTTTTTTTTTTTTGATGTGGATATAATCCACAATATGACAATCAAACATATAGCTTACTAGCTGTTCCCCGCGGCTTCGCCCCGCGTGGGACTCGGTTATATCGCGCCCAAAAGTAGCCATGTTTGACTTTAGGTCGTTAACTACATCCCTACCAAATTTCATCACAATCGGTCCATCCGTTTAGCCGTGAAGAGGTGACAGACAGACAGACAGAGACTTTCGCATTTATAATATTAGTATGGATGGAAGTAGGGATTAGTATGGATAAAGCATATAAGCTACATTGAACATTTGTCGTGTGCAGGAGCGTCGTTCGGAGCTGGAGTCGTCGTACGCCCTGCACCGCTTCCTGGCGGACTACCGGGACCTGGTCTCCTGGATCAGCGACATCCGCGCGCTCATCGCCGCCGACGAGCTCGCCAAGGACGTGCCCGGAGCCGAGGCTTTGCTGGAGAGACATGCTGAACACAAGGTAAACGAGGAAATAAATAATTAATTAATTTTAATTGTAAAAAAAACAATACCTCAATAGACTCATTGCTGGCCTAAGACAACAATGTAATAAAAAAATTCATTGCTGGCCGCTAATGGAGGTTTTTTAATTCAATAGGTTTTTTAGTTTCACTCTGGCTAGCCTACCAAAAAAAAACCTATACTAGCGGTCGTTAATGGAAATTGCTGGATGCTTTTGTTAGGTTGGTACTAACAATTAATTCTTTTATCTTTTAAAAATTTGTATGAACATTTCAAAAAGTTTCAAAAAAAGACCACAGCGAATACTTGCTTGTTGTTGACGCCATTTTAAAATTTGATACGAATTTGTTTCGTCTCAAGAGGATTTCGGAGAAAGTAAAGTACTATACAAGCCTCGGCCGAAATTGAAATTTACGACGAATTTATAATTTTAGTATAAATTTTTATATAACTCGACCGTAAATGGCTTCATTTCTGGCCTCGACAGTAATGTACTATTACTCATCATCATCTTTCGAGTAGGCGTCACGGTCAATCGGCCATGCACACCTTGGTGGCAGAGTTCTTCGGAACCGCCTCTCGGCCTCTGACGTGGTTCCTTTAACGACTACCAGATGGCAGCCGGGATCAACGGTTTAACGTGCCTGCCGAAGCACGGAATCATCTTTATTATCAGACAATCACGTGATTCAAGCCTGCAATGTCCTAACCAAGCTGGAAACAACTAAACAAAATATGCTTCCAGTGGGATTCGAACCCACGACCCCCGGTTCTACAGGCAAATGCCTTAACCACTGGACCACGGAGACAGTTGTTATGTTAGCTATAGACATAGAATTCATTCCTGTTGTCTTTCACTACAGTGGTCACCAGTGGTAGCCAATCGCGTTGTAATGTATGGAATCGTATGAGATTTAGCACATTTCTTAATCTTTACAATACCACAAAGTTTCCTGTTCTGGCGGCCAAAATCTGAAAAAAGGAAACTTTATTAAACTTTGTATAATAAGTCATAATTTGTGGCGCTGTCATAAACGGTACAAAGAAGTGTTCTATTGTACCAGCCAATATACCTCGGCGACCACATAAACTATGTTTGTTAATAAATAGAATCTGGTCAATATCCCCACAACATTATTTTTCATTTCATTTTGAAAACCAAATATCCTAGAGTGAGATGGACGTGCGCTCGGATGTGATGTTATCGTACACAGCCACTTGACATCGTGACCACATTCTTATTATATTTTTAAGAAATTTTGCCAGTATCCGGACAACATCTTTGATTCCATTTTTTACCCCCGACGCAAAAAGAGGGGTGTTATAAGTTTGACGTGTCTGTCTGTCTGTCTTTGGCATTATAGCTCCCGAACGGATGAAGCGATTTCAATTTAATTTTTTTCGTATTAATGGTGACTTACGGGCGAGTGTTCTTAAACACGTTTAATGAAAATCGGTTGAGCCGTTTAGAAGTTGTGGGGGTGAAAGTGAAGAAGAACAACCGAACGTCTGCAAATATACTTGAGTGGGGTCTCAAATGAAAGCGCATCACGTGCACATTACGAAATAATATGTTTAATGAAAATCGGTTGAGCTGGGGGTGTAAGTGGGGAAAATATGTAATGTCTGCAAATAATATGGGGGGTAAATCAGTCGACCGTCACAACTATAGAGAAAATGTGTTGTGGGTTTTTTTTGAAGTGACAACGTCTTATAATTCGATGGAGCCGGCTGCACGCATGAAAAAACATGACGCAATGCGGCGTTACCTCGCTCTGAGGCATTCCAATTAAGGCTTGAAGTGCAAGCGAATTTCTTATGACGTTGTCACGTTCAACTATCGTCAGTAAACCGACTTTACAGACAACCGATTTTTTTTTTAATTTAAATTACTTATTTGACGCGACCTATATCAGTAACCCCCCCACTCCAGGGCGAGATGGACGCGCGCTCGGACGTGATGGTGTCGTGCGCGGCGGCGGGGCAGGCGCTAGTGTCGCGCGGGCACCGCGCCGCGCCGGACGTGGCGGCCGCGCTGCTCGCGCTCGAGCGCGACCACGACGCGCTGCTGCAGCTGTGGGACCAGCGCCGCGTGCTGTACATGCAGTGCATGGACCTGCAGCTGTTCTACCGCGACACCGAGCAGGCGGACGCCTGGATGCACAAGCAGGAGGTGAGTATATACTCACCACAACCTGCTAATATTGTAAATGACTTGAATTTCCTGCGGGAACAGAGCTTTTTCCCGGGATGAAAGGTACACTATGTCCGTCTCGATACTCCTAGCTATGTGTAGGCGAAATTTCAGGAAGATTTGTTTTGTAGATAGGGCGTGAAGAGGTAACAAACAAATATAGAAACTCACTTTCGCATTTATAATATTAGTTGGGGTTGGAATATGTATGATGTTTGTTACTCTTTGACATGAGTATATCATATTAAGACATTACTTTAACGATGTGTGCTATAGATAAATATAACATTATTATTTACCCAGGCGTTCCTTGCGAACGAAGACGTAGGCGACTCGCTAGACTCGGTGGAGGCTCTCCTGAAGAAACACGAAGACTTCGAGAAGTCCCTCGCGGCCCAGGAAGAGAAGATCAAGGCTTTGGACGAATTCGCCTCAAAACTGATACAGCAACAGCATTATGCGGCTGACGATGTGGCTCAGAGGAGGGAAATGGTGAGTCCATACTTTTTTTTAATTGTCTATGTCTCACTTGTTTTAACATTAAAAATCTGGTTCACAAACACAGGTATCGTTACTTGACAAGGTATCGATAACTAGGGTAATTTTATTTTTAACAAAATTAACGTTAAAAATTTCGTTACCTATGAACAAAAGTATCGATACCTCCAAAAAATTTTATTTATAGGTTAATATAAGTTTTTATTCATAGGGATTTCTTCCAGTCAACCAACAACTGGTTGAAGAACTTGGATATGGAGAATTGATTCACGCAGGATGAATGCAATACTCTATCATGATGATCTCGTTTTAGGCCTTTTGTACCCATTGGCATGACCCAGGCACTCAGAACATTGTAAGGAAGTAATTGTTGAGTTTTTTGGTGTGAACTCTATAGCGCCTGAGATTTTTAAGTTCTCAAATAATGCGCCAAACTGTTACAGAATTATGCGGCTGACGCAATGATGAATCAGTCGAGATAGAAATTTTGCTTAGCAAGTCGTCTTTTTGCTAGCTGATTCCGCGTCAATAAGTGTGGGGACTCCCTTAGTCTGAATGATAACAGGTCCAAGACCCTAAGGCACACATTAGACGCTTATGCACGCATGATGGTTTCCCATCAAACAAAGGGATGAAACTCCAAAGGTGAATTGAATCGGCTGATTTTCAAACAAATATTTTTTTTATTTTTATTTATTTCAATAAGTTTGCGATGATTTACGATGGAACCATTGAATCAACTGATTTCCAAACAAATCAGTTTGGAAATCAGTCAATTCAATAGGGTAGGAGTGAATTCGTTCGGTAAAAAAACAAATGTCATTGTCATGTTGACAGTGACATTCATGACAGCCAAAATCAACATGACAATGACATTTGTTTTTCTTTCCTCCTACCGACAGAAAAAAAATTCAAGAGTTTTAAAAATGTTCACTCCTACCCTATTGTATTAAGTGGTTTGAAAACGATTTCATTAATTCATTGAATGCTGAACCGCCTTGTCAATGAATGTGAATGTTTCCAGCTGCTGGAGCGCCGCGCGGCGCTACAAGAGAAGTCGAACCAGCGCCGCGCGCTGCTGGAGGACGCCTACAAATACCAGCAGTTCGAGCGCGACTGCGACGAGACCAAAGGTATAATATAAATATAATAAGTATTGTTTTCTTTGATTCTCTGGCAGATTTATAACCATCTGACTAGATTAGTTTAGTCAGACATATTACTAGATTGCAACCGTATTATAATTATATTCCTAGTAAGATAGTAATTAATTTCTTTCGTATCTTTATGTTACGGTACATAATTATATCCAGACTATATTACGGCTATATCACTAGGGATATGACTATATCACGGCTTTATCTATCGTACTGCGACATACACACTGTTATCGACTGTGAATTAGCAACTACTGGCTGTTGCCCGAGGCTCCGCTTGCGTGGGAATTCAGGGATAAAATATAGCTTATGTGTTGTTCCAGGATCTAAGTAATCTCCATTCCAAATTTCAGCCTAATCGGTTCAGCCGTTTTCCTGTGAAAGAGTAACAAACGTACACACACGCAAACTTTCGCCTTTATTGTGCGATTTCCTTATCTATATAAATATATTATATGAGAAATATCACTGAAGGAAAGGTTATAAAAGAAAAAGCAGAGATCGAAATACAATCACAATCGATAGATATCAGTACAAAAAAAAAAAATATTTGCTATTGGAATAGATGGAAAAAAAATATTGATTACACACTACTTATTTACTAGCTATTGCCCGCGTAAGCCTCTGTTATATCGCTCCCAAAAGTAGCCTATTTTTGACCCCTAACCATTTACCATATCCGTACCTAATTTCAAAATCGGTCTAGCGGCTTATCAGTAAAAGCATAACAGACAGATAGACTTTCGCATTTATAATATTAGTGTGGAGTATGGATATTTTAAAAACTGTTTTTTTTTTTAATTTCTACATTGATTAAAGTCATATTAAAAAATCGTTTTCTTTTTCAATTTCTACATCGATTGAAGTCATCACGTTTATGCGATATCGGTTAAACATCTATTTAATCCGTTGTAAAAACTAAGCGTACATACGTATTGTTGATTGACATATGATATTTTTAATTTGTCAGGCTGGATCAACGAGAAGCTGAAGTTCGCGACCGACGACTCGTACCTGGACCCCACGAACCTGAACGGGAAGGTTCAGAAACACCAGAACTTCGAGCAGGAGCTGCAGGCCAACAAGCCCAGGGTCGACGAGATCACGGCCGCTGGCAACCGGCTGCTGGAGCAGGAGCATTTCGCTCAACGTGAGTCCTTCGTAGTTGTTCTATTTCAAAATTAGATTAAATCTGGACCTTAGATCTGTGCCCCTAGTATGAGTTTTTCTTAACGCAGACGCTAGCGACTGCGTTAGCGATTTAGTATGGCAAACCTGTACAGCGCCTCTGGCGGATAGTAAGGCAACTAAGAAATTCCATACAAAATCCTAACGCAGTCGCGAGCGTCTGCGTTAAGAAAAACTCATACTAGAGGCACTGGGTACCGTTCAGGGAGAATTTTGATTATTTTTAGGGTTTTCTATTTAAAAAAAAAACAAACAGTATTGAGAATAAGTTTATGAGTGTCTTCATTGTTTCAATAAATTGGTTTCGTATTGCCCTATTTTCTCCTCATTATTGTTATTACCACACATATTAATAACTAGCTGTTTCCCGCGGCTTCGCTCCGCGTTGGACTCGGTTGTATCGCGCCCAAAAGTAGCCTATGTTTGACCTTAGGTCGTTAACTACATCCCTACCAAATTTCATCACAATCGGTCCAGCAGTTTAGCCGTGAAGAGGTGACAGACAGACAGACAGACTATCGCATTTATAATATTAGTATGGATAGTCGGGCAATTAAATTTTTGTCGGACTTCGAAAGGTAATTTTTTCTTTGTCAATTAGTTATTCAATAAAATCAAAAGGTAGGGGCATGCCTACAATAGATCTAGATTTGTTAAAACAAAAACGAAAATCCAGTGGGAAAATAGGATATGTTTGAATGGAGAAAATGTAGGTAGGATAGACTACCTATATTTTCTCCATACAAATAAATTACCCTGTTTTCCCACTAGATAATTTAAGAGCTACAATCGAATAGGTAATTGCAGAAATGACAGAAATACATTTAAAAAACTTATCTGTGTCGTACATGATGTACAAAACAGTATGAATTTCGCCGCCGGAACAGACTACACCACCCGGCAGCCCTTGCAAGTTATGTAAAAAATCAGAAATCAATAGATTCTACATATATATTTTTGTATCGTACAGCTCAAATCGAATCCCGCGTGGGCGAACTAGCCGGGCTATGGGAGAAGCTGGTTCTGGCTTCGGAGCTGAAAGGCAACAAGCTTCAGGAAGCAGCCCAGCAGCAGCAGTTCAACCGGGCTGTTGAGGACATCGAGCTGTGGCTGTCGGAGGTGGAAGGTCAGCTGCTGAGTGAGGACTACGGAAAGGTATACATTGGATATTAAACTCGGCAAATTGTTGGCTCTTTTACAAACTAATATGCGCTATATTATAGATATTGTTCTTATTGTTTTTGTTTTTTTCGCACGACAACAAAACGCGCTATGGTTTCGTTTTATTTGGACCGTCTGACCAAAGAAGGTAGTAACTATGAAAAAATCCTTTTGAGATAAGATGAGGAAAAAGTTTAAATTATTTTTAAAAAGTCGATTAATTTTAATTTTTACCAGGACCTGACCAGCGTGCAGAACCTTCAGAAGAAGCATGCTCTTCTCGAGGCGGACGTGAGCTCCCACGCTGAGAGGATTGAGGCAGTACGAGCTCAGGCCGAGTCCTTCATCGAGAGGGGACACTTCGATGCTGACAACATCAAGAACAAGCGGGTATGTGTTGCCAATCGATTTTAAGCATAATGCTCATAAACATAAGGTTCATGAGTATCGTTCCAGTGTGTTCCACAGTGAATGTTCGATTGCAGAGATAAGTCCGTATGATACAAGAATCTTCCGCAGACAGTGTTGGTTGCTCAACTTTTTCTGTGGTTGCCAACGATGGGGAATTATTTTAATTTCGCAACATTACATTATATATGTCAGTTAGGCAGAAGTCGGTTTGTGTAATCGCAGCTGCCGTTGATGTCTTGGTCACTCGTGGCCTCAGTGTAGCCTTACTTACTGCTCGGGCTCAGAAAGGATCTTGGCCTCCGAAACCAGAGCTCTCCACTGCTCCCTGCTCAGCGCTTTCTCTTGTCAGTCGGCTTTTTGGAGGGCTTTCAGGTCCTTTCTAACTTCATCACTCCAGCAGCGGTACCTAGGATGACCACAGTAGCCAGTAATCTAGTTTCTTTTTCTTTCTTACTTAATGTGATTCTGGCAAATACTAGTCAGATTTTCATCTTGTCATAGCTTAACGACTGCCATCTAGTTAAAGGAATACTTTTGGAAACTTCTATTTACTATGTATCTCACACTTTTGTAATCCATACTTTCATACTATCCATACTAATATTATAAATGCGAAAGTTTGTCTGTCTGTCACCTCTTCACGGCTAAACTGCTGGACCGATTGTGATGAAATTTGGTAGGGATGTAGTTAACGACCTGAGGTCAAACATAGGCTACTTTTGGGCGCGATATAAACGAGTCCCACGCGGGGCGAAGCTGCGGGAAACAGCTAGTAATAAATATATCACCATAGGATGCGTTGGTGACGCGTTACGCTGCACTAGACAAGCCGATGGCGATCCGCAAGCGGCGGCTGCTGGACTCGCTGCAGGCGCAGCAGCTGTTCCGGGACCTGGACGACGAGGCCGCGTGGATCCGGGAGAAGGAGCCTATCATCGCCTCCACCAACAGAGGTGACACATACATACATAATTTTTTTTTTACAACCTTGAAAACGAGTCCTTCTTGAATGTATTAATCTTCTTTAGTCACTTAAGTCAAGTCAAAAGCGTTATCATACTTCTCAGAGAAGATGAGCAAAACTCGTATATGAAAATGGAATTTGGTTCACTTTTGATGTGCTTTCGATTTCATGGTGTGAATAAAAGTTTGGTGATTTGTCTAATTTAAAAAAAAAAAAAACTGTTACAGTCTCATGTATGTGTTTGTAATTAGTGTGCATCTATTTCTCAGAAAAAAAAAATACCCAAACTAATATTATAAATGCGATAGTGAGTTTGTATATTTGTTTGTTTCTTTGTTTTTTTTTTACCTCTTCACACGCATTTTTCTTGAAATTTCGCATACACATAGCTAAGGTATTAAGAAAGATACCTTTCATCCCTAGACCAGTAGGTCGACCGCCTATCTCGATTCTCTCCTCTCGTAATGGCTACTTGTATCGCTTTCGCCACATTTCGCTCCGTCTTACGCTAAAACGCTTAAAAAGTTTTTTTTGTTGACATTGGCAAAAAAAAAATTTTTTTTTTAAGCCTTTTGTGCGTAAAACGGAGCGAAATGATACAAGTAGCCATTACGAGAGGAGATAATCGAGATAGGCGGTCGACCTACCGAGGGAAATTCACGCGGGCGAAGCTGCGGGCGAAAGCTAATATTGTAATAGTATCTTTAGCGTATACCTACCACCGCAATCTTTAAAATATTATTCTTTCAACCCAACCCAATGACGCAGGCCGCGACCTAATCGGCGTGCAGAACCTGATGAAGAAGCACCAAGCGGTGATGGGCGAGATGGCGCAGCACGAGGCTCGCGTGGAGGCGGTGCGCGCCGCCGGCGCCGCTCTCAGGGACGCCGGCCACTTCGCCGCCGACGACATCGGCGCCCGGCTGCAGCAGCTCACGCAGCAGTGGCAGCAGCTGCAGGAGAAGGCGTTGCAGGTGACCGCTTCACTTCAATTACGCCTGTTTGCTAATTTTTTTTTTTTAATTTATTAATTTATTTCAACTACCATTATGCTAAACGTGGCGTAAGGTCTTATGGCCGTGATTATATGTGTGTAATTTATTTCAGGCAACGAAATTTTCGTTATTTGCCCATATTACGTCTGATTGCCAACTTATTTTTATAAAATTATTAATTTATTTCAACTACCATTATGAGTACGAAATGATGATAACGATGACGATATTTTATAGTGTTTTAACGTACCCCAACCCTCAACAGCGTAAACAAGACCTGGAGGACTCACTCCAAGCCCAACAATACTTCGCGGATGCCAATGAAGCGGAATCCTGGATCCGCGAGAAGGAGCCCATGGCCAACACCCACGATTACGGCAAAGACGAGGACTCCTCCGAAGCACTGCTGAAGAAGCACGAAGCGCTGCTGTCGGACTTGGAAGCATTCGGGAATACCATTAAATCACTAAGGGAGCAGGCCGATGCTTGCAGGGTAAGTTTTGTTTTGCTACATTTTCAATGGTTATTTATTGAACTGCGCATTTATAAAAGCCCGATCCGTATCGTATTCAAAAACAAAATTTCGCAATTAAATAAAATTACTTAAAAAAAAAGCTTTCAAAAACAAGCTTTTATTTTGTTGATAAAATAAACTAAAAAATTAAAATAGATCATAATGGCCACCTTTCAGCTCCATCATCAGACCCTGTTTACCATATAGTATCAAAGTACACGTCAAGACTAATTAAATGAGCCCAAACTCGATGGGGTTGCGTCGTTTAATAATGGACTTTCTTTGGCCACCTTCCAGCTCTAATTTCAGTTGCAAGATTTGTCCCACACTATCAGGGCAAGTTAAATCTATATATCTATCTATATATATATATAGGCCCTCGCCGCAGAGGCGACCTCCAAAATCAAAAAAATAAAAAAAACTAGTAATTGGTAAAAATATGTTAATTTTTTTTTGGTAAAATAAAGGCTTTTTTATTTTATTTTATATATATAAAAGAAAGTCGTGTTAGTTACGCAATTTATAATTCAAGAACGGGTGAACGGATTTGGTTTAAATTTGAAATAGAGATTGCTTAGACCCTGGAACAACACATAGGCTATATTTTATCCCGGAAATCTTACGGGATATAAATCTTTATTTCAGACATATTTTCATAGTGTTAGTAAAAGCTAGTAAAAAATACTTAACCTTTATTGTACAAAATACAAACATAAAGCACGACAGGCGGATTTGATGCTAAAAGCATTATATAACAGTCAACCTTTGGATCAAGCAGAGAGCTTGAATGTGGGTGTATAATACCCGGCACATAAGTTGGCCACAAACGGGACGCGCGGGGGGCTTACGTTAAAATTTGTATGAAAATCGGCTACTGCGCATCCAAAGTCATTTCAGTTTACAGCGAACTATACTATACTAAAAAGTAGATTTGTTTGTCAGCAACAAGAATCCCCCGTGGTCGACGTCTCCGGCAAGGAATGCGTGGTCGCCCTCTACGACTACGCTGAGAAGTCTCCACGAGAGGTCTCCATGAAGAAGGGAGACGTGCTCACGTTGCTCAACTCCAACAATAAGGTAAGGTTATGTTTTCCACAGGTATTCCGAATGGTTTTCTGGGTCCAGGTTTTGAGTGGCGACCTTCGACCATATATACAGTGGACTACATAGATAAATACCACTTAACCTTTATAATTACCTAAGGTGGTAAGGAATTGGTGGCAGAAGGTATAAGAATAAGTATAATATAATATGTTTTGAAGAATTTTCACCATAGTGCACAGCTAAAATTTTTTTTTAAATCTTTACACTTAATTATCCGTATTTGTCCAATAATAATATTCTACGAGATAATTTAAAACTAAAACAATTCAATAAATGAAATCAAAAATAATATTTACTGATAAGCACGTGAAGATATAGTATGATAATAATACTAATTTATATTGTACACGAGAACACGAACAATTGATAATGGACGTCACAACGCTAACTCAATGTCAATGATATATAAATGATTAGCTATGTGGACGGGCAGTAAAGACGCGATCAGAAGAGCTCTCACGCACGTTAAGCATCTTGGTTGGGTTCGTCCCTTGGATTGGTCGCCTTTACTACGCCTTACCACTAGTGGCATGTTACCACAAGCTCTATCCTATACTATTATACGAGTAATAAATTTATTTGTACTAACGGCTCTAACGATTTCTTTGAAATTTTAAACGTTAGTTCTTACATAGTCAAAAAGATAATCTAGCTAGGTTCCATGTCTGGGAAAATGCATTTTAACGCACAAAGATTTTCTGCATAAAACGAGCGAAGCTCGGTCGCCCAGGTACTTGTGCTTTGAAAGATTAAGTATGCCAATGGTTCTTTATTCATACCCAAGATGTCCATTTTGGTGATGAATTTTTTTTACTGTAAATAGCCTCATAGGTATATTAGAAAACGTACTTACAGGAATGTGATGTCATGACATTTTAGGTCACTTTGACGTCGTCGGAAAAACTAGTTTTCTTTACCTATTACTTTAACATTCTTCTTTTAACAATTTGTATTAAAATAAGACTTTTCTGAATTGGATGCTATTTTCTGATTGACTGAATGAAGACTGGCTTTTGTACCTTTTCTTTTTAGACAAAGGTACAAGTACGGTAAGGTGAAGGTACAGATACGGTCTTAAAAACAATGTATTATTAATCATATATTATTTCTTCTGTTACCTCGTCGAGGGAAAACAATAAAAGAAAGCGCCGCTCGGACCCCGGCTTCTAATTCTAAACCAGAAAAACGCTGAGATGATTTATTGGACACATTAATAAGTTTTATTAATTATTTGCAAATATTGTAAAACTATCCACAAATTTCTATGTAAATACTCGAGCATGACAACGGTATGTTGTCATCATTATTAACATAAGGGGACAATGAGATGCGGAATATCGAGATAAAACAGAAGACGCGATCTTATCGCTGATGATGTCACCTGAGCTGAAACGATTTATAAACATCTTTTCAGTGTTTTAAGTTTAATATTTTTTTTTTTTGCTGTCCCACTGCTGGGCAAAAGCCTCCCACTTATCCACCACTTAAATTTTACGACGTTTAAATTATTGTTTGATATGAACTGAATCATATCAGATTTGGATAAAATTTTGACTTCAAGCGGGATTTTTATAATTACAGGTCAGATTTTTTTATAAGGTTTACAAACATTTTTACTAACTAACAGTAAACAAAAACATAATTAAGTTTGTATAAGAGCAAATGGTATGCGAAAGTTTAAAGTCTTCTCGATGTAACTCTCTCTCTCTATATATCAATCAATCAATTGCTGTTCGTTAGTTTGGCTAAAACTACAATATATATTATCCCAACTAATATTATAAATGCGAAATGCGGATCCTGCGATACCCTCGTATTTTCTCTCTAGTGGGATATTCGTTAATGGTTAAATTTTCAGCGATCTGAATTCTATAAAGCGTATTATTTCTGTACCTTTCATCAGTATAGGTTTAGTAGTCCCAGCAGCATAAGTAGAAAACTGTATGTATAATGATATTGGGCTCGCTTCTACACACAAAATAAACGTACAAATTTCTGTTTAGGCTATGATAATACCTTTTTATCACCAAGCCATGTTTTAAGTATTTTCTGTTTGAACCCCTGTTCTGAACTAATTCTTATTTTCGCATTTATAACAAAAACATGGATGTCGCAATACCACAAGTGTGTACACGGCTTTGCGATGCTTATTCTATCTTCGTGTTTATATAACAGTTCCATTTCGGCGCTGGCAGCGAGAAGGCGCGACGATACGAAAACGATGTAAAATGTAACTTAATTACAAATAGTTTAAAACTCAAATCTCTGTGATAACCCGTGTGATATAGTAGATTAAAATGATAGTGTTAAGTTGGATAGCGGTCGTGCTGGTGGGGAATGTTTTTGTATTTTGCAGAAGGAATAATAGGAAAGTTTTGCACGTGAGTTTTTTGTGTTGTTTATGTTTGCTGTATTTCTACAGCCTTTAGTAGTTTATCGATTCAAATACTCCGTGAAAGTATATATCACACTAGGCCAGGGAACATTTTAGAATATAATTTATCAGTTTGCAAATTCTGGATATAATTTGTAGTTTTTTTTATTTTTTTTTATTTAACTTTATTGTAAAAATACAATAGGCGGACTTAATGCTAAAAGCATTATCTAACAGTCAACCTTTGGGTCAAGCAGAGAACAGTTTGTGGGTGCAAAAATAACATTTACTTAAATAACAAATATAATAAACTTACATAACATACATAATAAATAGTTAATATATACATATATATATATATATACATACATACATACATATTAATACATATATACCTATCATAAAATATATTAGCCATAGTAAAAAAAATATATTAAAAGCAAAATAAACAATAGCAGCAATTCTCAATTTCCCCTCCCTTTCCGCTTCCTATAATTTTGAGAGTAGGAACTTGTAGACAAGCTTTTTGAAAGTAGCACGACTGGAGGCCTGCCTAATCGATTCTGGAAGCCGATTCCAAAGTCTTACTGCGGTCACGGCGAAAGATTTGGAGAAAAATTCAGTATGATGAGAAGGCGTTGCAAGAGACATATTATTAGAAGAACGCAGGTTTCTATCATGATTGGAACTTAAAAGTTTGAAATCACATTTAAGGTAATTGGGAGTGAGTGGATTACTAAGAATATTATAGAGTTGACATAATATATGTAAATTCCTGCGTTGACGGATAGGTAGCCATTTCAGCTCAGAACGGTATTCGGAAATATGGTCATATTTCCGGAGACAAAAAATGAACCTGATACAATTGTTGACAAGGCGTTCCAATTTGTTCAGTTGTTAATACTTAAATTCTGATCTGAACACTTTAAACTCGAAATTGACATGAGAGCGAATCATGGGACATTAACTTGTAAAATTGTAGACTATTTGTGCCATAGACTGGTTAAAAGCAGAACAGCTATGCTGGGCTTCAAACGGAACCACCCAGCTAAAGACGCAACCGGTAAAACTGATATGAGAGATAAAGATATACTGGTAGATAAAGCCAGGCTTTAATTCCGCCGTTTACAATCTATACTAATATAATAAAGCTGAAGAGTTTGTTTGTTTGAACGCTTATAACTTGAAAACTACTGGTCGGATTTGCAAAATTCTTTTTGTATATGAAAGCCTGATTTTCGGGGAAGGTTATAGGCTATAGTACATACACACTAATGGCGAGTGAAACCGCGGGGAACAGCTATAGTGTAATAAAGTAAAATAAATATGTTACTCCTGCGTAAACCATATCAGGGAGTTCATTCCATAATCTCATGGAATGAACTCCCTGATATGGTTTTCCCAAGTGACTACAACATGGGGGTCTTCAAGAAGGGCGTAAAAGATTCCTCTAGGGACGGCAACGCACTCGCAATGCTGGTGTTGGCGGCATAGACTACGGTTATCGCTTCCCATCAGGTGGGCCGTATGCCTGCTTGCCTACTTTATAGTATAAAAAAAGAAATGTCGATTGATTGATACATAAAATTAAAAACTGCTCTGTACGCGATAGTTATCATCCAGTGTAGTTGCGAACTAGTATACACACTAATGGCGAGTGAAACCGCGGGGAACAGCTATAGTGTAATAAAGTAAAATAAATATGTTACTCCTGCGTAAACCATATCAGGGAGTTCATTCCATAATCTCATGGAATGAACTCCCTGATATGGTTTTCCCAAGTGACTACAACATGGGGGTCTTCAAGAAGGGCGTAAAAGATTCCTCTAGGGACGGCAACGCACTCGCAATGCTGGTGTTGGCGGCATAGACTACGGTTATCGCTTCCCATCAGGTGGGCCGTATGCCTGCTTGCCTACTTAATAGTATAAAAAAAGAAATGTCGATTGATTGATACATAAAATTTAAAACTGCTCTGTACGCGATAGTTATCTTCCAGTGTAGTTGCGAACTAGTATTTTCCTGTTACGCACGGATTAGGTTAGTTTTCACTACGTTTCGGCCGAAGCGACGATTCAATAGAGATAACGACCTATCTCTTTATCTATTACTATTTGAATATTAACCTGCTGTTTTAAGTATGCGTATTTTATGTTATTTATTACTAGCTGTTCCCCGCGGCTTCGCCCCGCGTGGGACTCGGTTATATCGCGCCCAAAAGTAGCCTATGTTTGACCTCAGGTCGTTAACTACATCCCTGCCAAATTTTATCACAATCGGTCCAGCAGTTTAACCGTGAAGGTTAACCGTGAAGAGGTGACAGACAGACAGACAGACTTTCGCATTTATAATATTAGTATTGATTTTGCGTATGGTTTAACGATATTAAGTCGCGAACAATAAGGCTTTGTGGACAGCGATAAAAACCAGTATTTTAAGACACATAAATAATGGCTTTACCTGATATATCATTATCATCATCATTTCGAAATGCCCTATTCAATCAATTTATTTGCAAAAAAAATTGACATAGAATGTGACCCATTGTATATAAGCTAGGTATATTTAACCATGTTAAATAATTTTTTGTTCGTCTGTTATGGTTAAAGGTATATTATTTAACCATAACAGACAAACAAAAAAATATTTTACATAGAATAGAATTAAATTCAAAATTCTATAAATAGTATAAGTATTTAGTTCTAGATGTTTATGTAGTGTTTTCTTATTATTAAAAAAAAATAAGATTACAAGGGTATTGTTTATTTCTAAACAAATCTTCTTTGACGACCTCCGTGGCGTAATGGTTAACATGCCTGACCGCTACTTAGGAGGTCCCGGGTTCGATCCCCGGTCAGGTCAAGACGAAAAATGATCTTTTTCTGATTGACCTGGGTCTTGGATGTTTATCTATATATGTATCTATATATATAAAAGAAAGTCGTGTTAGTTACTTCACTTATAACTCAAGAACGGCTGAACCGATTTAGCTGAAAATTGTCAGGGAGGTAGTTTAGAGCCAGGAGAAGGACATAGGGTACCTTTCATCCCGGAAAAAAGCACTGTTCCCGAGGGAAGTACACGCGGGCGAAGCCGCGGGCAAAAGCTAGTTTGTTATAAAATATAGTATCGTTGAGTTAGTATCCCATAACACAAGTCTCGAACTTACTTTGGGGCTAACTCAATCTGTGTGATTTGTCCCTATATATTTATATTTATTTATATTTTAGCAGACCTGAGAAAGGAAACAAACATTTTTATTATTACCAATGGTTCCCAGTAACATGTGAAGCTGAAAAAGTAATTATTTACCACGTAGCTACTGGAACTATCGGTCGTATTTCAAAGAAAACTTGCTGTTATTAGCTAACTAGCTGTTGCCCGGGGCTCCGCTCCCGTGGTAATTCCGGAATAAAATATAGCCTATGTGTTGTTCCAGGGTCTAAGCAACCTTCATTCCAAATTTCAGCCAAATCTGTTTAGCCGTGTTTCCTGTGAAAGAGTAACAAACATCGATGCAAACTCGCGTTTTTAATATTAGCCATCTGGTAGTCGTTAAAGGAACTAAGTCAGAGGCCGAGAGGCAGTTCCGAAGAGCTCTGACACCAGGGTGTACATGGTCGATTGACCGTGACATCTACACGAAATGATGATAATATTAGTAGGATTCTTGAGAGGGTAAGACTGCATACACATAACGAGTAATTGCAATCGCGGACACGTCTAGTCCTAGTCATTTCGGCTTTTTCAATATTGTTTACTTCGCCTGCTCGTGTCCGTGTTTACATAACAAAGCTATTGATGTCCATAATAAAGAGGTATATCTGTTAGCCTACATATCGCGAACATTTAGAGTTAATAAGTTAATTATATCAGCGTAAACATATGCCGGAAGGAGTTGAATGAGGCAAGGACAAGACCGAGAGAAATGGCGTGCATTGCTAGATGCCTACAGTCAGCATTGGGTGACGATGGGCTGAAGAAGGAGAATCAAACACATTACCATGTCACCGATGTACGTCTATAAATATAATGAGTACCCGAGTGAACTAGTAGGTAGAAAGATAAAATCTAATAACGTACAAAGATGTATAGAAGATAGAAATCCATACACATATCTTATAAGTGTTGAGAATGACATGGGGAAGTGCTGATAATAACTTTCATCCCTGGAAAAAGCACTGTTCCCGAGTTCACGCGGACGAAGCCGCGGGCAAAAGCTAGTAGAGAATAACTGCAGATGTGAGGTGAAGCCAGTATTGTAGAATATTTTTTGCAAATTTGCGTGATTTCGACAGTCAAAGTGTTAAGCATGACATTGAGATTAGCATCCCTTATATTAACATCATGGTGTGTATTTGTCCAGGACTGGTGGAAGGTGGAAGTGAACGACCGCCAAGGCTTCGTGCCAGCCGCCTACGTGAAGAAGATCGACGCTGGCCTGTCCTCCTCCCAGCAGAACCTCGCCGATTCCAGCTCTATCGCTGCCAGGCAGAACCAGGTGAGAAGCGAAATATACTTCGTTTTGTCTTTAGGAAGTTTGTCTTTTGTTGAAGTCGGTTGAAAAGTAATAAAATAATCATTTCGCTTACTTATATAACACCACAGATAAAAAGGTAAACATTTCCTAACGTTTCATTTAGTTAAATATACTTCGTTTTGTCGAACTGAAAATTACTTGTAAATGACATCATTAAACCATTCCAAATTCATGTATCATTATCATTTTAGCTTATTTAGACTGTCCACTGCTGGACATAGGCCTCGGAAGCAGCCTGCATCCAGCGCTTGCCTGCGACCTTCTTAAGGTCAAATTCATGCAATAAAATATTTTTATCTTAATCCAACAAAACATGTTTGTATTCATAGATCGAAGCTCAATATGACAACTTGTTGGGACTGGCCCGCGAGCGGCAGAACAAGCTCAACGAGACCGTCAAGGCGTACGTGTTGGTGCGGGAGGCTGCTGAGCTGGCCACGTGGATCAAGGACAAGGTAAGGCATTGGAAAGTCAACAAACACATAAGCATAACATCCATATCCATACTAATATTATAAATGCGAAAGTCTGTCTGTCTGTCTGTCTGTCACCTCTTCACGGCTAAACTGCTGGACCGATTGTGATGAAATTGGTAGGGATGTAGTTAACGACCTGAGGTCAAACATAGGCTACTTTTGGGCGCGATATAACCGAGTCCCACGCGAGCGGAGCCGCGGGGAACAGCTAGTTTAATGATAAATATGCCTGTCCGCTAATCAAAAGGTCCCGATCGGTTCGATCTCTAGTCAGGTCAAGATGAAAAATTGTATTTTTCTGATTGGCCTGGGTGTTGGATGTTTATCTATATATGTATTTGTTATAAAATATAGTATCGTTGAGTTAGTATCCCATAACACAAGTCTCGAACTTACTTTGGGGCTAGCTCAATCTGTGTGACTTGTCAGTATATATTTTTATTTATTTATTTTTAAGCTAAAGAGGAGACTTAAAAGTCCTCAAAGCTAGAATAAAAAACATGGTATTTATTGAAATCGCTCCCTCATACTCTAACTTCTTTAAAACCACACAACAAATTTTGATTTTGAAACTCTTTCGGTAGGTTATAAGTTTACAAACCTTGATATCTGACCACAGGAGATGCACGCGCAAGTCCAAGACGTCGGCGAAGACCTGGAGCAGGTTGAGGTGATGCAGAAGAAGTTCGACGACTTCCAGAACGACCTGCGAGCCAACGAGGTCCGCCTGGCGGAGATGAACGAGATCGCTGTGCAACTCATGACCGTGGGGCAGACGGAGGCTGCATTGAAGATTAAGACTCAGATGCAGGTATATTATTTTCTTATCTTAAAAATAAAAACCTACAGCCGAATTGAGAACAAATACTCTTTATTGCACCACAGAATAATAAAATTATATAAAGCAGCTTTATTTAAAACAATGAGGCGCAAAGGCGGAAAGGAGGCGGAAGGAAAACCTTCTTGTTTGAAGTTAGTTGAAAGTACTTGTTTGGATACAGATAGGTGGGAACGATAGTGGAATGCTCAACCGCCTCAATAAGAAGATATTCCCGGTCTGAGTGTGATGTCTGGGGAACCAGGGCTCCGACAATGTCTTGTTGGAGGTTGTTTGTATTGTAATGTCTCCAATCTGTAGAATTATACGACATACGTATTTTTTTTTACGTCGATACAAAAGATTAGCACGCGAGCCAGTGATGTTCTTGATTTGTCGTTTGTGAGGCGAGGGCGAAGTCGTTATGCTCTCACATCATAAAAGGAAAACCTTCCCGCTGCAATCCCAAAAAACTTTTGAAATCGCAATTTCTTTCGCTTTTTCATGCTATTTTGGACTTCATGTAGGCAATGCCTGTTTGACGAATCTGTTGTGCGCTAGTGTCGCCACATGTCTTAAATTTGTTATTGTAATGTCCAGGAGCTAAATGCCAAATAGTCTTTCCTCTAACGGAACGCGCGACACATCTGTACAATTTTTTCGTTGTAATGTCCAGGAGTTAAACACCAAATAGACTTCCCACCAACCGAACGCGCGACACAAACAAAACTGTACAATTTTGTTCGTTGTAATGTCCAGGAGCTAAACACCAAATAGACTTCCCACCAACCGAACGCGCGGCACAAACAACTGTACAATTTTTTCGTTGTAATATCCAGGAGCTAAACACCAAATAGACTTCCCACCAACCGAACGCGCGACACAAACACAACTGTACAATTTGTTCGTTGTAATATCCAGGAGCTAAACACCAAATGGACTTCGCTCCAACAACTGACCTCCGAGCGAGCGGCTCAACTCGGCAGCGCTCACGAAGTCCAGCGCTTCCACCGCGACGTCGACGAGACCAAGGACTGGATCGCGGAGAAGGAGGCCGCGCTGGCCACTGATGACTTGGGCAAGGATCTGCGCTCCGTGCAGACTCTGCAGCGTGAGTTTCCAAAATTAAATTATTCATTCTCAGAATAGGATATTTTTATCCGTTATTGACTTATTGCTTGGTGTATGAATGTGAATTGCTTATTGTAATAAAATTATTTTTGTGAATGACTGGCCCTAGATTTAGGTTAGATTTAGATTTCTAGTTTGTGAAACTGCTTTGTTGAGTAATATTTACTTGCCGTTTAAACAAAGATGAAAAAAGTTGTTTTTGGTTTATCTTCGCGGCGGCATATTCAACCGTATTGCTTTGTAACCCAGTTTTTTGTTATAGTATACCAACTTGTAACTTTACAGTCTTTGTAAGTTATCATTGCTTCATCCAGGTAAACACGAGGGTCTCGAGCGCGATTTGGCAGCACTAGGAGACAAGATCCGACAGCTGGACGACACAGCCAACCGCCTGATGAGCAGCCACGGGGACTCCGCTGACGCCACTTACAGCAAGCAGCGGGAGATCAATGAAGCTTGGCAGCAGCTGCAGGCGCGGGCCAACGCTCGCAAGGAGAAGCTGCTGGACTCGTACGACCTGCAGAGGTATGTGGAGCTGACACTTACAGCTGGCAATCAATGCAGCTTGGCAGCAGACATGAGCAACATAACATACAGCAAACTTTCCCCTTTAACTTTAAAAAAAAAGCTCTCGACAAACAATTTTAAAGAAATGAAGCAATACGTGTGCCAAGTTATAATATGATCCGTTTGTAAACAATATTAGGAGCGAACTTCACCCTTTTTCCCATTTCTCTCAGCCGAAAAAAGGTCTCGACTTTTTTTTTTAATATTCCAGGAACACGTGTGCCAAGTTTAGTTAAGTTAGGATCCGTTCATAAATAACGAACGCTACAGCAATTTTTCTCTCTTTTTTCCCTCATTTTACTCCCAATCGAAAATAGCTCTCGACAATAATTTTCAAATAAATCAAGGAACACGTGTCCAAAGTTTCATTAGGATCCGTTCAGAAATGCGATCTCCAGCCCGGAACACACAGACGGACAAAAGCGAAATTTCCTACTTGAAATGCAGACTCACTCGCTCGTTCGATAATATACAATGATTCAAACAGATTCCTGTCAGACTACCGCGACCTGATGGCGTGGATCAACTCCATGATGGCGCTAGTGAGCTCGGACGAGCTCGCCAATGACGTCACTGGCGCTGAGGCCCTGCTCGAAAGACACCAGGTAACATAAAATATATATACATACAGTACAGTAACGTTTAGTTTTGAATTTGTATCGAAAACAGCGACGCTAAAAAAATAAAAACATTCTCGTGAAGACACAGTGCGCGAATTTGCCTGTTCTCTATTGGCTGTTTCGTAAGCGAGACAGCAAGAGTATCTCGTTTTGGTATTTCAAATGTTATTGTAAAGCAATGAAGTATATTTTTCGTGTGTATTATAGTATTCATCCAACACAGGTATCAAGATTTTTTTCTTCACAATTACTAGAATTTTCCATTTGACGAATCTGGCAATAGCAGCCGGAATCACAGGCTTCACATGCCTACCGAAATACGTTACAAGTATGGAAAGTTCTAGAATGCTTAATTCTTAAATAGACTTCAAAGGCATGCTTCGTAACCAATCAGATGATGACCAACTCGGTTCAAAGTCGCAGGAAGACAAATTTAGGCGAATACCAATTTCTCAGTGTAGGTAGATGCAGAAAAGCCTATCTCCAGCTGTACTGAAATCACTATCACTGCATAGAATAAAACAAAGTCGCTTTCTCTGTCCCTATGTCCCTTTGTATGCTTAAATCTTTAAAACTACGCAACGGATTTTGATGCGGTTTTTTTTAATAGATAGAGTGATTCAAGAGGAAAGTTTTTATGCCCCTATAGTCGCTAGTAATGTATAATAAAGGCGAGTACACATAGTAACACACGTGACTGTTTTAGAGCCAACGCTTGGAGATAGACGCGCGGTACGGCGTATCGCCGCAGGTCAGACTGCACGCATGTGTGCGCTAACGTTAATAAGTGTTCGGTGGTCACACATACACATCAGACGAAGGAAATACAATCGGCTAGTTTCGATTTTTGGAAGCGCTTTGTGTAAAGTCTTCTCTTTCATATTTGTCATGAATTAGACTGACGAAATAACATGTTTATTCATAGTTATCTCGTAAAAAAAAGTTTCGATTACGGCTTGTATCGTTTAATAAACATTACCGTCAAATTTGGGCTTTTACTTTTTATTGAATTATGAAGTTACTATACTACGCTCATTTGATAGAAAAGTTAAATATAATCTGTATTCATGTTAATAAGAATACAGTTTTTTTTTTAAATAAATAAGTTGACTTCAACAGTAATCTGCATTGTAATCCAAAAAAATCTGACTTGACCGACACAAACCTAAGTAAGCGAAGTTAGGATGAAAACTCAACCCTTAATTAGAGAAAGAGGATCATGTGATCCGAAGCAAACATACAATCCAGAATACCAGACATAGATGTAAATTGGCCGAATAATTCCTTTCAAACACGATGTGTATAGATTACCTCCGAATACTGCACACGATTACTGTTGTATGCAATGTACTCAGTACAGTACGGTACACTGCACTCGGTGTGCTCTGATTCGTGTATTTGGACAGCAAAACTATTATTTAAATGGGGGAGTAATGTACAATCAACCACTAATAGTCCGGCAACTTTTTGCACGACCTTCCTGCGGGGGGGGGGGGGGGAATCTCAGGCGGGTAGCGGGTGTTGTAGCGGGGAAGGGTAACGCGTGCAATGCGCGTCGACATACATCAGTGTCAGTACAATGACAAGCTACGCGCAACGTCCAACGTCTGTCACCCTACTGGAAGGTCGTGCACGAAGTTGGACTAAAATCATTATACCACTAACAGAAGATAGGATATCTGGAAAATATATGGTTTGACATGGTAACCGCATTCATAGGAAATAAAAGCTGTCTTTTGGTCTGGTACCGGACAAATTGACCATTTGAGACTATTCAAAAAAGTGTCACAAATACTTTTACATACTATCTTATTCATAGTAGTATGAATCCTATGTCTATGTATGAATATTGGTCCTTCCTTTTAAATGGTTCCTACTATGCGTAGAAACAAACAAACGCCAACGCCTATTAAACTTATATTTCGTCTGTCTCTTTCGTTCAATATCAAATACAGATAAGAATGAGAAGGACTAACAATTTTAACGGAAAAAGGTAATTTTTTTTTATAAGTTAGGCGATCACAAGTAATTTTGCTGTCCATTTACATTTAACTCTTAAACAGAGCCCTTAATAGTATTAAAATATGTCTAAACACAGTACCTTATAACAATATTTCGATGGGTTATTTTGTTTAGTTAGTTTGCCTAACACAAGCGATTTTTACAACACAACATTTCTATTAACAGTTTTAATATAAATAATTTCTCAAGATCTGAATCTATTCTTCCTTATTGTATTATTTGACACAAGTATCACCTTAATCTTGTTATTATTTTGGTTTTCGCGTGTTATGTTGGATATCAATGTTTTTTTGTCTTTTTTAGTTTTGTCCGTGTTTCAGTGTGTGTGTTTTTGTGAAATACTATATTATTATGTATGAGTTTATATTATATTTTTGTTTCATTAATTATGTTTTAAGAGTTTTCAATTAATGTAATTTAAATACAGATATATTTTCGCTCCTATCAAACTAATCTAGGGCAATTGTTTCATAAATCCACTGTACCTACTACGATTTTCTTCAAAAGTATTTATTCAAAAATACTTCTTGGTTAGATTTTTCATAATATTAACCTAGACGGTAACCTATCGGTGGATTTAGTCTTGCCTAAAACAATTAAATTTACTTACATTCAGGGCTCGGAAACCTGGTTAGAATGAAAAACCAGCTCGTTTTTCTTCCCAATACATTTTTGCAGCGACCGCTAGCATTACGGTTCCGCTCAACCGGTATTTCCCCAAAAATAACGGTCTTAACCAGGTATTTAGGACCCTAAAATCGACCACTATACTTATTTACCAGGTAAACAACCGTTATTTTTGGGTCTTTAAAATACCGATTCCGAGCCCTGCTTACTTTTAAAGCTAAAGGTACTTATTTCGGCTACCCTCCAAAAACATCGTTTCTGATAATCATGGATACATCAATTCAGGAGCATCGCACGGAAATGGACGCCCGCGCGGGCACCTTCCAAGCCCTGGAGTTGTTCGGCCAGCAGCTGCTGCAGGGCGGCCACTACGCCAGCGTGGACATCCAGGAGAAGCTGAACAACATGGGCGACGCACGTCAGGAGTTGGAGAAGTGAGACTTGCCTAATGTTTTTTTGTGCTTTTAACTTTTTTAGATGTTTGATTTATTTGATACTAGCTGTTCCCCGCGGCTCCGCCCCGCGTGGGACTTGGTTATATCGCGCCCAAAAGTAGCCTATGTTTGATCTCAGGTCGTTAACTACATACCTACCTTTCATCACAATCGGTCCAGCAGTTTAGCTGTGAAGAAGTGACAGATTATACTTACTTTCTGCATGATACTGTTCCTGTAATGTTATAATGTAATGACTAACACACTTATTTGATAAAATTTCTATGCCTTATGGCGGAACATAGAGAAACCAGTTTTTGTAAACCTATTTGTTTTGTACTACCTATATGTTCACGTAATAAATAAATTTGAATTCGTCGTTGACTGCTCTGAGATCTTCAACAATACAAGAATTGAGACAGTTAGGTGAATTAGGATAAAAAATATTTCCCCAGGGCGTGGGTGGGTCGCCGCGTGAAGCTGGACCAGAACTTGGAGCTGCAGCTGTTCTACCGCGACTGCGAGCAGGCCGAGGGCTGGATGCAGGCGCGCGAGGCCTTCCTGGCGCCGCCCGAGCCGGCGCAGGCGCAGCCCGACCAGCCCGACGCCGCCGCGCCCGACAACGTGGAGCAGCTGATCAAGAAGCACGAGGACTTCGATAAGGCGATCAATGCTCACGTGAGTGATACCAGAGGCTGTATTTTTGTTTGACCACTATTTACAAGATTACAAAATTCGCTGTTATCACAACACATAATTTGTATCTATATGTGAAGACCTATTATTGGCTTTTTGTCATACAAATGTATAAAATAAATAAATAAAATAAAAATAACATAGTCTCCTAAATGAAAAACGTGCAGCACTTGGAACTGCCGCGATAAAGCCATTGCATATTATTTTTTATCAACCTACGCGATAAGTACGAACGCTCGGCTGAACTACTAGTGGGCGGGTGTTAGGTTTTATTTTCGTTACGGAATTTCTTGATTCGGTCGTCGCACTCAAAGCCCACTATAAAAGCTATGGAATAAGCTATTTATATAAATCATTTATTTCAAGCTACAAAATATTTTTACAATATTATATGCCCAAAGAATAAATACTATATAGCCTAGCATATATATAACAACTAGCTGTTCCCCGCGGCTCCGCCCCGCGTGGGACTCGGTTATATCGCGCCCTAAAGTAACCTATATTTGACCTCAGGTCGTTAACTACATCCCTACCAAATTTCATTACAATCGGTCCAGCAGTTTAGCCGTGAAGAGGTGACAGACAGACAGACAGACAGACAGACAGACAGACTTTCGCATTTATAATATTAGTATGGAAGTATGGATATTATAATTAAAACAATTATTAGTACGTTAAATTGTCCTGCTAAACTAGAATAGTCTGTATATTAGGAGTACGCTTTTAATATAAACATTTAATTGCTGGAGAAATACACACACCGACTAGTCGAGAGTGATCTGATTATAAATCCTTTCGATATTTAATCATTCCTTGTTAAAAGTTTAACGTTTCGGACTTATTACAAATCTGCAAATAAATATCGCATACACAAATCTCAAAATATTTACTTCTTCCAACTATCAACTTAATTTATTTTATATATTGTATTTATTGATGTTTTCCATTTGTGCTTTAAAAAAGTTACGTTTTTATTAAAATACTAGCTGTTGCCCGCGGCTCCGCCCGCGTGCGCCTCGGTTGTATCGCGCCAGAAAGTAGCCTATGTTTGACTCCTAGTGCATAACTAAATCCATACCAAATTTCATCACAATCGGTCCAGCAGTTTAGCCGTGAAGAGTTGACAGATAGACAGACAGACAGACTTTCGCATTTATAATATTAGTATGGATATGGATATGGATTTGTGGGAAAGTATTTAAAAAAAAATGTCCCTTACAGCATTGTTCAAACTATTAGTGTTGGTTTGACAGGTATTTAAAAAATAAACGGTGTATAGTATTACAATTTTAAATAATTAATGTTGTATAACAGGAAGAGAAGATCGCCCAGCTGCAAACATTGGCGGACCAGCTGATAGCATCTGACCACTACGCCGCGGTGCCTATAGACCACAAGCGGAGCCAGGTGCTCGACAGGTGGCGCCATCTGAAGGACGCCCTCATCGAGAAACGATCCAGGTAATATTGTAATATAATCATCATTATTTCAGCCGTATGCTGTCCACTGCTGGATATAGGCCTCCCCCTTCCAAAATGACCGATTGTCGCGGCTTGTCCAGCGTCTGCCTGCGATCTTCTTCAGGTCATCTGACCATCTGGTCACTGGGCGTCCGATGCTGCGCTTACCGGTGCGTGTTCACCATTCGAGAACCTTTCCGCCCCATCGGCCATCGGTTCGTCGCGCTACGTGCCCCGCCCACTGCCACCACTGCTTGTAATATAATAGGAAGCTTCAAACATTCGCGGTGGTTGATAGCGTCCGAACACTACGTCGCGGCGCTTATAGACGACTAATATAATAAAGCTGAAAAGCTATAGTACATACCACACCAATAAGGGGCGGAACCGCGGTAAACAGCCAGTTTATTATCATCGAAGATCTTATTTATTTAATTTATGTACACTCAAATACAAACATAGGACATTTAAAGTTAGGAAATTTAGTACAAGGGTGCTACTTATTTGTATAGAAATTTCTTCCAGTGGATATTCGAATGAATGTCTTATTGAATGATAGCAATAATGGCTATTATCGCTTGTCAGGCTCGGTGACGAACAAACCCTGCAGCAGTTCTCGCGCGACGCCGACGAAATGGAGAACTGGATCGCGGAGAAACTGCAACTGGCCACCGAGGAGAGCTACAAGGTAATATATTTTCGGTAGTTTATTTTATACTAACTATTGCCCGTGGAATTCCCTCGGGAACAATGCTTTTTCCCGGGGTGAAAGGTACCCTATGTCCTTCTTCTCAATACTTCTGACTATGTGTATGCAAAATTTCAGGAAGATTGGTACAGTAGATAGGGCTTGAAAGCGTAACGAACAAACAAATAAACAAATTCAATTTCGCATTTATAATTAGTTGGGATATAGATAAAACTCGGTAAAATGTAAAGAACGACTTTATTAATCTTATTCTTTTTTTTTTAAAAGTAATAAATAAATAAGTAAATATATAGGGATAAGTCACACAGATCAAGTTAGCCCCAAAGTAAGTTCAAGACTTGTATTCGAAATATTATAAAATAATAGCTGTTCCCCGCGGCTTCGCCCCGCGTGGGACTCGGTTATATCGCGCCCAAAAGTAGCCTATGTTTGACCTCAGGTCGTTAACTACATCCCTACCAAATTTCATCACAATCGGTCCAGCAGTTTAGCCGTGAAGAGGTGACAGACAGACAGACTTTCGCATTTATAATATTAGTATGGATTACTTACAGATGGTAGGAAATGGCTCTTTTATTAATATCATATCATTTCGCTTGCTATAGTTTTTTTACACTCCAGAATAAAGGAACACGGCAAAGTTACACTCTTATTATTTTTAATACGTGCAGGACCCGGCCAACATCCAGTCGAAACACCAAAAACACCAGGCTTTCGAGGCCGAGCTGGCCGCCAACGCCGAGCGGATACAGTCCGTGCTGGCCATGGGCGGCAACCTGGTGCAGCGCGGCCAGTGCAGCGGCAGCGAGGATGCAGTGCAGGTAGGCACACATTGTGTCGTGTGTGACTGTTTTATTTTTCAGCAGCTCTAGCTCAAAAAAGGGGGAACTTTATTGCCTAAAAAATTAACACTTTCGCGGACAGTAAACGAGATAACGTTAACAGTTAATTGTCATATACGTCGAGAGGCGTTACTGTTAGCGAAAGTGTTAACTGAAGCAAGGTTCTTCTCGAGTTCGTTTAAAATAAACGTATTTGTACCATACCAGGGGTCGAGAGGCGGTTCTGAAGAACTTTTGCACCAAGGTGTACACGGTCAATTGACCGTGACATCTACAAGAAATGATGATAATGAACACATTTGTCAATATTGTATCAATGTTTTTTTTTTTGTCTCATGTCACTTCAAATGGCTTTGTAATCTATAATGGAATTACTCGCTACACATGTTTTTCAATTTTAGATCGTGCTGCACTAGCAGAATAACACAACTTCGCTCACAAGCATATTTCACCGAACATTGTTTTTGCTTAAGATCGACACTGCATATATTTTTCATGTGTACGAGTATGTTACTATAATATGTAAAACAAATAAAGCAATTTGAACCTTAACTTATCGAATGATACCATCCCCAGGCTCGGTTAGCTTCCATCGCAGACCAATGGGAGTTCCTGACACAGAAGACCACGGAGAAGTCGCTGAAGCTGAAGGAGGCCAACAAGCAGCGCACGTACATCGCCGCGGTCAAGGACCTCGACTTCTGGCTCGGGGAGGTATGATCACCGTTATCGTTGTTTATGGTCCTAGTGGTGACTAGCTTTTGCTCGCGGCTCCGCCCGCGTGCATATCCCTCGGGAACGGTGCTTTTTTCTCGGGATGAAAGGTACCCTATGTCCTTCTCAATACTTCTATGACTATGCAAAATTTCAAGAAGATTGTTTGAGTACATAGGGCGTCCAAGTGTAACAATTAAACTCAATTTCCCATATACAATATTAAGTTGGATATAGTTGATAAGTTCAAGTTGGGATAAAAGGAATGGGTTGATGGGTGTAAAATGTTGATCATTTTTATTATTATTTCTCTATATAAGATTGACCTGAATGGAGTGTTATGTTTTCAGGATTCATGTTTGTTAGTTTGTGTGTATGTGAGATTCTTTATACCACCATAAGTTTTGAACGGCTTATCAGAAATAGATTTTTTGCATTCCTCAAAGTGCCATAGGTTACATGACGTCAACATAATCCTACAAAGGTCCATGTATTATTTCCCATCAAATGTATGCGTGAAAGCGAAATATAGAAAGCATAAAATCAAAATTACGGATTGCTCAATTATAAAAAAATTGGCCGAAAACAAAATGGCGTCCATGGGCTACGGTGACCGCTTACCATCAGGTGGGCCATATGCCTGTTGCCTTCTAAATAGTATTAAAAAAAACTGTTTGAAAGAAAGCCTTCCATTTTCTGTTTGATTCGATTTATAGCTAAGTATATTCATATTCATTTATTCCAATAATTTGTCAAATTTACAAATTCACCTATTCAAGGCATTGCGGAAATACATTCGTCGTAACTTAGGTATACCTATTCCGTTGTCTCTAGGTTGAGAGCCTGCTGACATCGGAGGATTCTGGCAAAGACCTGGCGTCCGTACAGAACCTCATGAAGAAGCACGACCTGGTGGAGGCCGATATTGCGGCGCACGAGGACAGGATCAACGGTAAGGGTGCAACTTCGTTTTAGTTACAATCTTGATTAATGTATAACCACAGGATACATATGACTTTACTTGATGAAGAAGAAAAGTACTTTACTAGAACAGATATACAACCGTCATACAAAGAGACGCGCCGATTTTAGTGTACCAATAGAGTCTTCCCCATACTGAGACGCCATCTATCGGTCATTTGAGACACTGTTATTGTTAATCCGATAACTTATCAAATAAAGCAATAAATAAGTTTATGGTGCGGATGATATTTAAAACAAATTAGTTTTTATAATTCACACTCTTTTTTTAGCCAAAAATAAGCTAAATCTTAACTAAATTGATTCTTTCCACCTATTAGTAAGAAAAAGATCTAAATCTTTTTTTATTTGTCTTTCACTGTGCAAAACTATGTATATCAAAATTTTGAAAAAGGACAATGTGAAATTGAAAAGACAAATTTTACAATGGCGCCAATACCAAGCCAGTGCGGCTTGGTATTGGCGCCTTTGTAAAATTTGATACGATGTTGTTTCGTCTCAAGAGGATTTCAGAGGAATAAAAGTACTGTACAAGCCTCGGTCGAAATTGTAATTTGTGTCCTCGTATTTTTAAAAGACCTCGGCTTCGTCTCGTCCTTTTAAATGCTATGCAGTAAAACTTATCAAAGCCTCAGCTGCGTTTCGGTCTTGCAATATAACTCGGCCGTAAATTGCTTCATTTCTGGTCTCGACAGTAATGCATTATTAACCAATTTAGAGGAGTCTGCGCCAAGCTCAAGTTACACATCCTTATCATTAAGGAAATCATCAGCACAATCTTACGATTGTACATTAGATCCATATTATTCATACGTATAGATACAGGCCTTACTTCGGTAGTCAAAGTTACTAGTACTTTCCAAATTACTTTGCATTTGATGTCGGAAGCACGCAAAGTAATTTGGTAAGTACTTGTTATTAGTTGTATAATTTACTAGCGACTCGCTTCGGCTTCGCATGGGCATAAAAACCTTCCTCTTGAATCATTCTATCTATTTAAAAAAAAACCGCATCACATTCCGTTGCGTAGTTTTAAAGGTTTAAGCATACAAAGGGACATAGGGACACTTCCTCCACCTCCCATGGCTCTACCGACCTCTTGGTGATACGAGCCGAATCTCGGGAGAGTGCGCTGTACTTGCATTTCGCATCTCTTTCCAGTCGCACCTGCTCGATCTCCCTACAAGTTCTCTATAGTGTCGCCTATCTATGCAATCATTGCGTTTTAATAACTTCCTCATCTTTAGGGGGCTTACGTTCACACGTACGCCTCGCTTGCCTTCTCGGCCAGAGGCCAGCGTCTGTCTTCAAGGTCTTTGAGTTTGTCTCAGTTTCAGTTTTTCTCTTCGTCTTCTTTGTCTTCTTGTAGCAGTATTCCTGATGTGCTCCCACTTTTCAAGTTATGCCCCTCTCGAGGCCGCTCCGGATTTTATGCCACCGATGCGAGAATTCTTTAAGTTCGCCTCAGATCCAACGAGATCGCAACAGTAGACCGGGCCCACTCCGAGCGGGAACATCGAATAGTTCCCTACGCGCTTCCTCATAAATAAGGGACGTAGGGACAGAGAAAGCGACTTTGTTTTTCATTCATTTCGTGTAGGTGTCATGGTCAATCGACCTCTCGGCCTCTGACACGGTTCCTTTAACAACTACCAGATGGCAGCCGGGACCAACGGCTTAACGTGCCTTCCGAAGCACGGAATCATCTTTTTTTTGTCAGACAATCAGGTGATTCAAGCCTGCAATGTCCTAACCAAACTGGAAACAATTAAACAAAGTATGCTTCCCGTGGTAATTGAACCCTCGACCCCCGGGTCTACAGGCAAACGCCTTAACTACTGGACCACGGAGGCAGTTAGCGACTTTGTTATATACAATGTGTCGATTGTCGGTGGCGTTGTACAGACATGAACGCGCAAGCGGACGCGCTCGTGGCGAGCGGGCAGTTCGACGCGGCCGGCATCGGCTCGCGGCGCGCCGCCATCAACGAGCGCTGCGAGCGCGTGCGCAACCTCGCCACGCACCGCCGCGCGCGCCTGCACGAGGCCAACACGCTGCACCAGTTCTTCAGGGACATCGCCGACGAGGAGTCCTGGATCAAGTCAGTGTTGTGTCATTTAATCCATAAATACTCATCATTTCAGCCGCTGTTTACTTCTGGATATAGATTATAAAATTAATGAATGAATAAACACTATTGCACCAATTATATCAAATACATCATTGGATTGTACAGGAACGAAGATGAAAATTAGTACAGAGGCGGACTTATCGCTAATGCAAATTCTTCCAGCCAACCTTACCCGATATTTACACTCAACCCCTGGCACTGCTCCTGTCGCTGCCGGAAATATTTCCCTAAATACTTCTGCGGCAATAATGACGCGAGTGAGCGTTCACACTCAGGCTTAATCTAAGCCTGCATCCAGCGCCTCCCTGCGACCTTCTTCCGTTCATCTGACCATCTGGTCGGTGGGTGTCCGATGCTGAGCTTGCCGGTGCGTGATTGCCATTCGAGAACCTTTCTGCCTTATCGGCTATCGGTTCGACGCGCTATGTGCCCCGCCCACTGCCACTTCAAAGAGCTAATCCGCTGGGCTATGTCAGCGACCTTGGTTCTCCTACGGATCTCCTCATTTCTGATTCACATCGAGCATAAATACTCGAAAAGACATAAATTTTGGAAAACAAACACAACGCAGGAATGTTGTGACTTTTGCCTTCCCACCAAAAACCCAAGAAGATTGCTTGTAGATCCAAAGGTCGTAAGTTTTTAACTTGTCAAGTTTAATAGCTGACCAATAGGGTAGAAGTGAAAATTTTCAAAACGCTCGAATCAGCCTAATATTTTAAATAAAATATTATATTTTAATGACGAATTAATGGCGTCGCTACAGTCGTCATTAAAATATAATATTTTATTTTAAACAATTGGCCGATTCTAAAAATCTGAGATCTACTTCTCTTATCAAGGGACCTTATTCCTACCGACGGAAAAAAATTGAAGCGTTTTGAAAATTTTCACTCCTACCCTATTGTGTGACAGAGAGAAGAAGCTGCTGGTGGCTTCGGACGACTACGGTCGCGACCTGACCGGCGTCCAGAACCTGCTGAAGAAGCACAAGCGGCTGGAGGCCGAGCTGGCGAGCCACGAGCCCGCCATCCAGGCAGTGCAGGAGGCCGGCGAGAAACTCATGGACGTGTCCAACCTCGGCGTGCCCGAGATCGAGCAGCGGCTGAAGGCTCTCTCGCAGGTAATGCCGGAGGGGGCGGAAGTGACAATGCACTTGTGTTTTTCCAGAAACGATCCATACACTACACAAATATGCCCTGTACTGTATAATAAGTTTGTTAATTTTCCAAGTTTGTGATATCAAATAAACAATTTTTCTTTCTTTCTTTCTTTTCCTATTAAAATCGATTTTCGTCAGTGACCAGGCGACCGGTAGGTCGACCGCCTATCTCGCTACTCTCTCCACCGCCGCCGCTATTCTCTCCTCTCGTAATGGCTACTTGTATCGCTTTCGCCACATTTCGCTCCGTCTAAGGCAAAAAAGGCTTTAAAAAAAATTTTTTTTTTGTTAGTTGTAACGCATTCGCCAATGTTAAAGCGTTTTGTTTAGACGGAGCGAAATGTGACGAAAGCGATACAAGTAGCCATTACGAGAGGAGAGAATCGAGATAGGCGGTCGACCTACGGTACTGAACGGTCGAACTGAAAACCAGTCTAGTCGCTATTGTTTTTTTGTCCGTCATCATGTTCAAGTCATCAAGTCAGTTAAGAGGCCGCAACAGATACAAAACCGCTTTTGGTACCAGTTTCAAGCCCCGCTCAGATAGATAAGCGAATGAAACAAACATGATTCTCGAATTTCCTTTGAACATATTAGATTCAATGATCTGTTTGACAAAATAAATTATTTTCTTTATGATTTAACATTTTCGCTGCTACACATTCGATTGATATTGTAGACCTTTTGAAGAATAAAAAAAAAATATATAAATATGCTCAATTTGATGAATTTAATTCTAAAACTTTAATTTACCTATATTCTGCTTTTTTGCCTATTAATGAACAATTAATTTTAATAAAATTATAACTACAATACTACAAACACAATAAAATTAATGTTTTTTTTTATTTAGGCGTGGGCCGAGCTCCAGGCCTTGGCGGGAGAGAGAGGCGCCAAGTTGCAGCAGTCACTCGCCTACCAGCAGTTCTTGGCCAAGCTGGACGAGGAAGAGGCCTGGATCAGGTTTGTTCTTGTTAACTGTTTAAATGCTATCCTCCGTATAAAGAAATGTTTGTTAAGCCAATTTTAATTAAAACTTGTTTTGTCACTTTCTCTCTTACCGACATTTCACTTGACAGAACGAGACGAAACACATTTTAGTTGAATTGGGCTTAACAAACGTTTCTTAATATGGGGGTGTGTTTACAAAGTTTTTTCATTCATATTGAAGTTTTTTATATTGATTTTAAATATTTTTTTTTGTTTGAAATATAAAAATGTATATGGTATGAAAATTTACGTCCTATTTTCATTTTCAACAATCGCCATAAGTTTTACTGTCGCAGTCTAGTTTTAAAAGT
The DNA here is from genome assembly GCA_947044815.1 of Apomyelois bistriatella. Taxonomy (NCBI): domain Eukaryota; kingdom Metazoa; phylum Arthropoda; class Insecta; order Lepidoptera; family Pyralidae; genus Apomyelois; species Apomyelois bistriatella. Next base: position 14,581,683 of record OX345691.1, read on the forward strand.
CTATTTCGCGCAACAAGCGCTTCACACCTAACGCATCAACTGATTGCAACATAATAATCGCAGCGAAAAGCAGCAACTGGTAGTAGTGAGCGACTGCGGCGACAGCATGGCGGCTGTGCAAGGCCTGCTGAAGAAGCACGAAGCCCTGGAGGCCGAGCTGCTGGCGCGCGGCGAGCGGGTGCGGGAGCTGGCGGCCGACGGCGACCGCTTGGTGGCCGACGGCAACCTGCATTCCGAGGCGCTACAGCACCGCATGAGGGCGCTGCAGGTAATGTGCTTTAGTAACCAATGATGGACGTTCCAAAATTAAATTTCGGAGAAAAAGAATATTGAAATGTTTAAAATTTTTGATTTTGTATTATTTGTGGCCAGTTTTTTTTTTTTTTTTTTTTTTATGTGGATATGATCCACAATATGGCATCAAAACTTATAGCTTATTTTTGCCAGTATCAAGTTTTATATAAATGTTCTTCATTTTGTCGAGTCACAAAGTCAAGTCGGTAGTCATGTCTAGTCAAGTTAGTCAAGGGCTAAGTGAAGCGGTGGAAGTTTCACTTAGCTATATCTTGGGAGATTTTGGTGACATGGATTAAAGTCACTTATACGACATTGTACCACTTCCCAACACTCACGCTTGTTCACGAACACTTAGCGAATAATAATCCACCTTTATTATGCACAAATACTCGAAAAAACACAAATATTCGAAAATAAAACTTTAGTTTGGCGCCAAAACTCCGTAACGTGTTGTAGTAACTAATGATAGGCATTCCAAAATTAAATTTTGCAGGAAAGGAAAATTTAAATGTTTAGACTTTTTGATTTTGTTTTATTTGTGGCCAGTTATTTTTTTTTAGGACAAATATGTTCCAATATTGAACTGTTTTATTGGTTCATGTTTTGTCTATATTTTAAGACCAAACAAGTTGGATTTTTAAGTATGTATTTACGTTTTATTTTCGCCTAATTCTACCACAACCAATGTTTTCGTTTTTGTTTTCCTTATAATTATAAAATCATTGCCTATTTTTTTTTAATTTACAGCCAAGTTTATCAGTGTTTAAATCGCATAATATATCCAATCCATGTGTTTAGCCCTAATTAGGTAGATCCTCAGGTACTATGTGCTATTAACGACCGCGACACTATATGTAACTCTATAGTTCACCCAGTTCATACATTTTTTATTACCCTACCAGGCCAAACTGGAGAAGCTGACAGGTCTAGCGACCCGCCGCAAGGCCGCCCTGGTGGACAACTCCGCGTACCTGCAGCTGCTGTGGAAGGCCGACGTGGTGGAGTCCTGGATCGCCGACAAGGAGACGCACGTGCGCTCGGACGAGTTCGGCCGGGACCTGTCCACCGTGCAGACGCTGCTCACCAAGCAGGAGACATTCGACGCTGGTACGGTAGCCTTAGAGTTCAAGTTTCCCTGTCAGGCCAAGCTGGAGAAGCTAACGGGTCTAGCAAGTCCTTGTTTACCAAGCAGGAGACATTCGACGCTGGTACGGTAGCCTTAGAGTTCAAGTTTCCCTGTCAGGCCAAGCTGGAGACGCTAACGGGTCTAGCAAGACCTTGTTTACCAAGCAGGAGACATTCGACGCTGGTACGTTAGCCTTAAGAGTTCAAGTTTCCCTGCCAGGTCAAGCTGGAGAAGCTAACGGGTCTAGCAAGTCCTTGTTTACCAAGCAGGAGACATTCGACGCTGGTACGGTAGCCTTAGAGTTCAAGTTTCCCTGTCAGGCCAAGCTGGAGACGCTAACGGGTCTAGCAAGACCTTGTTTACCAAGCAGGAGACATTCGACGCTGGTACGTTAGCCTTAAGAGTTCAAGTTTCCCTGCCAGGTCAAGCTGGAGAAGCTAACGGGTCTAGCAAGTCCTTGTTTACCAAGCAGGAGACATTCGACGCTGGTACGGTAGCCTTAGAGTTCAAGTTTCCCTGCCAGGTCAAGCTGGAGAAGCTAACGGGTCTAGCAAGTCCTTGTTTACCAAGCAGGAGACATTCGACGCTGGTACGGTAGCCTTAGAGTTCAAGTTTCCCTGCCAGGTCAAGCTGGAGAAGCTAACGGGTCTAGCAAGTCCTTGTTCACCAAGCAGGAGACATTCGACGCTGGTACGTTAGCCTTAAGAGTTCAAGTTTCCCTGCCACGTCAAGCTGGAGAAGCTAACGGGTCTAGCAAGTCCTTGTTTACCAAGCAGGAGACATTCGACGCTGGTACGTTAGCCTTAAGAGTTCAAGTTTCCCTGCCAGGCCAAGCTGGAGAACTAAAGAGTCCAGCAAGTCCTTGCTCACCGAGCAGGAGACGTTTGACGCTGGTACGTTGCACTTAAGAGTTCAAGATTGCCAGGCCAAGCTGTAGAAACTAACGAGTCTAGCGAGACTAAAATCTCATAAGACGCGTTTTAGAGCGATTGAGCTAAACTTTCAAAAAACATCTAATTCGCGTTTGGGCTAATTCATATAGGGTCCAATATGTTTTCCATTTTTAAGACAAAATTTGTCGATTAAGTCGACTGACACTATTGATTTCCTGTTTTAACTACCATTATGCGAAACGTATTATGGCCCTAGGCTCTACCCCGCATGGGATAAAGACGCGATTATATGTACATATGTATGTAAGATAAAACTGCCTTGATCAGACCACTCACAAGATATACCCTTCTCCTGGTGACATATGTGAAAAAAATATTCCTTAGTAGGAAAGCCTTAGAATGCACCTCCACCGAATCACGGTTTATTTGCAAAAAATGTGTCAAAAATGCCGTGCTTCTATCGGCTTATTCAGCCATGAGCGAAGATGTGGCAAACCCACCAAATGAAAATGTTATTATGACTTTAACATAACCGCTGCAAGAATCATCTATATATTATCAATCTAATGTTGATGAAGTAAGCCATCAGGCTAAGGCACACATTACATGCTCATGCACGCATGATGGTTTTCCATCAAACAAAGGGATGGTACTCGAAAGGTGAATTGAATCGACTGATTTCCAAACAAAACATCTTAATTTTTTTAAATTTATGTCAAGAATGTTGCGATGATTTGTTTGGAAATCTGTTGATTGAAATGTTCTATCGTAAATCATCGCAAAATTCTTGATTTAAACTTAAAAATTTAGGATTTTTTGTTTGGAAATCAGTCGATTTAATTCACCTTTCGAGTACCATTTCTTTGTTGGATGGTTTTCCATCATGCACGCATGAGCGTTATGTTATCGTAGCCTATAAATGCCTACAACCACCAACCAAGAGCGTCACGAGTAGGTTGCAACTCTGAAGGAATATTTTTACGCGTTTCTTCACTTTCAAATTGTTATTATGTAACTTCAACAAAATCATGACGTCACCCCTATACCCCAGGTCTCGCGGCCTTCGAGCACGAGGGCATCCAGAACATCACGTCGCTGAAGGAGCAGCTGCTGGCGGCGCACCACGAGCAGTCGCCGGCCATCGTCAAGCGGCACGCCGACGTCATCGCGCGCTGGCAGCGGCTGCTGGCCGACTCCGACGCCAGGAAGAAGCGGCTGCTGCAGCTGCAGGACCAGTTCCGGCAGATCGAGGAGCTCTATCTCACCTTCGCTAAGAAGGTTTGTCATTACTTTCAAGTCTGAATATTACCTATATAAATACTTATATAATGTAATAAATAACACCTAACACTTCAAATTATGGCAAGTATATAAATCGAGATTTAATTTTACAATTATCTCCATATGCGTCATTCCTAATATATGAAAATGATGGCGCTATACAAAATAAATCGCTGTCTCGTTTTCACTATAAGCCGGGAATAGACAACTGGACAAATCATTCGTTCTTTTTGTACGCAAATGGTCGGAGTACCATTCAAGAAATCTTATTGTAAGATTAAAACAAGATTGTCCTTAACCATCATGGTTTTGTTAAACTTGCTGGTTGGCCCCCAAGGTTTTATATGAAAGAGATTTTTGATCCAGGTCGGCCGAAGTAGGTTAATCATGGTATAGATGGTGCTGCCGCTCAAAAGATACGCCAGTATGGCGTGTCCTCCCTATGAGAGGTTTTTGTTTACTTGGCTGGTCTATGTTCGGCTGATTCAACCCAACAAAAGCCTATGGACTAAATCCATAGTTTACATGATATGTGATAAAGTAATGAAAATAATTCTCAAGACATGCGTTAAATATATAAATAATACTAAATCTTATATGTGTTTAGCCGGGTTTAGTGGTATCCAGGTTTGAAGCCATATAAAACGCGGATATCCATACTAATATTATAAATGCGAAAGTCTGTCTGTCTGTCTGTCACCTCTTCACGGCTAAACTGCTGGACCGATTGTGATGAAATTTGGTAGGGATGTAGTTAACGACCTGAGGTCAAACATAGGCTACTTTTGGGCGCGATATAACCCAGTCCCACGCGGGGCGAAGCCGCGGGGAACAGCTAGTACTATATATAGGCATCATAAAAAGACCATGCATGAATTTTGTCTTAACAAGACGTACAATATTCGGCCTTATCGCTAGTGCAATCTCTTCCACAAATCCTTATTTTAAGATCATATGACGATATTAAGATGAAACCTTGGTGAACACACAAGTTATCAAAAGTCCGTGTTATGTAATTAAGGTTCTAGATCTGAAGTTAATTTCAAAAATATTAAATTATAGTTCCCTATAGCTGTTTTATAACCTTAGACATAAGTTTTTACTAACATAATGAGTCACTGTTACTTAAATAAATTAATTCATTCATTCATTCATAGCTACAAATTGCAAAACTGTTAAAAGTGGCCGTGGTGCTTGTGTTAACCAAAGTATCGTTTTAAATAGAATGTTCTAGTTGTATCATCGTTCTAAAATGTTTGTTTCCTTGCAGGCGTCCGCCTTCAACTCATGGTTCGAGAACGCGGAGGAGGATCTGACGGATCCTGTCCGCTGCAACTCCATCGAGGAGATCCGAGCGCTGCGAGACGCGCACCAGCAGTTCCAGGTCACTTCACTATTTTATTTATTTATCAGCTGTTGCCCGGGACTTGTTCCAGGGTCTTAGCAATCTCCATTCCAAATTTCAGCCAAATCGGTTTAGCCGTTTTCCTATGTAAGAGTAACATACAACTTACACACTTACAAACTTTCGCCTATATTATTGTGACTAGATGCACCCCGTGATTTATAACACACAGCAGCGCCATCTTCTTTATAAAGTGACAATGACTATCAGTCTTTTTGACGCGTTATGGGAATCGCGTAGTTTTTGCAAAGTATCCAAGGTGTCAACTACCTTCATACCAATTTTATAAAAATTTGGATTAGATCCCTATTAGGGATAAGTCAGCCTTTTGTTGTGTACTATATCAATATTCTTTCTCCTCACTGGTCTAGTGGTTAACACGTTTGCATGTAGAACCGTAGGTCGTGGGTTCGATTCCCATGGGTAGCATACTTTGTTTAGCTGTTTCCAGTTTGGTTAGGACATTGCAGGCTTATATCACCTTGTCTGATAATAAAGACGATTTAGTGCTTCGAAAGGCACGTTAAGCCGTTGGCCCCTGCCAACTGGTGGTCGTTAAAGGAACTATTTCAGAGGCCGAGAGGGGGTGTCTAAGAACTCTGACACTAGAGTGTATATGGTCGATTGACCGTGACGCCTACACGAAATGATGATGAATTATTAAATGTTTATCCAGACCTTTTGAAAAAGGGAGACATTAGGAGTACCCTAAATCGGCGAGCGTGTATGACGAGAGTGGTGAGTTTGGAGGAAGCGAGGGAGGTATGTTAGGTTCGTAGCCAATAGAAATCTCTAGTCTCTGCCTACCCCTGCGGGAGACAGGCGTGATGATATATAACGTGACTTTAAATCAACTGCAAATATTTTAAGGGCAGATTCAGACCACTAAATTGAACAACTTTCCCAAATAAACATATGTCGATATACGAAAAAAATTTTTTGACCTCCTATACAAATTGAGAATCAGCTGATCTAGTTTAGTATGGAGAGTGAAAAATAAAATTTCGTATTTCGATATAAGTTTATTTGGATAAGTTGATCAGTATAGTGGTCTGTATCTGCCCTTAAAATATTTGAAGTTGATTTGTGTCCACCTTGTATATGTATGTATATTTATCCAGGCCTCCCTATCGTCAGCACAAAGTGACTTCGAAGCCCTGGCGGCGCTGGACGAGCAGATCAAGTCGTTCAACGTGGGGGCCAACCCCTACACCTGGTTCACTATGGAGGCGCTCGAGGAGACCTGGAGGAACCTGAGGAAGATCATCGGTATGTAACACCATTTATATATTAAACTAGCTGTTGCCCGGGGCTTCGCTCCTGTAGGAATTCCGGGATAAAATATAGCCTATGTGTTGTTCCAGGGTCTAAGCAATCTCCATTTCAAATTTCAGCCAAATCTATTCAGCTGTTCTTGAGTTATAAATTGTGTAACTAACACGACTTTCTTTTATATATATAGATTATTTTATAACTTTTGTACTCTTTCGTTTATAGATTTACTAACAACCTAGATAATTAAGTTCTCTTTTTGTAATACTAACATACTATGGATCACAGTTATCTGAAATAAATTCATTATTATTATAATATTTCAGCTAAGTCGGCTACTGCTGGACATAGGATCATAAATAAATAAGCCTCTATGTCCAAAAGTAAAACAGTATAAACATCTATGTTGTAAGTTATTAAATGGTCGGCAACGCGCATGTGACACCCTTGGTATTGCAGGCGTCCATAGGCTATGGTAACCGCTTGCCATTAGTTAAGCTGTATGTCTGTTTGCCAACTAAATGGTTTTTTGTAATAAGTAGTAACTCCTTTTTACATAAGGGCATGGGCCTCCTTAATAGATTTTACCCCGTATTCGTCTCGTTGTTTCATTTGAATTGGCGGTAAGCGAGGAAGAGACAAAATCGTGTTTTATTAACACTCTTTTTGCGTCAAAAATCGGATCTTAACAAAATTTAATTTTTTAAAGTCCTATAAGCAAGGAAAGCGACTGACCCAAATTATATATTTATAAAGTTGTTTTTCTTGTTGTTTATCTTCCATGCTGGTCTGGGAGAAAAAGAAAAACATAGAATGTACCAGCTGCTTCTCTTCCCGCGCAAGCCGTAAAAGTCGTCTGAGGGAATCGCCGAATGGGGAAATCATGACGTTGACGATGTGGCTAGCAACCCATCACTATTGATTTCCTGTTTCAACTACCATTATGCTAAACGTGGTCTAAGGTCTTATGACCCTAGGCTCTGTCTACCCCGTAAGGGATAAAGACGTGATTATATGTATGTATTTATTTATTTAACTTCATTACATACAAATGTGAATGGCGGACTTAAAGCCATAGGCTTTTTCTACCAGTCAACCAACCAGTGGTGCAGAGAAGAACATCTTTTTTTTTTCATGTATGTATGTAAAGTTGCTTTAACCCTCAGCCGAGCGCGACGTGGAGCTGACGAAGGAGGCCCAGCGTCAGGAGGAGAACGACAAGCTGCGCAAGGAGTTCGCCAAACACGCCAACGCCTTCCACCAGTGGCTCACCGAGACACGGTGTGTACGAACTGACGAGCTTATTGTTATAAACCTTATTTTTACTAGCGACCCGCCCCGGCTTCGCTTGGGCATAAAAACCTTCCTCTATTAAAAAAAACCGCATCAAATTCCGTTGCGTAGTTTTAAAGATTTAAGCATACAGAGAAAGCGACTTTGTTTTATCCTATGTAGTTATGTAGTCTATGACCAGCGATTGTCCACGATCCCGCATTATCATCATCATTATTTAGAGTAGGCGTCACGGTAAATCGGCCATGCACACCCTGGTGACAGAGTTCTCGGAACCGCCTCTCGGCCTCTGACGTGGTTCCTTGTAACCACTACCAGATGGCAGCCGGGACCAACGGCATTTCGAGTAATAATGGCCTTTATGAGAATTGACTAATTTTTGACTCTTCCTCTTTGCTATTCTGAGACTGTAGATGCGCATTGTAGTAATAAAACAACTAAAGCCTACTTCTTTTTCGTCCTAGCGTTTTCCCGGTTCTTTGTCGCTTTTTTTTAAATTCCACAAGAAGCATTTGAATAATTTAATAGGAAACCAGTTGTACAGTAAACCTGATGGTGAGTGGTTACATTAGCCCCATATTCGTCATAATTGTGAAGTATGTTTGATGCGCAGGTACCGGCTGCTAGGCTGGGACAGGTAACGTACCGGATGCGTGTACTGGACTTTACTTACAGCTTACTCGTACCTTGGCTAAATAAGAAAAAATAGTTTTTATTAAAAAAAAAAAGTTTTTTTTGTCGCACTCCTTTCTCGATGTTTCTCTTTTACAGCTTCTAATCGTCGGCTTTTGTCCAAAACCAATAAATTCACCAGACAAGTGTACATAAATGTACTACAGAGCTGACTTCCTAATATGAGTGCCTTACTTCTTGTTCTAATTCGTATTTATGCTAATTTTCACAAAACTAAAACTTTAAACACTACATATAATAGTGAATCCAGTAATAGTTTCTCTATTTAAAAAACAAATTACGTGTAGTCACATGTTGAGATTATTTTTATATATTCTACTCATGTTCCAGTCGAGTATATTATTTCTTTATGTAATTTTTACACAAATTATCCTTTTAAGATTTTATCATCAGGATTGATAACTTACTTACCTTAATTTATATGGTATTGTTATCTATCATGTATTGCGTCATCTCTCTGTGTCAAACAGGACATGGAGCAATTATAAAAAAAAAAAATTGATAAACCATTGCTCGCCCTTTAGCTAAGGTTTTGGATAGTTATCGGGTAAAATTCAATAAATTCTCAATCTGAATCTGAAAAATCCACATTTTTTAATTAAATTTGTGTAATTGTCAATGGCAGACAGAGATCGTACGCCATATTACTTAAACTACTGTTTGACGTTACCTGTTTTTTTTTCGAATCATAAATCTTTACCAAAGAATAGGATTCAAACTAATTAAAAACCCGAACAAATGCATTCAAATATTTGACCGTTAGAAACTCAACCTTATTATTCCAACAATAGAGACCGGTGTAACGGCCCATTCACGACCTGCGTGCGGTGGGCTAAGTGAACAAAAGTACGAAAACGTTAGACGCCATGAGTAGCCGCTCCAGGCTAAAACGCGCCCGGTTTTCTCAGTCGTGGTGTCGCGCTCAGACGCTGGTACAGTGGGCTGCAGAGAAATCTGACCCCATTTCAATCGCCGTACTTGTAGCATGAGGGTTAGGCCCACTGTACATTTGTTCACTTAGCTCACTGCTTCCGCTCACCGCCCGTAGGTGGTGAACGGGCCGTTATAACAACTTATGTCGAACATGGACGTTATGTGCACACAACAATTGATAGAGGGACATTCGAATACTTTTTTCCGTTAGGAACACTCGTCTAACAGCTTGTTGTTCATTGATGTTGTGTGTAATAAATGTATAGGACATCCGAATACTTGGCCGTTTGAAACTGAACTTTACTAGCACTGTAACAACAGTTTAATAACAACTTGTCACTCAAGCAATAAAATCATGAATAATGCATTCGAAAAGATGCCGTTCGAAACTAAACCTTACATAAAACAACTTGTCACTCAATTAAAAAAATATAACTTAATACAAGGCCATCGGAAACTAAACCTTACTAGCACAGCTATAGAGTAGCTTACCAACAGCGTGTGTTGAACATTGGTGTTGAACATTGCAGCACATCGATGATGGAAGGCACGGGCTCGCTGGAGCAGCAGTTGGCGACCCTGCAGCAGCGTGCTGTGGAGGTCCGCGCCAGGAGGGCTGATCTACGACGCCTTGAAGAATTGGGTACGTGGACTTCATGATTGAATTTTACATTTATTTATGTAGAATAATGGTCTATTATTGTTTGAAGTGTTCGTGAATAAGCGTTGGTAGGAAGTAGTACAGTGTAAAATAAGTGACTTTAATCCTTGTCTACAAAATTACCAAGGTGATGCTAAGTGAAATCTTCCACCGCTTCACTTAGCCCTCTGACTAGACATGATTACTGACTTGAAGTTTTTGACTTGACTAAATAAGAACATTTGATTCAATTTTGTAGATTGACATAAAAAAACTAGTGGTTCTGTGAACAGTAGACCTCGCGAACCTCATCCGTTAACCCCCTTTTCGTTTTTTTATTACTCTATATAGAGTATATATAGGTATTTCTTATTCTGTTAATTTTTTCCCTCGAATATTCTCAAAAGGATTTTTTCTATATTTTTTTATTTTGCCATATTATTTTATTCTGGTCAGACGGTCATAATCTTAATCTAAATATATAAAAGCGAAAAACACTCACTCACTCATCACGAAATCTCCAAAACTGCTGAGCCGATGAAGATGAAATTTGGCAGGAAGGTAGATTGTGACTAAGAGACGTCCACTAAGAAAGGACTTTTGGGAATTTTATCCCTAAAGGGGTGAAAAAGGGGTTGCCAGTTTGTATGAAACTTCGTCATTTTTGAAGTGAGATACATGAAATTATTAATTTACATTTGAAGTTGGTAAAAAATAATAATGCACCAATCAGATTTTGAAAATTACATCCCTAAAGGGGTGAAATAGGTGTTGCCATTTTGTATGAAACTTTGTCATTATTGAAGTGAGACACATGAAATTTTCAATTTGAATTTGTAATTGGTTAAAAATAATAATGCATCAATCTGATTTTGAAAATTACATCCCTATAGGGGTGAAATAGGGGTTGCCAGTTTGTATGAAACTTTGTCATTTTTGAAGTGAGATACATGGAATTAAAATTGAAAATGTCTTTTGGTATAATATTTTGTATTGTATTGTATGTACACAATATATTGTAATAGGATGCAATACATAATAGAAGACAGAGTGCAAAGGTTTTATTTATTTGTTAATATTATAAGTTCAGTAATGTGTCAATAGATGGCGCTACCATACATTTTAAAAGTCGATATGGTTTGTCGTTCGCATTTTTTTTTTTGCTTTTCTGACGATTTGATTGTGTGTTTAGACGATTTGGTACCTGCTAAATATAAAATAATAAAATTAAATTGGAATTGATTGGAGTGGAGTGGTAATTGCGGCATTATATTGTATGTATAGTTAATGTCTGCGTTTTGGGCTACTCATTGATTCGTTTAATTTAAGTTTGAAAAGGATTCCGGATTCCGGATTTCGAATAGTAGTTTGAAAATAAGAGGGTTCTAATCCTGCTAAACATTACTTTTTTTTACTTACTTTTTTTTCGTTTTGTATTAGTTTTTTAAAATTCTATATTTTTGCTTTTAATATTTTAGTAAAGAAATGTTTCAAGAAATAGCTGGAAGTAGCTGGATCGAATCCTGCCACAAACAATAATTTTCTGTTTTCGTTTTTTGTTTGTTTTCTAGAATTATTTTCTTACTTTTATTTTAATTTTGAAAAGGAACGAATAAATTCATTTGCAAATTTATTTCCGGATAAACGATATCGCAACCCCAATCAAATCAAATCTAATAGTTTGTCATTGACGACATTGAAGAAGAAGATTATCGAATGGTTGACTGGTAGAGAACGCTCTTAGCGTTAAGTCCGTTAATATATCAGTATTTTGTACTTATCTATCTATAAAAATAATAGGACAGTAAAAATCGAGTGTCCAAACATTAAATATTTTTCTAAAAAACTGATATGGAGCGATTAAAAAAGAGTAACAGAAACAAAAAAAAAAAAACAATTTTTGAAATTTTTGTCTCTCTGGTACGTTATAACTTCAAAACTGCTCAACAGATTTGAACGCGGTTTTCACAGGTGGATTACATATAATTAGGAGCGTTGTCAAAACTTTGTTTCGTCAAACTCGGTTAAGGGAAAAAGAAGTTATGGTCAGTTGAAGTTTACTTCTAGCACTGCTTCAAAACTTTTAAACAGAGTTGAATGCGGTTTACATAAAAGTATTTAATTTAGATAAAGCTAGAATTTCTACTTTGTTTTATCGATATCAATAAAGAGAAAAACACACTGCAGTGTCTATTAAATTTTAATAAAATAACACATTGAATGTGTGTGGGCGTATAATTTAGTTACATAAAATATCAATAGATGGCGCTGACTTTATTTTAATTATTTTTTCGCATATGGTATAATAGCAGATTGAAAATTTTCCTTACGGCGATTAATATGAATTACTTAAAAAAAATTTTGGTTGTTGATTTAGTTCTATTGGTTCGTTTGTTTATCGGTCGTGTTGTATTGTAAGCTATTTGAATTGATTGGTTGGTTTGGTTTGGCTTTGGCTTTGGTTTAAAAAATAATCAAATCGGCAAGTCAGTTCAGTTGTTGTTTGACGGAACATACGGTCGTGTCGTAAGGTTTAATTTAACTAACTTATCACTTTTTATTGAGATTTTCTCCACTTTTCACGCCTACTATAACTTTAGGAGTGGCTTTTAGGTCCAAATGACCCTGTAATAGACTGCATCTACTCTTTTAGAGACAAAGATGTGATAGTATGATTGTTAATATTTTCAGTTTGATATCGTAGCAATGTAATGGCTTTATAAAATTGGCACGGGAATAGGATACTATAGATTTAACTAAAGGTCTGGATAGTTGTAGTTTCCACAGGTTACGCGAAAAGCGTCCTACACGCGGGCGGAGCCGCGGGCAACAGCTAGTATAGTCATATAAAAACAAAAAAAAATAAAAATAAAAATAAAAATAAAAATAAAAATAAAAATAAAAATAAAAATAAAAATAAAAATAAAAATAAAAATAAAAATAAAAATAAAAATAAAAATAAAAATAAAAATAAAAATAAAAATAAAAATAAAAATAAAAATAAAAATAAAAATAAAAATAAAAATAAAAATAAAAATAAAAATAAAAATAAAAATAAAAATAAAAATAAAAATAAATGACCGAAAACGAATTCAAAGCGCAAAGTTGTAAAAGAACAAGTACCAAGCGGCCAGTGGTATAAGCAATATAACAAATAGCAAACTTCCCCCATTTTTGCCCCCATTTTCCTTCCAATCAAAAAACGCTCTCGACAAAAAATTGCAAATAAATCAAGGAACACGTGTGTCAAGTTTCATTAAGATCCGTTCGTAAACAACGTCACAGAAAACTTTCCCCCTTTTTTCCCCCCTTTTCCCTCCAATCAAAAAAAACTCTCGACAAAAAATTGCAAATAAATCAAGGAACACGTGTACCAAGTTTCATTAAGATCTGTTCAGAAATGCGACCTCTAGCCCGGAACAAACAGACAGACAGACAGACAGACAGACAGACATCCGGACAAAAGCAAAATTTGCCAGTCTCGAAATGGAGACTCTCGCTCGCTTCGCTCGCTCGGTCAAAAATATGGAGAATATGAAGAAGTGGGCTCTATCCAGCAGTGATGTCTTGATGAATATGTCTGTGGCGCAGTGCTCCGGCTGTCTTTGCCTTTCTTGTGTACAAAGAGTGATTTGGCTTTAGCATCTGACTCTGCCGTGGATGTTGCACTATAACCAGAGACATCTTGTAGTTGTAGTAGAAGTAGATTGCATAGATGGGCGACACTATAGAGAACTTGTAGGGAGATCAAGCAGGTGCGACTGGAGAGAGATGCGAAATGCTAATACAGCGCACTCTCCCGAGATTCGGCTCGTATCGCCAAGAGGTTGGTAGATCCGTGGGAGGTGGAGGGAAGCCTTCTTGTAGTTTAAGCTCTAAGGACTGTTCAAAGGTTTTGAAGTATTCTTCCTACGTATTAATCGATGATGTTTGTTTGCAGGCGCCGCGTTGGAGGAGCATCTGATCCTGGACAACCGCTACACGGAGCACAGCACGGTGGGGCTCGCCCAGCAGTGGGACCAGCTGGACCAGCTGTCCATGCGCATGCAGCACAACCTGGAGCAGCAGATACAGGCCAGGAACCATTCTGGTGCGTAACACTATATCCTGCAAGATTTTTCGAGCAAAGAAAATATTTTTTTTCCTCGAAAGGTTCTTAAGGCCATTCCTTTTTTTTCTTTCTGTCAGTTGCAGCGCACGCCCACTTGCTCGGAAATTTTTCTTTACTAACAAGACATGATGTTGTTTACACCCGAATGTAAGAAAAGCACTAAACAAGCCTGCCGTAATCAACCACGTCAAGAACCGACATCTCGGTTTATACAGCTTTGGTTGACGTTACAATTGCAACCCACTCATCACCATCATTTCGTTTGGGTGAAATGGTGAATCGACCATGCACACCCCGGTGTCAAAATTTTACGAAACCACCTCTTGGCCTCTAACGTGGTTCCTTTAACGACTACCAGATGGCAAAATGATCGACGGATTAACGTGCCTTCCGAAGCACAGAATCATTATTATCAGACAATCAGGTGATTCAAGCCTGCTATGTCCTAACCAAACTGGAAACAACCCGTGGGAATCGAACTCACGACGAGTTCGATTCCCACGGGTTGGTTTCCCGTTCCCCGGGTCTATAGGAATACGCCTTAACCACTGGACCACGGAGGCAGTACAACAAAAGTTCAAGTTTAAGCAAGCAATTATTATTATTTTCACATGTTTACAAAAAATAAATGATTATTGATATTTTTATATTTATACATATTTTTTTCACAGGCGTAAGCGAGGACGCCCTGAAGGAGTTCTCGATGATGTTCAAGCACTTCGACAAGGACCGCTCGGGCAGGCTGAACCATCACGAGTTCAAGTCGTGTCTGCGGGCGTTGGGGTACGACCTTCCCATGGTGGAGGAAGGGCAGCCAGACCCAGAGTTCGAGGCCATACTCAGTGAGTGCGACTTCTTGTTAGCATCATCGGCACGGAAATCAAATTTCTAAATACATATTTAAATCTTTAATTATTTTAACGACTTGGGCTTTATTTTTTACTCAAATTAAGAGTTGTTTTAATTTTAGTTTTATTTTAATTATTACTTAATATTTAAATTTAAATTATATCATATTATAATTACTTCAATATACTTTCTAAATATAATATTATTCGAATATAATATTAATGAGGTTGTATCAATATTTCTCATTTATGAAATTAATCCAAAATTCAGACAAGTCAAATTATATAAAAATTTGTCGTTTTTTTTTTCCAAAAAGCCATGAAGATTTTACAGTTCGGGTATTTTTTTTGTGTTCAAAGTAAAAAGGGGATATTAGCGTTGTTTATCTATATTTTTTTGGCAAAGAAAATTGCAATGAATTTCTTTATTGCGCATTTGGCGAATAAGGACCGACACGAAAGTGCTTGGTGGCTCACTATCATCTCTTAAAACCATGCAAAAACGGGGAGTAAGCATGACAGCGCAATACATGATATAGGCGACATCTCCCTTACTCATGGTGGTAAGCCACCTGAAGAACACTTTCTTATTACGTTATAGTCATGCAAAGAATGAACTATAATGGTATAAAACTATATAGAATGGCTCGAGACTATTTAAACAAATTTTAATCTATAATATAATAAAGCTAAGGAGTTTGTTGGTTTGAACGCTTATAACTTGAAAACGACTGGTCGGATTTGCAAAATTCTTTTTGTATATGAAAGCCTGATTCTTGGGGAAGGTTATAGGCTATAGTACATACACACTAATTACGAGTGAAACCGCGGGGAACAGCTAGTATAAAATATTAAATGATTGTATCATCTGGTACAGACGTGGTGGACCCGAACCGCGACGGCCAAGTTTCCCTGCAGGAGTACATGGCGTTCATGATCAGCAAGGAGACGGAGAACGTGCACTCCTCGGAGGAGATAGAGAACGCCTTCCGCGCCATCACGGCGCACCAGGACCGCGCATACGTCACCAAGGATGAACTCTACGCGGTCAGTTTTAAAGGCTATATTTGTTTGTGTTACGGCTGAAATTAAACGCCGAATATTGAATAGTTATCTGTGTTCAGAGCTGAAATATTTTTATAACTTCAAAAAGGAGATTTGAACACTTACTACCATCTCTTAAAACCATGCAAGATCCAGTGAGTAAGCTGGACAGCGCAATACATGATGTAAGGCGACATCTCCCTTACTGACTGGATCTTGCATGGTTTTAAGAAATGGTAGTAGCCACCATGTGAACCAAATCAATGTGTTCTTTTTTTCTATATAAATTTCATCAAAATAGATTGTATCTTCAATTAAAAGGAACTGTCAAGGATTTACTTACTTAAACGAAATTTAAGTATGTTTTCTTTTCCTTTGATTTTAAGTACACATTAAAGTAGATTCCTTAAATTGGACGAAAACTATCCTACTTCAAACCCGTAAACGCATATTAGTCCTCTTTCTACGATTGCTAAGAAATCAATCAGAACTAGCTTTCGCATGCGGCTTCGTCCGCATGAATTTAATTCGGGTGCAGTGCTTTTTCCCAGGATGTCTAGCTATGTGTATGCGAAATTTTAGGAAGATTGTTTCAATAGATAGTGCGTGAAGAGGTAACAAACAAACAAATATTCAAACTCACCTTCACATTTATAATATTAGATGGTATTGTCTCATTTTGGTGTGGCTAAACTAGTATCAGATTCACAACATCACAATTATACACAAAACTAATAATTAAATATGCGTATACAGAACCTGACGAAGGAGATGGCGGACTACTGCGTGGCTCGCATGAAGCCCTACGTGGAGCCGAAGACCGAGCGGCCGATCCCCAACGCGCTCGACTACATCGACTTCACGCGCACCCTCTTCCAGAACTAAACCACGAATACCCATTAAACACCACTCGCAACTTTGTTTTTCATTCGTTCACTTTTCAATTCCCTTTAGCCTTGTATCTTTGCGTGGATTACTGTTTGTGGTAGAAAGAGATTTAGTCTGTTTATTTGTTAGCGCGAAAATTAATTTATTTTTTATTTTCCTGCATATTTTTTAATTTTTCGTGCGATTATGTTGTAGCTTGAAATCTGAAAATACTTCCTCTTCAATGTCTGTAACTTTTTTTGTTGTCGTTGCAAAAAAAAAAGATAAATCTCTTTTTATTTACATGCAGGAACGGATTTACATTTTCTAATTAGATCTTTTACAAAGAGACAAGGCTGTGTGAGTGTGTGATCCGACAATGCATACTAACGCACTCGACTATTGCCTTTTATATTTAAAATTATAAGACTTGTTGCATTTTCTAAAATATATATCATTTATAGAGCTTATCAGAGATTTTATTGTGGTTTTAGAAAGTTGGCTTCCTTTCGATGTGAATGTAAGCAGCTTTCAGCGCAGACATATTTTACCGACGGTAGATATGTGTAGGGTTTGAATTCCTTTTCTCTGACTCTAGCAGAGAGATACGAAGCTCCCTAGATTTTTCGTTAATTTATAAGGCTTACAAGGACGAGGGATGCGAAGAATAAAGAAGTATTCTACCCTTAGTCTGCCTTTGCATACGTGCTTCATAATCTCTGCTTTCCCAAATATTCTATATTTGATGTAACATTGCATTTCAGTAATAACTATATCATTCTCAGTATTTTATTAAGGATAAGAGTTTTAACATTTTACGCATATTATTTACTTAGTATACCTACGCTAAGATTTTATTTATTTTTTGTATTCATCATACTCTGCAATAAACCATTATTTAAATATACGTGTTTGTTTTTAACAAATTAAAAATACGAAATCAGTATATTCCATTATATTTATAGATTCATTGTAATAAATTATACCAATATTTGTTAATTTACACGAAATCACTAAAATACATTACACATTACACTATTTCCATAACAGTTAAGCTTAGAAATAAGATCTAGCATACTGGTGCTATTTTATTTAAATTTATTTTTAGTTTATTTAAAATAATTTCAAACAAATCCTATAACTAAGCACCTGTCTCTTCAAAGTTTAAGTTAAAAGTAAAGCCATTTTGATATAATCATCCAGCATTTTGGAAGCACTGGATCCTCCAGCTGAAGGTACAGTCAGGACTATACTCCATACAAAAAGAGCGAGCAGTAAATATTTTTTCCAAAAATTCTGACATTAGTCCGGGGTCACGACCACTGCTCATCCTTATATTTACAACTGATAGATAATCTGTTTTGTATATAAAATCGCAAAAGTACGTGCCTGTTACGTAAGGATTTTGTCTGTAAATTCTTAGTTGCCTTATTATACGCCAGGGGAGCTTTACGGATTTCATATACCAAATTGCTAACGTAGTCGTTAGAAACTACGTTTGTATTAATAGAAACACATACAGTAGCGATAAATAATGCACGTACAACCAAAATCAATACCTTTCCTTTTGGCTTCGTTGTAGTCGGGTAAAAAGGAACAGGGTCAGACTGTAAAGCCACGTCCGAGTCACTTAGCTCGTTGACTATTGAGGTTTTTTAACAGCCCGTCAGTCGCATTTCAACAGTCCCATTTGCTAAAGAAAGCAGTAACAAAATATAAGTGCAGCTGATTTTTTTAATTTATAAATGACACGTCAAATTAGCTCAATGTTCCTCCCTGTTATCTCCTCCCAATTCAATGTGCATTATTTTTCGCAGTATACTGGTACTATATGTAGCTGGTATTAAGACGTAGTTTTATCGTTTATTTCACTGACATTATTTACAAATTCAGACTGTCAAACTTTGGCACAAACAAACATACATATGATAATTTCATACACCAATATTGCAATAACACCATATAAAATTTCGTATTCTATACAATCGAGTTCATAGTATGTACAACCAACAGATTGACCCAGCACTACGTACGGTACAGACAAAATAAGCTTAAAAATAACCGGTTTAGTAACTTAACAGGAGTGCTATTTTTGAAATGTATGACATACGCAAAATCGGTGAGTCGAATGATTATCATTCGAGTCGCCGGGTTCTATCGAATTAAAGTTATTCGAAAATGAACGATAATCAATCAATTTACAGATTTTGCGTATGTCCATACATCTCAAAAATAGCACTGTAGGCTTTTGAAATGTGTTGAATTTTTTAATTTTTTGGTTCCATTGTTTATCATTGTATTTTACAACTAACCGTTACTGTCAAATCGTTGTCCAATCACAACACCATGGCGACATCTAGCGTCCACTTCGAAAACCCGATGACAGTGGCGAGTACAAAATCAATTATTTTTTTAAATACTCTTTACGGCCATGGAAACTAGTCCTTGAGGGCTTTCTTAAATTTATTAATCAATTTATTAAAAATACTTTAGTCAAATCAAGTCAAAAAGTCAAGTCAGTAGTCTAGTCCAGTCAAGTAATACATCATATAAAGACATTTAGACATTGTCTAACCTGTGCAGTCTGTAGTAAATAAACAGATTTATTCCATAAACTATCGCGGTTTAGACATGTTTGTCTATGATGGCAAGTCTCTGCACGTCACTGCCTGATGGTATACTTGTGCTCGTTGGAGCAACCGGAACTCCTGTGACGTCACGTACGGCTGCAGTTTGTCCAGCAGCGGTTGCGGAAGTGACGACATCGCCGGCTGCAGGTACGGTATGGACAGTAGTTCGTTTACGGAGGGCCGCGCGCGGGCGTTGTATGTGAGACACCATTTTAGTGCTGCGATCAGTGATGGAGGGAGGTCTGGAATTTAAACATTTCTTGTTGTGGCCACTTGTACTTCTTACGTTGGTGTTAACTGTAAAATCTTTTGTAGAAACGTGTGCAAAGATATTACCATTTTGTGTCTGAAATAATTCGCTCATTTATTCATCCATATATCGTGAGTAACAAGGCCGAATGATTCCGCACGCGTTGGTTTTTAAAAACCGCCTTTAAGGTGATACCTCGGTGAACACTAGCGCCAACGTCATTTAAAAATCCCTCTGCTGTAAATATGATTCTGGATCTGAAGTTAATTTTAATCATATTCAATTATTAAATTGTAGTTCCATATAGTTACCAATTGTAAAACTGCAAAAAGTGGCCGTTTTAAGCAATATTGCAATTTTTAACTATAGGGAATTATAATTTAATAATTGAATATGATTAAAATTAACTTCAGATCCAGAACCTTAATTACAGCGAGGGATTTTTGGTAACTTGTGTTTTCAGTGAGTAATGATTTTTAAATGACGGTGGCGCTAGTGTTCACCGAGATATCACCTTAAGCATTTGACGTGGTTTTTTTAACGATTACCAAATGCCGGGGTCAACTACTTAACGTGCCTTTCGAAGCACAATCATTTTTCCTATCCGACAATCGGGTGATTCAAGACTACAATATACAATTATATTGAAAGCAACTAGTACCAAAAATAATGCTTTTTTAAGGAATTCGAACCCATAATCTGACAAATGAAAAGCAATAGTTGTTGTACTCACGCTCGACGGGCGGGTAGTCGATGCGGTGGTGGGGGTCCAAGATGGCGGCCAGCTTGGCCAGGCTGGGGATGTGGCCGAACGGCGTGCGGCCGTACACCATGCTGTACAGGATGCAGCCCAGCGACCACACGTCCGAACGGAACGAGATCTACAAACAAATATATTATATATATATATATATATATATATATATATATATATATATATATATATATATATTCCTAATATTTTTATTGACTGACTAATGAGGAGCTCGATAGCTTAGCGCGGCGCGCGTGTTCGTAACGATAGTACGCGTCAAGCGATTGCGACGGCGAGTTCGCGGCAATGTTTGGATTGGTCGCCATTAGTGGCTTTTTTTATCTTGAGCACCTAGGTGCTTCGGAAGGCACGTAAAGCCGTTAGTCCCGGCTGCTAAGTCGTTAGGCTTTGTCAGATGCCTTTAGGCAGTCTGAAAGACAATGTTGGCCTCTAACACATCCGGATCATTTTCCTGTTGGTCTGGTTTCCCTGTATAAAAAAGGGTTACGGTGGTCAGATGGTAGTCGCTTCATTGTACCACTACCGCCAAATCAGGATCTTGATTAAAATCGTACCCTGGGCCAGAAATCAGCTAACGCTTAAAAAAGCGTAAGCTGATGATGACCAGGAAACACGCTCGGACGAAGAAACTAAGTAGGAGGTAGAATGTAGACTTGCCTTTATAGGAGCGTTTCCGTCGCTGGCGGAGACGCCGTACCCGCCCGCGCCGCCCATCAGCGCCTCGGGGCTGATGTACGAGTATGTGCCTGTCGCCTGCAACAGAATCACCTTCTTTATACCTATCTTATAGTTTAACTCTTGGGTCTTGGGTCTTGGATATTTATCTATTGCTATAAAATATAGTATCGTTGAGTTAGTATCCCATAACACAAGTCTCAAACTTACTTTGGGACTAACTCAATCTGTGTGATTTGTTTCTATATATTTCTTTTTCTGAAACATATTTGTTTCGTATTCATACAACTAGCGACCTGCCCCGGCTTCGCGTGGTCATAAAAACCTACTTTTTGAATCACTCTATCTATTTAAAAAAAACGCATCAAAATCCGTTGCGTTAGTTTTAAAGATACACATACAAAGGGACAGAGAAAGCAACTTTGTTTGATACTATGTAGTGATTGAATACATAAAATTGACGTTATTATTTTAATTTGTGGCTGTTTAACAAATGTATTATGTTTACAATAATTTATTTATTAAAACTTTATAGTTCCCTAAGTACAAAATACATACATACATATAATCACGTCTTTATCCCGAACGGGGTAGACAGAGCCTAAGGCCATAAGACCGTAGATGGTAGTTGAAACAGGAAATCAATATGGTTGGGTTGCTAGCCGCATCGCCAAAAAAGCGGACTTCATGCTACTCGTAAAAGCATTCTCTACCAGTCAACCATTGGGAGAAACAGAATATCTGTGCGGCGCAAAAAAGTTACAGGGGATAAAAACTTAAAAAATAATAACAAATATTTTCTACGTTTACATCCATACTAATCCATATCCATACTAATATTATAAATGCGAAAGTCTGTCTGTCTGTCTGTCTGTCTGTCTGTCTGTCTGTCACCTCTTCACGGCTAAACTGCTGGACCGATTGTGATGAAATTTGGTAGGGATGTAGTTAACGACCTGAGGTCAAACATAGGCTACTTTTGGGCGCGATATAACCGAGTCCCACGCGGGGCGAAGCCGCGGGGAACAGCTAGTTTATAATATTTATAACACTGATACTGGCAAGAATAAGCTATGTTTGATTGCCAGGAGTAGAGGAAGACCAAAAAAGAGATGAATGTATTGTGTGAGGGAGGATATGACCAGGAGGGGTGTGACGCGGGAAATGGCTGGAAATAGGTCTAAATGGCAGAAACTTACATACTGTGCCACCCCCACATAGGAAAGTGGGATAAGGTAAAGGAAAAGAAGAAGATTGCCATATTGTGGATTAATTCCACAAAAAAAATTTTACAGATGTAACACCTGGTTAGTCCCATTACCTGCGACCTCACGACACTGGTGGCGTCGCTGCTGATGGCGGACGCGATGCCGAAGTCTATCAGCTTGAGGCGTCCGCACACCAGCATGAAGTTCGCCGGCTTCAGGTCCGCGTGGATCACGCCTGATGACAATCATGGTACATCTTAACTATACATATAATACCCGGCACATAAGTTGGTCACAAACGGGACGTGCGGGGGCTGCGCACGTTAAAATTTGTATGAAAATCGGCTACTGCGCTTCAAGGTCATTTCAGTTTATTTCCAACTTATATGCCGCGAACTAAGAACTATATATGTGTATAGTTAATCTACCGCGTAGGCAATTAATTGGCAGCGCGATAGGGACACCCTTATAATATCACAAATGTAAATAGGCTACGATAATCACGCGCCATCATTTTTGAGACGTATTCCTGACTAACAATTTGAACAGTTAGGTGCTACTGCAATACAAGAAAACATAATAGTTAAGATGGTGATTTTATAGATGTAAGTATTATTATTTTTTAAGTAGCTATGTCCCAATGCTGGGCACAAGCCTTACTCTTTTCTTCAATGTGTCCCTGTCCTGTGCTACTTCTTTGCAATTCTTATCGAAGAACCTCTTTTTCTTGGATACTTTTATAAAATGGGGTAAGCACAAGCTGCACAAGGTAGAGAAGAAAAAAAGGACAATGATAAGTTTTGCCAGAGCCAAAGACAATATATATAAACTTAACCTTTATTATTATAAAAATAATGTATAAAATCAACATAATACTAAAACAACATAATAATAAAAATCTTCAATCATTCCAATTAAAAAATAAATAGCATATATCCAAAACATGATAAATAGTTCGCATATGATCACCTATTTATACACAAACAAATTTTAGATCAATTACAAGTGTGATCAGAACACGAACACAATTTGTACACAGTAGGTACTCCTACAAAGAAGTTGTTCTTCAGTTCATTCCAAGATATTTCATCCAACGGGTGCGTCATATCCAGCCTAATTCTTTTACTCCCTTCACTTCGTAAACTTTCAATCGCACTAAGTTTCCTTTTTGTTCCCTTGCTTGGGAGTGAAGATGTTCTAGAAGATTCTTCTTCATCAAAATCATTTTCTTCATCACTACTAAAAATTAAGCTTTTGGAAATTCTAGCAGTATTTAATTCATCAACTTCACTGGTCAAACTCTTAGATTTCTTGGATTCATTATCCTGTGTCGACTTAGGAGTAGAAGCAGCAATACCACCAGCCACCATTTCGGATTCGTACGACTCTCTTGTATCTAAATCAGGTGAAAACTCAATTTCTTCATCGACCGTTTGTTCAGCAGCATCAGCGTTGATTTCTCCAGTGTTATTTACATCGGAAACAGCAGAAGTATGATAAGTTTCAAATTCGGGATCTAAAGACTTGCTACGTTTCGCAGTGATATTTGAAGTGCTGATCAACAGGTCGTTGGCATCCGAAAAGCGGATGGAACCCATGGAATGCCGTCGGATGTTGAAATGCCTCATTATTTCTAATGTGTCGTTCGAGGCGCTGTCTGAGGACCCCACAGTAATGACTTCCGAGTCCAAGGTAATGATTTCCGGGATGGAACCTGAAATTTAAAAGATTTGTAAATTAAGACAATCACACTTTTGGAATGAAATAAACATGTGTGTTCATTTGATTATGCGTCGAAAACATGTCGTATAGAGATATGAAAAGAATGGCTGAAGACAGATACATGGAAATCACTCCACCGACAAGAACAATGTTTTAAAATGATAAATGGGCATAGGCTTTAAATTTGTCCAAATAGCACTGATATTATCATCTGACTTACATTAGTTAAGCATTGAAACCGGGTCCTGTGTCTTCATCATCATATCAGCTACAAGTCATCCACTGCTGGACATAGGTCTGCCTCATAGATTTAGAGTCCGACTCATTCATGGAAATAGCGGATATCTGATAAGTCAAATTTAATGAAATCTAAATACAAAATATTTACCTCTTTTTTCTCCATTCTCGCTGGAGTCATCCTTCGCTAAAGTCGACATTTCGATATCAATAAACTCTCCTCTTCTAGTTATAGCCTTGCTCTGAACCACTTGCCAAATTCGATTTCCTGATCGCTCTGCATCTTGTAGATTTTCTAATTCCATCTCTCTAAGATTTCCTATATCCTCATTTCTAAGATTATCTGCTTCTTCATTTCTAAGATTTTCTTCGTCACTATCTTGAAATCTGCGAGCATCTTTGCCTCTAAGACTTTTTTCGTCTTCGTTTTCATTACTTTCCTCTTCTTCATCTTGAAGACTTTCTTCTTCTTCATCTTGATGAGTTTCCAATTCTTCGGCCTGAAGAGTTATTTCTTCACTATCACAAATTAGGCTAATTTCTTTTTCATTTTGAATCAAACTGACTTCTGTTTCAGCATGACTGAGACGATCTTCATCAAATTCTACCCGGTGTATTTGTGCCTGGGTAGTTATTATTTGAACGCCATTTGTTTCTTGTGAAGATGAATCACGATATATGTCAGAATCTTGATCCAATACGTATGTACAGCCTTGATCTGTTTTGCCAGAACCTTGACCCATTTCAACAAATGCAAGATCTTTTGGAACGGAGTCATTTCCTTCTCTTATAGCTGTACTATGGTCTCCTTCGATTGCTAGCTCCAATATGACAGAATTGCGATCTTTCGTTAAATCCACTTTCGCAGAGCCATGATCCAAGCTAGTTGAATCATGGGCTCGGACCCCAAAATCTTGATCCCTAGAAACTTCCTGAACATAACTGTCTTCGTCCCCAGTATCAAATGCATAATACCGTGTTAACTCTTCAATTTCGTCCAAGGAACTAGCATCATCATTAAGGAACAGTTTCCTATATAATTTCTTCATTTTCCTCTCCAACTCTTCGTAGAACTCCTCGGGCTCATCGTGTTTGTTGACGGGAACTGTTCGTTCTATGATCAAGTCCGGTAAAGGACTGTACGGTCGGGTCGATATTTGCGAAGGAGAGTCTTCCTCGGGGATAGGGGAAAGAGCTGAAATAAAACTCAGCTTATAATATAAGGATAACAAAACGATCCCTAAACGTACTGATTACATTTTCGAATAACTTGCGAGTAGAGTATACTACGCGTTGACTCTGGACAGCTTTATTCTACGAGTAAAGGGCTCGTCGACACAGTTGAGCTGTTGACCGATTCGGGCGGGATGAGCTTTTTTCTTCGACACAATTAATCAATCTTTTTTTTTTTCATTTTATATTGATAAATATAACGAAAAATTAATAATAACGTCAACAACGGTTTGCTATTAAATTAATAATAACAGCGTAAAATCTGTCATCTTGTTCAATTTGCCAGATAATGTTTCAATAAGTACAAAAGCTAAAAACTAATCACATATGACAAAAATCGAGTGAGTGTTTATAACGAAACGTATGTTACGAATTAACTAAACGTAATTAAATTAAATTTTTTACTTACGTGGAAGGTCCACAAAAAGGCTTCTAATCAAATATGTTTTTCTTCTCTCCCATTCCTGCTGCTCCATTTTGTGATTTTTAAAACAATTCACTAGTTAAATAAACGCTCGATAACATTAAGTCAATAAATATGATATGAAGGTAGTCTTAAAAATTCACTACTGAAATTCATAACAAATAAGTACCCACATTTATTTTTTAACAGGAAAAACATGACACAGTGAAAGGAAACCTATACAATAGCTAAGTGGTTACGGAAAAAGACAGAGAAAGCGACATTGTTTTATACTCTGTAGTGATGATGAAGTTTTATTTGTGGAGGTCGATTGTAGAAAAAAAGTGCATTCGAGCCATATGTAGAGTAACACCATGGTCATCTTGTCGACCCCTATTCAAAAAACTTGGTCTTCTTACTCTGCCCTGCTTGTATATTTTTGAAGTAAGTAAATTTGTTAAATCGCATCCAGAGCTATTTATAACAGCCAAAGAAATATACCCTAGAAATACGAGAAACCAAATAGGATTGTCCTACCAAAAAATCCTCGCACAGCACTATATTTGAAAAACTGCTATGCGATGTGCAGACAAGTGATTAATGCACTGCCTGCAGATGTGAAAACACCCTGCGAAACTATTTTATAAATGTTTGAAGGACTGGCTCGTAGATAGATGCTTCTATTCAGTGACAGAGATTTTAAATAGGACAAATGACAAATGACTTAATTAAATTAGCATGACGTGGATCCTATCTCATCTTGACATTATAATTTGTAACAATTTATTAGTTTTTGACATTAAAATTCCTGTTTTGCATGCCATCTCTATGGTAAAATATGTAGACTATCAACTATTTATTTACTAACTTTGTAACCATATTTTATGCAAATAAATGTTCTATTCTATTCTATTTTACCCTAGTATTTATTTTCACAGTACTTTCACTGCCTCACTCTTCAAAATCTAAACACAACAATGCAAGCACTTCTGTTTAGTGGTAGAAAAAGGCGAGAGAGAGATAGCCACATAGAAGACCCTTGTATAAAGATCTACCTCTGGTAACCGACCGAACAGACACACCAAACAGAACGACCGTCGCGAAATTAAATTGGTCTGCCAAACAAGAGGGCTCGAATCGCCAGTTTACAACGCCCGTAAAATCACAAATCCAAGTAAAATAAATTAATATTAAACATAATATTACTTATAGACTTGGAAGCTCCCTAAAAGGTGTCGGCTGAAAATCAGTGCTAGACATCCCTGCGTGTCTAGTGTAATACTGAGCCGCCACTTATTGAGATATTTGTCACATTTCATGTATGTTTTTTTGTTATCTTTGTCCTTTGTTGATTTGTATGTGTGACAAATGTCTTAATAAATGTCTATTTTATTCTATTCTCTAAATAGATGGCGTAGAATAGACAGCAGTGGAGAAGGCCAGATTTCACATCAGGTCGTTGACTCCATGCAGTAAGTATATATTTATTATCATGCTGCTACCACGATTGGCTATTTGTATTCAAATATTTGCCTATTTGACCAAATATTTTGTCAAATACGCGAATAGCGAAGTGTGGTAGCAGCATCAGGGGAGTAACTACCGTCCATTAATACCAAGCAAGATCCAGTGAGTAAGCGGAGACAGCGCAATACATGATGTAAGGCGACATCTCCCTTACTCACTGGATCTTGCATGGTTTTAAGAGAAGGTGGTAAGCCATCAGATAGCATAGCACATACCGTGTTCGTGTATATAATGCACAGCATGCAGCATCTCCTCCCAGTAGTGCAGCACGAGCGCGGGCGGCAGGCCTGCGCCACGCGCCTTCAGAAACGAGGACAGGTCGGTCTCGCCCACCTCCAGCACCATTCGAAGCAGCTGGTTAGTTCTGTCGTACTCACTGATGGTAGAAATACATAATAAACTATAATCTATTCTAATATAACAAAGCAGAAGAGTCTGTTTGTTTAAACGCTTATAACTAGAACAACTGGTCAGATTTGAAAAATTATTTCTAGATATGGTAGCCTGATAAGGAAAATTATAGGCTATAATACATACATAGGCGAGTGAAACCGCGAGGAACAGCTAGCTTGCTATAATTTTCGTATTTTTTTGTTTCATATTTTGACACCTGAGGGGGAGGCCTTTGCCCAGCAGTGAGACACATTAAAGTAGGCTAAAAAAAACATTTTGACACCTACACTTTCTTTCATAAAAGCAATTATCTGATTACTTCTTCAGCTGACTGTTTTAGAGTCTTGGACTCTTGGGTCAGCATTCCTGCATTGTCTCCTCTACCTTGCCAGGTCTTAGGCATCCTTGGTTGTGAGACCATTTACATGGATATCCAAATTTCGACACCTACACAGTATTTATTTATAATTTGCAAAGGTTGACAGGCTATGGCAAAGAAAGTTTAAAATATACCAATATAGCTTATAAAATTACTAATATAATTTTTATTTTATAAATATGTAGTGTTATTATCCCTCCAGACAGTGCCTGACTCAAAAGGTTCATCCATTCTCTTCAAGTGTTGAAATTTTAGATTTATTGATAATTAAATTTGAAGGATATATAAATAGTGTAAATGAATAAATGTATAAATAAATGTTTTAGATTGAAAATTTAAAAACTCACTAATCAAACAGCCGTATCACTCGGTCAGAATTCTGCAGATCCCTCAGCAATCGAACCTCGTTGATGTAGCCCTGCGCTAGATCGTGATCCGTAGCGAGGTTTACACATTTCACTGCATACTCACTCGATGTGCCTACTTCTAATACCTGAAAATAATTATAATATTATATCATCTCTTATAATTATAATATCCTAGCTAATATTATAAATGAAAAAGTGAGTTTGTTGTTTTTTGTTACGCTTTCACGCATAATCTACTGCATCAATCTTTTTTAAATTTCACATACACATGAAAAGAAGTATTGAGAAGAACATAGGATACCTTTCATTTGGGGAAAAAGTACTGTTTCCGTGGAAAATTTCCATGGGCGAAGCCAAAGGGGAAAGCTAGTAATACTATAAAGAGAAAAGATTTGTTTGTATCGAATAGGTTTTGAAACTACTGGAAATCCCCACTATTCCTGAGTGACATAGGCTATGATGGTACCATGGGCAAAGCTGGGGTGGACTGCTAGTTGTTTTATAGCTGATGTCTTTTACCTTTTAAGAAATCATATGAAAAAATAGTAATTAATCATACCTTGGTGGTTTTACAAATAAATGTTTATTAAAACAAATTCTACAGCTTTAAATTAAGTAAAGATTGCAAAACTAATAAAGTAAAGAAAGAAACTGTCAATAAATAGCACTAAACAGGGATATTTGAAAAAAGATAGAGGGACAATGTATATTTATAATAATGAGTTATGATTGAACAGATACCAATTGAGTTTATTTGATTTTTAAATTTTAAATTCAATATTTTATTTTTAGACAGTAATAGTTCTTTATTATAATTAATATATCTTCTATACCAATTTAACATAACTTTGAACCTATTAATATAACTGAGCAATCATTAGTTAAATAAAAAAAATTAAAGCAATATAACTTAAGATACCTTGTATACTTCACTGGAGCCTCCAGTGCCTAACTTCTTAATAAACAAATACTTTTTATCTTTAATACTCGTAGTCTTAAAGAGGATCTTCGAATTATTGTTGCCCATCACACCCTGAGGGTACGAAGGCGTCGCAGCATACGATGCCGGCAGGGCCTTCCTGTTCACAGGTGTCTCTGGGACCGGCGCCATGGCCACCGGAACTGGTGCAGGGGTTACCGGAACCGGTGCAGGGGTTACCGGAACAGGCGTTGGGGCTATTGGTTGCGGTTCTGGACGCGGAGGAGGGCATAACTCATTTTTTACTGAATTTTGGGTGAAAAGTTCACATCTCACTCTATCACGATTATGGACTACTACTTTTTGTGGTGTTTTCCGGTTACTATGTTTCCCTGAACCAGGAGTAAACCTCCTGATACCGGACTTAATTTTTGGTGTCACTGTTTTTGTTTTGAGTATATTATTCTGATTTTTCACAATTTCTGGAGTCTTTTTATGGATTGAACTAACTTTTGTTTGTGTCACCTTAGCATTACTATTGTATGGCATAAGAATATTGCGCTTTTTAACTTCTGAATTAACACTAACATTGGACACAACTTTTTTACTATTTCCAATGTGTAGATTTTGACTGTCTTTGTTGGGATACGTTTGATTTGATATCCACTCATCTTCAGTGTTCTCTTTGTTGTGATCAGAGACCGCAATTTTCTTCTCTGATGCAAAACTTTTAACGTCAACGGGTTTGGATACTTTCGGATTGGGGGTACGGAATTCTTTGTTTACATTACGCTTTGGAGACGGTTTCTTTGCAACAGTTTCACTGAATGAGCTATCACTCTCATCGGTGGACGTGAAACTGGAATCGGGACTGTCTGATTGTTTCTGCAGAGGCATCAAATTAGCCAACAATGCCGACATAGGCATCGGAGCAAACTTGCTGCTGTTTGCCGTGTTTTCTGAGTTTCCATTCATGGTTTTAGGCAGCGAAATACATCAGGGATGAAATACTGCAGGATTTCGTTTTTAATTCACAAAATAATTCGTAAAACACAAAAAATAATGTTTCAAAAACAAATCTAACATAAATCCGTTGAAAACTTTGAAATATTTTATTTTGAAATTGAAGTGGGTATTTTGCCTTGCTTGACATTGACATATGGCTGTTTAGACTTGACATTGAAAATTGCTATATTTTTTTTTAAGTTTTACGCCCCTAGATTACGGGTTATTATTATCAGTTTAGGCAGGCATGCCAGAAACGAGTATGCGAGATGTCGCAAATCGAAGTAATACACATATGATGTGTGAGGCCCGAAGCGAATGAGTAAGGCGATACCTCGCTTACTCATTCGCTTCGGGCCTGCTTAAGCAGTTCGTGGTAACTCAAGGTCTTTCTTTATCTTGTGAAGTGGCCTTAAAGCATGTATCGCATGTTTTGTTGGGTTTAGGCATCGATAAAATCTTTAGTAATATTTTATCGATGGTTTAGGTAACTGCTTACCTGCATGATGTGGGCCTTTTTGATTCTTTATTAATATCGGAATAAAAAAATGGATAAGGAATAAAACAAAAAATACAATAGGTACTTTATATTTTTATTTTAATTATACTTAAACGTTATTGATTATAATTAAAATGATTATAATAAATTATTTGTAGTATATACAGTCAATAATTCCATGGAAATTTTAAACCTAATAATAATTAATACAATAATAAAGCCAACAGCTTTAGAATTATTCTCCTGCCGAGAGCAGAGCCCTTACTTACAACTCTAAACCATGCGAGAACGATTGAGTAAGGGAGATGCTGTCTTACATAATGTATTGCGCCGTCTCGCTTACTCATTCATTTTTGGATGGTTTCCAGAGATGATAGTAAGCCATCTGCTTTAGTTCAAGCAAAGATTTAGTTTGAAACCTGAACTCCAACCATGACCATTTATAGCGATCCAGAATTTTGAAGAGGCGAAATTCTACCGACAAGAACGCTGCTCTAATATTATACATTATGAATCCACTGTAGATAGATGCAAGATTTAATTTTCTTCATCCTCTTTGACTTCGGGATATCTGCATTCCGGCGTTCCACATTCACACTTCATCCATTTTGCTTTCACCGACCAGAACTTGTCACCGTAATCAAATCTGAAAGACAAAATATAATATCAAGCAGGTATTTTATTTCAATTAAAATATACTAGTTGATGCCCTCGGCTCAGCCCGCGTGGTACACGGGTAGCCTATGTTTGACAACCGGTATTTAATTATATTATATCCGTACCAACATCAAAATCGGTCGCCGTGAAAGCGTAACAAACAGACAGACGGACAGACTTTCGCATTTAGTATATAAGAATTGGTATTAATGGTTTAAGTAATGCTAATGGGACATCATGGAAAGTGCGTAATGCTTATTTATTTTGTAATAACAATAGTTAATTAAAGTCTGATATTTCTTCCTTATCCTCTTCTTACCAGATTGCATTCTCAGCCGGTCGCTTCACTGGATTCACAGTCCTACTTTTTTTCCTACTCCGCCCAAAACGGAAAACCTGCACGTCACGGAATGTATATTTTTTATTGCTGTACGGCACTGGATACAAGTCCATTAAGACCTCACGACAGACAAAGAAACTCACGTGAGCTCGTCCCCTGGCGCTATGTTATCTGTGGCAAACAGTGCCACAGTAGGCAGTCGGAGGTCGCGGGTGCGAGTGAACACGCGGACGGGCGCGAGGTTGGCGCGGCAGCTGTGGTTGATGAAGCGGGCCGCGCTGCCGAAGCGGGCCGCGTCCACGCATAAGATGGTCTTATCTGAACATTGCTGTGGATTAAAAATATATTTATAAAGGATGATGCAAAATTTTGGGCCCACCTTCAAATACAAATGTCTTTATTGTTGAACACAGGTAAACGGTTACATTATGTTCGTTTAAAAAGTATCCTTCCAATAGCTTTATGTGATACATCGTTGGATAGGTATTTTTCATCTGAATAAAAGTTACTATGGCGTTAAGTTCCAAATCTTAAGTCTGTTCAGAGATATTTTTTATTAAACATAGTAGTTTTAATATGTTAACAAATGTTAATGTTGATAAAACTTTTAAGTAATGTTAAACATTTATGTTAAGATCGACAAATGCTTTCTTCACTACATAGTATAAAACAAAGTCGCTTTCTCTGTCCCTATGTCCCTATGCATGCTTAAATCTTTAAAACTACGCAACGGATTTTGATGCGGTTTTTTTAATAGATAGAGTGATTCAAGAGGAAGGTTTTCATGCCCATGTGAAGCCGGGGCGGGTCGCTTGTTATTTATAAATTTATTCTTCTTCCTCTTGCTCAAAAATAGGTTCATTATTTAAAAAAACCAAAATACGACAATAAACTCATTGCTGGCCTAGGCTAACAATGTAATTAAAAAAATAGTACATTACTGTCGAGGCCGAAAATGACAGCTGAGACCTTGAGATAAATGCAAGGCGAAGCCGAGGCTTTTTAAAAATACGATGTAAATTGCAATTTCGGCCGAGGCTTGTACAATACTTTTCTTCATCTGACTTGTCAAATATTACAATGGCGCCAGGCGCCAACAACATGCCAGCGCCCACTGTTCTTTTTTCAAATTCATTCTGTGCTTAAGATTTTGAAGTCGGTGCCGATAAGCTAATTAAAAAAAGACTTCACTGTTTATTACTCACCTCCAACAAGTCAGGCTTGACATCCAAAGCAAACATATACTGGTCGTTGGCCCTGGTGTCAGCTGTCTCCAAGCTCAGCAGTTCTCCGCAATACAACGCCACAGCCGTCCCGCGAGGAACATATTGCCGAGCGCGCAGTCCCCAACCGACCGAGCTTGACGAACTCTCCGAGCTTGTTGGCCGACGGAACACGCACGCTCGGATGCCTAGAGAGCCTTTTGAAGCCAATCGGGTCACTACGTTGTTGCCGCATTCGTTCTGTAACAAATAAAGAATTGAACTCATAAAAAAACTTGATACTTCCTTTGTGAATCACGGATTTTTATATCCCGGACTTTTTAGAGTCCACATGTAGAAAGAGACTTGACGTTATGTGGTACTCCTGCCATAACCAGCGTATAAATATAGATGATATATCAATATGAACATGCTGGATCCATATACCCCCACAATTGTGAGGATATCTGGAATTCTGGGATGTAAAATCTCATGACCAAGATTGCTCACACTTATACAGCTAATGTTGGAACTCTCATCACAGGAGCCTTTCTCCTCTTCTTTATGCTGGCGTCTTCCTGCCTGCATCTTCAGGTGGTTTCTTCGGAGCCCAGTATCCTTTCCCACTTTTTCTACTCCGCGTCGCCCGCTGTACGGCAAGCTTGCTCGCTAACTATAACAAGCAGCGGATGAAGGCAGGCAGCAGTCATCCACAGCTGAACCAGCTCCTCACATAGTCCACCTTGGTCCTTGTGGAACTTGTAGGGATATCAAGCAGGTGCTACTGGAAAGAGATGCTTCGGCTCGTGTCACCGAGAGGTTGGTAGAGCCGTGGGAGGTTGAGGGAAGTCCACCTTGGTCCAACAAGCCACACTCACCAGACTGCAGCCACAAGTGTAGTTGCACTCGAACAGCATGGGCGGGTCTCGGTGGCTGAAGGCAGGCAGCAGCCGGCCGCCGCTGTACCAGCTCCTCACGCTCAGCATGCAGCAGCTGCACGAGTTGTCTGAACAGCTGCCCTGCTTGCAGGCGCAACCCTGGGGAAGAGATAATCGTTTATGTACAGTTAGCTGCAGAGACATCTGACCCCCATGCCACAAGTATCGCTATTGAAAGGGGGGTCAGATTTCTCTGCAGCCCACTGTATGTCGGATCAAGGGAAAATCATTGGTTGTCCCTCCCAAAGATTGATAAATGCCCGAATAGTGAAAGAATCTCTGAAATCGGAACAGTTGTTTTTGAGTTTATTCATTTCTTTCTTTCTTTCAAAGGGATATAGGGACAGAGAAAGCTACTTTGTTTCATACTATGTAGTGATAGTGATTATATTTAGGTCTATTTTATATTTATACTAGCGACCCGCCCCGGCTTCGCATGGGCATAAAAACCTTCCTCTTGAATCACTCTATCTAAAAAACCGCATCAAAATCAGTTGCGAAGTTTTAAAAATTTAAGCATACAAAGGGATATAGGGACAGAGAAAGCGATTTTGTTTTATACCATGTAGTGATAGTGATGACAGTGATAATAGTGATAGAGATGATAGTGATATAGATGATAGTGATAGTGATGACAGTGATAGAGATACTAGTGATAGAGATGATAGTGATATAGATGATAGTGATAGTGATGACAGTGATAGAGATACTAGTGATAGAGATGATAGTGATAGTGATGACAGTGATAGAGATACTAGTGATAGAGATGATAGTGATATAGATGATAGTGATAGTGATGACAGTGATAGAGATACTAGTGATAGAGATGATAGTGATAGTGATGACAGTGATAGAGATACTAGTGATAGAGATGATAGTGATATAGATGATAGTGATAGTGATGACAGTGATAGAGATACTAGTGATAGAGATGATAGTGATATAGATGATAGTGATAGTGATGACAGTGATAGAGATAATAGTGATATAGATGATAGTGATAGTGATGACAGTGATAGAGATACTAGTGATAGAGATGATAGTGATATAGATGATAGTGATAGTGATGACAGTGATAGAGATAATAGTGATAGAGATGATAGTGATATAGATGATAGTGATAGTGATGACAGTGATAGAGATACTAGTGATAGAGATGATAGTGATAGTGATGACAGTGATAGAGATACTAGTGATAGAGATGATAGTGATATAGATGATAGTGATAGTGATGACAGTGATAGAGATACTAGTGATATAGATGATAGTGATAGTGATGACAGTGATAGAGATACTAGTGATAGAGATTATAGTGATAGAGATGATAGTGATATTATCACTATCAACTGATAGTGATAATATTTAGGTCCATTTTAAATTAAATGTTGGCCTACTACACCTGCAGCGTGGCTGCCGTGTAGTCCACGTTGATGTTCTCTGTCATGACGTGTGTCGTCACGTACGTGTAGTCGTCCGGCGCGGGCGCATCGTCCACGTCGTTGACGCACGGCACGGGGAACTGTTCGCGGCCGCGCGATATGTCACTGGCGAGGAGGGGACAATATTATGAAACTTTTACTATTTTTTAAAGTCTGACGCGAAAATAGGTGTAATACTTAAAGAAATTCTAACGCCCGGTTCAACATAAAATAACCGTTTATCTTTAAAAATCAATTTAATAATATGAATAAACGACACAACATATGTTGGTGAACTCGGGTCAAAGACATTTCTCGAGTCGATTTTGCGTCAGCACGAAAAGTGTAATAATATTTGTGTGTTTAGTACCAATTTATAATGTTTTTTATACCATAGCATCTGTAAAAACACAAAATTTAAATTTGTTCGCGGATAATAGGGTTCAGACATTAGTGAAGACGGGGAAGAAGGAGACTAGTGAAAGATAGAGACACATCGAAAAGACTCCACCGACAAGAGCACAGCTATTAAATTTTAGATAGATAGATTCGCGGACACATCTACAGGACAACATCAATATATTTATTCGTAATAGAAAAGTTCTTGCATCATTTCTACCATTCCTACCACTGGCTCGTTGGACTACGTACTTGCAAAGCAGCCTGTGTTTGCTCGCGCGGGAGAGTTTCGTCATCTGAATGTTGAATGTGATAGCGTTGCGGTTGTCGTTCTACCATTCCTACCATATCTACCACTGGCTTGTTGGACTACATACTTGCTCAGCAGCCTGTGTTTGCTCGCGCGGGAGAGTTTCGTCATCTGAATGTTGAGTGAGATAGCCTTGCGGCAGTCGTCATGTTCGCCGCATACATCTAATGGCGTTTCTCCTGCCGCGTTTGTTACTTGCGTCTGAAAAAAAAGGTTATTTACAAATTATTTAGGTATAAAATCGCTTGGCTAATTTACACCATGACTTGACTAGCTTTTAGCCCGCGTGAATTTCCCTCGGGAACAGTGCTTTTTCCGGGATAAAATATTTACCCTATGTCCTTCTCAATACTTCTATGTGTATGCGAAATTTCAAGAAGATTGGTTTATTAGAGATGCTGGTCTGGGAGAAAAAGAAAAACATAGAATGTACCAGCTGCTTCTCTTCCCGCGCAAGCCGTAAAAGTAGTCTGAGGGAATCGCCGAACGGGCAAATCATGACATGGGCGATGCGGCTAGCAACCGATCACTATTGATTTCCTGTTTCAACTACCATCATGCTAAACGTGGCCTAAGGTCTTACGGCTCTAGGCTCTGTTTACCCCGTATGGGATAAAGACTTGTATGTATGTATGGCTTAGTAGATAGGGCTTTACAACAAACAAACTCACGTTCGCATATATAATAAATAAATAAATAAATATAAATATATATGGACAAATCACACAGATTGAGTTAGCCCCAAAGTAAGTTCGAGACTTGTGTTATGGGATACTAACTCAACGATACTATATTTTATAACAAATACATATATAGATAAACATCCAAGACCCAGGTTAATCAGAAAAAGATCATTTTTCATCTTGACCTGACCGGGGATCGAACCCGGGACCTCCTGAGTAGCGGTCAGGCATGTTAACCATTACGCCAAGGAGGTCGTCAAATAATATTAGTTAGGATACTTGAAATCACATACCCGAGCTCCCCTGGCTAGAAGGATGACGACACAAGAATAGTGACCGTGACGAGCAGTGATGTGCCTGTATGAAATAATAATCATCTATATATAAAAAAATCAATTGCTGTTCGTTAGTCTCGCTAAAACTTGAGAATGGCTGGACCAATTTGGCTAATTTTGGTCTTGAAATATTTGTGGAAGTTCAGGGAAGGTTTAAACGGTGAGTAAAGTGCAAGTTCAGGCGGTATGGAGTTCGCCGGGACAGCTAGTTAAAAATAAAAATTATTTATTTTATAGCACAGATTCCATAAAAAACTGTGTAAATGGACGACTTAAAAGTAAACTTGTTTCCGACACAATGTATTTGTTATGGAATAAATAAATAAATCTATACTAATATAATAAAGCTGAAGATTTTGTTTGTTTGAACGCTTATAACTTGAAAACTCCTGGTCGGATTTGCAAAATTCTTTTTGAATATGAAAGCCTGATTCTTGGGGATTGTTATAGGCTATAGTACGTACACACTAATGGCGAGTGAAACCGAGGGGAACAGCTAGTATATAATAAATGGCATTCATCGTGAAGAATGAATGGAAACCAGTGTATGGCCGCGTTTGTTTGCTTGTCTGTAGTAAACAGCTAACAATAAATTGCATTAAGTGGGTAATAGATAAAACATTCTATTCAGTTTCGGAATATCTGAGTTCTGAAAATTAAATTTATAATATATCATTAATTGAATAATCGATGCATAGACATCTCTAAAATTTTGCATGCTAAATATTTTTGGCTAAATAGGACATAAGCGCTAACCCACAAATTTTTCAAGAACATTGTAAACCCTATTTACTGCAAATAAAAGTGATTTGATTTGATTTGATTTAAAGCATGTCTTACAGCGGCGTGTCCTGGTTCTGGTTGCCCTGGTCTATGACAGTGGGAGATGCATCCAGCAGTAGCAGCAGGCACGAGCTGTCTCCGCCGAGGCAGCACCAGTGTATTGCCGCGTTTCCTTCCTTGTCGGTTACGTTTGCGTTTGCGCCGTGTTGTAGTAGTAATCTGTTGGCAAATTTTTTATTTGTATTTATTTATACTTCTAAAAATTAACTTTGATAAATACAGAAGCTAGTTTTGAATCTGTTAGCTTTGAGCACTTTTAAGACATTGATCTAACGATATTGATTTGAGTTTAATTTTGTTACAAAACTTAGTCATTGAAAAGCACTTCAGATGCAATGATTGTTTTGTGTCGCAACTACTTTGTTGTTTTTGTTATATAACTTGGTAATCTGAGGATAATGGTGTTGGTTGAACAACATACATTGAATTGCTATGAAAATCTCTAGTCTCTGCCGACCCCTACGGGAGACAGGCGTGATGATTATGTATGTATATGAATTGCTATGTGTTTAATTGTTATCTTTTTTACAATTGTTTATTGTCCTAAATAAATAAATAAAATATTACAATCGGTAAAGACTTTCTTCTTACTATTCTGCTGTTGGTGAGGCCTGCTTCTTTTTATGCTTTGCTTTATGCTGATTTGGGACCTATTTTTAAGAGTTAAATATAGATAACTAGCTGTTCCCCGCGGCTTCGCCCCGCGTGGGACTCGGTTATATCGCGCTCAAAAGTCCTTCCTCAGGTCGTTAACAACATCCCTACCAAATTTCATCACAATCGGTCCAGCAGTTTAGCCGTGAAGAGGTGACAGACAGACAGACAGACTTTCGCATTTATAATATTAGTATGGATGTAGTAGTATTAGCCATATTGTCAAATAGTGTTGTGTGTTTCTTAAAAATAAAATTTTATTCAACATAAGCGTCACCTAAGTATATCAGCATGGCCGTGTTCGGCGGCCCACACGAGCGGCGTCCACCCGCCGACGTCAGCGACGTCAGCGGCGGCGGCGGACGCCAGCAACGAGCGGGCGAGCGCGGACGAGCGCGCGCCGCCGCGAGCCGCGCACTCGTGCAGCGACGACATGCCTTCGGGACCCTGGCAGGTAAGAAAAAAACAAAAAAGCTGGCTGAAAATTAAACATTGGATAGCACTGGCTGAAAAAAAATTCTAATTTCGAAATATGTCTTCTGGGTATTGATGTTGAAAAATAAAAATACTGGCCGCAAATTTTACACTTAAAATTGAAATAAAAAACAATAAAATATTCCAAATGACTTATTCATAGTATGACTGTATAATAAGGTGTTGGGAGTTTTTGGAGGGAAAGTAAACTGTCGATATGTCGGCGCTGTATTTAATTTCCAAAACTTAGGTTTTTTCGAGTATTTGTGCATAATATTGGTGGATTATTATTCGCAAAGTGTTTGTGAACAAGCGTGAGTGTTGGCAAGTGGTACAGTGTCGAATAAGTGACTTTTTATCTTTTTCACCAAAATCTCCATGTTATAGCTAAGTGAAATTTTTCCACAGCTTCATTTAGCCCTCTGACTCTGACTAGACTTACTTACTTGACTGAACTAGACTACTGACTTGACTGACTAAAGTAGGACTGAAGAAGATTAATAAATTCAAGAAAGGCCATAAAGGACTAGTTTCCATGGCCGTACAAAACATTAAAAAAAATAATAATAATAATAATTAAAATAATATTTAAAGAAATTTAGAGTAAAAAGTTGTGTATTAATTAGTTAAATATTATTTATTACTACAATTTTACGAGCTAAATTTAAAGTGATCGCCATTTTCTAAAACCTCTGTATCATCTTCGTTTTCTTTCTACATCCTTACATAAAATTCCATATGAAATAAAACTTACTTTATATACTTAAGAATACTTACAGGAAAATTGACGTCACAGCCAGCTGCGATCAAAAACCGAATCACTTTGAACAACTCCTCTTCATCGACATCATTTGCCATCTCTGCTTGAGATGTATCTTCCGTCTCTTTTTCACCTTCCTTACTTTCATCTTTTATCTCATTTTCTACTCCAGTACTTGTGGCTTCTTCCTTATCACCATCCTTGCTCACAAATTCTTCAGATGTCTCTCCTTTTTCACCGTTATCAATCTCTCTTTCTTTTTCTTCTTGCATCTCTTTTTCTACTTCCTTGATCGTATCTTCTTCTGTTTTCTCGATTTTGATGTCATCCTGATCGACTTCCATATTTTCTATTGAATCTTTGAGGTGTTTAGGAGTCTTGATGGGACCATCTTTGTCCAAGAGAGCTAAAACAAATAATCATATTAAAATTTACACAGATTAAAACTACCCATTTCCAATTCAAAATCAGTTTGCTTATTTATTTTAATGAACAATTTACGAGTAATAGATCTTTTCAAAGCTGTAGTTTTATATATTTATTTTATTTATTTATTAAGGTACACATACAGACAGATTACAAATTTGCATTAATACTTAAGGAGAGTATATGTAGTGAACAGTAAAATGTCCAAATCTAGTGTACACAGCATGATTGTGTAAAATGAGTCTTAAACAGAAGATGTACCTACTCAGATAGCTAAATAGAAATTATATCAAATAACAAAGTAAATTTAAGGAAATTGTCACAAAAACAGCTTGTTCAAGGTATGAGGAGAAAGAAAACAATTGTAAAACATACTTTAAGGGTACAACTTAATTGTAGCATTCCGGAATTGTCTGATAGTTTGGCCGAATATATCTAAGTCATCAATTTTAGCTTTATTGTACAATCTACACATAATTGATAGCGGATTGTTGAAGGAGATGTTATGTAGTGAGTCTCATCCCTTCCCAATTATCCCAACTAATATTACAAAAGCGAAAGTGAGTTTGTAGTTTGTTACCGCTT
Organism: Apomyelois bistriatella; assembly: GCA_947044815.1. Classification (NCBI taxonomy): domain Eukaryota; kingdom Metazoa; phylum Arthropoda; class Insecta; order Lepidoptera; family Pyralidae; genus Apomyelois; species Apomyelois bistriatella. Next base: position 14,622,633 of record OX345691.1, read on the forward strand.
CTCACCCTATTTACATAACCAATCTTCCTGAAATTTCGCATACACATAGCTAGGAGTATTGAGAAGGACATAGGGTACCTTTCATCCCGGGAAAAAGAAATTCATGCGGGCGAAAGCTAGTTTTTTATAATTTTTAATATGCAAGATTATTGAAATCAGTGTAATGTTATAATGTAATGACTAACACACCTATTTGATAAATTTTGTACGCCTTATGGCGGAACATAGAGAAACCAACTTTTTTAAACCATCTATTTGTTTTGTACTATCTATGTTCACGAAATAAATAAATTTGAATTTGAACAGCGTAATGTTCCGGGTGTTACCTTGTGTGGCCAGTATGAGCGGAGTCCTATGTCTGTGATCGCAGCTGTCCAAATGTGCGCCTGCGCAGTGCAGCAGGTACAGCGCAGTTAAGTTGCCATACTGTGCCGCTACATGCGCACACGTCGATCCCTTGTCGTCTATTGTCGCGTTTACGTTGCGCACTGACGCTGTGACGACACAAATAAATTTGTAGGGTAAAATTTCCGTTATCACAATCAGTTGTGATTCAAGATGTGGTGAAAGTGTTTTATCTCGTTCTTTCACGGTAAATATCGGTATTAAAGAAAGGGACAAAACATTATTTTAATTTAAATGGTCAGTGGTCCAGTGATTAAGGCGTTTCCCTGTAGACCCGGGTATTATGTGTCCGACGATTCCCACGGGAAGCATACTTGGTTTAGTTGTTTCCAGTTTGGTTAGGACATTGCAGGCTTGAATCACCTGATTGTCTGATAATAAAGATGATTCCGTGCTTCGGAAGGCACGTTAAGCCGTTGGCTGCCGTCTGGTAGTCGTTAAAGCAACCACTTCAGAGGCCGAGAAGCAGTTTCGAAGAACTCTGACACCAGGTTATATATGGTCGATTGAACGTGACACCTACACGAAATAATAATAATAATTTTAATGAGTGGGTAAATGTCTTACCGATCTTCGTCACAAGTTGATCAGCACTTTCTCCACCAACGATAGCTTCATGCAATATCTGAATAAGCTCAGAGTCTGACTCTTCTTCCTCGCCGTCCGCCCTCTTGAGAAGTTCCAGGTCTACCGCGATGGATGGCAGCAGGTCTTCGGGAATTAGGGGTCCTTGCTTCGCTTGAGATTCGGAGATAGTTGAGAATGATAGGTACGCTGGTGTGCTGCAAAAACGATATTTATTTCTACACTAGCAGTCCACCCCTGCTTCGCCCTTGGTACACAGCTTATGACACTCGGGGTTAGTGTGGCTTTCCAACAGTGAAAGAATTTCTCAAATCGGTCCAGTAGTTTCGAAGCCTCTTCGATATAAACAAACAATAAAATCTTTCCTCTTTATAATAGTAGTATAGACTAGCTGTATTTATTTAATAATAAACTTATGGTATTATACTAGCTTTATAAAATATTCAAATGTAAACTCGTCTGATTTGACTCAAATTTTGTGAATTGACGTTTTTGAAGAAAATGCTGCTGTGGAGTTTGTGGCGCCACTTCATCTCCACTTGCGCTTTGGAAGTGGTGGTAAACTTAAATTAAGTAACAATTGACGTCAATAAGTGATAAGAATATCCTATATTGAAAATAAACAATTTGAATTTGAATTTCCCGGTTTCTCTTACCCGTATGTGTATAAACTATAGCTTATGTTACTCAAAGATAATCTAGCAGAATGATGGTGAAAGAATTATTGAAATCGGTCCAGTTGGTTTATACGTTTTTCACAAACAAAAATACAAACATACAAATCTTTCCTCTTTATAATATAAGTATGACAGAGTGTTTAAAATATTGGGTGATGTTGTATTTAAAAAAAATATTTTTCCTTTATTAGAAACTAGTTGTTCTACGCGGATTTAACAACCATTGGGGTGTATGTACTATAGATAGTCCATATCCTTGTCGAAGAACCAGATATTATATAGGGAAAGAATTATTCAAATCTGACCAGTGGTTCTCAAGTAATAAGCTTTGAAACAAACAAACAAACTCTTCAGGTTTATTATACTAGTATATAGATAGTACAGATATAGTATAGACGTATAGATTAGTATATAAGGTAAGAATATATCTATCACAGTTAAATAAACGTAACATTCACTATAGATCGATATATAATATTTACCAATGGCGTCGTCGCTCGGGCAATAGGATGCGTTTGTTAGAGCAGCGCATGCTCACGCGCACGCTGCTAACGCGCACGTTGGCGGGCGACCAGCGGTAAGACCGGACTCCGCAGTGAGGGCAGCCCGGGGATGACTTCGCCTCGTTGTAGGGGAGACCACATTCAAGGTGGAATAGGTGCTTCTCGGAACATTGGTAGAACACGCCCTGAAATTATGGTGTATTTGAGGTGTTGGCTTAGGAAAGGTACTCTCTTTTCTTTAACCAAAGGTTAACTGCCTCCGTGGTCAAGTGGTTAAGGCGTTTGCCTGTAGATACGGGGGTTGTGGGTTCGATTCCTACGCTCGGCGGTTGACACGTAATGATAATGATGAACAACGGCAGACCCTGGGGTCCGAAGCAATCAGATGAGGATGCTTCGTTGGGAAAGCGCTAAGATGTGAGAGAGAAGGAGGGAGAGGGGGGGGGGGGAAGAGATAAAGAGAGAAGGCGGGAGAGGGGGAGTGAGGGACTGAGAGGGAGAGAGATGGACAGAAAGAGGGAGAGAGAGAGAGGGAGAGGGAGTAAGAGAGATGATGATGAACAACTGACCTGTGTACAGAAGACGCCGCACGCCGGACAGCACATGTGGTTCCTCATCTGTTCCGCGTGCACAGCACACGCCAACAAATACGGAGCCCTGGGCCCCGCGCGGACCATCGCCGACAGGGCTCCGCCCTCGCGCCGAGACAGGTTAGAGCACCCCACGCGGACACCGTCCACCATTTCGATGGCTTGGCAGAACACGGGCTCTGTTTATAAAGGCGGTTTTGAAAATGGAATGCAGAGCACAAGCAAACAAGTACTTAGCTATCCGGCCGGTGCCGACAACAGAGTTTTGAAAATAGAACGTTTTATTTTTATTTTCGCATGCTGATCACAAGCCAACAAGTACGGAGCGCTCCGGATGGTGCCGACAACAGTTTTGAAAATGGAATGTATTATTTTTTCTTGATTGATGATGAGATGTCGCCTTACATCATGTATTGCGCCGTCTCGCTTACTCACTCGTTTTTGTATGGTTTCTAGAGATGATAGTAAGCCATCAGGATATACCACGATGTATGTTTCACACAAAATTATTATTGTATCTTGTGCCTTTAAATTACTCACTATACTCAGTTACATAATATATATTTATATAACAGCTATATTTTTTTTCCATATATTTATTTACTTATTTATCTATATTATAATTTCTTACTACATTTGTGATTCAATTATACTTAAGTCAATGGAATAAATTCTGTAAATTCTACCATAACTACAAACATGGTAGTTTTCTAGTTCACTAAAAACACAGCGCCACCTATGTTCACAAACAACAAACCTGTCAGTTCGTCCGGGGCCGCGTACACGTTGCTGGGTGTCTCACAGAAGCAGGACGCGACGATCGCGCTGTCGTCTTCAGGACAAGCAGCCTCCGAGCCTTCGTCGCCTCCAGCTGGGTTACTGCACAGATTACAAAATACTATACAATGTGGACTCAAATCAACTGCAAATATTTAAAGGGTAGATTCAGACCACTATACTGAACAACTTTTCTAAATAAACTTATATCAAAATATGAAATAATTTTCTTCAAGCTCCATACTTAACCAAATCAGCTGATTATCAATTTGTATGGAAGGTCAAAAAAATTTTTTCCTATAAGTTTATTTGGAAAAGTTGTTCAGTTTAGTGGTCCGAATCTGCCCTTATAATATTTGCAGTTGGTTTGAGTCCTTATATATTACACTAGCGACCCGCCCCGGCTTCGCGTGGGCATAAAAACCTTCTTGAATCACTCTATCTATTGAAAAAAAACCGCATCAAAATCCGCTGCGTAGTTTCAAAGATTTCATATTACATAGGGATATAGGGACAGAGAAAGCGACTTTGTTTTATACTATGTAGTGATAGTGATATAGTGATGATTATCCTAATACAGATATTCAACCGGCATACAAACAAACGCGACGATTTGGACTGTTGAATATTAATGATGATATTTATCGGAAGTCTGTCTGTCTATCTCTCACCCTTTCACGGCTAAACCACTGGACCGATTTTGGTAAGTCTGTCTGTCTGTCTATCTGTTACACTTTCACGGCTAAACCGCTGGATCAATTTTGGTGAAATTTGGTATAGATATTAGTTACTGACCAGGGGTCAAACATAGACTAATTTTGACTAATAACCGAGTACGCGGTAATAACCGAGGAGACGCGGGCAACAGCTAGTAAAGAGATAAATGTAATAGAAATAAGAACATAGACCATACCTGTTGTCTTCCTGTGTAGCTTCAGACTGCGGTTCATCTCGTACCCGAGTCTTCTTACGACGAGGTGCGTATTCCCTAAACAAAAAGTTAATTTTATTCACTCCATTATATGAATGTAACTGGTTATCATTTACAGAATTGTCGCATTTAAATATAGGAACACAGTGATACGTGAGTAGGTGAGAGGTAATACAATTGCCAAGGACTGTTGATGTGTATATGTGGAACTTTTTTTCTTATTATTCTCCTTCGATGCCCAAAATTGGGAAAACTGACAAGCATTTTTTTTTAAATTTTTTTATCTATGTGAAATAAAGTTATAGAGAAAGAAGTCATTTAACCAAATGATTTTCAAAAAAATACAAGTGATAAAGGGATAGCTCCTTGAAGTGTCTGTGGGTAGGGCACATAGCGCTAAGAACCGATGGCCTATGGGGCAGAAAGGTTCTCGAATGGCGACCACCCACCAGGATGGTCAGATGACTTAAAGAATGACGCAGAACGGCGCTGGTTACAGGCCGCTTCCACCCAGTCATTCTGGAAATGTTTTATAGGGGCTAACGCCCGAATACTCAAACGCTACTCTTTCTTTTTCTTTCTTCTTTTAAATTATGGCTTCCACCGATATTACGGTGATTCTGCCAATGTCATGGTTTGAAGAGACAAGTTGCGCTGTGCGGTCGGTAATTATGACACAAACAGTCTGAAAGGAAAGGGTAAAACATGTCACAAACACAAAAGACAAAACAACATTAAAAATTAGTAGTGGGTAGGTGGGTATTAGTGAATACACTTTTTATAGTTTTAGATATTAAAGCCTTGATGATAAAAGAGAAAAAAAAAAGTAGATATAAGACGATTTTAAAAGAGTGAAAAACTAATTACAGATGTTCAAAGCCTAAGGGAATTCTTTGTTAAAAATTTTGCCAAAACATAGTAGTATCGATTATGGACCAAATTAAGGAGAAACGGAATATCAATTTGATGTTGAAGTAGAATGGGGGGAAGTAAGTTACGAAGCTGGACCGAGAGTCTAGGGCAGCTGAAAAAAATGTGTTGCAAGGAACCTTCATCCAATCCACATTCGCAAATGGAACTATCTCTTATTCGGAGTTTCGCAAGAAAAACCGGTGTACAAGCATGTCCTAGTCGAAGGCGAATTATAACAGATGTGATCCATTTCTCGAGATTACGGTGTCGGAAGAACCATGGGCAACTGGGAATGTTTGGTTGAAGGTTTCCGTACCAGACGCCTTTGTGGAGTCTGGTTGTTTGCCATAAATTTGTCCATTGTCGAAACATTTCCGGTTTCGCTAGTAGTCGAAGATCCCTAGGATGGTGGTGATAGTGAGTTTCAGAGCCCAAATTAGATGCTTGTTTAGCCCACATGTCAACGGTTTCATTACCTTTGATATCCGAATGGCCAGGAATCCAGGCTAAAATAACGTTAAGTCCAGATATGTGGCATTTATGTAATAAATCTCTTATTTGAAGAGTGATAGGAAAGTTGTCTCTTGAGTGAAATGGACGCTTTAATAAATCTTGAAGACAGCTCAAAGAATCAGATAGGATAAGAGATTTGTTGAGACCATGTGATAGAACAAATAAAACAGCTTCAAGGAGGGCAATGGCTTCGCCTGTAAAGACGGAAGCTTGAGGTAAGCATTTGAAACTTAACAGTAAATTGAATTTGGGTATCCAAACTGCAGCACCAACATTAGAATTTTGGGATAATTTGGATGCATCTGTATAAATGAGAGTCCAGTCAGCCCATTTCTCGTTGATGATTTCGTTAAAGAGTTTATCAGAACCAGGGGTGTTTTTAGGTATGCCAAAGGAAAGAAGAATCTGAGGGTGGAAAATTAGGGAGTCGTAATCTAAGTTGAAAATTGGATTTTTGGAAGTTTGAGAAATTGGATGGGAAAGGTTTTGTAATTTATTATAGCTTTTTACTAATGGAGGAAGTTCTTTGTTAGTCCAATAAGGAGATAATGAACATGCATCAGATAATAATTTTAAAATATCAAAAAGGGGGTGAGAGAGAACTTGAGCAGTTTTGTACAAGAATCTGTCAGCTAAAAACTGTCTTCTTAGACACAGAGGAGGGTCTAGACATTCTACTTGAAGAGCGTTTGTGGGAGACGATTTCATAGCTCCTGTTATTATACGAAGGCATTTGTGTTGAATTTTGTCTAACTTGGCAAGGGCCAATTTGCTACAGGGTTCTAAAAGAAAGCTACCATAGTCAAAGTGACTCCGTACAATAGCGTTATAGAGAAGTTTTTGATTGTAAGGGTGAGAACCCCAATGGACCCCAGAGAGGGCCCTCAGAACATTTACACCTTTTTCTGCTTTTTTAATAACATTATTTAAATGGGGTATGCCAGTTAACTTGGAGTCCAAAGTAACGCCTAAGAATTTAGAAGAATCTTTAATGGGGATGAGCTCTTCATCAATCTTAATAGTTAAGGGAGGAATAGTTCGCTTTCTGGAAAAGACTACAGCATTGGATTTAGGGGCAGAGACCGAAAGACCGTGATCTTGAAGCCAATTATTAAGATAGAAGAGGGCTGAATTGAGTCTGTTAGTAATGTCCGAAAAGGATTCCGAACGAGCAAAGAGGGCTATGTCATCAGCATATTGCAGAATATTGCAAAAACAATAGACAGATTGTTCCAGGTCAGAAGTGTATATATTGTATAAAAGAGGACTCAAGACTGACCCTTGAGGGAGACCCTTCCAGACTGAACGAGGGGGAAGGAATGAGTCCTGAGAGCGGACAACAATTGATCTATCCATGAGCATATTGCAAATAATGTTTATTAACCTCGCAGGAATACTCAGCTTTTGCATTTTTTGCCTGAGGATTGGAAGTTGTACATTATCATATGCTGAAGTAATATCAAGGAATATGGTTATGAGATGTTCATCATTTGAAAAGGCTAAACGAATTTGAGATGTTAAAATGCTGAGACTGTCCAAAGTGCCCATACCACGTCTAAAGCCAAATTGGCTGTTAGGTATTAAACCCTTGGATTCCAGAAACCATTCCAATCGATTTTTAATCAAATGTTCCATGATTTTACAGAGAACAGAGGAGAGTGCAATGGGACGGTAGCTAGATGGATCTGAGGGATCCTTTCCAGGCTTAAGGATGGGAATAACAATTTGTTTTTTCCAAGTTTCTGGAACACAACCAGTAAGGAAAATCATATTGAGGATTGATAGTAGGAATTTTTTAGCAGAAAGTGAAGATTTAATGATAAAGGAGAAAGGGATGCCGTCAATTCCCGGAGAAGAATCTCTAAGACCATCCAAAGCACATAGTAGTTCTTGTAAGGAGAAAGGTTCATCTAACCTATCGAAGGAAGATGAACATGGAAGAGGGTTAGGGAGTTCATCCATGGAAGGAGCAGAAAAAGGAGATAGTTTGTTAATAAAATCATTTATCCAAGATGAAGTATCATTAGAAGAGTGATTAACAAAGGAGCTGGCTCTTCTAAATGCCTTAATTTTATTCCATACGACCGAAGATGACGACTTCGGTGAGAGGGACTCACAAAATGTTTGCCATCCTAAGTGTTTCTTGCGAGAAAGAAGACGTTTAGTCTGGGCTGATAATTTACAAACTATTAGATAATTAGACATAGATGGATCTCTGTTAAAATTATTTTCAGCCTCTTTACGGGATCGGACACTCTCTGTACATTCAGAGTCCCACCAAGGAGGGGATGGAATTTTATGGGATGAAGAATTTTTTGCAGGGATAGATCTGTCAGCTGCTGAGAGGAGAGAAAAAACAAATTCATCATAAATTGTTAAAAAATTGGAGTTAGAAGGTGAAGGAAGAGAAGTCAAGAGAGAGTCAAGGCTATTTGAAAATTCTGTCCAATTGGCTTTATTGGTTTTGTATTTTAAAAGGGGAGGGGGATGGGAAATTTTTGAAATAGATCGGGCTAGTGTGGTGCAGATGGGAAAATGGTCACTACCAAAAGAGTGAGGGAGAACTCGCCATACAAGTGAAGGAACTAAGGATGGGGAAGAAAGGGATAAGTCAGGTACACTAATGTTTTGAGAAGGAGGTGAACGGCGCGTAGCAGAGCCATCATTTAGGATACATAAGTTTATACTATCTAGGAGATCTAAGAAGAGAAAAGATATTGGATCATCAGAAGGAGAGCCCCATAAAGTATTGCGGATGTTAAAATCTCCTAATATTATGAGAGGAGGAGGGATATTTGATAAAATTGTTTTTAATTGATTAATAATATCGGAATTGGGATGAGGAAGGTAAACAGATATAAAAGAGATGTCCAAGGCCCTAACAGCAACTATGTGAAAAGAAGGATTGTGAGGAGGAATTTGGATTTGCGAGAATGGGATGGACTGAGAGATAAGAATGGCACAGCCGGCCCAACCATCATCTCTGTCGTCTCGAAAACAAGAAAAATGAGGAATATGGAAATGAGACGTGGGTTTGAAGCACGTCTCAGAAAGGGCAAAGATTAATGGTTGAAATTTGTTAATCAAGAAAATAAGGTCATGTTTTTTATTATTAAGGCTTCTAGTATTCCATTGTAGGAACACTGGATCCATGGTTATTAGAAATTAATGTTGAAAGTAGTTGCTGAAGGAGGCAAATGACATTGGACGGTAAGGCATCGTTAAATCTGTTGATTATACTGATTAAAGAGCATGTGAGCAACTCAATAAGGTTGTCATTTGGGGTTAACAAGGGGGTAGAATCTTCTGCGGGACCATTGGGGTAAGCGCAACCATTTGGCTGAGAAGATTTGGGGGAAGCTACAATATTTTTATGTTGTTGGATATCATAAGATTTCCCAAGCTCAGGTCTGGATTTAGGAGTTTGAAAAACAGTTTTTTTATATGAAGTAGAGGCTTTAGTAGGAGTGGAATAAGGATGAGGTGAGGGTTGAGATTGGTGGAGAGAAGGAGATTGAGGAGGATAATATTGGACATAAGCTGGAGGTTGAGAAGCTGCAACTTGGGAAAATGAACGAACAGGGGGGACTCTTTTTTCAGCTTCTAAGTAACTAATGTTTTCATTACCCATTATAACTTTTATTTGTTTTTGCCGAAGGTGTTCAGGGCATGAAATATCTGTGGCTAAGTGGGGGTTGCCACAATACAGGCATGAAATTGGGTTTAAGCAGTTTTCTCCAGGATGTTGTTGTCCGCATCTGAAGCAGCGGGTTTTGGAACGGCATTGATTAGCTACATGTCCAAATCTACAGCAGTTTCTACATTGGATTGTAGGTAATAAGTAGACGGAAACAGGTAGGGAGGAATGATAGATAAAAATTCTATCGGGAAGGACTTGTCCACGGAATGTAAGAACCACTGTGGAAGAAGGAGTCCATGTTGTAGGGGAATCAGGGTTTTTATTTTTTAGGTTTAGGCGTCTTGCCATCACCACCTGTCCACAATTAGGAGGGGTTGACACATTAAGCACCAACTCTTCAAGGGACCAATCTGTGGGGATGTCTCTCACTACTCCCATTCGGGAGATATGGAATTTAGGTATATTTGCAGAGTATTTATTAGCCGCGAGAGCTGGATTTTCCAAAAAAGAATTGGCAGAGTCTCCATTGATAAATTCAATAGAGACTTTATTGCGTCCCATCATTTGAATAGAACCAGACTTTATTCCCATTATAGAATTTTGGTGCAGAAATTGGGCAAATTTAAGTAATTTTATTGTTAAGCCAGTAGCGGGATCTGGTTCTATTCTGGATACATAAACAATGAAAGGGCCTTGATCGTCCTCTAAATATTTAAGTTTGGCATCGGCCTCATACCCTGGTAGACAGTAGACTGATTGAATTGAGTTTGAAGGGGAAGTCATTTTTTTAATTGGTTCCGCAGTAATTGAGCAATCAGCATGTCGTTTCACTGGACGTGAAGGGCCTGGTTCCGCTATACATGAGGTCCCACCACCACCCCCATCCGGGGGTTCTCCTTCAACCACTTCCATCACTAAATGATGGAAAAGGTCAGAGAAACCTCAAAATATTACTTACCTTGAAGTAATGTTAATCTACCACCACCAAATAGATAAAAATAAGGGATAATAAACAGGAAAAGTTGAAAATTCGCACAAATTCCAAAAAACACGTGTGTCAACCAACGCAATGACAGCAGAATCTTTCAAACGCTACTCAATTTTGAGAGCTGCTCAATTATCATGCTGTCGCGCTGAACGTCAACGATATCACAGTGACAGCATGATACTTGAACAGCTCTCAAAATTGAGTAGCATTTGAGTATTCGGGCATATGAGTGATAGAGAGAAAGAGTGTGGAGTTAGTAATAGGTCTTAAAAAACTCACGGATCATTGTCAGGGTTATTTTCTTCATCATAATAATGCCTGGTGGAACGACGAGACGAGCGGCGGGGTGGTGTCCTACAAAATGAGTGTAAGAATTAATATTTTACGTACTTAATAAAAAAAAACTTCTATTCTGCTTCACGGCAATCTGTTAAGAACATAAAAGCCGCTCTTTTGTCTGTTTAGTATCTTCAATGTTGTCAACAAGAGCTTGTCGGAGAATTTTTCTTCAACAGACTACCTTTCTGTCTCAATTTTGAAATCTGTTTCTGAGATTACTACTACTGTGTCTGTTCAGCCGGACATACTGTAATCCAGCCTCTGGATCAGGCTACTAAAAATTAGATCACCATCATTTCGTGTAAGTGACACAGTCAATCGAACATGCACACCCTGGTGTCAGAGTTCTTTGGAACGGCCTCTCGTCCTCTGATGTGGTTCCTTTAACAACTACCAGATGGCAGCCGGGACCAAGGCTTAATGTGCCTTTCGAAGCAAGGAATCATCTTTGTTATCAGACAATCAGACTCACGCCTGCAATGTCCTAACCAAACCGGAAACAAAAAAACAAAGCATGCTCCTTGTGGTAATCTAACCCATGACCCCTGTGTCTACAAGCAAATGCCTTAACCACTGGATGATGATGGCAGTTAGATAAGGCATTTGACCCTCTCACCACTCAAGTGGTTTCTTTACAATTATTTATCTCATCCAACCATGTAAAGGCAAGTCAGTAACAATTTTAAAAACCCATCTTAATAAAGCAAATCTTCTTCTTAGCGAGTCGACTCTGGCAAATTTTACTTTCTCTCAATAAAGCAAATGGCTCATACCAATACTCACTTATCATCATCAGGAACTGTCGAAGAATCTTCACTTTCATTGTTCCCGTACGAAGAGTTCAATCTAGTGGACCTCCTTGTACGCGGTTGCTTGTCTGTCTGGGATGCCTCATCAGAGCAAGAGAAGTCATCATCGCTACCTTCAGAGATTGTTTCGTCATCAGCTTCCAGCAGTTTGCTGATCACCTCAGAGTCGTCGTCAATTTCCTCATCTTCTTCTACTATTTCACACTCATCTGAATCCCTGAAATATTGGATAACTTGGTAAAATATTGCTTTTAAACTTTACTACTTTTATATTACCAACTGGCAGCTCGCCCCGGCTTCATATGGGCATAAACACCTTCCTCTTGAATCACTCTGACTATTAAAAAAACCGCATCAATATTGGTTACATAGTTTTAAAGATTTAAGCATACATAGGGATATAGGAACAGAGAAAGCGACTTTGTTTTATACTATGAAGTGATAGTGATAATAATATATGATCATTGATCACATGAAGCAGCAATGTTATGGTTCTATTGTTCCCTTTGAGGAAAATGGTGACCGTAGGTGCGCCACCCAAGAAGTCGCTGATCTGAAAATATCAAGCTTATGGGAAAATGATTGTAGATACCAATTGTTTTAATTCACTTTCTCATTGAGGTACTACAAAAATATGCAATCAATGCAATGCTTACCTGTTTTCTCCATCATCATCATCATCCTCCATAGCCTCTGCATCCTTGGCCTTAAGGCCCAACTCACAGAGATGCTTCAGCTTCATATCATCATCAGGGTCGTCAGGGCTGTCTTCCACTTTCATTGTTTTAGAATCCTTGACATCTGCACTCTGTTCTGCTATTGGTCGAGCTGACCGACGAGTCCGAACACCTCCCTCCTTTTCAGGCTGTATACCAAGCCTAGCATTGTTCTGACTCTCCAAACCAATCCTTAGTTCTTCATTCGCTAATATTTTAGCAGTAGGTTTAATCCGCCTAGACAGTCGCTGTGTGGGGGCAGATTCGTTGTAAGATTTCTCTTTCCTAGCTATAGCATTGGCTATAACGTTTTCTGAGGTGTCTTTACTTCGCCGCCTAGACGATCTTTTTGGAGCAGAGCTATCTGAAACCTCCTCATTCTCGGAAACACAATGACTCTTATCTTTTTTGGGTGAAACAGAAGAGCCAACGTCTTCAGTCCACTCCCACTTGCCGCGGGTCCTGCTCGAACGGCGGGGAGAGACCTCCTCTTGTTTTTCTTCGCTAGAAACAATTTTCATATTGCTACTTTTTGAACCAGACTTCTCAGATCGAAACGTGAGCACTATGCGCGGTTTAGGGTCTTCAGCGTCGCTTTTTTCAGACTTTTTCCCGTCCACGGTCACCGTCACGTCGACAGGTTGGTTTTTGTCGAGTTTCTTTTTTGATGATGTGGGGATGTCGCCTTCGCCTTCAAGCATTATTCCAAGGCCTCCCAAACTGGTATTTCAAACTAAATGATATCCACTTCCACTTTTTAATTAAGTAAATAAAAAATTTGGAACACGATACACTCAAGTAGAGGATGAACTTTTCATTCATTTAGATTCATGACGATAATGTAAAAACATGAAAAATCTTTTCGTTTTGTTTCTTTAATTACTTATTTGTTTTTTGCGTGGTTTTTGCCATGGAAAGGATGCAATGAAATGCAATGCTTGGAATGCAATAAGTAAATTTAATTTATTTACTTACTTTACTATAGTTTACTAAAGTGACAGTGACACCGTTGCCGTTGACGTTGACAGTTCCTTCCTGCTTTTGTTTTTTTTTGTGTTTTACCATCATTGTCCATCATATGTTTTCGGGGAGTTACTACCATCTCTTAAATAAAACCATGCAAGATCCAGTGAGTAAGGGAGGCGTCGCCTTACATCATATATTGCGATGTCTCGCTTACTCACTGGAACTTGCATAGTTTTTAGAGATGATAGTAGGCCACCTGATGTTTGATTCATGTCTTGTTTCCAGGGCCGTAAAACATATTATTTAAAAAAAACTTGATTTATGTCAAAACAGTTAGAATAGTGATTACATACTCTTTGACAGTTAATGCAATTTTGTTTGGCTTATTTTTATCAAGAAATTATTTTGAAAATAACAAGTTATATGTAATATTTAATTATAAAGTAAAACATAAAATATTCCTCATCTATCGCCACGCACGCACCAGGTATAGAAACCGCTTCTGACCCTGACCCATCCGGTCATTTGGTGAACATAGGATATTATGATGAATTAATGATTATTTTGTGGAAATGGAAGTAGTAACCTTCATAAGATCTACGAACATGCCTACGTTTAAATTCTCTAGCTTTTGAATATTTGATTTTATCAGGTTCTTAGTGGCAACCAGTGAGGACTGACAGCCAACATGAGTTTGTACCTGAAGCCTGAACATGTTCTTCAAGGTGGCTATTGCAATGCTACACTGCGCAAACTTCAAGAGCCCAATACGAGTATTCAGACACATAATGTAATGTACCCAGTATTTTTACTGTAAGTATTTGAATCTTAATATTATTGTTTGTGGGGGAATCTTCCAAACTTGTAGGCCAATTAATAAAATTATTATTGTATATGATAGCCCGATTTATGAATCAGGCTATCATACGGGAGGTTTGAAGATATGGTACTAAAGGTGGGTAAAACTGCTGGAAACAGCTAAGTAGTTTAATAAATATATAGGGACAAATCACACAAATTGAGTTAGCCCCAAAGTAAGTTTGAGACTTGTGTTATGAGATACTAACTTAATGATACTATATTTATAACAAATATATATACATATATAGATAAACATAAATTAATTATAAAGTCAGTCAAAAAAGACTTTAATCAAAGTAGCCTAAGTTACTCCTTATTACATCAGCTACCTGCCATTGAAATTCAAGTCAAAAATTATTCCAGACATTAGCCGGAACAAACAGACAGACAAAAATTTAAAAAAAATATTTCGGTATGGATATGTACCATATTTACATCTTGTTTTTATCTTGTTTATTTAGTAAAAAGTGGTTATTTTAATATTATAAACAACAGACATTAAAAAAAAATATATAATATTATATTTATTTGTTTAGATGTATAGATAAAAAAAAACTTATCTTCCAGAGAGAATGATGACGCTGTTCAGCCTGTTGCTAGCATGCCAAATGTCTATCGATATGGTATCAATCAGCTCATGCCAGCTCTCACAGAGTTGGTGAAGAAGGGATTGGAATCTATACTCATCTTTGGGATCATTGAGACACTGCCTAAGGTATGTAGATTTACCTAGTCAAGTTTTTTTAAATACATACATTTTTAAGTAGATATTTATAGTCATGGCACTGATTGCAATTTTTTTTTATAGTGACAAATCACACAGATTGAGTTAACCCCAAAATAAGTTCGAGACTTGTGTTATGGGATACTAACTCAGCAATACAAAATAGTTTATAACAAAAACATATATGTATAAATAAACATCCAAAACTCAGGTCAATAAGAAAAAGATCATTTTTCATCTTGATCTGACCGGGGATCGAACCTGGGATCTCCTGAGTAGGGGGTAGGCATGTTAACCAACACGGGGTCACAATATTGCAATCAGTCCAATTATTAGCTGATGTTTTTGATGTCGGTTTGCTTGTCAAGCCTTGGAACCTCTTCTTTCTTAACATTGACTCTTTCATAGATGTAGTTGACAGTTGCCAGATCCATTATTACATGTCTTTTTCATGTAGCCAATTGGTCACCAGTGCGTTACATTATGGGCTGGCACTGTCGGTCATGTTATGGGTTCTTTTGTTAACGTAAGTAGTGTTTTTATTACTAACTTACACTCTGTAGCTGATGTATTAAATGAGGACTATTTCAGGATGCAAATGGCAGTCACGCGGACAGTGACAGCAACCCAGTGATGAGAGCACTGCCAAAGTTGAAGGCAGCGTTCCCAAACCTGGTGGTAGCCTGTGACGTGTGCCTTTGTCCGTACACATCGCACGGCCATTGTGGACTACTTCAGCCGAATGGGTCCATAGACCATGCGGCGTCCGTGAAGAGGATATCTGAAGTTGCTTTGTCGTATGCTATGTCTGGTAATGATTCAGTCTAATTTTTTTGATTGATCTATACATACAAGTAAATAAAATTGAAATGTCAGTTTGTAATATTAAAATAACTGCTTTTAACTAATCGCTATATTAAGAAACGTTTGTTAAGCCCATTTTAACTTAAATATGTTGTCTTTTTCTCTCTTACCGTGATTTCATGTGAAAGAATGAGACAAATCACAATTTAGCGGTTGTATACACAGTACATTTACCAGTATATTACACAGTACATTTACCAGTTTGTTTGTTGGTCTGTAAAGCACATAGAAAGTCTTTCTGTTTAAAAAAAAATTAAAACATTGTGTTTTCAGGTGCCGACATCGTAGCCCCATCAGACATGATGGACAATAGAATAAAAGCAATTAAAGAAGCCCTATTCTCTACAAACTTGGGAAACAAGGTAATGTTTGCCTACAATAATCCAATAGGTTTTAAATATAGTACCGGGGCGACCGAGCTTTGCTCGTTTTATGAAGAAAATCTTTTTTCGTGAAAATATGGGTAAAAAGAATTTTCCCAGACATAGAACCTAGCTAGATTATCTTTTTGACTATTTAAGAACGAGATAGTATAAAGAAAGTCTTTATCCCATACGGAATAGACAGAGCCTAGGACTATAAGACCTTAGACCACGTTTAGCATGATGGTAGTTGAAACAGGAAATCAATAGTGATGGGTTGCTAGCCGCATCGCCCATGTCATGAATCCCCCATTCGCCGAATTAAATACAAGTAAACATATTTCAGCAGAGGAATCCATTGCTCATAACACGAAAACTTCTCGACTCGGCATATGCAACCATGTGTGCAATAGCATGCACTGTTCTTCCTTTAGTTGGTAAGACGATACCTCGGTGAACACTAGCGCCACCATCAGTTAAAAATCATTATTCACTGAAAACACAAGTTATCAAAAATCCGTCTTATATCTCTATAACTGAAGTTCTGTATCTGAAGTTAATTTTAAACATATTGAATTATAGTTCTCTATAGTTACAAATTGCAATATTGCTTAAAACGGCCACTTTTAACAGTTTTGCAATTTGTATAAAACAAAGTCGCTTTCTCTGTCCGTATATCCCTTTCTATGCTTAAATATTTAAAACAACGCAACTGATTTTGATGCGGTTTTTTTTAATAGATAGAGTGATTCAAGAGAAAGGTTTTTATGCCCATGCGAAACCGGGGCGGGTCGCTAGTCCGCAATAAACATTGTACAATTTTCTTCATCTAGTTTCCACGATGACATGCCGATATATTTTTCTGATATCAATTATTTAACATGCTCGGGTCATTACCAAAGTTATCTAATAGTCTGGTAGTTATGCAGATAAAATATATAAAAGATAAGCCAATAAGTAGTGACCTAAAAATAGATTTATTTTACGTAGTGATTTACCTGTATATGTGTGACGGTCACTAAGTCCCGGCTGTTATCGGTAGATGGCAGTGGTTAGGCTATGTCAGATGCCTTTAGGCAGCCTGAAAAATCTGACAGTGTTGGCCACTAACACACCCGGGTCATGTTCCTGTGGGTCTGGTTTTCCTGTAAAAGGGTTACGGAGGTCAGACGGCAGTCGCTCCATTGTAATTACCAGTTCCGCCAAATCAGGACTGTCGAGCACCGATGGCTCAATAAGCCTCTTTTTTTATATTAATTTATGTTTTGTATACTTTCTTTATTTTTTTATATGCTTTTGTCTTTTGTTTTCGCTCTTATTGTTGTGTTGTCAAGAGCCTCAATAAAGGCCGTGCTGAATATGTTGATTTTTATTTACAAAGACGCCGACGTCTATTTCGGTGTCTACAAGGACCATGATTAATAGCGTACCCTGGGCTCTAAAGCGTAAGCTGGAGAAGTAACCGGACAACACGCTCGGACAAAGAAGAAGACTTAACCACATTAATTTCCAATACTTCTATTTTGCAGGTATCTGTGCTGTCGTACTCCTGCAAGTTCGCTTCGTCAATGTACGGTCCGTTCCGGGACACTATGAAGAGTTCCCCCATGGCCGGAGACAGGAAGTGCTACCAGCTGCCACCGGGGAGTGCAGGGCTCGCTGCCCGAGCTGCTGTAAGCCATCACATTACACTTCACACTAATATTATGAAGAGGAAAGATTTTTATGTCTATCACTACATAGTATAAAACAAAGTCGCTTTCTCTGTCCCTATCTATGCTTAAATCTTTAAAACTACGCAACGGATTTTGATGCGGTTTTTTTAAATAGATATAGTGATTCAAGAGGATAGTTTTTATGCCCATGAAGCCGGGGCGGGTCGCTAGTATTTCATATTTGTCGTTTTTTTATTTTTTACGAATGAAACATGCATTAATTTTTACAGTAAATTCTATACACGAAAATAATGCAATATTTTTTTTCCCTCCAAAAACTCAATAAAGATATCACTACATAGTATAAAACAAAGTCGCTTTCTCTGTCCCTACGTCCGTTTGTATGCCCAAATCTTTAAAACTACGCAACGGATTTTGATGCGGTTTTTTTAATAAATAGAGTGACCCAAGAGGAAGGATGCCCATGCGAAGCTGGGGCGGGTCGCTAGTTACAAATAAACAAACTGTCATTGACAACATTGGTGATTGTTTGCAGGCTCGCGACGTGGCGGAAGGCGCGGACTTGCTGATGGTGAAGCCGGGGCTGCCCTACCTCGACATCGTCAGGCAGACCAAGGACCAGTTTCCCCATCATCCCCTGTTTGTGTACCAGGTAATACATTTACTTCCTCTTGCTCGGAAATAGCGTCATTATTTAAAAAAAAATACGTCAATAGACTCATTGCTGGCCTACGACAACAATATATTTAAAAAAAATTGCTGGCCACTAATGAAGGTTTTTTAGTTTCACTCTGGCCAGCCTACCAAAAACAACCTATTCTAGCGGCCGTTAATGGAAATTGCTGGACACTTTTGTTAGGTTGGTACTAACCATTAATTCTTTTATCGTTTAAAAATATGTATGAATATTTCAAAAAGTTTCAAAAAAAGAACACAGCGAACGCTGGCTTGTTATTGACGCCATTTTAATTTTTTGCTTTTTCAATAAATAAATAAATAAATATAAATAAAAATAAACCGCATCAAAATCCGTTGCGTAGTTTTAAAGATTTAAGCATACATAGGGATATAGGGACAGAAAATGCGACTTTGTTTTATACTATGTAGTGATTATTGATAATGAAAGGGTTTCGGTTGTTGTGCCAGGTATCGGGCGAGTACGCGATGATCGCTCGAAGCGGCGACAGCAACGAGGTGGAGACCACGCTCATGGAGATGCTGCTCTGCATGAGGAGAGCTGGTAAATATATTATAATTAGCTTTCGCCCGCATGACGTTCCCTCGGGAACAATGCCCCTAGTATGAGCACAGTGCCCCTAGTAATCCTAGTATGAGTTTTTTTTAACGTAGACGCTAGCGACTGCGTAAGCGATTAAGTATGGCAAACCTGTACAGCGCCTCTGGCGAATAGTAAGGCAACTAAGAAATTCTATAAAAAATCCTAACGCAGTCGCTAGCGTCTGCGTTAAGAAAAACTCATACTAGGATTACTAGGGGCACTGTGCTTTTTCCCGGGATGAAAGGTACCCTATGTCCTTCTCAGTCTGCGTTTAGAAAAACTCATACTAGGGGCACAGAACACTAGTCTAACAATGATTAAAAATACCTATGGATGTAACAAATAATAAATTCTAGGCTTTGTAGTAAAATAATTTGAAAACAATATTTATTAAAAATAACTAGCTGTTGCCCGGGGCTCCGCTCGCGTGGGAATTCCGGGATAGAATATGGCCTATGTGTTGTTCCAGGGTCGAAGCAATCTCCATTCCAAATTTCAGCCGAGCCAAATTCCGTTCAGCCGTTCTCGAGTTATAAATTGTGTAAACTAACTGTGTGACTTTCTTTTATATATACGAGTATATAAGATATAAGATGACCAAAACATGACGAAGATTACGTCAGATAAACACCAACACCGTTGGACTTGTTGGAGTATAACGCTGGCCTTCCCAGATTCTTTTTTTGTATATTTTTAAAAAAAGTATGTTAATTTTGTCAATTGTAATTTTAATTACTCGGACAATTTCTTTACGTACAATGTAAAATATATTTTAATTATTCAATAATATATTTATACTTTACTCTTCAGTATTGATTCCTCACCTCTTAATATTTAATAGGACTCCTTTTTATGAAGGACTATACACGCGATCCGGAGCCGTGGTGTGTAGTCATTTGTATAAACTATAACGATACAAAATGCACGCCTTCGCCTCCAGCTTCTGTGTGACGGCTTTAACTGAGTAACAGACATTTTAATTTAAATATTTATTTGTATAGATGCATATCTCTGCATACTGCATAGTATAAAACAAAGTTGCTTTCTCTGTCCATATGTCCCTTTGTATGCTTAAATCTTTAAAACTACGTTGTACGTACGTTTGACGTCAATAAGTGATAAGAATATCCTATATTGAAAATAAACAATTTGAATTTGAATTTTGACGCAACGGATTTTGATGCGGTTTTTGTAATAGATAGAGTGATTCAAGAGGAAGGTTTTTATGCCCATGCGAAGCCGGAGCGGGTCGCTAGTCCTTCTAATATTATAAAGAGGAGAGATTTGATTGTTTGTTTGTTTGTATCGAATAGGCTTCGAAACGACTGTACCGATTTAAAAAAAATATTTCACTGTTGGCAAGCCACACTAAAGCCACACTTTCCCCGAGTGACATAGACTATGAATTTACCACGAGCAATACCGAGTTGGACTGCAAGTAATTAATAAAATGCCCAATGTGATACCATTTTTATGGGATCCTGTTGAACTAGAGTTTATATGGATCCCCTGGGAGATCCGTCTGGGGGATCCTGGTGGACTTGAAAATATCACATGTTTTTCCACTGCAGGTGCCGATTGCATCATATCGTACTTCACGCCACTCGTTCTGGACATTATATCCAGGAAGTCGCCGTCGCAGCAGTAAAACAATAAATTTAGCTTTAAGTTTCGGTTGTAGATATTGCTCAAAGGGATATTATAAGTACATGGTCTGTTGTTTTATTTTAAATGTTTATAATAAATGATTTTTATTAATTTGTTGTATTTTTCTTACATTTACTGTCTTTGTTTTTGAGATAGGACGCCTTAGCCTAGAGCAACACGTCTTCCGTACCGGCACGGAGGCCATGTTGAGATGATAGTAGGCCGCCAGGCTGGTATTTTTAAAAACTATTACACAACTAGCTGCTCCCCGCGGTTTCACCCAACCGTGGATTCACTATAACCTATAACCCATAGAAAAACCTTTTCTCCAAGAAATCAGGGGGTTCAGTCAGACTCACTGACACAACAACATTCTGACATGCTATCATATACAGAAAGAATTTTTCTAATCTGACCAGTAGTTTAGAAGTTATAAGCGTGACGCCAGTGTCTG
Organism: Apomyelois bistriatella; assembly: GCA_947044815.1. Lineage (NCBI taxonomy): Eukaryota > Metazoa > Arthropoda > Insecta > Lepidoptera > Pyralidae > Apomyelois > Apomyelois bistriatella. The sequence continues at coordinate 14,643,851 of OX345691.1, forward strand.
CCTGGTCGATTGACCGTATCATCTACACGAATTGACGTCATTTATTGCCACTGTTATTGGTCGGTAATATTAGGTGGCTTTGTTGTAAACTACATATACATACATACTTATACATACTAATATATACATACTTACATACTAATATTATAAATGCGAAAGTCTGTCTGTCTGTCTATCTGTCTGTCTGTCACCTCTTCACGGCTAAACTGCTGGACCGATTGTGATGAAATTTGGTAGGTATGTAGTTAACGACCTGAGGTCAAACATAGGCTACTTTTGGGCGCGATATAACCGAGTCCCACGCGGGGCGAAGCCGCGGGGAACAGCTAGTTTCTAATAAGGTGTGGTGTGGTTTAAATGTATGAATTGAAGGTAAGAAGATAGAATACGCTACCACACTGATCCTGGAACTAAATCCGCGTCAAAACATTTCTAGTGTGGCAGACTTAAAACCTGTGGGCTTACACTACCCAATACAAGTTATAGTAAGAGTTGCATTATAAAGTGCAAGAGCTTCCTCTCACTCTATTAAAATGCCGTATTCTATAGTAATTTCGGCATAGAAGAGGAGTAGGAAATCGCGAGCGAGCGGTTTCTATTATGAATTTCGGTCTTCCTGATACACTGTTAGGTATTCTGTGCTGATACCATTAGGGGGGTTACTACCGTCTCTTAAAACCATGCAAGATTCAGTGAGTAAGCAGGATAGTGCGCTAGGGATGTAAGGCGACACCTCCCTTTCTTGCATGGTTTTAAGAGATGGTGGTAAGCCACCAGTGCCCCTAGTATGAGTTTTTCTTGACGCAGACGCTAGCGACTGCGTTAGGATTTTGTATGGAATTTCTTAATTGCCTTACTATCCGCCAGAGGCGCTGTACAGGTTTGCCATACTTAATCGCTAACGCAGTCGCAAGCGTCTGCGTTAAGAAAAACTCATACTAGGGGCACAGGTGGGCCGTATGCCTGTTTACTTCACAAGAACACTAGTCTAACAATGATTTGAAATTCCTGTGTACGTTACAAATGTTGGCTTTGTAAAAAAATGACGTAAACATGACGAAAATTACGTCAGATAAACACCGACACCGTTGAACTCCTTACTATGAGGTGTTAGTCGAAATGAGTTAGCTAGATGTCACCTTACATCATGTCATTGCATCCTTCGATTGCACCATCTCGCTTACTCGTTTCCGATCCTGCTTAAACAAATGATGGTACTTAACCACTCTAGGACGGATATTTTGGCGACACTAAGTAGGTATCTAGAATAGTAGTGTAAATGTTAGTTATCATATGGTTAACGGAAAATCCGTGAGTAAATCAGACTACTTTCTTAATAATCGGAATAATCCGTGAAATACCTATAAGCAAAAATAAGAGGTTTCCTAAACAAATTAGAAAATCAATAAAAGCAGTTTTAGTAGGAATAAATTTTCTTGTTCGTACAAAAATTACAAAATTCATGTAGGTAGTAAGACAGACTACCCTTTGGCAAAGAAGGCTTTGGTCAGTAGGCTAGGTATTTTCGAAATCATGCAGTAAACCCGTATAACCACAAACCTGTCACCTATGTTCTATGCTTAGGTTCTATGTAGGTACTAAAGGCAGTTAGACTTAGGTCCCATAATGATAGGCCTAGGTATATGGCCGTTTTTTTGTTGTTCGGTTTATTTTACATATAAATCACAACTATAAACAGAAAAGACGATAATAGATCTGTTTCATATTAGACAATAAAAACTGCTCTCCATGTTCTTGCATTTTAGCATTGCACTAAAACCAATTTATCGTGTTATACACGTGCTGTGGTGTTATGCTGTTTTATTTGTTAGGTTTTGTTTGTGATTTTTTAGATGGTAAAAATATTTAAGTACTACTTTTGTAGATCTTTCAAGAAAATTCTACATTACCAGACTTTCGAAAGGCCGAAGAAAGGTGTGGAATTTTTTGAAAGAACCGCTTTCATTGTCATCTTATTTTGTACCAGTTATGAACGTGGGCCAATGAAATTACGACAAATAGGCACACTTGGACCAATCACGAGAATTGCCAGTCAACGTCATCAAATTATCAGCCAATCAGGTTCGCCCACGATCAACACTAGCGCTAAATAATAGGCGCGGCGGCGTGCGAAACTTCAGTTCTTCTTGAAAAATCGAACAAGCGAGATCAGCGTACTTTGTGAATTTGTGCAAGTGTTCAATTCGAAGTGCTATTAACGTGGCTGTGAAGCTATTCCTAACATAATTCAATTTATCCAGTTGTCTACTTAATAAATTGGTAATTAATTTTGTATTTATTTTTAGAATTATTCAGTTTTTTCGGTCATACAGGGGTTGTTCACCTGTCATTTTTGACGACGTATTTTACAGAAAATAATACCTTTCATCCATAGTTCTTCCATCCAGTGCATATTTCACGTAATTTTGAAGCATTCTAGTTAGAAATATTCCATTATTATTTTTATAAATCTTGATAAAAGATGTGTAACGTCAGCGAAAATTCTCGATGCCGTGTGGGCCGGCGCGTTGTCCTACATCTGGAATAGCTGTTCCTTGCAATACCGTTATTATTCTTAAGGCCGTTAGAATCAGTCTTATCAGTCACTTTCACATTTTCCGACCAGATTCTCGTCCTACGAGTGACGTGTCCCATAATGCTTACGTGTCCCTGTAAGTTCATATTGGAACTTTGCCGGGATTTACTCTTGCCAACGTTAAGCGCGTAGTAAATGTGAACTGTATTTTTGCAGGTTAGAGTGCATTATTGCATGGTAAAGATGCGGTGGAGTTTGTTTGCGCTGGCCCTGGTGGTCGCGGCGGTCTGCGCCGACGACAAAAAGGAGAAGGACAAGGACATCGGCACCGTCATCGGTATCGACTTGGGTACCACCTACTCATGGTAAGTACCACTTTCACTTGCTTTCTTTACATATGGGCACTGTTTTTTTTAAGATATTATTGTTGCTTTTCGAGTGAGTGGAAAGACCTCTTTATATTCCAACTAGCTGTTGCCCGCGGATCCGCCCGCGTGTGGCACGGTTATATCGCGAAAGTAGGCTATTTTTGACTCCTAGTGCATAACTATATCCATACCAAATTTCATAACAATCGGTGGTTAGAGTATACGAAAGGGTGCGCAAGACTTAGAAAATTTTTCGGAGTGATTTCGCTCGTCATATTGACACCCATTTTTTATTGTCCCATGTCGTAGACAATATTATTAGCATCACTTTTGGTCATGTGAAGATTTTTTGTGCGACGCTTATTTTCCGAGTTTTTCCGTATTTTCGATTTCGCCGACCCAAAAAGTGGTGAGGGGAATTCGGCATTTTTCACAAATCCGACTTTATGGAGGGTCATAGGTTAGGTTATGGTTATCTTGCGACCCCCAAAATAAGCGAGCGAGCGAAGCGAGCGAGCGTTCGACTTGCGCACCCTTTGCGACACTCTGACCCAATCGGTCCAGCAGTTTAGCTGTGAAGAGGTGACAGACAGACTTTCGCATTTATAATATTAGTATGGATGGCTTACTTATGTACTTGTGGTGATCTACAAGATAGTAAGTCTATGGACTTTCTGGAAGATGTATCTTATGCTTTTTGTGGTTTTATACAAATCTTGCAAGTTAAATTAGACTTGGATGCCTATTGAGAATATATTTATTCAGGACAGATTATAAGAAACAAAATAACTTAGTTGTTCACAAGTAAAATAAATTTGTTTCATGTCTGTATATAGGTAGCATTATTCAAAATTTTATTGTTGTCTTTAAAAAACCTAGTGATTGTTGAAGGCAGTCTCATCCCATGTTATTAATTCATAGTGTTTTTTTTTTAAATATTTTTACAGCCCTGGATATAATTTCTTTAAGGCCTAATTCATATTGATGAAGTATGTCATAACTACAGTTTATAACTCACTCAAATTATTCTTGCTTCAACTACAAGTTCATGCCTACCGCCTAACCCAAAACACTCCTAGGATGTATCTTAGACTTGGGAGATAGTAAGATATTTGCCTTTCGGCTGACAATGTCTATTTTTCACTTTCCCAGTTAGACTGCTTTCTAATAAAAAAAAATTCCCAACAAGACCACTTACTTTGTGTGGCAGCAAATAGGTATTATGTTTACTGAGAGATATTCAAATTGGATTTTTTAAAGTTTGTCATCTAAAAGGGCTGCGAACTTGATTGCCTACTGTAGTATATAGAATTCAACATTATGTTCTAAAATGATTTATAGTAATAAAAAAAATTATTAAAAAATTAGCTCTTATTTATATTAAATTATAAAGGACTAGCGACCCACCCCGGCTTCACTTGGCTATAAAAACTTTACTCTTGAATCAGTCTATCTATAAAAAAAAACTGCATCAAAATCCATTGTGTAGTTTCAAAAATAAGCATACATACATAGGGATAGATAGCGGGAAGCGACTTTGCTTTATACTATGTTATAAAGATTTTACACAAAAAAAAAAACTAGCACAAGTGTGCTGTTTATTTGTGAAGTCCCTTTCAGCCACGAAGCAAATTTCGTGCTTTCAGCATACCTAATTGTTGACAGTTGTTTTATGCTTATTTCTCTTTTGTCCACAGTGTCGGTGTGTACAAGAATGGACGTGTGGAAATCATCGCCAACGACCAGGGTAACCGTATCACTCCCTCATATGTAGCATTCACCAGTGACGGCGAGCGTCTTATTGGTGATGCTGCCAAGAACCAGCTGACCACCAACCCAGAAAACACTGTATTTGATGCCAAACGTCTCATTGGTCGTGAATGGAGTGACGCTACTGTCCAACATGACGTCAAATTCTTCCCCTTCAAGGTGGTTGAGAAGAACAGCAAGCCTCATGTGTCCGTCATGACAGCTCAGGGAGACAAGATCTTCGCTCCTGAAGAAATCTCTGCCATGGTTCTCACCAAGATGAAGGAAACTGCTGAGGCCTACCTCGGAAAGAAGGTTACTCATGCTGTCGTTACTGTCCCAGCTTACTTCAACGACGCCCAGCGTCAAGCCACTAAAGATGCTGGTGTTATTGCTGGTCTCAATGTCATGAGAATCATCAACGAGCCTACCGCTGCTGCTATCGCCTATGGTCTCGACAAGAAGGATGGAGAAAAGAATGTCCTTGTCTTTGACTTGGGTGGTGGTACCTTTGATGTGTCTCTGCTCACAATCGACAATGGTGTGTTTGAAGTAGTCGCCACTAATGGTGACACTCACTTGGGTGGTGAAGACTTTGACCAGAGAGTGATGGAGCACTTTATCAAGCTGTACAAGAAGAAGAAGGGCAAAGACATCAGGAAAGACAACCGTGCCGTGCAGAAATTGCGTCGTGAAGTCGAGAAGGCTAAGAGAGCTCTGTCATCCAGTCACCAGGTCAAGATCGAAATTGAATCCTTCTTTGAGGGTGATGACTTCTCCGAAACCCTCACCAGGGCTAAGTTCGAAGAGTTGAACATGGACCTGTTCAGATCTACCCTGAAACCTGTACAGAAAGTATTGGAAGATGCTGACATGAACAAGAAGGATGTTGATGAAATCGTATTGGTTGGTGGTTCTACTCGTATTCCCAAAGTTCAGCAACTAGTCAAAGAATTCTTCAATGGCAAAGAGCCTTCCCGAGGCATCAACCCTGATGAGGCCGTCGCTTATGGTGCTGCCGTCCAGGCTGGAGTACTTAGCGGTGAACAAGATACTGACGCCATTGTCCTTCTTGACGTCAATCCTCTTACCATGGGTATTGAAACCGTTGGAGGAGTGATGACCAAGCTTATACCACGTAACACTGTCATCCCCACTAAGAAATCTCAGATCTTCTCTACTGCCAGCGACAATCAACATACTGTCACCATTCAAGTGTACGAGGGTGAGAGGCCAATGACTAAGGACAACCACTTGCTTGGAAAGTTTGACCTCACTGGTATTCCTCCAGCTCCCAGAGGTATCCCGCAAATTGAAGTCACATTTGAAATTGATGCTAACGGTATTCTTCAAGTATCTGCTGAAGACAAGGGTACAGGAAATAGGGAAAAGATCGTCATCACAAATGACCAGAACAGGTTAACTCCAGAGGACATTGAAAGAATGATCAAGGATGCAGAGAAGTTCGCAGATGATGATAAGAAGCTAAAGGAGCGTGTTGAATCAAGAAATGAACTGGAAAGCTATACTTACTCAATTAAGAACCAGCTCCAAGATAAGGAGAAACTTGGTGCTAAAGTCAGTGATGACGAAAAGGCCAAGATGGAGGAGGCTATCGACGCCGCGATCAAGTGGCTCGAGGACAACCAGGACGTAGATGCCGAGGAATACAAAAAACAGAAGAAATTGGTAGAAGATGTCGTACAACCGATCATCGCGAAATTGTACCAGGGACAAGGTGGTGTACCCCCGCCCGGAGCGGGAGGCGAAGATGAAGACTTCAAGGACGAGTTGTAACCTAACAGACTGTAAATCGTGTGATCCTAGCTAAATGTGATCTCCGTTAGGTCACTACAGTGTATGCATACGGTGAAAGTGTTTCTCCATGTGCACAGACTGTAACGAAGCACAGATCGTGATGTTTTAGCTCGTGTTGTGTATATTTATTGTGTGGATGAGCGTTTGGCGTGTGCGGCGCTCGATGCGGAGCGAGTGATCTGATCGCGCTCTGCAGCCGCGCGCGTGTGTGTGAGAGAAGAGCGAATGCTACTGTGTTACTGTAAATTGATGCATTTTTTAATTTTATTACAAGCAAAAGATCAGAGCGTAGCGAGGGCGTGTTTCCATGACTATATGAAAGTCGATTCATTTGTCTTCCTAGTGCTGTATGATTTCTGGATCAATGAATCGGCATAGTCTCAATTCGCTATGGAGATTACCTCAGTGTACTGTATTGTATGTGTATGTAATGAGACTGCAGATTTGTTAGTAATTAATTAGCATGTATGTAGTATAATTAATTCAATTGAAGTACGGAGGAGTACATAATAAAAAAAGATTTTCTATCTATACTTTCTTTTATTTGTAAAAATAACAGTTATAATAAAGATAAAACTTGACTAGTCAACTCGTACATTGCGCAGGCGCGAACCGACGGCAATATCGAATGAGGGAGATGCGATACTTGAATCTTGACATGGACTTTATCTGTACTAGTCATAGATTAAAAAAAAAAAATTGCGTCGTACTAGTACTATTACTAATTCTGTGTCTGTACATGAAACAATTATTTACAAGCACAATAGGTACTTACACAAACTGTACAACCCACACAGCTAAAACTACATATATAGTAAAGGAAGTGAACCTTTAGTTAAGTTGACTTTCAGGGAAATGAGCAGTGTACATTCCGGTAAATGTACATCTCAGATCAGAAAATGAATTGACAACATAATCCCAAAAACGTTGTACAGTCGGCTGCAGAGAAATCTGATCCCCTTTCATTAGCGATGCTTGTGGCATCATGGGGTCAGATTTCTCTGCAGCCCACGGTAACATCATTTCAGCGGGAGGCTGTCCACTGCTGGACATAGGCTTCCCCCAAGGACGTTGAAGTATCTGTTTTTTATTTTTCCACAATATGAAAAACTTGAATAGTTTGTTTATCGATTTGAATATCAGAGTTGCCGGCTATGCGACTGGCCAATGCTACGAACTTGTAGAGCGTGTGCAAAATTTCGCTGATAACAATGTAGGTAAGAATGTAAAGGAAATTGAATGCAAACTCTAATTGTTCAGTCGAGTTAGGTTCGAATTCACATAAAAAGCATTCTAGAAAAAGCTATCGAGGAGCTAGATAGCCTGCTCGACGCGTGTGTTCGTAACGATAATGCGGGTCAAGCGACGGCGAGTGCGCGGCCATGTTTGAATTGGTCGCCATTAGTAGCATTTCTATCTTGCGCTCCTCCTTGCTTCGGAAGGCACGTTAAGCCGTTGGCCCCGGCTGTTATCGGTATATTGCAGTCGTTAGGCAATATGATGCCTTTAGGCAGCCTGAAAAATCAGACTGTTAGTCACTGACACACCCGGGTCATGTTCCTGTGGGTCTGGTTTCTCTGAAAAAAGGGTTACGGAGGTCTAACGGCGGCAGTCGCTCCATTGTAATAACCAATGCCGCCAAATCATACCCTGGGCTCTGAAGCGTAAGCTGAAGATGTAACCAGGAAACACGGACGAAGAAGAAGACACATAGAAAGCATTCTACGTATTTACGCACTTTAAATTTTTGCCAAAATCTAGCTCAATATGAAGGCGACATCCACATCCCCCTTACTCACTGGATCTTGCATGGTTTTGGTGGTGGTAAGCCACCAGTAAACTGAAAAATTGCCCCTGGATCTTGCATGGTTTCAAAAGACGATAGTAACCCCCCAGACGGTTGTACCATTTTGTACCCCCTTAACTTGTAATAATTTTAAATTCCATACTGAATCCTATTCGTTTGCAAAATCTCATGGTAAAATAGTATAAGGCTTACTATCGTCTCTTAAAACCATACAAAAACGATCAAGAGAAATGTCGCCTTACATCCATCATGTAATGCGCCGCCGTCTCGCTTACTAAGTCGTTTTTGGATGGTTATTAGAGGTGATGGTAACCGCCCCAAGCAAGGTAAATGGGCTTATGACCTCTAATAGCGATTTAAAAACTCTTCTGTCAACGTCACTATTGTCACTGTCTAATAAAACTAAGCGTCAGTCAGTGTAAATTGATTAAGAGATTTCAAATCAATTTCTTGTCTAGTTCTAGTTCGTCGAGATTTTTTTTTCTACATAACATAATTTATTTATTCTATTTAGTAAAGTATACAAAATGTCCACTATCTTTTAATTACTAACACTAATAATTCACCATGTAGGTAGGATAAACTAAATAAAACTAGCTACAAACAAAAAAATAATAAAATTTAAAACTAACTTAATCCATATCCATACTTCCATCCATACTAATATTATAAATGCAAAAGTCTCTGTCTGTCACCTATTCACGGCTAAACTGCTGGACCGAGTGTGATGTTTGGTATGGATATAATTATGCACTAGGAGTCAAACATAGCCTACTTTCAGGCGTGATATAACCGAGCTAGTATAAAATATTCTAATAAAAAAATAAACTAATTTAAATAGAAATATTTACCAATCATACGTTTAGTTGATTTAAGAGATACTTGTTTTAGTGAGATAATCGTTCTATTAAATTAATCTTGATTAATCAAGATGTATTTGAACAATGATTTTACCCAAGAAGGTGTTACTTAACGGGAACACAGAGTACTGTTGAGTTACATTGTCACTCAAAGGGATAAAAAAATGTGGCATTGAGTTACAGTGTAACTAATCGGTATTTTTTTTCCCAATGGGTTACAGTGTAACACAAAATGGTGTAACTCAACGGGAACAAATGGAAAATACCTAGAACCCAAATCGCTGCCATCACCGGGTAAGGTGCCAAGAGGCTGGCGGCATTACCACGCTGTATGGCTAAACTAAGCCTTTGACCGAAATGCTCACCAGCCCTTGGGGTCTCCCGAGACATCGATTAGGCGTGCGGAGATTTCTTTAAATATTGTTTTTGCCTCCGCACCACAGGGCCCCAAGGTCTCCACATCGAAATGCGCAAATATGTATGGCTCACCCAAAGTCGCATATTTGCGCCTTTTATTAACCTCTGCTGTAGCCGCGGCTGCGCCGGCCTTACGAGAAGTCGCTTGTACCTAAATGATATGGAGCTACTGTATCCACACTAGTGGCATCCCATACAAGCGACCGCCCGCGTTTCCACGGAATGAGGAAATCATTCCGTCCGGCCTCTGCCGTCGTCACGAGCAATCCCGTTATGCTCTAAAATTGCAGGTACGCCAGCACTTACAAGGGCCCGACGGATGACGTCATTCAAATCGGAGTGGCGTGATATGCGACCAGCGCTGCGTCTACAGGCCAATCCGTGATGACCTAGGGGATCGACATCTGCCCCGCAACGGCAGCGATGGGGTTCATAAGGTTCATTAGTCCTAGCTCCTAACCGGAGACTCACTGCTAGGCTGAAGGCAGTCGCTTCAAGAAGGGTACCCACGTTTGCCGACGGAATCGCATTCAACCAGTACCCTGACTCTGGTTCCCAGCTGGCTAAGAGACGAGACCGCTCCGCTAAACAATCGGCGTCGTCCAATAGATTATTTCGAACTCGCATACACAGCGGCTCGTCCCATTGCCGCTGAGAAGCCAAAATCAGGGGTAAACTTTCACTCGTACCGACTGCACTAGACCAAGCACTCTTTGCCTCAGCCAAGCACGCAACCTTGTTGTCCTTCGTGCTGTTGTGTAATTACACAACGCACGAAGGATAACAAAACAAAGTAAGTACTTATAGCTAACAAAATAAGCTTATAACAAAATAGCTAATTAGCTATAAGTACCTACCTATTTTGTTAGATTTGTCTGTAGATGTTTGTTTATTCAAGAAAATAGGCAAAAATAATACCAACTAAACATCACAGATAGATGTGATCATTTAATTTAAAATTAAAAAAACCCACAACACATTTTCTTTTATGTGGTGACGGTCGACTGATTTACGGACGCCCCACATATTATTTGCAGACATTTAGGTATTTTCCCCACTTACACCCCCAGAGCTTTGTAACAGCTCAGCTGATTATTTTGTAATGTGCACGTGATGCGCTTTTATTTGAGACCCCACTCAAGTATATTTGCAGACATTCGGTTGTTCTTCCCCACTTTCACCCCCACAACTTCTAAACGGCTCAACCGATTTTCATCAAACATGTCTAAGAACACTCGCCCGTAAGTTACCTTTTATACGAAAAAACTATGACGTTTGTTCGGGAGCTATGACGCCAGAGACAGACAGACAGACAGACACGTCAAACTTATAACACTCCTCTTTTTGCGTTGGGGGGTTAAAAATATACGACGACGTCAACATTTTTATGACATTTCCGATTATTCCGATATCAAAGAGTATATAATCACTACGATAGCCGATATTTCCGATTTCCACCAGTGTTATTGCAGTGAGCAGTGTGTATTTTTTTGCTAAATTATAAAAAATAATTAGTTAAACAAAATTTAAAATGGTTTCCACGCCAGTTCTTTATGCGGCTGTTCCAATATCAGTGATTGTGGCTTTGGGTTTAATTTGCAAATGGAGGTCTAGGTCTTGGGCGAAATATATAAGCAATACTTGCCTGAGCGATAAAACATTCCTTATTACTGGAGCTAACAATGGCATTGGGCTGGAGACAGCTAAAGCCCTGGTGAAGAGAAAGGCCCGAATAATTTTTGCTTGCCGAGACCTAAATAAAGCAAAAGATGCTATCGCGGAAATTCGGAAGGAACAGCCAACTGGAGGCGAAATGGTTAGATCTTATTTCAAATTAATTTTTCTATACTTCTCTATTGTTTGCATATTTGTTATGTTACTAAACTAAGAAATAAAATAAATTAAAAATATATTTTATTCAAATTACTTACTCACCTAATATTGGGTTAGAGTACGAAAGGGTGCGCAAGACTTGGGACAACGCTCCTTACCCACCTGTGAAAATCGCGTTCAAATCCGTTGATTAGTTTTGAAGTTATAACCTACCAGACAGACAGACAGACAAAAATTGTTTTTTTGGTTTCTGCTACTCTTTTTTAATCGCCTCCTATCAGTTTTTTTGAAAAATATTTAATGTACATACACTCGATTTTTACTGTCTTATTATAGTAAGTACTTATGTAAAGATATATTAATTAATTAATAGTTTAATAATATTTTCAAAAGAGAACCCAGGAAGTAACCTTTGATTCTCTATTTTTTAACCCCCGACGCAAAAAGAGGGGTGTTATAAGTTTGACGTGTCTGTCTGTCTCTGGCATCATAGCTTCCGAACTGATGAAGCGATTTCAATTTAGTTTTTTTTTCATATTAAAGGTGACTTACGGGCGAGTTTTCATGTTTTATGAAAATCGGTTGAGCCGTTTAGAAGTTGTGGGGGTGAAATTGGGAAGAACAACCGAATGTCTGCAAATATACTTGAGTGGGGTCTCAAATTGCGCTCATCACGTGCACATTACAAAATAATATGTTTAATGAAAATCGGTTGAGCTTACAAAGCTCTGGGGGTGTAAGTGGGGAAAATACCTAATGTCTGCAAATAATATGTGGGGGTAAATCAGTCAACCGTCACTACTAAAAAAAAAATGTGTCCTGAGTTTTTTTTTTATTTTAAATTTAATGATGTTTAGCAATGTAATAGTTTATTACTTTCCCATTCATCATCATATAACTGTGCAATATTAATTAAACTGTATTCTCAAAGCTGGAATGTATTTAAAATCTTTAGTTTGACTTATTTATAAAGTTACTAGCTGTTCCCCGCGGCTTCGCCCCGCGTGGGACTTGGTTATATCGCGCCCAAAAGTAGTCTATGTTTGACCTCAGGTCTTTAACTACATCCCTACCAAATTTCATCACAATCGGTCCAGCAGTTTAGCCGTGAAGAGGTGACAGACAGACGGACAAACAGACGGACAGACTTTCGCATTTATTATATTAGTATGGATATGGATATGGATGGATATGGATAGTATGGATAAATTTTAACAACAATAATACCTATTTCAGATCCCAATGCAATTAGACTTAGCCTCGTTCGAATCAATAGAAAAATTTGTCGAAAGGGTTAAAGCTGATTTCAACAAGATAGATGTGCTTATAAACAATGCGGGTGTGGTGATTCCTTTAGATTTGGATTTGAAAACAAAAGAAGGTTTTGAGATACACTTCGGAGTCAACCACCTCGGTCACTTCTATCTTACTAACTTGCTGCTGGATCAGCTGAAAAAAGCTTCACCAAGCAGGTAACAAATTTCTTTAAGATTCTAGCTTTTTAGGGTTCCGTACATAAAATGTACAACGGAACCCTTATAGGATCACTCGTGCGTCTGTCTGTCCGTCCGGTCCATCTGTCACAGCCAATTTTCTCCGAACCTACTTGACCAAAACAGATGAAATTTGGTAGGATGGCGTAATCCTGTGAGCCAATGTGCAAAGAAAATAAATATTTTTTTTAAAATAAGCGTCATTTTCCCGTGAAAAATTAGGAATTAAAAAAAAAGTTTTGCAACCCTTACCCTGTTATACATCAAATGAAAGAGCTCGTTATAAGGATCTCATATATATTTTTTGTTATTATTGTAACATAAATAGTTTTCATTTTATTCATGAAAGAAGACGAAAATTGACCATTCCCCCCCATGATCTCCGAAACTACTGAGCCTAAAAGCGTGGGGAGCCTCTTGCTACGCTATTTCTATAGGGAAATTCCTTTTTTTTTTTTCAATTGTTTGTTTTAAAACCAAGAAAGACTGAATAATATTCTTTTTTGTACTCAAATAAAAAAATATCTCTAGCTTTTGCTATGGTGCAGGATATATTGAAGGTTAAAACTCTCCTTAGGTGGAATATTGACTATAGTTCAGGCCGATTGTAAGCTCCTGTCAGAATTTAATATTTGTTATAGGGTCTCCACATTGGCGTCTTTAAAGATGATTCCGTGATTCGGAACGCACGCAAATCCTAGTCCTGGCTTCCACCTGTGGGTCTAAAAACGCCACTTTAGCAATTCATATTACGAATTCCTTAGCAATTATTTAGCAATTCCTATTTCTTTCAATTTTTTTGAAGAGGAATTGCAAAGTTTTGTTGGCTATTTTACAAAAAATAGAGGAATTGCTAAGGAATTCGTAATATGAATCGATTCGATGAATTACTCAAAGTGGTGATTTTAGACCCCCTGTTGTTGTCATTAAAAAAAACAAGTCCGAGTATGACAGGCTGTTTTGAAAAACTAACATTAGGGGTGCAGGGTCAATTCACCTACAAGGTCGATATGAATCAATGAATATAAAATATATTTTTTTACAGAATCGTTATCGTGTCATCAACACTTCATGAAAACGGTAAAATCGACTTTTCCGATCTGTACCTCAAAAAGGCGATCGAGGATGCAAAGCGAAAAAAAAGCAGTTTGGCTGACAACCCTGGCTACTGCAACTCCAAACTGATGAACTGCTACTTCATGAGGGCGCTGGCTGATAAGCTGAGAGGCACTGGAGTGGATGTGAACGCGTGCTGTCCAGGACTCTGCTACACTGGCCTGTTCAGGTAGGACTGTTATGGCTGCTACTTGGCTTGCCGAGCTCACCAGATGGCTGGCTGACAAGCTGAGCTGCTCGGCGCTCCAGTGGATGTGAACGCATAGTACTCAGGGCTCGGAAACCTGATTAGAATTAAAAACCAGCTCGTTTTTCTGCCCATACATTTTTACAGCGACTGCTAGCGTTACGGTTCCGCTCAACCGGTATTTCCCCAAAAATAACGGTCTTAACCAGGTATTTAGGGCCCTAAATTCGGCCGCTATTGTTAACCAGGTTAAAGACCGTTATTTTTGGGTCTTCAAAATACCGGTTTTCACCCTTGCCGGTACTTATCCCAAAGTAACTGTCTTACCAGATTCAAAATTCATCAAAAATCGACCTTTACTTATTTAACAGGCTGAAGACCGTTATTTTCGGTTCTTAGAATATCGTTTTTCAGTTCAGGTTTCCTGTTGTCAAGTACAATGGCAGTCGTTAGGCTATATTAGATGTCTTTAAAGCCTGAAAAATCTGACAGTGTTGGCCACTAATACAACATCATGTTCCTGTTGGTCTGGTTTCCCTGTATAAAATGGTTACGAAGGTCAGGCGGCAGTCGCTCCATTGTAATAACCAGTACCGCGCGAAAGCTGAAGTTGCAACCGGGAAACACGCTCGGGCGAAGAATAAGCTGAGGCATTCCTTTGCCAATACATATTTCTTCCTTTGTAAAAAAACTTTTATCGATATTTACCTATGTAATGTATAGAAAAATTGATTGGCAATAAAGATTTTTTTTTTATTTACTTAAAAGTATATATCTTTTGCAGAAACTCCGTAAGGTGGTACCACTACATTTTGATGTCGCCCGTGTACCTGATCATGAAGTCGGCACAACAAGTAGGTTCAAGATAACTTATCGCAATCATATATTTCTCAATCACGATAACTTTATCACGACGATTTCACAATATTGCGTTGTATTAGTTTTTCCTCACACAAATTTCGGACTTCCGTTCTACTTACCTGATCCTACGAACCAAATTATAAATTTCTTGACTAAGGTTTTTTAGGGTTCCGTACCTAAAGGGTAAAAAAAACGGGACCCTATTACTAAGACTACGCTGTCCGTCCGTCCGTATGACACCAGGTTGTATCTCATGAACCGTCACCAGGTGGCCTACTACCATCTCTTAAAACCATGCAAGAACGATTGAGTAAGGGAGATTTTTTTTTTTTTAATAATGGTACGGAACCCTAAGTGCGCGAGTCTGACTTTTACTTGACCGGTTTATTAGTAATATGCATGTAGATCGAGATCACTCCCTTACCAGTGGCTCCTACATCACTTATTATCGGCCGAGCTGGCCGAGAGGGGTGGGTAAGCGCAACCAGACCACGCGACCCTTATATTTTTACACTCATGATATCTTCCGAACGGAATGTCCGAATTGAATAATTCCGAATGTTATGTAAAGGTATTGAAACAGTCCTGAAAATGAAATAATTTATTTTGATATGGATTAATACTAAATGTACAAATAAGAGGCCTTTTCTATAGGCTACAAAATAAATTTCTGTCGTCAATGGTTTTCGCAGCGCACGCGATATAAAGAACTTTTCGCGTATTTTTTTACACATTATTCGACTTTTAGTAAGGATCCCTAATTTTCTTGAAAATATTAACCTATAGCCTTCCTCAATAAATGTACTATCCAACACTGAAAGAATCTTTTAAATTTTTGATTTCCATTTTGATTTTAAATTTCCGATTTGAAAAATTCTCTGAGATTAGCGCGTTCAAACAAACAAACAAACTCTTCACCTTTATAATATTAGTATAGATGATAATTTAAGTGTGGAAAAACATAAAATAAGGTGAATTCAAAAGTAGAACACAAGAAAAAAAAAACATAACTACAAACTTACAATAAAATATACAAAGAAAAATACAAAAAACTAATTAAAAAATAAATAAATAAATCTTGCCCGTGAAGCATGTTAGCAAGAATGCTGGCTGTATTTCCCCGCAGTATAGCAATTACTTATCCGTTGGGCGAAATAGCAGCAAGCCTTCCTGTCCCCATATATAGATTAAATTAAGATTAAGACGACCATTCTACTGCCTGACGTGAGGTCTCTTAGGGATTTCTGTTGGTGGCATCCGTTACCTTTTCGTTACTTTTAAGAGATATTATGTGATGAGACACTGGTATATACATATATTTATGTTTGGTGGCGTGGTGTTTGTTATAATCTTACCATATCTATGATTGTGAAATCTCTACTTATCAACGTCAAGGTCCTCTTTCATAAGGTATTATCATAGGCCCCTTCCATTGCCTGAGAAAGAATTTGGTCAGTAAAAAAAGGTACGCAATTCCCGTAATTTAATTGGTCAAATAGTCGGATAGTCAATGGCAAAGTAGATGGAGTTGCTGTATATGATAAACCGCGCAGAAGGACGAGTAAGAACTCGTGTGTTAAATGGTCAGCCAGTCGTCTTTGTGACTGAATTTGACTTCGAAATCGACGACTACAAACCACTATTTTTTTTTTCAGGGTGCGCAAACTATAGTGTTCTGCGCGACCGACTACAGCATAGAAGGTACCACTGGCAAGTTCTACAGTGACTGCCGACCGTACGACTCCAAATATCAATTTGATAAGAAAGAAGAAATCAAACTCTGGAACATTAGCGAGGAACTAGTAAAAGCCAGGAAGCCTTTACCTCTAAATGTAAAATAGTTTTACATTTCCAACTTTTCTGCAGCGTTCGATAGAAAAATTATGTTACGTTAGAGCTGGTTCACATCAAGTCGTTTTTTTTATAATACTTTTTACGGCCATGGAAACTAGTCATTAAAGGCGTTCTTGAATTTATTAATCTTCTTCAGTCCTACTCAGTCAAGTCAAGTCAAAAAGTCAAGTTAATAGTCCAGTCCAGTAAATAAGTCTAGTCAAATGGCTAAGTGAAGCGGTGGAAAATTTTCACTTAGCTATAACTTGGAGATTTTGGTGACAAATATAAAAGGTCACATAATAGACACTGTACCAGTTCCCAACACTCACGTTTGTTCACGAACACTGCGAATAAAATGCAGGCAGACGCTGGATGCAGGCCGCTTCCAACCGGTCGTTCTGGAAATCCTTGGGGGAGGCCTACGTCCAGCAGTGGACTGCCTGCGGCTGAAATGATGATGATGATGATGACTGCGAATAATAATCCGCCAATAATATGCACAAATAGGTACTCGAAAAAACCTAAGTATTGGAAATTAAATACAGCGCGGACATAGCTCTGAATAAGGAAACTAAGTTTCCTTATTCAGAGGGACATAGCGACAGATAACTTTCCCTGCAAAAACTCACACAAAGTCGCTTTCCTGTCCCTATGTCCCTTTGTATGCTTAAATATTTAAAACTACGCAACGGATTTTGATGCGGTTTTTTAATAGATATAGTGATTCAAGAGGAAGGTTTTTATGCCCATGCGATCATATCTAATATAATTCATAATTTTTCTATCTATAATTTTTTTTTATAGTTACGTTCTAAATAATTTAATTGCCAATACATATTTATTAACTCATGTCCATAGTTTATGTTGTCGCAAATACCAGTTTTGGATCAGCTGTCCACGCGCATAGTGATTTGTTTGAATGCGTGTAGGTAGACAGACATTTCTCGGACAGCCGAGCGGTGGACGAGTGCAGCGCCGTAAATAGGGCGATTCCACTGGTGCCCAGGCACAGGGTGTACATTTTCGGGGGCGCAAAAATGGCCAGACCAGGCAGGACTATTAGAGGGCGCAGTTATAGAAGCTCCGCTAGGGCGCAGAAAATTTGTATTGTCTAAAAAAACGAGGTCGCAGTTATAGAAGCTCGCACAGGGCGCAGAAAAGGCTATTTACGGCACTGGACGAGTGCACTATCGCTGATCACTGTATTAGGTATAAGATATTATGATAAGTCATGGGAAGAAACTGGCACCTAAGTTACAGGCTAACCCTAGTTTAAATGCCAGTGATATTACTTCTGGTGGTGGGTTTTCCATAGTTTTTAGCACATAGTGAAGTAAGCTAGTTTGTTGAAATGAATGAATAAAGATTATTATTATTATTTATTTATGTTTCTATCTCATCGCAAAGAGGGTTTAATCCTACTACACGGGCCGAAGCCAATTTATTATCTATATATATAAAAGAAAGTCGTGTTAGTTACTCCA
Source organism: Apomyelois bistriatella (assembly GCA_947044815.1). Taxonomy (NCBI): domain Eukaryota; kingdom Metazoa; phylum Arthropoda; class Insecta; order Lepidoptera; family Pyralidae; genus Apomyelois; species Apomyelois bistriatella. The sequence goes on from OX345691.1 coordinate 14,662,216, forward strand.
CTTATAACTCAAGAACGGCTGAACCGATTTGGCTGAAAATTGGTGAAGAGGTAGCTTAGAACCAGGAGAAGGACATAGGGTACCTTTCATCCCGGGAAGTCCACGCGGGCGAAGCCGCGGGCAAAAGCTAGTTATTAAATATAATTAAATGCGCAACACGGCTTATTTTACTTGACTATGTAGAACCGTAAATAAACATAACTCGTTGTTGGTAATATTGTGAGTTTCCTTTCACTAGCGCCGTTAGCTGTACATATATAAGCAACGGATTTTGATGCGGTTTTTTTAATAGATAGTGATTCAAGAGGAAGGTTTTTATTCCCATGTGAAGCTGGGGCGGGTCGCTAGTGAAGTATAATTAATTCAATTGAAGTACGGAGGAGTACATACTTAATAAAAAAATATTTTCTATCTATACCTTCTTTTATTTGTAAAAATAACAGTTATAATAAAGATAAAACTTGACTAGTCAACTCGTACATTGCGCAGGCGCGAACCGACGGCAATATCGAATGAGGGAGATGCGATAACTGCAGCTTGAATCTTGACATGGACTTTATCTGTACATGAAACAAAACTATATAGTAAAGGAAATGGACATTTAGTTAAGTTGACGTTCAGGAAAATTTGCAGAGTGTACATTCCAGTGAATGTACTTCTCAGAAAATGAATTGACAACATAATCCCAAAAACGTTGGACGTTGACATCATCATTTAAGCCGCAGGCTGCCCACTGCTGGACATAGGCTTCCACCAAGGTCGTTACAAGTATCTGTTTTTTATTTTTTTACAATATGATAAACTTGAATGGTTTGTTTATTGATTTGAATATCAGAGTTTACATTATTATGTGAATGGACAATGCTATTAACTTAAAGACCGTGTGCAAAATTTCGCCGATAACAATGTAGGAATGTATATGGATTGAATGCACTCCAATTGTTCAGTCGAATTAGGTGCGAATACACATAGAAAGCATTCTAGGTACGTGTTTTACACACTATGTTTTCTTGACACACTTGCCAAAATGTAGCTCATTAAAATACCACATACTAGACCAGGCTAGGCAGGGCTAGCCATACAGACAACCCAGAGTAGATGGTGCAAATATACGAGGAGACCCGACCCCAGATGAAATGAGATAAGGGGTGGACGTGGACAGAAAAAAACATATAGCTATAAGGCCCAAGGGATTTCCTATTGCCATATATATAATACGTTAGTACTGTTATATATTCTGTGCTAATGCTTATCAACACATAAATCCTGCACGCACCGATTGCGTCCCTACTGTCTATTTCGACGGCAGTGATCCCGGCAGCCGCGCGCATTTCAGCTACTGCCTCCGAGAAGTACGTGTCTAACTGTAAAACAAAATATCCATCAATCTATACTACATTCGAATTTAGCGTACATTCTTTTATTTTTCCGCTCCGATTAAGTACCTATATCATTCAGATTGACGAGGGTCCAACCACGTCATGCAAGAAAAATATTGGTCCCAGTTGCCTGCCCTGAGGCGCGCGCCAAGATCATACCTGTAAATAATTATTTTAAACCTATTTTCGTAAGTCTTGATATGTCACACCATCCATGTAATCGTCTGTTTACATAGCAGCTCAAACTAGAACAGTAAACTGTGAAAAATTGCTGTCAAAAAAATTGCCCTGACCATGGCAACGTGAATCAAAGGCCTAGTTAAAGTTCATTGACACAGATTATGTTTCTAATTATCAGGTTACGCACGTACGTAACCGTATTTCGGGGTTTTGAATGACGTGTAGTTCGGTAGACGTTTCTTTGCAACACACTCGCGCACAAATATTAGTGCTTAGTTCAGTATATAGTTTTAGAACTTTCTCGAAAATTTGTTGGCCCGATTTCATGATAATAGATGGCTCATAAGTTTGCTTAACAGAATATCGTTATATATAGATAAGAAATATAATAGTGATTACTTTCTTATGAGACGGATCCGTTCTAGCTGTTAAAAACTTGGAGAGTGCATTATCCACTCGTAAGTAGGAGAGCGAGGACGTTTGGGAGTCATGCTCATGGAGGAGATATGGTCCAGCTTTTTGAACGTAGCTCATTCTATGGTCAAAAAGAGATATAGTTTACACTATACTGTACAATTAGTATACAACGACTACTGCATTTTTATAGGTACTAATTCAAAACAAGTAAAGAAAGGCGGACTTATCGCTAATGCAATTTCTTTCAACCAACGTTTAGAACGGATATCCTAGTCCAAAATCGGAGCGGCTTTAAATCTCAGTGTTCAATAATGTACCTCATACTCGAGGTTCTCCTCGGCATCTCTCGGATGATAGTACACCCGGGGCCCGGAGCCCGGCACTGCGGGTCTTCCAGTGCACCAGTCAACGCCTTGAGCCCGCAGCCGTCTCAGGCATGTCTCCATGTCCGCATTCAGGAAGATGATGCTGAATTAAAACATCATATAGGTACGCCATTATTTCTTGCACAAAGGAATATTTTTAATTTCTTGAATTGACAAATAGAACAATCGTTATTCGAAAGGTTAGAGAAAGAAAACGGAATAATTAAAGATTCGAAAGAGCGGTAAAGCAATGACACAAAATTAGTAATAGTACCTACTTGGCAATGAATGATGTAACATTTTTTGTCTGGATCTTGATCTGATCTTGAACGTCCTTTAGATCCTCACTAGCCCCGCGGTGTTAACCGCCGTTACACGCACCATAACAGCAATCCCATCTTTACTTTGTAAAACGCCATTAACTATCAGACTTTTTGACCAAACCTACTGGAATCGCATACTTTTTGGGATAAAAGTGCCCTATGTGTTATTTCAAGATATCAGCTTCCAAATTTTATAAAAATTTGCCCAGCCGTTTGAACGTGAAGAAGTAACAAACATACATACTTTCGTCTTTTTAATATTAGTCGGATTACATACCAAAGTGAAGGTGATAGTTTCAATAAAACATACTTTATAATCTTAATAGTTTCATTTAACCTACCGATTAGGTGGGGTGGATAAATTGTCCAAATTCTCAAAATCAACTCCACTTTTGGGGTAGCCGGTCAACACCCAGCCCTGGTCTATGCAATCCTGAAACAACAAGCAAACTATCTTGACGACCTCCATAGCGTACTTGTTAACATGCCAGACCGCTACTCAGGAGGTCCTGGGTTGGATCTCCGGTTAGGTCAAGATGGAAATGATCTTTTTCTGATTGGCCTGGGTCCTGGATGTTTGTTTATCTATATATGTATTTGTTATAATATATAGTATCGTTGAGTTAGTATCCCATAATACAAAATTACAAATCTCAAACTATGTGCATAGTACTATTAAGTAGGTAGGTATTCTGTGCTATGGGGCTAACCAATTTGTTGATTTGTCCCTGATATATTTATTTATCTAATTTTCAGCCTCCAGTTTCGCGATTCATTCTTCAATCCAGGGAACAGCGGGTCCTGAAGAGACTTCAACCTGAGTATTGCTGGGGTGATGAGCTGTTGAAAGTCCTGTGGAACCTTGTAGTTGTCGACTGGTGACAACTGCTCCAAGATCGCGAAAAATTATGACATCTGTGTAAGTCCAAGAGTAGTAATAATAATAATTCTGTGGCCAAGATCCACTTCGGATCGCTACGACACCGAAGTAAGCAAAAAAGTAACTAAAAGGCGAACCTACTACCTATCCTAACTACCTTGCGTTACGATTTTTATTGGACTTTACCTAGTTGTCAACTCACCTTCTCCATTAGTCTCCTCTTGACGATCTCTATCTTGAGCTGGACGGTGGACCCGTAGTTTCTTAACTTCTTTCCTATCTCGTCGTGCTTCCCTAGAGCTTCATTGTACAGATTTTGGAATTGAACTGGTGAAAAAATTCATTAATTTAGAAGGAAACGAAAAAAAGAACTTACCTATCTACTCGTAGTAAGCAGAAGATGATTTGGTTTAAGGATACGGAGAGGTCGACCTAAATAAAAATTTAATTGGATGCATTGCATAAACTCGGGATTTAACTTACGAGTATGTATATCTCCGAAAATATAAGTTTACCAAACCGTGGCAGCTACAACGCAACAGTGGGGTTGGTGACCACAACGGAACTATTTTTTAGCATAAAGATGCGAATAAGTAACAGTAAGTGTGTCTATGACCTGAAGAAGGTCGCAGGCAGGCGCTGGATGCAGGCCACTCCCAACCGGTCTATATGGAAATCCTTGGGGTTATAATTACTTATGAGTAGGATGCCAGGATCACGAGCATATATGGTTTGATTTTTCTGTAAAATTGGTTTCACGTAGATTAAACAGCACTATTGTAAGAACCAGACCACCAAATCTAGGACCATGATAAAAGCGTACCCTAGGCTCTGAAGCGTAAGTTGAGAATGCAACTGGGTAACATGCTCGAATGATGATAGGCATCTAGAACTAGGTATTTTTATAGGACTATGTACCTAATCTGTGCTAGAACTAACTGTCAACGAGTCCAAAATGTTTAGCAAGCAGAGCCGCCTGAGTGCGACAGCCGGAGCCCCTGGGACCGATTAGCAGCACCCGGTACACGCCAGGGGCGCCAACCACGGCGTGCCCCTGTCCCGAGCCCTGCAGCCCCGCCACCGACGCCGTAACCGCGTCGAAACACCTGTGCATTATCTTCTCTGGGTCATCAGTAGCCTCGATGTGCACTTCCTGTAATGGAATGGATATTACACAAATACATACATATTATCACGCCTGTCTCCCGCAGGGGTAGGCAAAGAATAGAGATTTTCATTAGCCGTATCCACACCGGACGATCCAAAGCGCTCCGATCGCGCGCGGTATGGAGCGCGCTCCACGGAGCGTGAAGTGTAGACGTGCCGCGCGCGATCCATGTGCGCGGCGGAGAGCGGCTAATGGCTACGATTCTTACATACTCTCGTCATACACGCTCGCCGATCGGATACTCTACTCCTAATGTCTCTCTTTTTCAAAAGGTCAGCGATTTAAATAACTTAGTTTCTAAAATATTAGTTATCACTAAAATAGTGAAAATAAATAAATGAATTCCAACACAGTTCACCCTTTTAGTTTTTAGTTCCAATGCGGATGTTTTTTCGATAAGTTTGTTATATTACCTAGCCACTAATTTCCACACTACACGTTAAGTAAGTACCTTAGCCATATTCTAATCTGTGACCTTAGCTTTATCCTCAGCTGGTAACTTAAGAGCTTATAAAATCAGCTTTTTGATTTTCGGAATTCTTGTTTTGTGAGCCTATTTGCGTGTATGAGAGCCACAGCTAGATTTGTTAATATTTTCGTCCGACAGATTGCCGGGCGTCTATTTGGGAATGCTGTTGTTGTTTGTTAGCGGAATCCTCCACAAGACGCGGGCTCTTTAACTTTGCCTTTTAGGACACGCTTTTTAAGCGGTACGGTAGCACAGGAAACTAAGTTCCGTGATGTAACATACAAAATCTTACTTGGTCTACTAATATGCTTACTAGTTGTGCCCCTCGGTTTCACTCGTCCGTTGTATTTAGTAATAATATAACCTTCCCCAAGAATCATAGGCTATCATATGCAGAAAGAATTTTTTAAATCGGATCAGCAGTTCTAAAGTTACAAACCAACTTCAGCTTTATTTTACGTATTAGTACGTAGATGATTAAAAGGGACAAGTAACCTTCAACGTAGCCTTATAAGCAAACTTGAGCCCTTCGAAATCCTGGTCGAAGAACCCCCTGGCAGGAGTGTGCGGCTTGTCGGTAGGGGGCGCTTGTGGCGGAGGACTGGACAGCACCAGCGTAACAGTCGGCAGCACGCCGTCCTGTTGGAGGCAGCGCGCCTCCCGCACCGTGCAGGGGTGGTCTACCATCAGGTTTTGTTAAATACTTACTACAGAATACTTCATGTGATATATTCTGTGGCATGGGTAAGTGAGTCGATGACTACAAAATGATTTTTAAAGGGAACGGGACGGGAGATTTTTACCATGAATTCATGGACAATGAGAAAAAATATTGCAATTTGGGTTTTGTAAATTTTGCTTAAAATAAAAACATATGCGTTAAAAAAATAAACATAAGTACCTACAACACGAGCACATAAAGAAACGGAGCTATTGTTTTTTTCTGTGCTATACCGCAGGCTAACATGTTCAATAATATGACTCACAAATATTGTATGATCTGTATTTACTGGGCCCCTCTTACCTATTGGACACTACTCCATCCCACTTTACCGCCTCAGCTACGCCACTCGGTAGAAAGAGAGAAAGGAGACAGCGACAGCGTTAGTAAGGGAGGGGCTTACTATGAACTCAACAAGCGATCCAAAAGTGAGTGTGTAAGCGGTCATAGTAACTATGACCGCTAGGATAACCGTTATCCACGTGGATATTATAGGAGTGTAGGACGTGTAAGAAGGAATGAAAAAGCATACCAAACATTAACCATCCAGCCATTGGCACAGGATCTTTGAGGGTAAGCATTTTCGTCACTTCCGACATGAGGACAGGATCGACGCAGCCAGGCACGTAATCATCATGCTAAATCAAAAATTACAGTAAATATTTTTGTACCTACATCTATTCTGTGACTTGTAGAGCCCTCGGTTTCACTCGCCCGTATGTCTTTTATTATAGAGGTAGTTTATTCCTCAAGAATCAGGCTATCATAAGCAGAAATATTTTTTTAATCCGACCCTGTAGTTCTTAAGTTAGAGTTCAAACCAACTCTTCAGCTTTATTATAAAAAGAACTTTTTTACAGGGTATTGAAAAGCTAGTTTCAAGGTCTACAATTGTATTAATATTCTAAGGGATTGTATTGATAAATAAAAATTGTTATGAAAATAATAGTTTTTTTTTTATATTAATACAGAGAATGCATTGCACGCCCCTAGTAAATGAAAAGATCAACAAAGGTGTAAGCAAACTGCCTGGAGGATGGTGACACGTGAAACTAGAGCTCCTTCCCTGGGCGACAGTTTAAGGGGGCGTTTTTTCTTGTTAGCTAGCGGACGACTATTCTGTGCTAAATAAGGGTCCTCTTTTCCCAGATTACTCACCAATTTCTCGGTAAGTAAAAGCCTATTCGTACAAGCTAATATGTTGAATGGCGCAGATCTACTTACCTATCTACACATGTGAGTGTTTTTTAAAATAAACGTGACTGACTCGTTTGCATGTAAAACGTTGGTACATAGGAAAATCCTTATCCAGAAAATGTTGAATGGAGCAGACCTACTTACCTATCTACACATGTAAGTGTTTTTTAAAATAAACGTGACTGTCTCGTTTGCATCTGAAACGTTGGTACATAGGAAAATATACAGAAATGTATATTAATCAATATTATGTAATATATGGTTGATTATCTATAAGTTGCATTTTTCACCTTTTCGTAACGATCCATCACGCAGCGCCGTGTGATAACGAACAATCCAATCGCCTTTATCAAGTCTTTGGCAAGTCTCTTCCTGTCTGATAAACAAAACACAATGTAACTAAAGAACTATTGCATAATTATCTACAATCTTACATTGTACTAACTTTTCTTACTTTTCATAGTAAACTAGCTTTAGCCCGCGGCTTCGCCCGCGTGAACATCCCTCGCAAAAGGTGTTTTTTCCCGGGATAAGAGGTAACCTTTGTCTTTCTCCTGGTTCTAAGCTACCTCCCCACCAATTTTCAGCCAAATCAGTTTAGTCTTTCTTGAGTTATAAAAAGTGTAACTAACACGACTTTCTTTTATATATATAGATTGTATACACACACAGTATTTAACAAAAAGAAAAAAAAACATCAGTAGATACAAAGGTGCATCAAACATCCTAAATCAAGTCTCTAATTATAATTATCAGGTTTATTGGTGTGTCTGCCTATATATGTATATTATATCTATACCCTAAGGCTGGCTGGAAGAAATTTCATTAGCGATAAGTCCGCCTTTGTAATAATTTTCATCTTTGTTCCTGTACAATCCAATTATGTATTTATGTAATTGGTGCAATAAAGTGTTTATTCATTCGTTTATTATCTAGATACCTACTTTAACTTACACAAATACTCAATCACTATCTATCTAATTAAACTATAATACCACTATTAATAACAAAAAATCTTTCTTTATTGTTAAAAAAAGTATTAAATAACTAAGTAGTGTGCATTAATGAAACTTCAGAGAAAAAACTTTCGTCGTATGAATAAATGCACCAAATATGAATCAGAAAAGTTTAAGTACCAATTTTAAGATCAGGCGCAACCAGCAACACGATACGGTCAGGTTCCCTCGAAGAGAGCAAGTGGCGGTTCAAGTAAACCTTGATGAACTTGAGATGGTCCTTAGGCAATTCCAGGATAAGTTGTCGCATTATATCCTGATTTCATGGTTAATAGTAAGATTATTGAGTTTGTCTCCTTTGAAAAATCTATTATTGTGTCTCTATTAACATCAGTGTTCAAGTGGTAAGGTTGCCTGAGATGTCGTGTGGGTACGGTTCCCACCGAAAGCATACTTTGTTTAGTTGTTTCCAGGTTAGGACATTCTAGGCTTTAATCACCTCATTGTGAGATAATAAAGATGATTTCGTGCTTCTGAAGCACGTAAAGCCGCTGGTCCCGGCTGCCATTTGGTATTTGTCAAAGAAAACTCGTCAGGGGCCAAAAAACGGATCTAAAGAACTTTGACATCAAGGTGCACGTTGTCAATTGACCTTGTTGCCCGCACAATATGACGATGACGATATAAGTGGGGCGCCGAAATCAAATAGGTGGTGGCATTTAGGCTGAATTTCAATTAAAATAAAACGCGACTAGCGATTACGTTAGTAATTTTGTATTCCGAATCTGTAAAGCGCGTCTGGCGAATAGGTTAGGTAACTAAGAAATACGAAGTTACAAATAGATGGTACACAGCAAGTACACACAGGACTAACCAACGTTATAGATAATAGTAGGCACTTATACAGTTTATAAATCTCATGGTTCATTAGCCCCAATCAAGAGCTTAAAGATGATAGCTTGAATTTCAGTTATTTAAGTTACGCTTTCTTCAATGCTGGTCTGGGAGAAAAAGAAAAACATAGAATATACCAGCTGCTTCTCTTTCCGCACACGCCGTATAAGTCTTTGAGGGAATCGCCGAATGAGGAAATCATGACATAGGCGATGCGGCTAGCAACCCATCACTATTGATTACCTGTTTCAACTACCATTATGCTAAGGTCTTATTGCTCTAGGCTCTGTCTACCCCGTATGGGATAAAGACGTGATTATATATGTATGTAAGTTACACTCTTCTCGCATGGACTAATAATTTATATGCAAATAATAATGTGCCTCGCTTACTTGAAATAGTAAGTAAAGTCTTTTTTTCTGAAGATAAGAGACAAATCTCTCAGGCATTGATAAAGGAAGTTTAGTAGCATCTGTTTCCGTCATTCTCGCGTTTTAAAAACACAAAGTATCTATGTAAATAAAAATATCTAATCTGAATAAAATGGATTAACAATCGATAAGTATAAAATAATTATAATATTATTTTCTTCGATTAAATTTATTAAAAAAAAATCCTTTATTTAAAAATGATTGACATGGTTTGACACAGTTTAAATCAAGAAGATTTTTTCAAGTTTTTTTTTTGCCAAAGAGTAAAATAAGAACATAAATAAAATGACAGTAGCATGTCAAGACTTCGGACTCCTTTGGTGGTGCGCCAGTTGCTTTTTGTAAAACTGATGTAAGTAAGTACACTATTTTAGCAAATACTTAGCATTTTATTATATCATAGTATTATATCTTTATCTCCTATTATACCTTACAATAACCAACTGCAAACAACCATGTCTAAACGCCTTTACTAGAATGCCCAATAGTTAATAGAACTTTAATTTTAAATCATAGGAATGGGACTTGTAAGAAAAAAAGTCCCATTAGGTAGTTCTTTAACCTGTTTAATTTATTCAATACACAGATTTAAAAAAAAATTCGCGATTCGAAATTCTTTGTTTCAATATAACTAATGGCAACAAAGAAAGAGTACATTTTCATGTGCTTCAGATGGTCTTTCGGCAGATTCCGCAACCGTTGGTTTGAGTATTATCTTTTGCATCATATCCCACATTCATGCATAAATTACCATTGAAAAAAACTTATATTCATGTCGTGTGAGTTAGAAGGTCAACTGACCTTGCATGCGCACCCTGGTCTCAGAGATTTTTGAAACCGATTCTGAATTTGACTTGTTGGCTTTAATGGCAGCTTTATATAATAATTTCTCGTATCAGACAATCCGGTTATTCAAGCCTGCAATGTTCAAAGGCAGGCTGAAAAAAAACCAGTGTGTATTGAGATATTGTTAATGTTTAAATATTTTTTTTAATTTTTAGCACTTTTCGTAGAAATATTAGTAGTCCGAAAAGCTTAAAATGGGAAAACCTTGAGCCACAGAAGCCTTGAGCGTAAAATGAACACCCAGTAGCACATACCATGAATTTTCTTATAATAGCTGTAATCTACCTAAGTATGTAAGCTGTAGAGTAGATGCCACTAAGAAACACACTCGAATGATGATGAATGATTTATGTTATATGCTGTAATCAATAATTTTGATTAGGGGCTAAATTTTATCGTTGCCCAGGGGCTCTGATTTTGAATAATACAGTTATTCATAATCGGCTATATATTTATATTAATGACAACCTTTCAGGTATCAATATAATAGGTAGGTAGGTAGTAGGTAATGATTATCACGTAAAATTACCAACCTTGAATAAGACATATAATCTATATTTCTCCAAATATGGTACGAACTTCTCCGGCATGGATAGAGGACGAATAGTAGCATCAGTTTCAGTCATTCTTAATAACGAAGTACTATTTTACGAAATGCTTACAAAATGTACTTAATATTGTTACGTTATTATGGATATTTGAATTTACTTTGCCGTGTAGATTTTCTTAACTCCATTCATAATAGTGACATTTAGTTACTGTCATCCTTTTTGGTTTTTATCAATTATTTTTTGAACGACTTTATTCCATGGACGTAGGTATTATCCTCATTTAATAAAAAAAAAATATTTTTGTCAAAGTCATATTAATGACAATCAATCATTCTCTGATAGACATATGTCAAAAGAACGTGACTGCTGCTGTTTTGAGGTTATTTATTGCCAATACCTATCAATGTTTTGATTTTGTGTAAGCGATGTAAAAATTCAATTTATCAACAAATCGTACCATAACTGGTTCAATTAAGTTCCCCGTTATAGTGTATCTTATGTCGGGGTCAGATGTCGCGATGTTGACATGATTTGTTCGCGATACGTAATTATGTGATCCAATGATTCAATTGAATTGTCCGGCGACGTAGTGGCGTATTCAAAGACTTTCAATTATATTTCAACTGCGTAGCCACTTACGAGCCTTTCGATATTGTTGTTAAGCTGATGTTTAGCATTAGATTCTGTTTTAGTTCAGTAGTGCATAGATTTACCGCAAGGATGTGTTCTAACCATTCATATGAAGTAAGTGTAATGATTGTTTTGTTATTTTATTTTTTTATATTGAGGCCAAGTATTTAAACCTGGTTACCACATGACCTACATATATATTATAATCCATACTATCCATACTAATATTATAAATGCGAAAGTCTGTCTGTCTGTCTGTCAGCTTTTCACGGCTAAACTGCTGGACCGATTGTGATGAAATTTGGTAGGGCCCAAAAGTAGCCTATGTTTGACCTCAGGTCGTTAACTACATCGACCTGAGGTCAAACATAGGCTACTTTTGGGCGCGATATAACTGAGTCCCACGCGGGGCGAAGCCGCGGGGAACAGCTAGTATAATATAATTATAATATTGAAACAAAAATTCTGTACTGACTTATTGCTTACTAGCGACCCACCCCAGCTTCGCATGGGCATAAAAAAACTTCATCTTGAATCACTATTTAGTTGTAGTAGTTGCCTAGTTTTTAAGATTTAAGCATACAAATGGACATAGGGACAGAGAAAGCGGCTTTCTTTTATACTATGTAGTGATTCATAACCACAATATTTAAAAATATATGACTCTCTGGTATATACTATGAATAAATGTTTTTTTTTTAAATATTTCAGAATGCTGTGTGCAAGTTAAATTTGTTGCAGTCAAATAAATCAGTTATTGACCAAATAAGGAAGAAGCTTAAAGCAGGACAAGTAAGTGTTTTATTTATACACTCATGCACAATATAAGGCTTGTTATATTCAAAATTTTATTTGATAATTTAAATTTTGCATCATTTTTATTTGTACTTAAAATGTGTATTTTTTTTTCTATTTCTAGCATTATTTATCTTCAAACAGCATATATGGTATATGTATATAAAAATAAATAAAAAAAAACATTAAATATTTTTATATTTGCATGGCAATGTCAGTGTAACACTTGCTAAATCGAACTGCATTACTCTTCTATCTAATACTAGCTGTTGCCCGCGGTTTCACTCGCCATTAGTGTGTATGTACTATAGCCTATAACCTTCCCCAAGAATCAGGCTTTCATATACCAAATATAATTTTGCAAATCCGACCAGTAGTTTTCAAGTTATAAGCTTTCAAACAAACAAACTCTTCACCTTTATTATATTAGTATAGATTTTATATATACAATTTTACATAAAAGTATGTAAAAATGTATTATTATGTGTTTTTACCGTGTTTGCCTGCAAATAAATTTATTTCATTTCAAAATCTGTAATCATGAATACAAAAATTTTTTCCTCCAGGAAAAATGCAGAAATATAGAGGACATGCAGTATTATCTGAAGCGCACAGGAGTCCCCATGAGCAAGCTGGATCAGCTGTCTGTGATACATGTAGCAGGGACGAAAGGCAAGGTTAGTGTCACACAAGCCATTGTATAATGTTAGTGGACCACATGTTTAGATTTTTCAGGCTGCCTAAAAGCATCTGATACAACTTCCATCTGACATAAACAGACAGAAGAACCAAGGGCTTTCAAACCTAAATCATATTTATTGCCAATATATTATTCAAGCCTGCAATGCCTCAACCTAACTGGCGACAACTAAACAAACTATGCTTGGAACTATGCATGAACCATGGAACTCGAACCTACGACCCCCGGGTCTATAGGCAAACGCCTTAACCCCTGGACCACAGAGACAGTTCTCGGAATTCAACTTATTAACAGGCTCCCCGTTAGTGTCATCACTGGACCTTCAATCAACACCTTTAAAAAAGATGAGACAATTCATAAAATCTCCAAACTTAAGATGCACACGCACCAGCTTCATATGCTGCTCTTGTGTTCAGGAATATCACTACATAGTATAAAAGAAAGTCGCTTTTTCTGTGCCTATGTCCCTTTGTATGCTTAAATCTTTAAAACTACGCAATTGATTTTGATGTGGTTTTTTTAGTGTGTAGAGTGATTCAAGAGGAAGTTTTCTATGCCCATGCGAAGCCGGGGCGGGTCGCTGGTAAATAAATAAATTCAACTTTGTCCAGGGTTCGACAAGCGCAATGTGCGAGTCCATACTCCGCCACCACGGCTTCCGCACCGGATTCTACTCCTCGCCGCACTTGGTGGCGGTGCGCGAGCGGATCCGGCTCGACGGGAAGGTCATCAGCGAGGAGAAGTTCGCCAGCTACTTCCACAGGGTCTATGATATGCTGGACACTACTAAGGTAAGGTTTAGGGGTCATCTCTCAAGAATTAATTAATAAAAAAATGCGATCATTAAAAAATTCTCACTAGTTCCATGGAACTTTTATAAACATGTGACGGTTAAGTGCTGCCATATAGTGAGCCACAACAGGGAAGAGTAGAAGTGGTATGATGCCCCATCTCGATCCCTTTCGTTAAAATAATGTATAAATCCCCCCCCTTCCTATATTTATGCCTCATCACGCCGCCCCGCTCTCGAATCTTTCGTGTGTGTGCGCGGGTTTTAGATGTTTCTAATCTGCCAGGCGAGCTGTTACCGCCAATTTTTTATTTGTGTTTATCTGCTGCTTCAAAGAAGTTCAAAATTATGTAAGTTGAACACAATCAACTGCAAATAATTTAAAGGCAGATTCAAATTATTATATTGAATAACTTTTCCAAATAAACTTATATCTAAATATGAAAAGACCTCCCATACAAATTGAGAATCATCTGATCTAGTTTAATATACATATAATATACAAAAATTTCTTATTTCGATATGTTTATTTGGGAAAGTTGTTCAGTATAGCTGCGTATTTCGATATGTCTGTATCTGCCCTTAAAATATTTGCTATTGATTTGTGTCTACCTTATATAGTGTCCATTCTTTTGACAGGAGCACGATGGAGACATGCCAGGGTATTTCGCGTTCCTCACTGTGCTGGCTTTCAACACATTCCTGACGGAGAAGGTGGACGTGGCCATCATAGAGGTGGGCATCGGTGGGATCGTCGACTACACCAATGTGTTGAGGTAGATATTTTCAGGTTTATTTATTTCCATTTTTTTAAATTTTATTATTCCATAAATACAAATAAAATGATACATACATAGCCTATGTCATTTAGGGATAGTTGACTTTCCAGCAGCAAACATTTTTCAAATCGATTTAATAGTAACAATGCTTATTCGATACTAAGAAAGAAACAATCAAATCTTCCCTTTTTTATAATATAAGTACAGAATTATAGATTATATGTAAGTATATAAAAAAAATCTGTGCGGCGTCAAAGGGATATGATTAAAGATATTACTTTTTATATATACGACTAACAGCGTTTCTCTGCGGCTTCATTCGCTCATCGAGGTGGTATGTATGTATTATAACCTTCCCCAATAATCCGACCAGTAGTTCTAAAGTTATAAGCATTCAAACAAAGCAAACTGTTTGGACAGTCGGTCCTGGACGTCGGCAACGAGCTCGCACTGCTCCTGGTGTTGCAGGCGTCTCATAGGCTAGGTTATCGCTTCCCATCAGGTGGGCCGTATGTCTGTTTGACTATATATTACTAAAAAAATTCTATACGTATTTCCTTTAGAGATTTTTGTGTGCATGTTGGTAACTCAAAAACTACTGTGTCGATTTCAAAAATTATTTACACCATTCGAAAGCTTCATTCATCCTGAGTGACATAGGCTATGTATCAGTATGCATGTACAGTCGGCTGCAGAGAAATCTGTCCCCCATGCCACATGTATCACTGTTGAACGGGGGTCATATTTCTCTGCAGCCGACTGTACCACGAAGCCGGGGTGTACTGCTAGTAATAAACATTATTTTAGGAAAGTGCCAGTGGTGGGTATCACGGCATTAGGGCTGGACCACACGGCAATCTTGGGGAGCTCGCTCGAGGAGATCGCGCGCGCCAAAGCGGGCGTGCTGAAGCGCGGCTGTGTGGCTCACTGCGCGCCGCAGCCGCGACCAGCCATGGCGGTCTTGGAGGAGGTGGCTGCTGGACTACAGGTAGGCATTTTACCCTCGGTCGGTTCGCGCACACAACAGGCTTGTTAACTTGTATTTTGTTTTTGTTAATGCCACATTTACACTCAGCCTTGTAGGGCAGACAAGTGTGCAGCGCGCGAATGTAAACAGGTTCCTCGCGTTGTCGCCGCCCGCGGCCCGGCGAGCCCGCGATTGTCGACGAGTGAGTGTTCACATTCAGCTTAAAACCATGCAATATCCAGTGAGTGAGGGAGATGTCGCCTTACATCATGTGTTGCGCTGCCTCGCTTACTTACTGGAACTTGCATGTTTTAGAGATGATAGTAGGCCACCAGATGAGCAGTATAAAAGTATGAAGGCTGAGTGTGAACGCTCACTCGCGTTGTTATTGCCGCAGAAGTATTTAGGGAAATATTTTCGGCAGCGACAGGAGCAGTGGCAGGGGCTGAGTGTAAATGTGGGGTTTTTTATCTGTCATATATCATTTGTTGAGATTAAAACATTGTTTTCCATATTTTTCTGAGCCATCTAAAACGGCAAAACTTAATTTCAAAAGTTCACTTTATAATACTATCGAAACAATAAGGTCGGCCATTTTTGCAGTTTTGTGACGTCATTAAAGTGTGGGGTGCTATTTTTGAAATCTGATTCTCGCTAAAACCGCCGAGTCGCACGGAAGTCGCATCATAATCAAATCCCCAGTTTTATCGAATGAAAATCTATTCGAATTTACCGACTTTGGACGAATCACAGAATTCAATAATAGATCTGAACTGACCTTTCACGTATTGAAAGTTCCGAATATTAAGGTTATTTGAAATTAAAATTATAGTGCCCTCTCCCTCTTACATTTTTCTTAAGGGAAATCGATATATTTTGGTTTCGTGGGTCAAATTCTGTAAGAAATAAACAGACTGTTGCCACATAAAAAAAGTGTTTTCTGTAGTGTCTGGATTGTATTAAAGGTAGCTGATACCTTGGATTATTACTAGGGTACTTTTCATCCTAAAAAGTACGCGCTTCCATTCGGTCAAAAAGTCTGATAGCCAATGTCGCTTTATACAGTAGATGACGCTGCTGTATATAAATATGGAACCGTTAAATAAGTTTCCCATAATAAAAGTTTTAAACTGTATTTAGGGCTAATTTAGTGTGATTTGGTCTTGTATATTTGTATTTTATTCATATTTTATTAAAATTTCAGTGTCCCCTCACTGTCGCACCAGCATTCGAGAGCTACAACTTCCCAAACGGATACAAGATGTTGCAATGTAACGTAGAAGCGTATAAGACGAACGCATCGCTCGCCATACAACTCGCACACGCATGGATGAGAGAATCAAAGACAAAAGGATTAATGAAAAATAAAAATGGTTTTAAAAATGGAATAGTGCAGGAAAAAGATTTGAAAAGAGAATGTCACTCGAAGTGTAAGGATATTTTAAAAAACGAAAATGATATCGGTAATGGAAACCATAAAGCTAACGAGATTTTGTTACAAAATGGCGACGGTATTTTGGAGAAAGAAGTTTTATTGGAGAATGAGACATTAGAAGTGCCGTATGAGACTTGGTTGGGTTTGAAGGAATGCCGTTGGCCAGGGAGGTTCCATGTAGTTGAGGCGTTGTACGCTAGATTTTATTTGGACGGCGCTCATACTAAAGAGTCCATGGATATATGCGCGGAATGGTTCGAGCAGAATGCTAAGTAAGTACACTTAAACTTATTTACTTTGGCCTGATTTTGACCATAAAATATGGAGTTTGTGGACTACCTACGTCGGCTAAATAGGCCTATAGAATTAGAAAGTCTAACAGAAAAAAAAAACGTTAAAATATGTACTTAAATATTAGTTTGGTGCAATAAAGATATATTGTATTCTATACTTATCAAGTGGCCCATCAATAAAAAAAAAAACTATTTTTCTAGATCTAAATGTCGTAATTGTGGGATTTCACCCTTTGTTCCCGGTCCCGGGTTCGATCCTCAGTCAGTGCCCCTAGTATGAGTTTTTCTTTAGTCGCTAGCGTCTGCGTTAGCGATTTAGTATGGAAAACCTGTACAGCGCCTCTGGCGGATAGTAAGGCAACTAAGAAATTCCATAAAAAATCCTTACTACTAAACTCATACTAGGGGCACTGGTCAAGATGAAAAATGATCTTTTCCTGATTGGTCTTGGATGTTTATCTATAACTATATATATGTTTGTTATAAAATATAGTATTGTTGATTTAGTAATAACACAAGTCGAACTTACATTGGGGCTAACTCCAATCTTTTGTGCCTATATATTTATTTATATAATTTTAAATTAGTCCTGAAAAAAATAAAAACCAACAATATTTAATTACAGAACTGACAACAAAATCCTGATATTCGGCGCCACGGGCGATCGAAACTCGGACGTTCTAATGAGGCCTCTAACACGAATGACATTCAAACGAGCGTATTTCGTCGTCCCAGCCGCCTACAAAGCTACAAACGTTAGCAAAGATGACTACTCCACCGTCGAACAAAAAGATAAGTTGTCTAGATGCGAGATTCACCAAGAAATGTGGAAAAATGTGAATAATTGTGAAACTGTCGTGTCGGAATGTGTGGCTGATGCTTTGATAAGTATAAAGAAGAATGAGGTCCAAAAGCCGGCGGTTTTGGTGACGGGCTCCCTGCATTTGGTCGGCGCTGCGCTGAGTATATTGGACCCTAATCTGTGTACTTATAGTTGAAATTGGAATGGATGTTATTTTGTTTTTTTATTTATTTAAAGATTTTCGACATGACCAATTAGATATAAGAGTTTACGTTATAAACGTTAACGTAGTACCACTTTTATAAATTACGCTAAGCTTTATATATTTAAATAGCGCATATACAAATGACACACAAAGCACGTCCACAATTTGTTGATGCCCCTGTTTATGACTGAGGGTATATATTAGTATTTTTTGTACTTCTTGTATGCTTAATTTTTTTTTCTTTGATGTATCAATTTTATCGGTCTGTTCCAATTTTGCAAAGGCTAAGCCTATTTGACTTATAAACGTGCAGTGGTTCTACTGTAAATAACATTGTGTTCCTGTATTGTGACAAAATGGATTTAATCCAAGCGGGATGTGGATCAATCTTGCAGATTTTTACAAAATGTAGATGAATTTTACTGTAATTTATATTTTATATTAAGGAAAATAAACAGTAATAAGCAAGACGGTAAACGGTAAATGTATGTATGGGTTGCATGTCATGTCAATCCTCCAAAATGGAGAAAGACGATTTCAAAATATATTGCTGTTACAAAGTTATTAAAGTATTGAGATATACCTAAAGAAAACACATATAATTGTTCCCAAAATATGAAGTAAACTTGTTTTAAAATTATTTCGTTGTCGGGACTCGGTGTCATTATTTTCACATAAAATTTATTTTTAGAATATTTTTAATACTTTTAATATATTAAGGAGGCCAAGCACGTTCCACGGGTACCACCTGATGGAGGCAAGCACTGCCTCCTATGCCTTTCTGCACTGCCTCGTATGCGCAGAAATCAAAAATTTTTGCATGTCGATTTTTTTGCCAATCATGGCGCGTCATATGAAAACCATCCGCTATTGGCTGATGCGTAAGCGCATTGACTGGTGTTAGCTGAAGCGCCGCGTTTCAGTGAGCAAGATAGCACGAGTCCTGTTGTTTTTGGATTTAAAATCTTATGTTCTAGCAATAAGGTCGTAATTTCATTGTTTTTTTCATTCGGCGGCTATTGATGCTCGTGGTAGTACTGTACATCCGTGGAGTGACGTGCACGTTGCCGAAAGCGTTTACAGAGCTCTATGGATCTTATTATAAGTACTTACATAAGTTAATCAGTAAATGCAATCATGGTAATTTACTATTCGACAACGCCGATACCGCCATTTTCAGTGGCTTTAAGCCCGAACTATTCCTAAAAGGAAGTATTCTGAAAATGCAGTTTTTCAGAAAATCTGTGAGCAAGAAAGCCTAGCCTACATAAGCGAATTTAAAAGTATCTTTATAGTGTGATGAAAAATCAATGTATTTCAGTTAAAATCTGTATTTTTATGTAAAACATGTAGAAGACATATTTTAGCTAAGATATATTAAGAAATTGTTATTTTATTTTGAATGGCTGTTAACAAATACATTAGAAATGTTTGCCTGTTGGTGCTGTGATATTGCTTGAGCTGTCCTGTGAATCGCATTAAGATGGATGCTTCGTATTTTAACGGGAAATTACTCGACTGCTGCGAAGTATATATATTTTTTAAAATATTGCTATATTGTGTTTGTCAAAATGACGTGACCAAATCTAGAATCCTATACGTGCAATACATATAGGTATCATACCATTTTTCTCCTATTTGTACAGAGGGCTACAGAGAAATCTGACCCCCATGCCACAAGTACCTATCGCTATTGAAAGGGGGTCAGATTTCTCTGCAGCCGACTGTATATTATAAATGCGAAAGTGAGTTTTGTTTTTTCGTTTTCTTAACATGTGAAGTTTAGTTCACTCAAATATTGACCAAAAATAAAAATAAACCTTTGAAAGCTACACATTAAAAAGTGATTTTTTGTAAATCCCTGTCTATACCTGCGAAACATCCAACTTAATAAAGTTCCTATCATGTTATTTTCCTAATCATAAGATTCAATAAATAAATTGTTAAAAATAATTCTCGTGTTTCATTAACTTCAGGCAAACCAAATAAAAAGCATATTACAGAAAACGTAAAAATAAACTTTATTGTATTGTAACAACTTTCATTTTAATAAGGTCATAGTATTTGTAATTAATTAATTTAATAAATATTAGGTATTTAGTTATGTGTTAGGACTCGGGTATATGTAGCGAGCGATGCTTCGAAGCCGCCGTGCGCGTGCGCCACGCTCATTTAATCATTTTGGAATGTTACCGGACGTCTTCGTTTCTGCGGCAAACAACAAACATTCTATTCGGTTAAAATGCCTAAATCGAGACGCCTCCTCGAGGCAAGTGGGTATCCCAGAACTGACAGCCATTTTGTTGCTGAAATAAATGCTGCCAGTGTTCTCAACTCGAAGGGTGCACGTTGCCTCGATGGGGCACGTTCGACTAAGTTTTATTATTTGTAATAATCATATGATTATTAATTAAGTATATTATTTTTTCATATGATTATATAGTCCATACTACCTTGGACCGCTCTTACGATATTCTCTAATCATTGAGAATGAGTTTAAATTAAGGGCGGTTTTCTAGTAAGGCGGGTTGCGCGCGCGCATAGCATCATTCCATACTCGCTACGCGTGCACAAACCAGCGTGACTGGAATAGCGCCCTTAATCTACTTGTGCTAAATAAAACTCCTAAACCTTTACTGAGTGTACGACTAATACTTAGCAAGTACTGTACCACTAAATTACATATACTAAGTAGCTGTGACTAATCTAATCTCAATACTAAAACGAATTGAACTCGTCCTATCCTCTTCTTGCATATTATTTACAATGAGAAATGAAAGAGACAATGCTATTCTTATGTTTTTACTTATGCGGTTGAATAATTCTGTTACAAGGATATAAGTAGCTGCTATAGACTCATATAACCTGACCTTATCGCACACATTTCTCTGTGGAAACTATTTATAAGGATGAGCGAAAGAGATAGACAATTAATGACGTCATCTGGTAGTTACTTTAAATACAAAATCTACTTAGTTAATAAGTAATGAGCCTAGCTAACGCGTCACTACGCCGTCTTGAGTGTATAGGAATGTGTTAATGCCACACGAACTCGACATGTCAGCGCAGACCGTAAAGCGAAACAAATATCACTAATTTAGAACAGTGAAAAATTAACTTTTTAGTATATTGATAAAGTGCAAAATTGATTACTCATGGGTTTTGTTCCGTTCAGACAAAACGAAAATATGCGCGACCAACTTGCTTCAATTAAATTAGGACCATATTACCATAGCTGAGGACGATACCTTAGTGAACACTAGCGCCACCATCATTTAAAAATCATTATTCACTGAAAACAAGTCATCAAAAATCCGTACTGGATCAGAAGTTAATTTTAAACATATTAAATTATTATATTGCAAAACTGTTAAAAGTGGCCGTTTTTATCAATACTGCAATTTGTAACTACAGGGAACTATAATTTAATATGTTTAAAATTAACGATCCAAAACCGATTTTGATAACTGGTGAATAATGATTTTTAAATGATATTAGCGCTAGTGTTCACTGAGGTATCATCTTAAAGAAGAAAAATGTTTTAATAGACAGCTCGTGACATTACTTGGCTATTGTAATACAGTCCTTATTTCAAAGGAGCCAGTAAATCGCTCGAGCATTTGTTGTCTGAACTGACCTTAGGGGTCAGTTCAGACAACAACATTAAAGAAAAAGTTTTCATTGTCCCAAATTTTGATACCTTTTCCGTTTACCCCAGTCTGCGGTGATCAGCCTTAAATTTAGCGATAGGAGAACTCGTGGTTACCATGCAGGAGAAGCAAGAAAAAAGGCCAATAGTTGTCATATTATTATTTATTATTACTAGAACCGATACAGAAACGAAATGTCCCGAGGACGCGATACGTGAACCATCGGATATAAAAATAAAAACTTACATGATCCTATACTTATGCGCACTATGATACAACTAACCAGTGGGTGTATACATAAGCTACACAATATTTAGTCTCACAAATATACCAATTAGTTACTGTTGAATGAAAAAATAACTATTATTCACTAATTTACTATGTAACAAAGTTGTGTGTGTGACTGTGTGGATGTGTGTTGTTGTTTTACTTTTAGATATTCCAGGTGGCGCTAGTTATGCTAGGCAGAAGATTGGCAAATTTTAAAGAGCTGTCAGTCGATTTGACAAGCGATTTAAAATGGCCTAGTGCTGCCATCTAGCGGATTTTTTTTGAAAACCCTCGTTTAACAACTATAGGTGCCAATTGTCGACTACTGCTGCATCATTAGCAACTCAGCTGTTTAATGGTTGCTTGAAACAGTCCAGGGGTCCGCTAAAACGAGTCATATTTTCACTTCATGAGACACTTAAGGCATATTTTAAGATCCGGTTTTCTTTTTGTGACCACCTGTCAACCCTCCTCGGTATATTTTTGTGTATGGATCATTATTCTGGATTTAAATAAAAATTAAGCCTAGAACAACCCAATATGAAAATATTTTCAATTTCTTTATATACAATTAAATTTTCACCAAGTGTTTTTATTTTTCATAAATGCTAGCAATATTAATTCGTAAACCCAGTAGTACCTTGAAATATACAATTTATACATATAATTTAAAGTTTTTCCGCATTTATAAGACTTCGGGCCTAAGCCGAGTAACTGATACTTTCAAGTTTCGACGAGTATTTTATTATTCTATCTTAGAAATGTGGCCCAGAATCACAAACTTAGTCTATGGGTGTAGTTACTGAAATAAATAAATAAATCACAGTTCATAATAAGATATGCGGCCAACTTTCAACTTTAAATCCAATTGCTAAGCTCAGAGTTGTGTTTGATGGCACTCACGTGTATATGTGCTGAATTCGTAGTCCATAAACGACACCTATAGTTGTCAGTCGTAGGGTAGTTATAACAATGAACACTTAGCAAAACAACAACAGATGTATAGAACACATGTGATTGGCTAAACTCGTCCCCGCCCGCGACACCGCTTGTGTGTATTTGTTTGATATTGATACAGATCCTCCTACGTTCTATCCGTCTTTTCGAAGCTTGGCCAAGACAGAGCGTTAGTACATTATCCGATCTGAGATATCGAAATTTTGTTAATTAGATATGTTAAATTGATTCAAACATTTTTATAGCTGCAATACTACATACACTTACTACATACAGGAAGAGCTGTGCATTTGATGTTGGCATAAATATAGAAAGGTCCTATGCTCAGTGGACAAGTGCTGTTAGGTAGAAGCTGGACTATCCACGCAACAATCATGAACGTGAAAATATGTTAAAACAATCCATACTAATATTATAAATGCGAAAATCTGTCTGTCTGTCTCCTCTCTGTCCTCTTCACGACTAAACTGCTGGACCGATTGTGATGAAATTTGGTAGGTATGTAGTTAAAGACCTGAGGTCAAACATAGGCTACTTTTGGGCGCGATATAACCAAGTCCCACGCGGGGCGAAGCCGCGGGGAACAGCTAGTCTACTTAATAAGGTTTCACGACAAATCAAATTTAATGTGTTCCGTTTTAGCAATAGTTTCTAGAAGCCCAAGAAAAATACTTAAAATTAAATTTATTCGAAAAGAAAAACTGCGTCAGATTATAAAGCTACTAGCTTTCGCCCGCGTGAATTTCCCACGGGAACAGTGCTTTTTCCCGGGATGAAAGGTATCCTATGTCCTTCTCAATACTTCTATCTATGTGTATGCGAAATTTCAGGAAGATTGATGCAGTAGATAGGGCGTGAAAGCGGAACAAACTCACTTTCGCATTCATAAATATTAGTTAGGATTTTTCCGCCAACAAATGAATAATAACATTGATCGTTTTATACAAATACCACAGACAACAAAAAGCCCAATTTTGTAACAACAATATCAGATTGGATAATGCCCAAACACTCAAATAGTGCTCCACAATATATATCTAAAACAGCATTAGGAGTATCACAAGCCTTACTCAAGCGTGAAAATTAGCTCTGGGGGGTTACTACCATCTCTTAAAACCATGCAAGATCCAGTGAGTAAGGGAGATGTCGCCTTACATCATGTATTGCGCTGTCTCGCTTACTCACTGGAACTTGCGTGGTTTTTAGAGATAATAGTAGGCCATCTGTAGAGAAACACACAAGTGACAGTCAGCTCATAGAACAACGATTGACACCAGGCCCGCCATGCAAACTTACCATGATTAAAAAAAAATTGCTCCTGGAATATTTTTATTTTGAGGCGATTACATAGCCGAATTTCCAATGTTTCTGTAGATGTCATTTTTGTCCAGTGCAACTGATTTAAGATATCAAAACGACCGCGAATTTTTTTGACGCTTGTATTGGTAGGCAGATATTTACCTACACTTTTGGTCATTGCTTTCGCGCGCAAATCACTTATGACATTCAAAATGGCCGGGAATTTTCATTTCCCGCCAATAATGCCAATATGACAGAACAAATTCGTTCTTTACTTTTTTTTCCAAATTATTGTTGCATGAATAATTTATTTTTTCAACCTCAGAAAAAAATAGAAACCGACTGTATCCCAGAACATAATATGCATATGTCGTGGCCAAATCGTAGTTTTACTCACTTAATGAAATGTTCGTGTTCATGATCGCATTTGTACATATGAAATTGTGAAAAATAATATTATGAATGATGAAAAATTGTATGACAACTATCTCCTTCTCTCTTAGGGTTGACAAATGAAACAACAAATTGTTGATTGATTGTGGACGTGATTATAGTGACTTATAATGGCCAGCCAAGCGGCTTATAATACTCTGGCACATTATTAAAATAATTATACAAGTTATTCTATTTATTAATATATTTGTATCTCAAAAAGCTCACGCTGGCAGTGAAAAGTATATTTGGGCATTTTAAAATTATATAGTTGTTACGAACGACTGGGCGCGAATTAGGAGCGATGTTTTTTTTTTGTACTTTTCTTTCTTGCCAGTAGCAGTTGTTAAAATTACACGTATTTTTGTTCCCGTACTTCCTATTATTTCCTGCCAGTGTCATCAACATCACTTTAGACAAGGCATACATATATTTAGTTTCAAGGAGCAATAAGTATTTTATTTGTTTCTGTACTTCGTAATATTTCCTGCCAGTGTCATGACTCATGAGCTATTATTACCATAGACGAGGCATGAATTTAGCGACAAAGAGTAATATGTATTTTTTTTCTGTACTTCCTATTATTTCCTGCCAGTGTCATCATCATTACCATTTGTCCCCAGTGGTGACAAAGTCAGTGGTAACAACTAGGAATAGACGTAGAAAAGGCATATATTTTGTTTCAAGGAGCAATATGTATCTTATTTTTTTTCTGTATATCCTAATATTTTCAGCCAGTGTCACCTACGGTTGTCACAACACGGGCACGGATCTAGCGTGATGGAGCAATCTGTATCAACGTGTGGTGTGTTCCCGGCCGAGCCTAGCGTTTACCGTTGTTGTACGAGAGCCCCCGCAGCGGAGCCTTGAAGTTGGCAGCCGCTTGTTGCTGGATCTGGTACGCCAGCGGGTGGATCTTGAAGCCGTACAACCTGTAATACCAAACTGGTTTTGAAACAACTACTAGCTATTTTCACCAGCCTTAGTTGGTGACTCACAAACTTGGCAACTTCATAACCTAATTTCAGGGTACTTCATATATAATACGCATTTAAAAAAAAAAAGAACAGGCAATGTCAATTTGACACGATGTTGTTTTGTCTCAAGAAGTCTAAGGAAGGAAAATACTGTACAAGCCTCAGCCGAAATTGCAATTTACGTCCTCGTATTTTGGCGATTTTTTTAAAAGCACGGCAATTGTACTCTGCCGTAAATGACCTAATTTCCGGCCGACAGTAATATACTATTATCTCTCATTACTTGGGCGGATAAATACACAGGGAATCAAATCATTCTTTTTTGAGGGTCGTCCCTCGTTCTCGACGAGAACTCTCGACTCCCCTCTATACAAGAGCAAAATATAGTGTAATGTGTAGTGTAATATCTGTTTATTTATGTATTATTTTAAGTTGTGGAGTTAATCCACAATATAGCAAATAAACTTATAGCTTATTTTTGCGAGTATCAAGTTTTATTTGAATTTTCTTAATTTACTCAAGTCAGCAGCCATGTCTGTCAAGTTAGTCAGTGAAGCAGTGGAAGAATTTCACTTAGCATTATCTTGGGAAAGTTTGGTGACAAGGATTAAAGCCACTTATGCGGCATTGTACCACTTCCCAACACACACGCTTGTTCACGAACACTTAGCAAATTCCAATGATCCACCATTAGTATGCACAAAATAAAAAAAACATAAATTTCGAAAATAAATATAACTTATCTTCCCGCCAACTCATGTATTGCTGTTAAAAAAAAAAAGTAATGTGGTGTCGTGGGACACCAGGTAGGAACGAAGATCCAAAGAGGGAGAAAGAGAAAGGTATTATACACTACTCGCTTGTGTATACGACTGTTGCGCCTGCGCACGTTTCATTTAACGGTTTTATTCCACGGACTTTTTCTTACGGTTTTACTATCACATTTTATTCAGTTCGGTCGCGCAGCAAAATCCCCATCTCCTACAAGCCTGCCGTAAGGAACTTCGTTATAATATTTTCATTTTTAACACGCTTTTATTAGCTTCACCTGTATGTTTGCTTGCTTGTTTGTTTGTAACCGACTTCTTTGAACTTAATTTTGACCCACTTTGAACGGTCAGATTTAATTCAAACTTTGTAGAATTATCAAGGACCGATGACAATACAATAATTCGATAAGTTTATCTCTAAAAAGTGAAAAATAAATATAGTTGAAAAAAAACTAAAAAAACACGCTTTAATGAGCAATCGAACTAAAAAACGAAAAATAAATTAAACCAAAAAGCGTGTGGGGTGCTTGTGCCATATTTTTCATTTGTCGAGCACCCCATACGCTATTTGATTTAATTTATTTTTCGTTTTTTAGTTGGATTGCTCATTAAAGCGTGTTTTTATAGTTTTTTTTTTAACTATATTTATTAATTTTTTCATCCACTTTACCTGGGCACGAACTGCGACGCGGGCCTCTTGGGGCGGTATTCGGGGTGTACCATGAACACCATGTGCGGGAAGCCGGTGCCGAAGTATGCGCCGTCCGTATGGTGGTGCCGCGACGACTTCGGCGTGTACACCTCCATACAGCGCGGGCAGTACAGCTTCACCATCGCCTCGCCGGGCACATCCGAGAGGCCTGCCGATGACATTTTTTAATTCACATCAAAGCCAGTGTTTATCACTATCACTACATAGTATAAAACAAAGTCGCTTTCTGTCCCTATGTCCCTTAGTATGCTTTCTTTAAAACTACGCAACGGATTTTGATGCGGTTTTTTAATAGATTGAGTGATTCAAGTAAGTTATTATGCCCATGCAAAGCCGGGGCGGATCGCTAGTCTTGAATAATAAACAATAAAAATTTAATGATAAAATTCGACATTTGTGATTCTGATGTTAGTTCATATCGTGTGGGTTACAAAGTTCTGGATCTGGTGTCAGATCTACTTAAAACCGCTTGGTCGTGATTTCTTTGAAAATGGTACCAACTGAATCTAACGAAAAAGCCCTTCGAAGCATGGAATCACATTTATTATCAGACAGGTGATATAACTGGAAATAACAAAGTATGTTTCCCATTGAAGTTGAACCCTCTATGTTTTATATGATGGTAGGTTTTTAATTAACCTTCACATATTTTTACTACTTTATGATCGGAGTAAGTGATGTGTGGAATAATAATCTATTAGATTTTGTACTCAGTGTTGCATGTTGGTTAGAGAGAAAAGACCTCTCTTGACAATGTGTATGAAGCCGCGGGTAAAAGCTCCACGAGTCAAGACTAAAAAAAAATATACTTAGTAAAAATATTGTTAATATCTTACCCAATGGGAGCATTGGCTGACATTCACAGTAAACGCGTGGACAGTGACCAAAATCACCATTTTGGAACTTTTCTAACATTTGCCCAATTCCGCTGAAAAAAAAAACATGCTCTTGTTATAAGTATAATCATGAGCAATACCCTACCATAAGAGACCTGGCGAAGACGTCTAATAAAGGCGGATTGTCAAAGAAACACAATAACAAACCTTAATAGTATATAGGGGCTTCGCCTAGCGGTAGATAGTCGTTAACCAGCGCGCCTACCTCAGAAGGAGACACAGTAGGCGCCTCACGCCAAATTGGCAATATACTATGTACTGTTCAGATTAATATTGTGTTTCTTTGACAATCCACCTCCGTCACACGCCTGCCCCACGTGTCTTGTCGTGCTAGGCTCTTGTTGGTGGAGTTACTTCCAATTTGTCTCTTTTTGAGGCTTCCTTTATTTGAACATTTTATTTATTAATGTTCTTGCATTTGGATTGTGTCTGGATTCCGTGAGCCAATGGACTTGGAGTATTAAAATGTCAGAAAGGCAAGTAGCTTATAAAAGTAATGCTCATATTTTTTTTTATGTTATACAATAGTCGCCTAAAAAATAAAAAATAAAATAAAAATTTCTTTATTCAGACAAATAGTCCATTGAGTGTTAGTAAAGTAATTAAAAATCTTAAAAACTATGTTAGTACATTTAATTCTTTTAATTTAATTTAAGTATCTTTTTGCCCTACTGTGCGATCCCGAGACAACTGCATGCTCTTGTACCCAGTGACGCACAATAGGACAATCATATTTGCCACTTATGACCTTAAGAATAGTGTTGGTGCTTCCGCGGACCCGGTGCATCAGCGACGCGATTCGCTTACGTAATACGGCATGAAAGCCATCGACATGCGTTTGTAGAAACATATTTGATGCACTACAGTACCGCGGCAGCCCCAACATCACTCTGAAGGCATTATTATATTGTACTCGGAGAGCGTTGAAAGCGCGCTGCGTATAATTAAGTTTGAGGAAAAAAAACCAAACAATATATTAGTACATAACAAAAATAATGATGATCAGTTAACAAATAATCACAATATGATTATAACAATGATACAATGACTCCTAAATACACTATTGATAGGGATTTACAGAGATTCTTCTTTTTCTTAGTGAGTCGACTGGAAATTTATATTTATGTGGACTCAAACTCAGCCTTTGTACAGATCTCCAAAAACAGATCTCCATATACAGTTCACATTTGTCTTCTTAGTGAGTCAACTGGAAATTTATTGTGGACTGAAACTCAGCCTTTGTACAGATCGCCAAGCACAGATTATACAGTTCACATTTGTGGGCTATGCCTGTGAATGTTCCATAAAAAAGGTCATGTAATTACTCACCGATTGGTCAATATATAGCGGGCATGGATCAAGCCGTACAGAATCTCGGAGGCCTGCTCAACCAGATCAGATTGATTCGGATTATCATCTAAGTCATCATCTGAAACAATTAAAAAATTAAGTAATACTTACAAAGCATAATAAAAATAATAATAAAAAAATATATACCTACATTTAAAAAAAATAAGCCAGCACACAGAGCGAATAGTTGTTTATTGTTTACCTACTGAGCTTTTGTAGGCATCCACTGAATGTAATATTTTTAAGTTCTCATTATAAGTGAATTTGTATTTTTTGTATGAGAATAAAGTTCTTTAACCATAAAATACATTTATCCTACTAATATTATAAACAACAAAGTTTGTATGGATTTTTGTTACTCTTTTTCGCAGGAAAATGGCTCAACCGATTTGGCTGAAATTTGGAATGGAGATTGCTTAGAACCTGGAACAACACCCAGGCTATATTTTATCCCGGAATTCCCACGGGAGCCCCGGGCAACAGCTAGTATGGCATAGGGAGTGGCCAAATGGATAAATGCCTTATTATCATTAACAATTCATTAAATTTATTTAATATATGTTAGTCATTAGCAGTATAATGTGGTATGATAAAGGAAATCTTGACTTACCAGGTTCAAGATCAAGAATCATGTCCAGGGCTTGTCTATAGTGTGGCACCTGCTCATTGAGCCCTGTCAAGTTAAACTTATCATTTATATAGTCCTCGTCCACCTGAAAAAATTACAAATTCGATCAATATCACCACCATATCGCAGACACGACAAACGATACAAGTGAAACTGCCCACTCACCTCGCAAAAATATTCGTTGCCGCGCAGCCCGCAGAACCATGCGATCCATGAAACTTCCTCCGAGCTGCTCATTTTCCTTAAATATAATTAACACGTTAATCTATCTTGTTATGTTTTGGACACTGGACCAAAAAAAAGCAACGCTTTGGATACCGTGTTAATAAAATTAACTTAGACTTAGCTGTTCGACTGTATTTCGGTTGTTTGATACATACGTTAACTGTAATTTGGATTCGGCTAAAAGATTTCACTGTGATTGGAAGAAAATAGACTTCATTTGCTGAGCAATTTCTGCTTAAATTCACGACAAACCTCACCTTTTCGTGCCTTGATTAGCCACGCTTGACGGAAGGATTTTTTTATCTATGGGTAAATGTCTATAGTCTATGCAGGTTCGAGTGTTTACACATTTAAATATTGAAAAAATACCACACATCCATGAATGCTAGAAAACATGAAATTTTTATTTATAAAAGAACAGAAAAAAGATCCTGTGAGGAATTTGGAACTGACTGACACTATAAATATCTCTATTTTCTGGTGGCTTACCACCATCTCTTAAAACCATGCATTCCGCCAAGCAAAAAATGTTTGCGCCATCTCCCTTAAGTACTACTAGTTGTACCTGCTTATACAGTTCACAGTAACCACTCTGAAGCTTCACTTTGAGTATTTGGCCAAGATTTGTCCCGTCCGACCTTTGATAGTTTTTGATAATTTCTTGACCATCATACGAGTGAGCAACGGAAGCAACAAGAATCAATAAAATGAGTAAAAACAACCACTGATGAATATTTATTGAGTTATTCTTAAACTTTTTACAAAACACAACTGAAAATTATAATTACAACATCAATGTACACATATTTAATAAGATTATTAATGAAAATAGAATAAAGTGCTACTTAACTAAAGCAGCGCAAAGCTTTTTAGTTAAATCCACATCCTCCAGAGACATCCAACTTTCTGTTGAAAGGACGGCTGGGTTTTGCCGAATGAAATTACACACTTTTGTCCAAAGTTGATCCAAATTGTACTTTTTTGCTAAAATTGCAATGTCAACAGCATTAGCAATATTAATCTTATCACATATCAAATGCTGGGCGAGAAGGAACATATTGGGCAACTCAAATTTACAAGCCGTTTCTTGTAATCTCATACAATCTATGCCATTGAGGTTTTTAACTGTGCCAGTATACAAAAATTGTATCAACATGTCCATATCTTCATCGGAAATATCGAGGAATTCAGATGTTTTTGCCGAGCTCTTGACCAGTTCTCTCAGTACGGGGCTGTGAGCACACAGCACCACCTTGTGTACGGGATATTGTTTATGGGTGATCGATTCCAAAATGAAATCAGTTTTTTTCTGTTTCAACAATCGCTCCCCTAAAGAATTTTCAATTTTCATTTTTCTTATCACGTCTGGATTCACAAGTAGTGTAGGATCAATTTCAACAGTGATCGGTATGTAAAGTGCATTATCTTGTAAGCTTGCAACGATTTCTTCATTGACACATACAGTTTTCATATGAGAATTCTGATTAATATTGGTGCTTTTTAAAATATGGGTACTAGTGACTCCGTTTATAGTGATAGTTATATTTACGTTGCCAACTCTTCTTTGACAAACAAACAAACTGAATAGAAAACCCCTTTCTGAAAATGTAGTTGTAGTCATGTGGAACCACAGGTCTGATTGGGTGCCAGTGTAAGTCCCGCCAAGGTCGTAAGAGCCATTGTGGGTCAATTTGTGGAGAATATCACGAATACAGAGCTTTTTGGCATCTTTTGATTGGCAATTATGTATTACAGATATTGTTGTATTCTGAAAAAGATAAATATCAGTATAATATGTACATTTAGCACTTAAATTTTCACTGTTTTTTGTTAAATATCTATTTACTGTTAAATTTAAAATTTTCTATGTCGAAAAAAGAGCAGATTTTGTTTATACAAATCAAAATTTACCAAATTATCAGCCATTTTCTTGTTTTACTGAAATCAATCTGAAAAAAAAAAAGTTTAGGTTTATCAGAACATTTCTCTTTTCCTTCAGTTCTAAGAGCCAAGTCGTATATTATTGATTTGACTCGTACAATTTTTATTTCAAAACTCACTAATATATTAGCAGTAGAGTAGCACACAGTAGGCGGGTGGACGAACACGGTCGGATTAAGAATTGTTAAATTAAATCTGAATAAACTTTTGATTACAAAGCTAAGATATATTCAAATTGCATAGTACACAAGAGAAATGAGTCACACACATTAAATCATACGACAAAAAACCAAAAAATTCAAGTTGTTGTTGTTTCTAGCTCTAGCGTTTCAATTTCAAGAAATTCAAGATCAAGAAAAAACAAGTGAAAATGACTTTGACGTTTAGTGTCAAAGTCATATTTTCTCTACGATAATGGAAGGTGTAGACCTGAGGTCAAACATAGGCTACTTTTTGGCGCGATAAAACCGAGTCCCACACGGGGCGAAGCCGCGGGGAACAGCTAGTAATAAATAAAACACTACAATTTTCAGTATAAATATTTAATTATCACATTATACAGTACCTTAAAAAAACTAATCTATAGTTAATTGCACATCATTAGAATCAAGCAACCTATCAATATCAGTAAGCCATAATATAAGTCGCTCTAAATACCCTCCATCTTGTTTATAACTAAGAAGTAGTAGTTGTAAATGTTGGTACGCTGTGGGCTGCTCCATCAGGAAGGCGAGCCGTGCGTCACGTAGAGACAGTAACTTTATTACAATAATAGCTATCAATGTCCATTGCACTGGTTTGAACATGATGTTGTTCGCTTTCAATTTGAATGTATTTACAAGGAGGCGTACGTCAGAACTTATTGAAAGACTTAGTAAGCCCAGAGACCTAAGCAAGTCTGGTAGAACTTTATTCAAATGTTCACACACAATTCTTCTCCGTAATGCATTTTGAGCGTTCTTATCAACAAGGGGCAGCCGTGTTAAAATGTCATCTTCTTGAGCAGAAATCACATTCTGTTCTTCTTCAACTTCGGAAATAGTTGTTTCGCCAGCAAAAAACGCCTTCACTTTCAATTGCATTTTCTTACTTTCCTCTTTTAACATTGAGTAATCCGGAAGTGGTTTCATTTCCCTTTGCAATGTTTGAGCGTCATATTTCCTATCCTCCATTTCAAGCATATTCAACTTCCTACACAGCGCTTGGTACTGGTCATAAGTGTAAGAATTGTATGCAATACTATTTGCGTAGTTGTTCAAATATTCTTTAATACACTCTCCTTTATCGGTTACCATTTCTTTGACTTTTTCTTCACCAAATAATAAAAGAATAGTGTCAAGGGTGAACCATTCGGCAAGACATTTTTCTACTTCAATCGTTAATACGGTCACAACTGGTTGGCGTTTTTTTACAATGCTTTTAGCTTTTGGTGTTTTAGGAGTGTTCTCAGGTCCTTGTGCTAATATCGGGTCAATTTTTCTCTCCGGCTTTTCAACAATGTCACCAACAATATTTAATGGATTGTGTTTTTTGTTGTGTACAATAGTTGTCTTAGAATTTTCTTTATTTTCATGTACATTAGTTACATTGTTGTATGTCTTGTTTTCTGATTTATCTAAATCATTACTGACTACAGCTGAACTTTTATGTGGAGAATTTTCATCATTCTTATTTATATTATTGATGACTATTTCTTTAGCTTCGATATTGTTTAGTTCATTACCAGTATGTGTCATTTCGTTAAGGCTAGCAGTAGCAAAATCATTGATTGAAGAGAATTGTATATTCTCAGGTTTTACTTTTATATTCTCTATCAATGACACGTCTACCTCTTGACCCAAACTGCCCCCTGTATCTGTAGGTAGCAGTTGAAAGCTAGGTATTTCCTCGTATTCCCTGAACCACAAAGGGCTTGTCAACATTTGTTTCTTAACAAATGTCGCCGCTTTATAACAACTGTTACTGCAAAAGCTTTTACGGGCTGTGATGTCGTAAACTTTGTTAGTTTTCATTGATATTCTGTACTTCTGTTTGGGAATATCTTTTGCGGAAAGTGTGTTTAGACATATTGGATAACCACAAAGTTGAATGATAGCTCTCTCCTCTATAATGTCTTCGAAGTGACTCTGGTTGATGTCAGGTAGGCATTGTAGGAAATAAGATTCCGATATGTCTTTCTCCAGTAGACTTTCAACGATAGTTTGAGCTTTCGCGTTGCACTCTCGCTTTTTGACAATTGCTTCACGGATTTGTTCTTTAGTCATTTCTTCGATTTTGGACGGCTTTTTCTTGACTTTAACATTTTGCACTTCCATTTTTTATGCTGTAGCGTGAATGCGATTTAGACTTCGAATGCAAACTAAATAGAAGAGCCACAATTTCAGATTTGTGCAATATTATTGGTTTATGCAAGTTTTACAAATTATTATTATTTATTTATTGTTTCAAGTTCAAAAAAAATGACACAATCACACTGGCAGTTCTTCCTTGGTGACACCTCAATTTCTTTGGGTGACACACAAGTGACAGTGACATTCAAAATTAACTGTCACTGTCAAAGTCTTATAAGTTTCAATTCAAAGAAGTTTGAAATAGAAATAGAAAAATGACCTTTTTTCCTTGCCTTTTTATAATGTGTTCTCTATTTAGTTTGTGTTTATAATCCTTTTACTCTCAATGTGACTCAATCGGTTGCTCGCACAAACTCGGCTAGTGCATTTTAATAGACAGTAATAAATTAATTATATCTCAAACTTTCACCTTACTGTTTCTGTATATCTCAAGAATAGATTCCGCAACAGTTTTCCAATATCAATTTTATGTTCTTTGACAATTTGTGTTGTGTAAATATTGTTATCTACCGACTGATGAACTGTGGCGAGAAGTTTAATCGTTAATAAAAAGATAATGCTTGATAACGGTGTGAGCATCGGTATTATGATATCTAAACGTCGACAAACTTTATAAATGTGTGCCAGTGTCTGATTTTCACATACATAACAGTTAATTGGTGAGTTATACATACCAAATTTCCTATATTTAACTGGTTAGTAAACAGACTTCCCTATATAAGCAATTAGCCGGATAAGTATTTTGGACCCTACATATTTGCTGGTTATGGCCAGTGTGGAAAAGTATATCTACATACAATGTAAAAAAAAATTGTTTATTTGATTACCATACATAATATTCAATGCCATGTGCAGGAAATCTGCAATACTTCTTACTACTTGTTGTCCGCGGTTTTACCTGCCCATGTATGTATATACTATAGTCTGTAACCTTCCCAAGAATCAGGCTATCAAATCCAAGAATAATTAGTAAAATCTGATAAATAGTTCTAAAGTTATAAGCATTCAAACTTCAGCTTTATCATTTAGTATAGAGATATTACATTGATGAGCCATACTAAGAATGTGCAAACACAAATTTTGCTTACTATCACCATGAAATAATAAAAAAAGGCAATGATACAATCTAACCCCTTGATGACTGGGTGGTATCCGGGTACTGCTTATAGTTTTTCAATTGTCTCTGGATTCTCGGTAGTAGAATTAAGCTGTCTACCTGTGGACGAAACGAGGAACTCTCTTACATTCAGAATTGGGTAATTCGGAAAACAATTTGGAGTTCGTACACAAAGTAAAATAAGCATTTAGGTATAATCATCATCATCATTTCATGGTCATGGTCAATCGACCATGCACACCCTGGTGTCAGAGTTCTTCGAAACCGCCTCTCAGCCTCTGATGTGGTTTCTTTAACGACAACCAGATGGCAGCCAGGACCAACGGCTTAATGTGCCTTCCGAAGCATGGACTCATTTTTTTTATCAGACAATCAGGTGATTCAAGCCTGCAATGTCCTAACCAAACTGGAAACAACAAAACAAAGTATGCTTCCTGTGGGATTTGAACCCACGGCCCCCGGGTCTATAGGCAAACGCCGTAACCACTGGACCACAGAGGCAGTTAGAGGCATAATGACACGGCTAATATCTATTCTGTGCCAACTGCCAACGGTTATAATAAAATATTATGTTATTCCTATTCAAAATATGCTAAGGGCCATCGAAAAATAAATTTGGTCATGTTTTGGTAACACAATAGTTAGGACCATTGTTCTCACTCGCTGTTTTAATCTGTGTTTATAACAGTTCTCAAACACAATAATGTCTACTAGCTTTGTGGGTATGGTATTAATTAGTGTGTTAGATAGTGCAATTTTCATTATTTGTGTGTGAAAGGAAGTGCAGTTCTATTTTATGTGCGGTTGATTTTAAGTAAGATACTTTTTGTGTTATATATATTGTTTCTGTTTATTATTGTTTTATGTACAGTCAGGCCAGATTAATCTAACACTATGGAAGGGGGGGAGGGGGGTACATACATACAAGGCGCGGTTATAATTATAAAATAAATATCTAGTAAATCAGACTTTATTGCCAGGGTACTGTAGCAAATAATGTTAGGGCACGAATGGGCAGCGCGCTAGTGAAACTCACGTGTGTACGGAATTCAGTAATTTTTAGATTTTGAGGGGATTATGGGGGGTCATGTCTCGTCCATGTTCAACTTGGGAGTTGTCAGGTTGGTGGGCAGTAGTCTCCATCAACATTTTTTTTTGTTTCAGGATATCCAAATAATCCACGATGCATATGTGGATGTGGTCGGGGTACGAGCTCGGAGAGTTCCTGTTCTCTGGGCTCTGGGTCAACACCCAGTGGGCCTTCGCCCTCACCTGGCTTGCGCTGTTTTTCATCGCCATGCTCTTCGAAGGATCCAAGGTAATTACTGTGATATCTTCATAATTTCTACCATCATCTAGACAGCTTACTGCTGTCATCATCATTTCGAGTAGGTGACACGATTAATCGACCTGCTGTTGTTGTTGGCGTTTGTCATACAGTCGGAAGCATACTTTGAACAAGTGCTGATTCAATTGACTGGAATTCAATTGAAATCTGATGTTTAAAAGAGGTGGTTTTATATAACTCTGACAGACACCAGAGTGTCCAGGTCTATAGACCTGGTTGCCCACACGAGTTGTCTGCTCTATTAATCTGTATTTATTTACAGGTATACCTGGCAGGTGTACAGCGTGAAGCACAAAAAAAGCTATACCCATACAGATCGGACGAGAGGAGGAACTTGTTGTGCGAGAGGTAATCATGATGATCATAGTCAATTGACAAGTACTTATCAAATTTTACTTTCTCTCTCTCCACTCTATTCGTGTAGAGGTGAAAAACGTGTTGTAAGGAATGTGTGTGCAAGTTAATGGTGGCGGGCATGCTGGGACTAACAGTAGTGGGTGGACGCCGGCCGGCAGTAGTTTGCATGAACACACTGGTGGCGGAAGCACGTAAAGTAATTTGGTAAGTACTTGTAACTTTGACTTTTAATGCAAAGTAACTCCTGAATCTATTAAACATAGTCAATTTACCTTTATTATCGTTGAACTCAACATGCAATACTCTCGAGATGGAAATCTCGAGAGTATTGCATGTTGAGTTTAAACAGCAGTCACTCTATAGAAGTAAACTCACTCTCATCTTAGCGCTTTCCCAGTCGCTCCCTCAGTTGATAGCTTCGGAGCCCAGGTTCCGCTTTCCCGCTTTTTCTCCTCCACTTCGCCCGGTCTTCGGCATCCATAGTTGTGAGAACATTAACACGCATATCGTTTACTGCGACGTCTCGTCAAATAGGCGGTCCTCTCAAGTAAGAACAAACCGTTTTAGCGGATCGCGGCTCCTAAGACAAACGGCTTGGTATGTAACTGGGATATGCTCTGAAGATGATGAGGTCGTCCGTATCGTATGTGTTATAGTCAATTGACCTTGCACACCCTGGTGTCATAGTCGGCCCTTGACGTTGTTTCTGTAACGACCATCATATGGTAGCCGTGACCAACGGCTTAACGAGCCTCCCGAAGCATGAAGGAGCTAAGATAGTAATACCATTAATGGCGACCAATCCAAATCAAGCCGGGCTTGCCGTCGCTTCACACGAATGATCGCTACGAACACGCATGTTCTGCTAGGCTATAGAGTTCTTCTCTGGAATCTATACATATATATTATATAGGTATATACATGTATAATTTGTATGCGAATGGTACAATAAAGAGTATATCTATCTATCTATCCTATATAGTTACGTAATTGGTGACTGTACAGAGTTGAAACATGAACACAAAGTACTTAATATAAAAATATGGCGTGTGATTTATTGTAGTATGTAAATCAAAATAGTAAATATCATTGTTCTGTATAGTTTTACTAACGTTGTATATACAATGTATTTCAATAGAGAAAGTCGATTACGCATTTTTATTCGCAACAAGCTTTTGCCCGCGACTTCTCCCCGGTGAACTTCCCTCGGGTAAAGTGCTTTTTCTCGGGATGAAAAGTACCCTATGTTCTTCTCCTGGTTCTAAGCTTCCTTCCCACCAATTTTTAGCCAAATCAGTTTAGCCGTTCTCCAGGTATAAATAGTGTAACTAAGACGACTTTCTTTTATATTCTTTTATTTATATTTATACTAGCTGTTCCCCGCGGCTTCGCCCCGCGTAGGACTTGATTATTTCGCGCCCAAAAGTAGCCTATGTTTGACCACAGGTCGTTAACTACATCCCTACCAAATTTCATCACAATCGGTCCAGCAGTTTAGTCGTGAAGAGGTGACAGACAGACAGACAGAAAGACTTTCGCATTTATAATATTAGTAGGGATAAAGAAGATTTCTTTGTTCTATATTATTACATTTACAGTTCCAATTTTATAAGTCCCAACGATGTACCACATAGAAAAGTCTACTACTTTCTATAAAATGTATATGACCGCCGATCATACTGCTTGTACCTGTGTGCATTTTTTGCTTGTCTATATTAATACTAGCTGTTGCCCGTGGCTTCGCCCGCGTATGGTTAGCTTTTCGCGTAACCTGTGGAAACTTCAACTATCCAGACCTATACATAAATCTATAAGTAGTATCCTATTCCCGCGCCAATTCTATAAAGCCATTGCTACGATATCAAACTGAAAATAT
This sequence comes from Apomyelois bistriatella, assembly GCA_947044815.1. Taxonomy (NCBI): domain Eukaryota; kingdom Metazoa; phylum Arthropoda; class Insecta; order Lepidoptera; family Pyralidae; genus Apomyelois; species Apomyelois bistriatella. Next base: position 14,701,545 of record OX345691.1, read on the forward strand.
TAACATTCATACTATCACATCTTTGTCTCTAAATGAGTAGACGCAGCCTATTACAGGTTCATTAGAACCTAAAAGCCACTCCTAAAGTTATGGTGGGCGTGAAAAGTGGAGAAAATCTCAATAAATAGTGATAAGTTAGTTAAATTAGACCTTACGACACGACCGTATGTTCCGTCAAACAACAACGGAACTGACTTGCTGATATGATTATTTTTTAAACCAAAGCCAAACCAACCAACCAATCAATTGAAATAGCTTACAATACAACACAACTAACGACCGATAAACAAACTAACCAATAGAACTAAATCAACGACCAAAAATTTTTTGAAATAATGAAATTAATTGCTGAAAATTTTTCAATCTGCTATAGTACCATATGCGAAAAAATAATTAAAATAAATTCAGCGCTATCTATTGATATTTTATGTAACTAAATTATACGCCCACACACATTCAATGTGTTTTTGTAAAATTTAATAAAGACTGCAGTGTGTATTTGTTTTTATTGATATCGATAAAACAAAGTAGAAATTGTAGCTTTATCTATATTAAATACGTTTATGTAAACCGCATTCAACTCTGTTTAAAAGTTTTGAAACAGTGCTAGAAGTAAACTTCAATTGACCATAACTTCTTTTTCCCTTAACCGATTTTGACGAAACATAGTTTTGACAACGCTCCTAATTATATGTAATCCACCTGTGAAAACCACGTTCAAATCTGTTGAGTAGTTTTGAAGTTATAACGTACCAGACATACAGAAAGACAGACAGAAAGACAAAAATTCCAAACATTGTTTTTTTGTTTTCTGTTACTCTTCTTTAATCGCCCCGTATCAGTTTTTAGAAAAAATTTTGATGTACAGACACTCGATTTTTACTGTCCTTAATATGTATAGATAGATAGATAAGTACAAAATCCGTATCCATACTTCCATATGCATACTATCCATACTAATATTATAAATGCGAAAGTCTGTCTGTCTATCACCTCTTCACGGCTAAACTGCTGGACCGATTGTGATGAAATTTGGTAGGGATGTAGTTAACGACCTGAGGTCAAACATAGGCTACTTGGAAAAGTTGTTCAGTTTAGTGGTCTGAATCTGCCCTTGAAATATTTGCAGTTGATTTGAGTCCACCTTATATATTTCAGAGAACAGGGCAATCCTATGGAGCCTACGACGAGTCGAAATGCAAGTACCGGCCAGGTCAGCAGGTGGGCTTCATTCAGAGTCAGGTAAGAAAGAGATTTTCAGTTTAATCCCCCAGCTATGGTAGAGAACAGTAGAACCCCTTAGCTGCATCACTCGGTTTAACTCTTTCACGGCTGGACCGATTTTGATGAAATTTGTTAGTTAAGAACAGTAAAACATGGGCTACTTTGGGTACGCAATACGAGTATAACCGAGCCCACGCGGGCGTAGCCTCGGGCAAAAGCTAGTTGACAATATTAATAAGCAAGTATGTATTAGTGAGAGGCAATTCCGAAGAACTCTGACACCCCTGGTGCATGTTCGATTGACCGTGTCACCTACACGAAGTCATGATGATGGATAAGTAACGGATTTTAAGAATACGAATCATTAGTTTTGCAAGAATTCCAACTAATATTATAAATGCGAAAATGAGTTTGTATTTATTTGTATGGTACCTCTTCACGTCCTATCTACTGAACCTAACTTCCTGAAATTTCGCATACACATAGCTAGAAGTATTGACAAGGATATATGGTACCTTCCATCCCGGAAAAAAAGCACTGTTCCCGAGGGAATCTCACGCGGGCGAAAGCTAGTACATATATAAATGGTGTTACAAATGTTTATTTGTATATTTCTTCCCATGCTGGTCTGGGAGAAAAAGAAAAACATAGAACGTACCAGCTGCTTCTCTTCCCGCGCAAGCCGTAAAAGTCGTCTGAGGTAATCGCCGAATGGGGAAATCATGACATAGGCGATGCGGCTAGCAACCCATCACTATTGATTTCCTGTTTCAACTATCATTATGCTAAACGTGGCCTAAGGTCTTATGACCCTAGGCTCTGTCTACCCCGCATGGGATAAAGACGTGATTATATGTATGTATGTTACAAATGTTAATGATTATATTCTTCAACCTAGAGCGCTGGTGAATCTCCACCAGTCGGCAGTGTTCGTGAGTCACAACGTGGTGGGCTACCTGCTGATGTTGGCAGTCATGATATACAACGTGCATCTCATACTGGCCGTCGTGTTTGGTATGATGGTAGGTCAGTATCTTGTCTCTTTTGATGATTTTTCTCTTCATCCTGTAGTCGTCGTCGATCGATCGATCACTTGAGACACTGCATGTGATTCTAAATCCGATAAGTTATTAAATTAGTTGTTTGTAGTATGACGATACTTAAATTGTATCTGCCTCCGCGGGCCAGTGGTTAAGGCGTTTGCCTGTAGACCTGGGGGTCGTGAGTTGGATGTCCACGGGAAGCTTAATTTGTTTAATTCTTTCCAGTTTGGTTTGGACATAGGGGCGAATTATCTGATTGTATGATAATAAAGATGATTCCGTGCTTCGGAAGGCACGTTGAGCTGTTGCTCCCGACTGCCATCTGGTAGTCGTTAAAGGAACTACGTCAGAGACCGAGAGACGGTTAGAAGAACTCGGACATCAGAATGTGCATGGTCGATTGACCGTGACACCTACACGAAATGATGATGACCAGACAATCAAGCCTCAAGGCTAAGCCTGCAATGTCCTAACCAAACTGGAAACAACTAAACAAAGCATGCTTACCGTGCGAATCGAACCCTCGACCCCCAGGTCTACATGCAAACGCCTTAACCACTGGACCACGGAGGCAGACACAATTTAAGTATCGTCATACTAAAACCAACTAATTTAATAACTTATCGGATTTAGAATCACAGTGTTTCAAGTGATCGTTAGATGGCGTTAATATGATTTATAATAGACTGGCGCCATAAGTAAACTACAAATCGGGCGTTTCTTTGTATAGCGGTTAAACATCTGTACTAATATAGTGTTCTATAATCTGTGATTTAGATAATGTTGTTCTTCCAGGGTACTTCCTATTCGGTACGAAAGTGACGCGGCTGCAGATGAAATGTTTCAAAACCAAGAGGGTGGTAATTTGCACCCCGGAGTGTGATGATACAGGTAATTATATATTCAATACTAGTTGTTCCCGCGGTTTCTCTCGCTGTTTTTGTGGATGAACTATAGCCTAACCTTTCCCTAAGAATCAGGCTATCATATTCAGAAATAACTTTTCAAATCCGGCCATTTATTTTAAAGTTATAAGCATTCAAACAGCTTTATTATATTTGTATACTAGCGACCCGCACCGGCTTCGCATAGGCATAAAAACCATCCTCTTGAATCACTCTATCTATTAAAAAAAATCGCATTAAAATCCGTTGTGTAGTTTTAATCATTTAAGCATACAAAGGGACAGGGAGAGAGAAAGCGACTGTTTTATTCTATGTAGTGAAGTATAGATTTTTTGCTATAAATATGTTAATATACTAAGTAATATGACATTCCGTGCATGTTTAATAGCAAAATTAGACATAGATATGTTAGCTAATTTAAAAAATAATGGCCAGGCTATACATACTTACATACATATCATCACGCCAGTTTCCCGTGGGAGTAGGCAGAGACTAAAGATTTCCATTGGCTACGATCCAATGTCAGTCAGGGTCGGCCCCACAGAACAGAGAAATTATCCGAATAGAAATGTTTGTACGCGGATTGAGTTCCAGGATCAGTGTGGCAGCGTATTCTATCTTTTTATCTTCAATTAATTCACGTAAACCACACCACACCTTATTAGCAATGTATTACGCAGTTTACAACAAAGCCACCTATATCGACCAATAACAATGGCAATAAATGACGCAATCAAATTCTCCGCCCATTTTTTCTATGTGAAACGTTGGCTTGCAAGCCAAACTAGTGACACGTTTTTCAATCGCTATGCCACTTTATGTTTAAATTTCTAAAAGTATTCAGTAGATCACAAAGTCATTTAGTAAAGAGCACTAATCGCTTTCAGGTTATTCAAACCGTCTTGTAGGATCAAATTCGATGGAGGTTCCAATAATCAAAATGATTACGCCCGAATACTCAAACGCTACTCAATTTTGAGAGCTGCTTAAGTATCATGCCGTCGCGCTGAACGTCAGCGTTAGGACCAAGACAGCATGATACTTGAACAACTCTTAAAATTGAGTAGTGTTTGAGTATTCGGGCGTTATTCGCATAAAATAGGGTAAAACATGAGATTATATTCAATATATATTTTTTAAACATAGTACTGTAGTACATACATGTTTTGCCTATCTGGCATACAATAAGTCAGCGGTGTAACACGTTATCTCATTCGATTGAAGATAGTACAATTAACATGCAAAATATTAATTAAATTGACAAAGAATTATGTAAGGTGCAGCATATTTTGCTATGTTATTGTTTAAAAAAAAATAATATTCAAATCATTATTATCTCAAAGACCGTTGCAACACTGAGAAGTGTACGTGGGAGGTCTGCGAGGGGAAACTATGCAAGAAAATGGATGCTATCGAGCTGCAACAGGCTGACACGCCGCTTAGCCAGGACCCTTATCAGCCGCATAAATATTAGCGGTTAGATTCCATCTTCTAAGATTTAGTAGTTTTGGTAGATTTTAGCCATGTGGCTTGGTGCTTATCAGCCGCATAAATTTTAGCGGTTAGATTCCATCTTCTAAGATTTAGTAGTTTTGGTAGATTTTAGCCATGTGGCTTGTTGCTTATTAGCGGTTAGATTCTTCTAAGATTTAGTAGTTTTGGTAGATTTTAGCCATGTGCCTTGTTGCTTATCAGCCGCACAAATTAGCGGTCTTAATTCTTCTAAGTAGTTTTGGTAGATTTTAGCCATGTGCCTTTTTGATGCAGATTTTCGTCGCTAGCGTTGTTAATCTTATTTTCATTAAAATATGTTTTGTCCCTTTCTCTTTCAGCGATATTTAACTTGAAAGAACGAAACAACACATATTTTAGTTACTAAAATGTTTGAGTTAAACTGGGCTTAAAGTTTAAGTACGTTATTTTTAATTTTAAAACACCTAAGGAGATTTTTTACTATGTTTTTTTCTTTAGCATAATCTTATCTTATTTCGTTGCGTACATTTAGATTTAAATACGGTGTTTTTGATACCGTATTAATATTGTTTATAAGTTGTGTAGTTATTTTCTATATTTAGGGTTTAGTAGGCGATAAGGAACTCTTATAGTGTTAGTACTTCTTCGCCCTAGTGTGTTTTTCTCAGTTGCATCTTCAGCTTACGCTTCAAAGGCCAGGGTACGCTAATTAATAATGGTCGTTATTTGGCGATACTGGTTATTACGATAGAGCGACTGCTGTTTGACCTCCGTAACCCTTTTCACAGGGAAACCAGGCCAATAGTAACATAATCCGGGTGTGTTAGTGGTAATGCATCTGACAAAGCCCAACGACTGCCATTTGTCGATAACAGTCGGGACTAACGGCTAAATAACGTGGCTTCTAAAGCACGGAATCATCTTCATTATCAGACAATCAGATGATTCAAGCCTGCAATGTCCTAACCAAACTGGAAACACCTAAATAAATGCCGGCTTATAAACAGTCAGCCTATACATTCATTAATCTACTTTCATTTTTTTTCTAGCTGAAGGCACAACCCCCCCTCTACTGGACTCCATCTCAGAGTCAGACTATTTTATATGTCGCACACGCAACTGCATACAGCCCTCACATTACTTCCCAGCCTCGGGCTCAAGCGAACAGCCCACCTGCCATTACGGAGCCAAAACCTGCCCTTCAAAAGTCGCTAAAGGAAAAAAATCTGCCCAAGATACCCCAACCTCCTCTCATAGCCACGAGAGTGAGAAAGAAGATAGTCCAAGCGTGGAAGATGTACAACTTCTGAGGACAGAAAGGCAAGGTTGTTGTAAAGAGAAACAGGAAAAATGTAAATCTAGTCAAGATTTAACTGTAGTCGTTCATGAACAGAAGTGCTGTAAGAAAGAGAAAGAGAGAGAAGTTTCGGAGAGGGAGGAGAGTCCGAAGATTACTTGTTGTCACGGTAAAGTGCCGTCCGAAAGTCAGGAGCAAATTATTTAGCGTACTATTGTGTGATTGATCAAAAATGCTTGCATTTTAACATTAAGTGCCTATATGTAGCCCGCGAAAGTGTTAATAATATTTATTTTTGTAAATTATAAAATTGACAAATTGTTTTTAGACTTGCTCAATATAGGCAAAATTAATTGACGGACCAAAATAACTATTTAAATGTATTTTACTAATGAAATCCTCAAAATCGTGCTGTCTCTTTCTGGTTAATGTTTAGACAAGGACAGGGTGATATTAAGTGATTTAATATTTGAAATGCGTTTCAGTATTCGGTCTTTATTTGTAGATATATTTATAGTTTTATTACATATCAATATTTTTAAATAGACTTTCGAATTTAATTTTAGTGACTAAAATAATTTGGGATTATATTTCTAGGTACTATTATAATATGACGTTTTACGTATTTTTTGTAAATGGCAATATTACGTGGCATTATTGTTAACAAAATGGTCATAGTATGACCAGATAGTGAAGTTATGACTCATAACTTCACTATCTGTCATCTATATATTAATATGCTGCTACCACACTTGGCTATTTGCGTAATTGTCAAAATATTCGACGAATAGGCAAATAGCGCAAAAGTTTTGGCAAATATACCGTCCACACATGGTCACATAGGCGAATACAAATTGCCAAATGTGGTAGAAACATTATATAAATATTAGCTGCCATCTTCCAATCCCTCATAGGGTCATAGAGAATAAGGTGACGTGAGAACCATAGTCCATAAGGACCCGTAGGTTATGATTTTTCTGCAACGTCTGTTTTGAGGATAACAAAAGCACCCCAAATTGTTGATATTTTTATTATTTATAAAAATTGTAAAAGAATTTCGTTTATTTTTATGTGTTTATTTTAATAATATACCTGTTTTTAGATACTCATTGATTATGTCCAAATTTTTATTTAATACAAATAGAAATTATCCAAATATTTTGTTTCCATATATCTGGCAAATGTCTGAAAATGTGCTCAATATTTTTCTTGTAATATTTATTTCGCCATAGTAGCGTCTAAAGAAATATTTTAGCACTTGTAAGTGCCTTTAAAAACTAAGTTTTTAGTGCCAAAATACGTAATTTTTATGCGTGATAAGCGCAGCTTTATTACTGGTCAGTTAAATTAAAGTTGACTTAATAGCTATGGAAATAAAGTTACAAATTGCACGCGTTATTGATTGCAATAAGGTCGATTTTAGGTCAGGCAGACTTATTTGTCCGGTGTTTCGTGACATGCAGTCAAATTCAATTTATGTACCTATCAATAAATAAATACAGCGTTGTCATATACATGACATTGCATTTTCAATAATGGCGTTAAATGAAAAGATACCAAAGTCATCTAAGTGCCGGAAGGTTTTTTGGCGGGAAGGTAAAAGTCACAATCACAACATGTCGATTGTCGGTGTTGTATTTATTTTCCAAAATTTATATTTTTTCGAGTATTTGTGCATAATAATGGTGGATTATTATTCGCTGTGTTTGTGAACAAGTTTGTGTTGGTAAATGGTACAATGTCGTATAAGTGACTTCAACCTTGTCACCAAAATCTCCCAAGATAATGCCAAGTGAAATTCTTCCACCGCTTCACTTAGCCCTCTGATACGTAGTACTATTACTAATTCTGTGCCTCTGACTAACTTGACTAGATATGACTACTGATTTGACTTGACTAAATGAAGAACATTTAAATTAAACTTGATGCTGGCAAAAATAAGCTATAAGTTTGATTGCCATATTGTGGATTGGCCACAAAAAAATGCCGGAAGGGAAAATTAGTATGAAACACTACATATGTGACTAAGCGAGCGTATAATAATCATGATATAAAATATCGGGCAGGATTAGGAGGAAGTCTAATTAATCTAATTGTTGACTAAATTGTTTTCAGCCATTGTGATAATAAATTTGTTACAATAAACTATTACAATATTTTATTTTATGTTTTATTTAGCTAACTTTTTTAACCACAAATTAGAAAGAATATGTCTATTAACTTATATATATTTTAACCGCATATGTGGTCGTAGGATCGAATTCCATATTTTGCAAAGTTGTTTTAAGTTTTGTTATATTTTGTTCTACATAGTAGTATTAGTATTAAGAAATTCAAGGAAGCAACTGGGAAAGCCAAAGAATTTCTACCTAGTCTTTGTTTTGTCAAACGCCTTTTAGAGGTCATCTTTCGACGAGGTTTGGTGCTATCAGTTAGCAACACTACCGAGTAAGTTCCTAAAGTATTTTAAACACTATCTTGTATTTAGTTTTAAGCCCTCTTATTCAAAAAAAATATCAATAGTTTGTTATGGCTTTTTGTTTTGGCTCTTCCACGGTAAATTTTCTTTGGAGAATGCGCCATGACATTAAAATGAGCTTAAACGTTTATTTCCTATGAATAAGGGGGTAGATTATCCTAGTGTTGGTTGGACCACAATCTAGAAAGGTAGCTTAAAAATATAGCGCAGTGGGCAGTGTTGTGTACACTTAGAAGGAATTTTCTTGTCGTTGAGACTTTTAAAAATTTTCAACCACAAATTGATTCAATCACAAATAAAATTCAAAAACAGAAATAGTGTATCAATATTTTTATTTATCAATATAATAGAACATTAAATGAATATTAAAATAATGGCTTACTCTAACTTAACTAGGTTTTGTTACAAAAATCACAAGATACGGTGGGCGCGGCTTTTCTCCACAACTGAGATTGTAAAACCTCAACAGATCTACTTTATATAAACTAAAGGAGCTTGTATTGGAGTTGTAAAAATCCTTACTACTTATATTTATGCATATATTTATATGTATGTATTTGTTTTGATACAATCGAGCCAACTATTTTATATATATCCAACTTGTATATCCTCACCAAAAGTTGGTGTTCTAAGCTTTATATGCGCAGCTTTCTTAGCATTCCCGGGAAGTTTAGATTCCCAAAGTTTCCAGACTTCTGAAACTTTGCGAAAGTTTCCGCAAATAAGCAAAGGAAAAATTCCCGTAACTTTGTAAATTTCCAGCTGCTCCCAATCTAACGATTGAATACTTCATACTTTGGTCTGTCTAAAAGTATGCTTAATTGATTCTCTCAAACTATCACAATAGATACAAAATTCAATTCGGATCAGTCAAAATAGTTTAGGGTTTAGGGCAGATAGAGGTAAGCGATATACAAATCAAGAACATTGAAAAATAAGTCTTATAACATTGTGATAAAATCTCACTGAAAACGAGTGACGTGACGTTAAATTTTGCACTATATAGATATAGCAAGAAGGTTCATTTTTGTGTTTTTATATTCGCTTCCCTATGTCAGCGCTGCCTCGTGCTGTAAACGGTCGGTAAAGCCGCACCCTTAACTGCGAGGTTCATAATAAACTATCAACAATAAAGTTAAATAAATATGGCCGTTGCTGTCTTATAACCGGCAAATGCCGGAGTTTGAAAAATTTTCTTAACTTATTACCAAGGAGCTTATAAACTATGGAGATTGCAGCAAGAACAACGTATTCACATAATAGTATAATCTGCATAGGATATAAACTCCTTGGTTTCATTTTAACAATAAGTTTTAGATAGCAAAAAAGCTGGAATGAAACAAAAAGGGGTTATATGTATTATTAAAAATAAAAACGTTAAAAAGGAAGACAGGTCCCCGTCGCGTATAGCGGGGAGCTTCATTAAATAATCCTTCAGCGGCGAGGCTTAATAACATTCGAAAATATAAGGCGCTGTCCTAATAAAATTCATACTATTCCCCAAATTTTTAAAAAATATTAGTATCTAGAGACTTATTCTGATTTTTTGTTTATCTCATTCATGTACACTCAAATACAAACATAGGAAACTTAAAATTAGGAAATTTAGTACAAGGGTGCTACTTATTTCTTTATATAAATTAATGTTTAAGTGTTTACAATCATAAGAGGTTTATTCATATGAAATATGAATATTGATTAACGGTGATGATGATTATGATTTGATTTGATCGCTCAGGTTGCGAACACAATTGTCACATAACAATAGGTTTTCTACTTTTTTTATTTAATTAACTTTTACATAATATAATAATAATACATATATAATGTCTATTGTGTGGGCGACTTACCACATTATATAATAAATAGGTACTTACACGTAAACAAATAAATAATAAATATATACTTACCTACATATAAAATAAATATTAAATCATATAGTATGTATACAATATAGTTTATTTCATATATACTTACTTATATATATATTTAGTATGATAATATGTATACAAAACACATATACTAAAACATTATTTTATATTAACATAATTACCATAGAAGGATTAAAGCGCGCAACGTATTCTAGTTGTTATTATTCTAAGTAAATACCGGGCGACGGCGATCGATGCGTCTGCGCAGTTACCTACGGATATCGTTGACCCCTGCCAGCCGCGCTAGCCAGTCAGTCGAGATTTTGCATGAGACGCGGAACCCGTGTCGATCGACCCTCCGTCGGCTATTACGCGATCGGTACCGATCCATTGTTTATGTGCTTACGGCTTTGCTTTCTGTCTTTCATTCTTAGAACTTATTCTCTGTACTGTGCTTAAACTTTCTCTTTGCTATTACTATTTCTCCTTCTAAAACTATTATATGTGATCGTGAATAAATAGTGTAGTTATATCAAGATTCGTATAATTTCCTACCTACACGCTCTCGACCACCTAAATATTGTGTCTGGATTCTAAGTGCCAAATGATTTGGGATCGCCATTACGCCATAATAATCAGGACAGCGCCTTAGGCTGCCTGCGCTTGCGCACAAGCAGCCATAAATCACAGACTTTTTACTTCACACACACACACTTATAAAAACTCCAGACGTAGTCGCATATACAACACGAGTGAAAGCCTGCAAACTATGGCCGTTTCGTTTATCATATACAGCTTTCACTCACACAAATAAACCAACTAGTGACACGTGCCATTATGCATCACGTACTCATTCGAGCTTTAGTAATTCAACGACGTTCAGTCTGTATTTCTTTTAAGTCTGCGTTCAAACATAGAAAAATAAAATAACCAAACTATAACATTAATCTACCTACGTAGTAACATTAACATTAGATTGCAAAATTTAATCAAAATCTAATTTTTACATATATTTTTCGCAAGTTACAAACTTAAGCCGCGTTTCCATTATGATATTTAAAAATTAGCTTGCATGTATATTTGCTTATTTGCATACAATTTACAAGTCGTCACGCAAGTACTTGCATAATGGAAACTCGGCATTATGACATATCGAAAATGAAGCGTAATATTGTCAAAAGCAGATATAAAAAGCAGTGTCGGAAGCCGGTATTTAAAAAGGACACAAAAAAACAGGTCTTTAGAACCTGGTAAATAAATTTAGCGGTCGATTTCAGGCTTAGAGTATTAAGCCAACTGGAGACGGCACGCGTACTTATTTCTACGTGAAAATGTTTGCGACATTCTGCGCGCGGGGTGAGGAAACACGCACAATAAGTATTAACACGAATGCATCATTCGAACACGTCGCTACGCACACACTTGACAAAAATATCCAACACAAGCAAAAAATACTAGCGTACAACAAGTATTATGACCGGGATCGTATACAGTTGGCAGAGGGGGTGTTGCTATAGGTGCCCGTATATGGAGAATACTAGGAATCCCTAATGCGAGTATAATAAAATTCAATGGACTGTATTTAAGGTAGGTATAATCAATGCGACCCGATAATAAAAGCGACACGGCTCGTAGCACGATCGGTGAAGCAATGTGTCATTGATTCTGACGTTTCGATGAGAGCCCGCGGGTCGTGGTCGATGGTCGCGCAGAGTTGCCACCAGGGCGTCGATTCTGCTAACGTTAAGACAAAATCGTATCAAAATAGTGTTTCAATAGTAGTGCTTTTTATACACTATTTACAAGAGTTATGACAGTATGATGTGATGTGAATTTAGTGTGTGGTGTGATCATTAAAAGTGGTATAAAAAAAATATACATTTCTTGTAACTAGTGTGTAAAAAAGCACTACCATTGAAACACTATTTTGACACGATTGTGATTTAACGTTAGCAGAATCGACACCCAGGTCAACAGGGGGTTGTCAACAAGGGGTCGCCTGTCGGTGTCCACTCCGGTTGGTTTTACGCTCTAAGATTTTAGCGAACTAAATACCTGGCTAAGACAATTATTTTTGGGTTAAGCGGGACCGTAATGCTATTTGATCGTTGTAAAAATGTATGGGTATAAAAACGAACTGTTTTTATTTTAAATCAGGTCTCAGATCCCTGATAAAAAGTCACAAATGTAGAAGGTAATGTAGTCTTTGAGGAGCTCAATAACGTAACGCGGCGTTTGTAACGATAGCGCGCGTCAAGCGACGGCGTGAGCGCGGCAATGTTCGGACTGGTCGCCATTAGTGGCATTTCCATCTTGAGTTTCTCTGTGCTTCGGAAGGCACGTAAAGCCGTAGGTGCCGGCTGTTATCGGTAGATGGCAGTCGGCAGGCTGTGTCAGATGCCTTTAGGCAGCCTGAAAATCTGACAGTGTTGGCCACTAAAACACCCGGATCATGTTCTGGTTTCCCTGTTTGGAAAGGGTTACGGAGGTCAACACGGCAATCGCTCCATACTAATAACCAGTACCGCTAAAGGACCATGATTAATAGCGTACCCAAGGCTCTGAAGCGTTGGCTGAAAATGCAACCGGGAAACACGCTCGAACGAAGAAGGTTAAAAGTGATGTCGACGCGTTTTCCATAATAATATGATTACACCAAACATACAATTTGAATGGAAATATCTTATTATTAATTTTTATATCTTCGAAGAAAGATATAGCTAAATTAATAAGGTTAACCTTACTTACAGTAGACCTTATATTAAACTGTGGGTTGACGATGATCACTGCACTTTATTTATTTATTTCAACATGATTTGGTAAGTTTAATGCAATAGATTTAATTGTGATAGACCATATAACAAAGTAACTACAATTCGCGGCATATAAATTGACTATAAACTGAAATGCCCTTGCATGCGCAGAAGCCGATTTTCATACAAATTTTAAAGCGCGGGGAACCCCACTGTACGTCCCGATTGTGTTCAAGTTATGTGCCGTGTATTGTACTTGATACAAGTCTGTGGTGGAAAAGTAATTTTTGGACTTTGATTTTTTATATTTTAATATATACAGGGTGGCAGTGTAAACACAGTTACCATTCAAATAGGGGGGATATATAAACACAAAATTAAGTGTTTTCCCACAAAGATCATTATAATACATACATTGTATGTCTACTGGCATATATATATATATATATATTATGATCAGTTTACAAATGTCATTTTTATAGAATCGGTTGATCAAAAATTTTCGATCAGACAATTCTATTTTATACTTACATAAAGCCTACTTGGACAAGAGCTTAGTTTCTTTAGGTTAAGGCGATTACATCAGCCAACTAGCGCCACCAATCATTTTATCTCTTTTACTCTTAAATCAGGTCAAATCGAAAAAATCTAAGACAGCACTTCGCTAGTAAATTACTTCTAGTATTTATGGTATTACTTTTCATTGTTTTTCCTTTGGTAAATACAAAAAAAAATACAAAATTTGTTTTTTTTTGAAGGTGGCTTTCTTTACTTGGTTGATGTAATCCGTCTTAACTGGCAACTAAGGGCAAGTAGCTTATTTACGCTTGTGTCACCCTGAGGGTGTCTCTATCGCGTTGCAAACTCGTAGTTTCAAATGGAAACTTTATTACACTTTTTACAGTTAGGTGGGGAGTATGTAGCCACCCCCACCTCAGCTAGGGTAATCATAATTAAGTCATTAATAAATAACAAAAAACACTGCTCTAGTCACACGATATGCAACTTGGACATTACGCGGGCATTCGCCTTAGTCACACAAGCATGTGACTAGGACATTCGACGCGTTTAAGTATATTAAAATGTTGAAGTTAACATAAAAATATAAGCCAAGTAAACTCTATCAATTCAGACTTCAGTGTATATCATACATACATTAATAATTTAGGGTCCCAATACTATAATAATAATGCTAAGTTACAAAGACGAAATGCTAAAGTTTAGTAAAACAAAACGATATCATTAAATATGTCAAAATATTGATAGAGAGAGAAAAATAAATACTTTTAATACTTACACCAAAGTTCCAACAATTAAATTGTTTATTTTTTTTATGGCGTTCTAAACTGTCAACATGTACATATTTCGATTCGAATATAGAATCGCGCTTTCGTTTCTCTAAACAACCGGGTTGACACAACAAAAAAAAAAAGATAAAACTTGAATACACAGCTGATTAAATTGAAAACAGAATCGGTTTTTTGCAGTCTTTTTCACACTCACCCTGTTATTTACAGAAACGCACTGTACTACCTCGTAGCAGTGTTGCCAACATCCCCGACACGACTCCTCGGGTCCGTTCAAGCCATGAGTTCCCAGTATGGCAACATCATGCCATTCTCTCCCATTCCTTGTGGCCGGATGAAGTTCATTTCTATGTTCTTAAACCTCTTCTTTAGTTCGGCGTCGAACAGCTGTTGGATAAATAATTAAAATTTAATATTGTTTTAAAAAGATACGATTCTGAATGAAATTGCTGAGTGCTATTTTAGTAGAGAAATGTAATGACATACGCAAAATCAAAATCGAGTTCGTTTTCGAATGAAAACGAACGACAGTAGAAAAAATTTTTATACGACACTAGCTGTTCCTCGCGGTTTCATTCGCCATTAGTGTTTATGTATTATAGCTTATAACCTTCCCCAAGAATTAGGCTTTCATATACAAAAAGAATTTTGCCGACCAGTAGTTTTCAAGTTATAAGCGTTCAAACAAACAAACTCTTCAGCTTTATTATATAAGGTGGACACAAATCAACTGCAAATATTTTAAGGGCAGATTCAGACCACTATACTGAACAACTTTTCCAAATAAACTTATATCGTAACACGAAATTTTATTTTTCAGTCTCCATACTAAAATAGATCAGCTGATTCTCAATTTGTATGGGAGGTCAACATTTTTTTTTCATATTTCGACATAAGTTTATTTGGGAAAGTTGTTCGGTTTAGTGGTCTAAATCTGCCCTTAAAATATTTTCAGTTGATTTAAATTCACCTTATATAAGTATAGATAACCGGTCACCACCCTCATTTCCTGTGTCACCGCACGATCAATGGACCATGCACACTTTGCTGTCAGAGTTCTTCGGACATTCACCGAGGTATTTGTTTCGGTACCGCCTACCGCATTTTTTTCCACGTTGTTCCTATCCACCCTAAGGTTGGCTGGAAGAAAATGCATCAGCGATAAGTCCGCCTTTGTACACATTGTTTGTATTTGTATTCAACATGTATAATTTGTATGATAACGGTACAATAAAGAGTATATCTATCTATCTATCAACTAAATGAAAGCGTGCCATATCGAACCGACCTTGTTGTCGTCGGGCGCGGCGAGCGTGACGGGCTGCGCTCGCTCGCTCGCCGCTCGCAGCACGCGCTCGGCCGCGCTCGCCACGTGCGCGCTGAAGTGCGAGCGCAGCGCGCACACCTCCCACAGCGACGAGCCGAGCGCGCGGGCGCTCATCGCCTGCGTCTCCTCCATCACGTACGGGTCGTTCGACACTGGACGGATAAAAAAAAATTGAATTAGAAGGAGTTTTTGGAGGGAAAGTAAACTGTCGCTATGTCCGCGCTGTATTTAATTTCCAAAACTTAGGGTTTTTTCGAGTGTTTGTGCATAATATTGGTGGATTGTTATTCGCAAAGTGTTCGTGAACAAGCGTGAGTGTTGGGAAGTGGTACAGTGTCGATTGCGTGACTTTTTATCTTTGTCACCAAAATCTCCATGATATAGCTAAGTGAAATTTTTCCACCGCTTCACTTAGCCATCTGACTCAGACTAGACTTACTTACTTGACTGGACTTGACTATTGACTTGAATTTTTGACTCGACTGACTTAAGTAGGACTGAAGAAGATTAATAAATTCAAGAAAGGCCTTAAAGGACTAGATTCCATGGCCGTATAAACTACTAAAAAAAAAAAATTTGAATTAGAATAGAAGAATAGAATAGAACAAAAGTTTATTTAAAAACATTGCAAACGTACACAAGCGATCGCAAATATCACGAAAACACGAAAAAGATAATTATAAAGTAGTTACAATCACGACACAGAAAATATATGGCGAATAGAGCATGTGTGCGTTGCAACAGTTCCAAATAGGTCATAGACTCGGCATAAACCCTCACTCACATATCATATGAGCAAAGCGCTGGTTTTCAGCTATAACCCCCGATTTAATTTTTTTAAATTAAATTTCGAGTACATCCATACATACATATAATCACGCCTTTATCCTATGCGGGGTAGACAGAGCCTAGAGCCATAAGACTTTAGGCCACGTTTAGCATAGTGGTAGTTGAAACAGGAAATCAATAGTGATGGGTTGCTAGCCGCATCGCCTATGTCATGATTCCCCCATTCGGCATTTCGGGTAACAAAGAGTTTTTGGAGGGAAAGTAAACTGTCGCTATGTCGGCGCTGTATTTAATTTCCAAAACTTAGGTTTTTTCGACTATTTGTGCTTAATATTGGTGGATTATTATTCGCAAAGTGTTCGTGAACAAGCGTGAGTGTTGGGAAGTGGTACAGTGTCGATTGCGTGACTTTTTATCTTTGTCACCAAAATCTCCATGATATAGCTAAGTGAAATTTTTCCACCGCTTCACTTAGCCATCTGATTCAGACTAGACTTACTTACTTAACTGGACTTGACTGTTGACTTGAATTTTTGACTCGACTGACTTAAGTAGGACTGAAGAAGATTAATAAATTCAAGAAAGGCCTTAAAGGACTAGATTCCATGGCCGTATAAACTACTCAAAAAAAAAAATTGAATTAGAATAGAAGAATAGAATAGAACAAAAGTTTATTTAAAAACATTGCAAACATACACAAGCGATCGCAAACATCATGAAAACACGAAAAAGATAATTATAAAGTAGTTACAATCACGACACAGAAAATATATGGCGAATAGAGCATGTGTGCGTTGCAACAGTTCCAAATAGGTCATAGACTCAGCTTAAACCCTCACTCACATATCATATGAGCAAAGCGCTGGTTTTCAGCTATAATAACCCCCGGTTTAATTTTTTTAAATTAAATTTCGAGTACATACATACATACATATAATCACGCCTTTATCCTATGCGGGGTAGACAGAGCCTAGAGCCATAAGACTTTAGGCCACGTTTAGCATAATGGTAGTTGAAACAGGAAATCAATAGTGATGGGTTGCTAGCCGCATCGCCTATGTCATGATTTCCCCATTCGGCGATTCCCTCAGTCGACTTTTACGGCTTGCGCGGGAAGAGAAGCAGCTGGTACATTCTATGTTTTTCTTTTTCTCCCAGACCAGCATGGAAGATCCAAAAAATATTGTAAATGCGAAAGTGAGTTTGTTTATTTGTTTGTTACTCTTTTCGCACACACATAGCTAGGAGAATTGAGAAGGACATATTGAGGGTACCTTTCATCTCAAGAGAAAGCACCGTTCCCGAGGGAAATTCATGCGAGAAAGGTAATAAATCATAAATAGAAAATCGTATAATTGATTCTATTTTGTATTTATGTTTTAATATCACACTATATGTTAAATCTAAAACTTATTACTTCATATAGTGAGATGGGACAACAGCCGTTATATTATTTTACACCTAATTTTATTTAATGTGCTTGTAATTTCCGACACAATGTTTTTATTATTTGATGGAATAAATAAATGAATGAATGTACGGGATAGTATTATCAGTATTAGAATAAATTGTCAAACTGATAATTGCAGTACCCCTAGTATGAGTTTTTCTTAACGCAGACGCTATTTTGTATGGAATTTCTTAGTTGCCTTACTATCCGCCAGAGGCGCTGTACAGGTTTGTCATAAAAAATCGCTAACGCAGTCGCTAGCGTCTGCGTTTAGAAAAACTCGTACTAAGGGCACAGATGTTATACAAAATTTAATGTCAGCAGTTTACCTAGAATCAATATGTGAAAGACTCAGATATTCAGATATATTTAGAACTAAATGCATAAAACCACTGGCATCTTCAGACGGTAACTACAAATGTGAACGTAAGCCCCCTAAGGATGGGGGAGAGTTATTAAAATGCAATGATTGCATAGATAGGCGACACTATAGAGAACTTGTAGGGAGATCAAGCAGGTGCGACTAGAAAGAGATGCGAAATGCTAGTACAGCGCACTCTCCCGAGATTCGGCTCGTATCACCGAGAGGTTGGTAGAGCCATGGGAGGTGGAGGGTACCTACAAACTTGTGACTGTGAGAATGAAATGGGAAATTCACTGATAGCTGGTTTGTCTTTATAATGGTTTGTCTTCATAGCAGATCATGCGTTTGAGCCCCGGATGCCTCAGCAGCAAGTTGGCCACAAGCTGCAGAAGGCCACTGGCATCTTCAAGCGGTGCTACCAATGCCAGTCGAGATAGAAGCTTGGAGAATGCTGCTTTCAACCGTATGTTAAGCTGCTATAAGGGTAAAGCCCTTCTGGCAAGCGGCTGTGAGAGTAGTGGTAAACTCACTGATAGCGGGCGTGTCTTCGTAGCAGATTATGCGTTTGAGCCCCGGATGCCTCAGCAGCAAGTTGGCCACGAGCTGCAGAAGGCCACTGGCGTCTTCAGGCGGTGCTACCAATGCCAGTCGAGATAGAAGCTTGGAGAATGCTGCTTTCAACCGTATGTTAAGCTGCTATAAGGGTAAAGCCCTTCTGGCAAGCGGCTGTGAGTGTAAAGTGGTAAACTTACTGATAGCAGGTGTATCTTCGTAGCAGATCATGCGTTTGAGCCCCGGATGCCTCAGCAGCAAGTTGGCCACGAGCTGCAGAAGGCCACTGGCGTCTTCAGGCGGTGCTACCAACGCCAGTCTAGATAGACGCTTGGCGAACGCTGCTACCAGACCTTCTGGAAGGTGGCTGTGAGAGGAAACAATATTCACATTGTTGGGTTTCAAATATGCATACATGGTTGAATGAAGAATTCTTTTAGTTCCATGATCCATAAACCATCCCATACTTCCATACTGCTAATCTATCCATACTAATATTATAAATGCGAAAGTCTGTCTGTCTGTCTGTCACCTCTTCACGGCTAAACTGCTGGACCGATTGTGATGAAATTTGGTAGGGATGTAGTTAACGACCTGAGGTCAAACATAGGCTACTTTTGGGCGCGATATAACCGAGTCCCACGCGGGCGGAGCCGCTAGCAATAGCTAGTCTATATATATAAAAGAATGTCGTGTTAGTTACACTATTTATAACTCAAGAATGACCTTAACAGATTTGGCTGAAAATTTATTTATTTATTTAATGCGAAAGTCTCTATGTCTATCTGTCTGTTACGCTTACACGGTTAAACCGCTGGACCAATTTTCATAAAATTTGCTAAGGATTTAGTTAAGAACCATGGGTCAAACAAAGGGTACTTATGGGCGCGATATAACAGAGTCGGGCCAGTAGTTCTAAAGTTATAAGCATTGAAACAAATAAACTCATTAGTTTTATTAGCTTCACTATCACTACATAGTATAAAACAAAGTCGCTTTCTCTATCCCTATGCCCCTTTGTATGCTTAAATCTTAAAAACTACGCAACAGATTTGATGCGGTTTTTTTTTAATAGATATAGTAATTCAAGAGGAAGGTTTTTATGTCCTTGCAAAGCCGGGGCGGGTCGCTAGTCCATACTAATATTATAAATGCGAAAGTCTGTCTGTCACCTCTTCACGGCTAAACTGCTGGACCGATTGTGATCAAATTTGGTATGGATATAGTTATGCACTAGGAGTCAAACATAGCCTACTATTGTGTTAACACGACTCACGTGGAACTGAGGAACACGTCCGCCAGATGGAGCAGCCTCCGCTTGTAGCGAGTGGCGAACATTTCCGGCTCGAACATGCAGTACAGCCTGTCGTACATGTCCGGGTAGTCGATGTTGTGGCGGCGGACAAGTTCTAGGACACCTTGGAGCGCTAGCATGCTTATTGGGCCACCTGGGAAAAAGTATTAAAATAAAAATTTGTCCTGGTGGTTTTTTTTCTATACTATCATGTGGTCACATTGCCTAATAAAAACATTTAGTTCCTTTTATTGCCAATAGTTGGCGCTGCAAGAATTGAAGAAAATCGAAACTAGTTAAGACCACGCTTGTTTGTGGCGAAAAAAAGAGAGTGTGAATTATTAAAACATGAATTTTTCAAGTTACGTCATCTCATCACAAACTGATTTAGTGTTTTATTTATTAAGTTATCGGAGTTAGAATCTCAGTTTCACAAGTGGTCGATAGATAGCGTTAATAAGTCTCAGTATGGGGAGACTACATTGGTACACTAAAAAAAGGCGCGCTTCTTTGTATGTCGGTTGAATATCTGTGCTAGTGTAGCATTCTATAATCTGTGATACTATTTAGTAGTAGTAGGCTAACAGGCATACGGCCAACCTGATAGGAAACGGTTACCGTAGCCTAAGGACGCCTGAAACACCAGAGGTGTCACGTGCGTGTTGCCGACCACTAAGAAATATTTTCACGCCCTTTTTGTCTTTTTTTCTGTTTTTTTTTTTTATACAGCATATACAGCTTTTAACTTGACATACTTTTTCAAAATATCTTCTAAAAATCAACATATCGTTGTAAATGAAAAAAAAAAAAAAAAAAAAAAAAAAAAGAGAATTTATTTTTTCTGACATGAGACCGGCATTTAATAGGCATAACTCCAGCTGCAGTTTTTGTAGCAATCCATTAGCCAGTGGTTTATTCATTGGACTCTGACTTAAGAGAGAAAACTGGGCATTAAGAGTATCAAAAGAGAGAGATAAAGTGAAAGAGAGTAAAAGAGAATGAGAGAGAGAGAAGGTTCACTAACCAGCATCCAGACTGTCACACAGCATGTCGGTAGCGAGGTGTGGCTTGGCCAGCAGCGGCATCAGCCTCTCCACGAGCAGAAGTAGAGCTCTCCGGTGAGTGCGTGGCTCGGACATGAGCGGCCATTGGCATGCAAAACTCCAGCAAATGACATCACTTTCCGAGTGAATGGCAGTTTATCTTTGAATCCTACCTCGAAAGACAATCTTTCCAAGTTTTTTCCCTCAATGCTGAGGGTCGTGAACGCCATAATCCAAATTGGCAGCTAGTTTGCTAGGAGAGGGTCGGTCCAACAATATAGTCCAGCAAATAATTGCCATTACGTTCCAAGAGAATGGCAGTTTATCTTTGAGTCCTAGCTCGGGAGACATTACAGAACCAAATATTAAACAAAGGTTCACTGACCAGCATCCAGACTGTCACACAGCATGTCGGTAGCGAGGTGTGGCTTGGCCAGCAGCGGCATCAGCCTCTCCACGAGCAGAAGTAGAGCTCTCCGGTGAGTGCGTGGCTCGGACATGAGCGGCCATTGGCATGCAAAACTCCAGCACCGGTTTGCGTAGCGACGACAGACGCCCGCGTTCCATGGGAATGGTGGTTTATCTATAAGGACAATTTGGTTAGGCCTGATAGAATGTTTTTATGTTAAATAATGCCACATTTGCACCCATTCAATGCAAATAAATCTATGCTAAGATAGTTAGTGTTTATTTTTAGGTTACAATAATTCTATTTACATATTATTATTTACTAACGACCCGCCCCGGCTTCGTATGGGCATAAAAACCTTCCTCTTGAATCACTCTTAAAAAAAAACAGCATCGAAATCCGTTGCATAGTTTTAAAGATTTAAGCACACAAAGGGATATACGGACAGAGAAAGCGACTTTATTTTATATTATGTAGTGAGTAGTGATTTAAGCCTTCTTAACCATAGATTGTCCACGGACATAGGCCTCCTCCAAGTCTTTCCATTTGATCTATCCTGTGCTGTTCTCGTCCAAGCTGTTTCTGCAATATTCTTAATATCATCTGTAAATTGGCCTTCCTGGGGTATGAATAAGTTTTTGTGACCATTTGTTTACTAATACTTTATTACACCAACTACATACATACATCATTGGAAATAAAATTAGTACAAAGGCGGTCTTATCCCTTAAATTCAAGGTCTCAACTACTTCCATACTAACCCAGCCGTTTGAGCGTGAAGGAGTAACAAACATACTTACAAACTTTTTAATATTGGTGGGATAGTAGGATGGAATAATACTTACTCTCAGTACCACACAAGAGTTTCTCCTCCTTCTCATCTTCCCGTTCCTTGACTTTGATCTTGGCTTCCAACGGGATCTCCAATGCGAGCAGCTTATCCAGCAGCTCCAAGTAATTTTGCATGAAAATAGCGTTTGGTGACCTAAAATCAATGTTTGAGACTGTAAACAGACTTTCACGTTGTATCCCATACAGACAATACCCAATCTTTTATATCTATTTTTTTTTTGAGGTTTCTGATTCAGTGTCTTTGCCAGCCTCATGGAAAAATTCAAAAGATGTTTAGGCGGTCATATAATAGTTTATAGCTTGGCAATTATCTGAGAGGAAAGATTAATCCAAGCTTAATGAAGCAGGCCGCATGGTGGTCATAAATATCTTTTTGTTTTAGAGGGCATTATGATGCACCAGAACTGCGCAATATGTTTCAGCTTTCGAATAATTATCACTTGAGAGGACATTCTTTAAAACTGTGTCGCACAATAGCTAAAAGAAAGCCAAAAAAACATTTTTTATCTAACAGTGTGGTCACGGACTGGAACAGGCTCCCCGAGAGTGTCATCGCTGCACCTTCAGTCAACGCTTTTAAAAATAGATTAGACAAAGTATAAAATCTCCAAACTTAAGATGCACACGCATCAGCTTTATATGCTGCTAGTGTGTTTAAGAATATAAATAAATAAATAAATAAATAAATAACTCTCAACATTTTAAATTTCAAATTATAATAATGCTGCATGCGACAAATGTTGTATTAGACCTTATACCTGTTACGTATTTATCGATATTGTAAGTATAGCATGTTGGTATTAATATTCAACTTCCTTTTTATCTTGTCATTTTGCCATTAAACTATTATGCAGTTTGGCAAAAACAATATTGTAATTACAATATAGTCTGTAAGTTATGAGAAATAAATAAAAAAAAAATATCATGTAAGGTATCTACCTGTGAGGATAAATAAATAAAGGCTCTGTCTTTATTTATTCTTTAGAGGCTGAAAGGCAGTTTAATTACTCTAACACAAGGGTGTGCAAGGTCAATTAAACTTGTAAGAAAGATATAACTAGAAACTATATATGTATGCATTTATCCAACCTATATCGCCTAAAATAAACAGAATATATTTTCTAAGAAGAGATAATTTGTATGAATTTTGTCTACATTTAGAATGGGTCAAATGAGAAACTTACTTGCGATAAGCGAGTGTGGAGAGAACCTTAAGTCCATATTGCTGTACATCTCTGTACTCCGTAAACTCTTGGAAGCGGGCTATTGGCGCCGACATCGACATGTCCGAGTCTAGCAGCACTGTGAATATATTCTGAAATACAAATAAAGTTTCAAATTTATTTTAGAAAAAAAAAAGGAAAATAATTAGATTCCGCAAAAAAAAAAAAAAGTTTTAAAGAATGTGATTATACTTCGCAATCTCACATTCTTTAACAATTTGTAATTTTTACGAAAAAAAATAAACTTTTTATTATTATTTTATAACTGAACAGAATTACTCTGAATTTTGACTATTGTTTTATTATTTCGTTAATTTTGAGCTGTTACAGCTGATGTGTCTATATCAATATACCTAATCACACTATTTGTAATTTATAAAGGTTAACAGTCAGAGAATGCTTAAAGCATTAAGTTTACCTATTGTAGCTCTTGGCTCAATAAAGTTTTAAAAATAATAAATCAAGCTATGTTTATAGACAATCACTTCATCTTTACTACTATTCCATTCCGGACTTACTTTTTTAAAATTGCATTTTAAAAAAACTTTTGTGTATCCATACGAATATTATAAATGCGAAAGTCTGTCTGTCTGTCACCTCTTCACGGCTAAACCGCTGGACCGATTGTGATGAAATTTGGTAGGGATGTAGTTAACGACCTGAGTTCAAACATAGGCTACTTTTGGGCGCGATATAACCGAGTCCCACGCGGGGCGAAGCCGCGGGGAACAGCTAGTTGCTAATAAATAAATACCTTCAATCTGTTGGAGGGAAAGTAGTAAGCTGCAGAACTTTCCAGGGGGTTCTTCCCTTCCATCTGTAACAACTTGCTGGCTGTCACGAGCGCTTGCAGCCGTGAGCTCGTACGGCCGCGTTTGATGCATTCCAAAGTACGAGCGAGGGCAGTCTCGTAGCATTCCTGCAGCCATCTCGTGTATTCTGCTTCTGGGCTGTGATCTGCATGACGTGGTAAGAGAATAAATAAATGGACAAATCCATAGATTGAGTTATTTTCCTACTAAATAGAGACTTGTGTTATGGGATACTAACTCAACAATACTATATTTTATAACAAATAACATCCAAAACCCAGACCAATCAGTAAATGATCATTTAGATGGTTTTGATAACTAAATGGAGTCTTCATGTCTAAAACGTAAATTGACTTGGGATGCAGAAGCAATAAAGCTTAGGTGATGATAAATAGGTAAAATTTAAATGTTTCATTTTTTTTTTTTGCCAAATTGTTCCTAACACAGAAAAAATGGTGTTAATGACCAGGGCTGGCGGCTTATAGTAAATTAGACCTTAAAATACAATTTTAATTAAGCTTAGGAGGCGTGGTCTCATGAGACAACGAGAGGTATCAAAGGATACAGAAAACGGAACACAAGTATTAATGTTTTCTTTTTGTAAATATAAATTGAAGCAATATTCTGATATCTTGACTGTGAACATGACAAATTAAAAATGACCTTGAAAATATTTATGAATATACCTATCAGAAAGAAAATGCAATGTCAGGTGTTATAGTCAATAGTATTATATAAAATATATATAAATATACAAAAGCAGAAAATGAACGTTTGGTAACGCAATTACACAACCAGCGCTCAAGTACATACAATTTATAGTGCAAAAAACGTCACATGTCGCAAAATGTGACCATCCATGCAAATTACATGGAAGCCTGGGAGGTTCAGTATTATAACATAAGAGTCGGTACATGCTATCATAGACCATAAGCTTAAAAATTCGGTTGCATTACCGCACAATAGCGCAAAATCAATAATTTAACCATTAAATGCGAATGGTAGGTACTTAGTATAAAACCGCTAGTTATGTACTTACCAATCGGTTTTAATGGAACTATTTCCTCAATCAAATCACCCCTCTTTAGTAACTCTGTAAATATTACTTCAACTGTAAGCAGCAGTGGTGTATAGTTATCCGTTTCAGCCTGAAATATACAGAAATACTTAGAATAAAAAACGTAACCTATGACAACATTTTAACTATTAGATTATTTTCAAACATGATGTTTAAAGTTTACCTCAAACATCTGCAGGATATCGGCAAGATTATTCGCATGTTTTCTTGAGTTCAAAAACTCCGTAGCCTTATTGCGTAGTTGTGCCGAAAGCATTTTTGTTAAATTTTGCTGCAAGGCGGCCATTTTTGTATTGGAAAAGGCTTTTGTCATTTTTTTCAAGGAAGATGACAACTTTGTCAACCAACCATTGACAATATTAACCCGACAGAGTGCTTGACTGACATTGACAAACAAAGACCAAACTGCAACCAAACTGTATTGTAATCACATTGACAAGCAGCGAGCGGTCTGCGAGAGTTTTTGGAGGGAAAGTAAACTGTCGCTATGTCCGCGCTGTATATAATTTCCAAAACTTAGGTTTTTTCGAGTGTTTGTGCATAATATTGGTGGATTATTATTCGCAAAGTGTTCGTGAACAAGCGTGAGTGTTGGGAAGTGATACAGTGACGATTACGTGACTTTTTATCTTTGTCACCAAAATCTCCATGATATAGCTAAGTGAAATTCCACCGCTTCACTTAGCCATCTGACTCAGACTAGACTTACTTATTGGACTGGACTTGACTATTGACTTGAATTTTGACTCGACTGACTTAAGTAGGACTGAAGAAGATTAATAAATTCAAGAAAGGCCTTAAAGGATTAGATTCCATGGCCGTATAAACTATTAAAAAAAAAAAAGCGGTCTGCGATTGTTTATAAAAATATATTGGTTGATTACATATTTCAAACAGAATCGATTTAGATTATTTTGTGTTTATTAAAATGGACGGGGATTTATATGATGAATTCGGCAATTATATCGGTCCAGACCTGGAGTCTGACTCTGACGACGATCAAAGTGTTTACGGCCAAGAAAACCGCGATGCCGACGAGGACGCTATGGATGAAGATGAGGATGATGCGGAGCCCGAAGCTGCGCCCATGTCCGTCGTACTGCATGAAGATAAACGGTAAGTACAACCTTTACTTATAAACAGCATTGTACAAAAAATAAATAAAAAAATACCAACATAACCTCACAAAGCCTCTAATTTATACTGTGCTGAATATGATAAAAAATTGTAACATTCGCTCAAAAATTGTCATTCTACATTCAACTAGAGCCGATTTTAGGATCGACATCATTTCTGCACTAAAAGGTCAATCAGCTAGTCATAGATTTACCTCTTAGATCTCTATTTTGACCAATTTGAGGCTGCACCAACTTTAAATAATTAAATCTTTAGAATTCATCACAGTATTTTCGTTATATCCTAGGCTTACTCTTCAGAGCCTAGAGTACGCTTTTAATCAAGGTCCTAGCTAGGTATAGAGGCTTTGGATTTAAAGCGAAAAACATATAGCAAAATATTGTGGTAGAAAATTTATTTTCCAAGTCTACACTTCTGTTACCAAGTAATAGAAGTACAAGTAACAAGGTACTTACTAACCTGCTGTTTTTTTTTCTTCTAGATATTACCCCCAAGCAGTAGAAGTGTACGGACCTGATGTGGAGACAGTGGTTCAAGAGGAGGATACGCAGGCTCTGGACAAACCCCTGGTGGAGCCTGTCAAGCACAAGAAGTTCCAGGTCCAAGAGCAACAGCTGCCGGAGACAAAATATGATATGGAGTACTTGGCTGATATGCTGGACAATACCAACCTTATGAGGAATGTCACCCTGATGGGGCATTTGCATAATGGTATGAAATATATTTTTAACTTTAAAAATAACCGTATATTTTATATGGTTGTGTACTAGCAGCCTGATGGGCTTAATTGTGGTTGAAAAAGACCTTCAGGTCCAAAACGTTGTTTTTGCAAAACCTTCGAGCGCAGTGTCAAGAAATCATTTACAGCGAAAGCTTTGCTCTAAAATGCCATTGACACTAAAATATAGTTTCTATAATTTTTTCTAGGCAAAACATCATTTGTGGACTGCCTCATCCGCCAAACACACCCGGGCACAATCAACAACGACACGACAATCCCGATGCGCTACACCGACACACTGTTCGTGGAGCAGGAGCGAGGAGTGTCCATCAAGTCTATGCCAGTCACACTACTCCTGAAGAATATCAAGGGGAAGTCGCACTTGCTCAATATCATGGATACGCCCGGTCATGTCAACTTTAGCGATGAAGTTACGTCTGCTTTAAGGATTTCTGATGGTAAGAAAAAAAAGATGGTTTATTATTTTTTTAATTTGAATTTCACCTGGTAAGGGGCCGTCCATTAATCAGTGATCTTTTTTTATGCATTTTTTAACCCCCCTTCCCCCTTGGTGATACATGGTGAAGTTTAAGACTAAACCCCCACCCCCCCATCCAACATCCATGTATTTTTAGTATGTACTAAAAGAATGATGGCGGAATTTGTACGAATAAAAAATTTAAATATAGAGAACTTAAAATAAATCGCATTAGTAAGAATTCTTCACTAGTTACATGTTTACCACCACAAAAAAATTTTAAACCCCGGGGTTATTTTAATATTCCATTTTATAAAAGTCGACCTTTAGTTTCGTTTTCATTCGCCATTTTTAACGCAACTGAAACATTATGTCACCCTGACAGTTGTTAGCATTGTCAAAGCGATATTGACAGTTCATTATGGTAGGTTAGATTCATCGATTTAGTATCTGGGAGGGGGCTATACCATCTCTTAAAACCATGCAAGATCCAGTGAGTGAATGAGATGTCGCCTTACATGATGTATTGCGCTGTCCCGCTTTCTCACTTGATCTTGCATGGTTTTAAGAGATGGTAGTAAGCAACCTGGGGGGGGGGGGGGGGGTTACCATCAACTTTTTAAGTGGCAGGCTCAATATCAAATGGTTTACTACCATCTCTTAAAACCATACAAGATCGAGTGAGTAGGCGAGACAAAGTAACACAGTAAGACGTCATCTCCTTTCATCATGTATTACGCTTTAAGAGATGGTGCCTACCACCATCTCTAATAACCATGCAAGAACGACTGAGTAAGGGAGATGTCGCCTTATATCATGTATGCGCTGTCTCACTTACTCACTGGATCTTGCATGGTTTTAAGACTGTGTATAGTAACCTCCCTGGGGGCTCACTGCCTTCTCTTAAAACCATGCAAGAACGATTGAGTAAGAGAGATGTCGCCTTACATCATTTATTACGCTGTCCAGATCCAATGAGTAAGTGAGACAGCGCAATACATGATGTAAGGTGACATCTCGCTTACTCACTGGATTTTGCATGGTTTTAAGAGATGGTGGTAGGCACCCTGGAATGTGTTCCTGAGCCACACAATTTATGTAACAAATGCCCTTATTTTTTGTATATCTTTCGTACAAATTCTACTACTTAAAATGAATATTTTTCTTATTACAAAAAATAAATAATTTCACTGTTAGTTTGGTGTAAGATTTTGTTTGGCGTCGAATTGGCCAAACAAACAAAAAATTGCCACGTTGACAGAGACAAAAATATAAAAAATATCGTTGGTCCTTTTCTTACTCATGGACTTCCCTATTTCGCCATCTCACTTTTTCATCAAATAAAATTAATTGCTTAATCATAGGTACAACTACTTAATCTATGAACCTAACCTACCATAATGAACTGTCAATACCGTTTTGATAATGCTAACAACAGTCAGGATGACATAATGTTTCAGTTGCGACAATAATGGCGAATAAAAACGAAGCTAAAGGTCGACTTTAAAAAAATTAAATATTTAAAAAACCCCGGGGTTTAAAAATTTTTTGTGGTGGTAAACATGTTACTAGTTATGTATTCTTACTAATTCGATTTATTTTATGTTATCTGTATTTAAATGTTTTATTCGTACAAACGATGTATGGAGTTTCGCCACGACTCTTTTTATTTTACTTTTTAGATTAGTTGTTATATACATATAAAATATAACAGTAAAAACATTTTGTCTGTACATTTAGTATTTTTGACTGAATATATAAACAAATTTATTTTTTTTTAGTTTTATACCAGTCTGTATGTATTATCACGATTATCTCTGAAAGTACTGAACCGATTTACTTATCTTTCACCAATTGCTTTGTTTTAACCCAGCAAAACATTTGTGGCATCTCCATGGGTTCATTAAAAAAAAGTTATATAGCATCATGCAGATCAGTTGTTGGAACTGTGCTTTGTTGATGATCAACGTCAGTTTCATCAAACCACTCGGTAACGTCATTTTCGCGCACAACGCAGAGAATCTCTCGATCTACCGATTTATCGTCGCGTGAGGACGCTTGATGGACGAACATTGAGCATCTCTTAACTTTCGGTTTATAAATAAAAATAAATACACGTGATATCTTACTACACCCGCCCTCCCCCCTTGTGATATTTCGTGATTTTTGTCAAACCCCTCCCCCCCTTTTTAAGCCTCACGTGATTAATGGACGGCCCCTAAATAAATATTACAGTTGATTTAATGGTCGTAAATACCTGGTTAAGACTGGAAAAATTTCAGTTGAACCTTAATGTTATGCTATAGGTTGCTGTAAATATATATATACACTGAAAAAAAAGTTGGTACAAGGTTTCTTATCTCTACAGTTGGACTCATAACAATTCTTTCTCTAATAACAAATCTAGGGGGAAGGCCTTTGCCCAGCAGTTCGAAACATTAATAGAGGGCTTAAAAAAAACTACAAATCACAGTACTCTAGTTAGAGCTAAAAAAAATTGCATGATTACAATTCGCGCTTGACCAATTTTTTTATATACAAACCTATCTAAATTTTATCACTTCTAAATCAAAAAATCTTTCTTCTTCCTTTAGGTGCGGTCCTATTCGTAGACGCCGCCGAAGGCATAATGCTCAACACAGAACGGCTACTCCGCCACGCAGTGCAAGAGCGAGTGCCTCTGACTCTTTGCATCAACAAAATCGACCGACTCATCTTAGAGTTGAAACTGCCTCCAGCAGACGCGTACTACAAGTTGAGGCACATCATAGACGAGCTCAACACTATGTTGGAGACGCACCAGCCGCAAGATAACCCTGATGAGCCTGCGACGGTGTTCTCCCCACTTTTGGGTGAGTAGTACTCATGTTAAGCTACATTGGTGGTTGTGACTAAGATTGGTGGCTGCTGCTCGTGGAATGTTATTATTGTAAGCTCCTCAGAAGGTAAAGTCGTTCTTAGACGCTAAAGCTTTAATGGCTTTGCTGCGATTCTTTGCAAGAAAACCGCATCGCTTATAAACAGAGTGTGGGCTAGTCCCAATAGCATCCTGATGACGTTAGCTGATCGCTATACTTCTCCCTTATGGGCGTCTTTTGTAAGGAGGGTGATATTTAGAACTCACTCCAAACTATAAATGAGTATTTAAAGCAAGTAACTTAAGTATTACTAACATAGGTTAAGTTAAACTAACATTATTATGGATCCAGTTATCTGAAATAAAAGATTTTTATTTTTATTTTTTATTTTTTAAAGCTAGATGGCTGTTGCCAGGCTAAGTCATAACATAATGTAAAAAAATTTGGATATAAACTTAACCTATTCTATCCTATTTTTCAATTCGACCATATTTTTTTATGATTATGGTTCCATGTTGATTTTGCCAATGTCAAAGTTGAGGAAGTCAGTGTTTAATCCAGTCAAAATAAATACTTAAACTAAGTATAAACTGTGCACTTAAAAATTTGTATGAAAATCGTCTACTGCGTATTCATGGTCATTTCAGTTTCTTGACAACTTCCATGCCGCGAACTATAAATGCATGATGAAAGAATGTAGTTTGTGTGAGGTGACATATGATATAATTTATCCTATTTTATCAACAGGCAACGTTTGCTTCGCATCGTCTCTCTACGACGTGTGCTTCACTCTTGAATCCTTTGCGGCCATGTATGCAGCCTCACAGCCTTCTGCAGGCCTCAAAGCATCAGACATGGCCGCTTGGCTTTGGGGCGATGTTTACTTCAACGCTAAGACGAGACGGTTCACAAGGAAGCAACCGCATTCGTCAGCTCAGAGGAGTTTTGTGGAGTTTATTTTGGAGCCGTTGTACAAAATTTTTGCTCAGGTAATACTTTTCTTAGGGATCTGCTGGGGATCTATTTTACCTCCAATCTGATAGCATGCCTGGGTTTTGGCGCCAAGGCATAAATGTCAAGATTGTCATTATATAAATTTTCTAAAATTTGGGTTTTTCCAAGCATTTGTGCATAATAATGGTGGTTAAGTGGTACAGTGTAGTTAAGTTTTTATTTTTTTTATTTTTTTACTTGGAAGTTACTAATCTTTGTCACCAAATTCTCTAAGATTTAAAATGCTAAGTGAAATGTATGCACTGCTTCACTTAGCCCTAAGACTAGACTAACATGAATAAACTTAAGTAGTCAAGCTAGTCTAGCCAGACTTGACGTTTTCGATTTTTTTGACTTAAGTAGGATTTTCAAAAAAATAATAAATTGAAGAAAGGCCTTAAAGCCCTCGTTTCCAGGGCTGTAAAACATCTAAAAAACAAACATCTGCCTGTCTTATCAACATATTCATCAAATGTGGAATGGTTTTCAGGTGGTAGGTGACGTCGATGACACCTTACCTGCAGTGCTCGCCGAGCTCGGGATCAAACTGAGCAAGCAGGAATCTAAACTGAACGTAAGACCTCTGTTGAGGCTTGTCTGCAGCAGGTTCTTTGGAGATTTCTGGTGAGTCACGTTAATAATATAATAATAATAAAAAATAAAATTTTAAAAAATGTGCTATTAAATAAAATTTAACAAAAAATATGGATGTCTGAGCTAGGGTAATAAACCATCCTGTGTTTCAGAGGATAATAGGAAACTACAAAATAAATGCGATAAACAATTACACAAGAATTGAATTATACCTACAAAAACGTAAATGTTGAAGTAGACTTCTACAATACAATACAAATACTCAAATAATATGATTTACATATTTGTAACTAGCTGTTGCCCGCGGCTCCGCCCGCGTGTAGGTCGCTTTTCGCGTAACCTGTGGAAACTACAACTATCCAGACCTATAGTTAATTCTATTGTATCCTTTTCCCGTGCCAATTTTATAAAGCCATTACATTGCTACAATATCATTAAATATTAGGGCCACTTCTTTCTCAAATACCGTTTTTAAAATCAATAGAAATCAGTATTAAACAGTCGTAAAATTCTGAAAAAAATATATGTTTTTAGTTGAGGATATAGCAGAGTGAAATTCGCTTACAGTAACAGTACCAATATCAGACAAAATTCGCTCGATAGAAAAATCCTTTGGAAGTTTATTTTCAATACTATGCCTAAAATAATAAACTTATTGTCCTGCTTTTTATACCAACCTTTAGATAAAGTATTTATATAGTGAAAATAGCTGAAGTAGATTTTGTAGTGTTATTTTCCCAAATATGATGTCTTAATGCCTACAAAATGAGTGAGCGCCGCGACTACGCGGCTTACGGACAACGGACCTTCAAAAGAAGGAGCCCTTAACATTCATACTATCAATCTTTGTCTCTAAAAGAGTAGACGCAGCCTATTACAGAGTCATTAGGACCTAAAATTCACTCCCAAAGTTTTAGTGGGCGTGAAAATTGGAGAAAAGCTCAATAAATAGTGATAAGTCAGATAAATTTGTCCTTACGACACGACCGTATTATTCCGTCAAACACTGATTTGATTATTTTTTAAACCAAAGCCAAACCAAACCAACCAATCAATTCAAATAGCTTACAATACAACACAACAAACGACCGATAAAAAAACCAACCAATAGTACTAAATCAACAGCCAAATTTTTTTTTAATAATTAGAATGAATTGCTGCCGTAAGGAAAATCTGCTATTAAAATAAAGTCAGCGCCATCTATTGATATTTTATGTAACTAAATCATACGCCCACAAACATTCAATGTGTTATTTTATTAAAATTTAATAGAGACTGCAGTGTGTTTTTGTCTTTATTGATATAAGTAGAAATTCTAGCTTTATCTAAATTAAATACGTTTATGTAAATCGCATTCAACTGTTTAAAAGTTTTGAAGCAGTGCTTGTAGTAAACTTTAAATGGCCATAACTTCTATTTCCCTTAACCGATTTTGATGAAACAAAGATTTTACAACGCTCCTAATTATATGTAATTCACCTGTGAAAACAGCGTTCAAATCTGTTGAGTAGTTTTGAAATTATAACGCACCACACAGACAGAAAGACAGACAGACAAAAAGTGCAAATATTGTTTTTTTTTTTTTTGTTTTTATTACTCTTCTTTAATTGCCCCGTAGAGGTTTTTTAGAAAAATTTTTAATGTTCAGACACTCGATTTTTACTGTCTTATTATATGTATAGATAGATAAGTACAAAATGCTTTTATATTAATGGAATTAACGCTAAGAGCTTTCTCTAAGTAACAAAATAATTCTAGAAAACAAATAAAAAACGAAAACAGAAAATTCCAGCTACTTTCTAGAAACATTTCTTTATTAAAATATTTAAAAAATAGACTTCTAAAAAATTAATACAAAACAAAAAAATGAAGTGATGTCTAGCAGGATTCGAACCCTCTACTTAAAAATATGATCCGCTACCTCTACCGATAGGCCAACATGCTTTGCTTGTTACTGCCGAAATTTCAAATGGGTTTTGTCTATAAGTTTTAAAGCAGTGTTTGAAGTAAATTTTCAATCAACCATAACTTCTTTTTCCCTTAACCGATTTTGACGAAACAAAGTTTTGACAACGCTCCTAATTATATGTAATCCAACTGTAAAAACCGCGTTTAAATCCGTTGAGTATTTTCGAAGTTATAACGTACCAGACAGACATACATACATACAGACAGACAAAAATTCCAAAAACTGTCTTTTTGGTTTCTGTTACTCTTTTTTAATCGCACTCAATCAGTTTTTTTGAAATATATTAAATGTACAGACACTCGCATTTTAGTGTCTTATTATATGTATTGATGTGCTCCCCAAGACATTTCTATTCATACCAAACACGTGATGAATTATCGTTATCTCAGTAAAAATTATTTTTTTTAGGTTAATATCTGAGTTTTATATTCCGTCAAATAAAATTTTGCTACAATTTATATAGCCAATGTCACGCCGCGTGACACGTCGCACGGGCGCGCCGTGATACTTACTGCGGAAAGTACGGTTTGTGCGGCGAATTCACAGATGGCGTTGTTTGAATTGTATAAATAAATGTTTGTTATTTATTAAAAAAGTATTTACAGGGTAGGCAACGTGTAAACGTCTATGATATGCACGCTACTGTAAGCTTCAGAATACCCGGGGGCTTAGCCAAAATCACAATCGCAAAACGTTAACGACGTACGACAAGAACAAAATGTATGGCATTGACATTAGATGGACCACGTGATTTACCGTAGCTTATGTCAATCCCATACATTTTATTCTTGTCGACATTCCTATAGCATTTTGAAATTGTCACTTGACTACAGGTGCTGGTCCGAAGTGGTATAGTCCTTCAGGTTGGGTTACACTGCTCTTGAGGTCCAATCGCTTGCTGGCCAGTGAGTCAAAGCAACACAAAATGTGGCTCATGGACTCCTTTGCTTTTGCACATGCCCTGCATAGTTTTGTATTATGTTTTAAATATTAACGTTTCGCCCCCAGCGGTTTCGTGGAGATGGTAGTGCGTCACGTGCCGTCGCCGCTAGATGGCGCTGAACGCAAAGTGAAGCACGCTTACCGCGGAGCTGAAGGCCCACTTTATGACGACATGGTGGGCTGTGACCAATCAGGGAGGCTGGTCGCACATACTACAAAGATGTACCCTACTGATGACTGCACGTTCTTCTTGGTAAGTTGTTAAATAGTGCCAACTTTTGTCGTTAGATGGCGCGGAAAGTCTAGAAAGCATGCCTTGGCCCGCACACTTTTTGGTGAGTTCTTGGCGAATAGAGCGTCTGTGGTTTAGTGGTTAAGGCCCGGATACCATTGGTATAAAGACTAAATTGGCAGCTATATGATGCAATTAATCCATCAAACTGGTCGCACATACCACTTGTAGTCTACGCCGATAATTACCGTTTTTATTGGTGTTATTGTTAAATGGTTTGCGCTTTATATATGTGTCGGAGACTAAAGAAATGAACGAAAAATTTAAATCGAATAAAGTAGGTATCTATAGAAATCAAGTTGGCAACACCAAGTGTCATTGTAAGATGCCAACTTGTTGTCTATAGACACTTTATTCGATTTAGAAGTTACGTTGTTGGCAACACCAAGTGTCATTGTCAGATGTCAGTGACACTTGGTGTTGCCAACTTATTTTCTATAGACAGTTAATTCGATTTAGATGTTACGTTAAGTTCTTTAGTCTCCGACATATAGAATAGAATAGAAATTTGTTAAGACACTAGCGACCCGCCCCAGCTTCGCATGTGCATAAAAACCTTCCTCTTGAATCACTCTATCTATTAAAAAAAACCGCATCAAAATCCGTTGCGTAGTTTTAAAGATTTAAGCATACAAAGGGATATAGGGACAGAGAAAGCCACTTTGTTTTATACTATGTAGTGATACATCGTTATTGACAAAATATTTTTTAGGTGTTGGCCCGAATAATGTCCGGTACACTATACGCTGGACAAACGGTCCGTGTGTTGGGTGAGAATTACAGCACTCAGGATGAAGAGGACTCTAGAATCATGAACGTGGGCCGGCTGTGGATATACGAGGCGAGGTATAAGGTGAGGCAACTATGTCATCAATCTATGAGTTTTTTTTTTTTGTTGTGGCATTAATACACCAAATAGTAATCAAACATATAGCTTACTAGCGACCCGCCCTGGCTTCGCATGGGCATAAAATCATTCCTCTTGAATTACTTTATCTATTTAAAAAAGCCGCATCAAAATCCGTTGCGTAGTTTTAAAGATTTAAGCATACATAAGGACAGAGAAAGCGACTTTGTTTTAGACTATGTAGTGATTTTTGCCAGTATCAAGTTTTATTCGAATGTTCTTCAACTTTATTTGGTGAAGTAACAGGATCAAGTTGAGTCAGTAATCAGTCATGTCTAGTCAAGTTAGTCAAGGGCTAAGTGAAGCGGTAGAAGAATTTCACTTAGCATTATCTTGGGAGATTTTGGTGATAAGGATTTAAGTCATTTATACGGCATTGTACCACATTCCAACACTCACGCTTGTTCACGAACACTTAGCAAATAATAATCCACCAATATTATGCACAAATACTCAAAAAAACCTGAGTTTTGGAAATTAAATACAGCGCGGACAAGGTGACAGTTTTCTTTCCCTCCAGAAAGTCCCATAATTTTCATTTATAATATAAAAAAAAATTGAATAATTTTTTTTTAATTTAAATTATTTTCTATGTGCATGTTATTTGTTAATTGTCCGCCAGGTGGAGCTGAACAGAGTACCAGCCGGATGCTGGGCGTTGGTGGAAGGCATCGACCAGCCCATAGTCAAGACTTGCACCATGGTTGCCGCTGATGAGACAGAGGAACTACACACATTTAGGCCTTTGAGGTTTAATACTCAAGCTGTGGTGAAGATCGCTGTGGAACCTGTCAATCCTTCAGAGCTGCCGAAGATGCTGGACGGATTGAGGAAGGTAAGTGGCTTATTAACTGCCTTAAGGACCCTTACTAGTGATCGTTGACTTTTATCATCATTTCAGCCACAGGCTGTTCACTGCTGGACATAGGCCTTAAAGGACCTTGGAAGATGTCCTCGATGGTAAGCGGTCACCGTAGCTTGTTGTGGCCACTGATGAGACAGGAGATATTAAGGGATATTCTAGTCCTTAGCATGAGCTACCGAGGATATTGGATGTACTGAAGAAAGTGTCTTCTTAAGGCTCTTAGACCTGGACCTAGCAAGGAATGAGGGTAGTATGTGGTTTAGATTGAGATGTCCTGGGGGGTTAGTACAGTCTCTTAAAACCATGCAAGTTCCAGTGAGTAAGCAAAACAGCGATACATGATATAAGGCGACATCCCCCTTACTCACTGGATCTTGCATGGCTTTAAGAGGTGATACTAGGCCACCAGATGGAATGATATGAATAGTTTGTTTGTAATTATATTTTGTCAATGAATGAACTGTGTTATGTTTTGTGTGTTAATAAATAAATAAATTTCCATATTGTAACTGTAAGGAATTTTATTATTGGTTCAGTATATACGAAGCCTATTCGATGCAAACGAACAAACAATCAAATCTTTCCTCTCGTATAGAAGTATAAATTAAAAAAAAAATACATAAAAACATTAAACATATATACACTTTATATAAAGTAGTTCCTACCGGGCATATTTAAATTCAAAATAATTAATATCATGCATGACACCCCACGATTTATTTTTATTTTTTTATCATCAGGTAAACAAATCCTACCCCCTCCTATCAACGAGGGTAGAAGAGAGCGGGGAACACGTGATACTCGGCACGGGCGAGCTTTACCTGGACTGTGTGATGCACGACCTCAGGGATATGTACTCGGAGATCGATATCAAAGGTTGGTTTAAGGTCATACCTCGGTGAACACTAGCGCCACCGTCATTTAAAAATCATTACTCACTGAAAACACAAGTTATCAAAAATCCCTCTGCTGTAATTATGGTTCTGGATCTGAAGTTAATTTTAAACATATTCAATTGTTAAATTATAATTCCCTATAGTTACAAATTGCATTATTGCTTAAAACGGCCACTTTTAGCAGTTTTGCAATTTGTAACTATATGGAACTATAATTTAATATGTTTAAAATTAACTTCAGATCCAGAACCTTAATTACAGCAGAGGGATTTTTGATAACTTGTGTTTTCGGTGAGTAATGATTTTTAAATGACGGTGGCGCTAGTGTTCACCGAGGTATCACCTTAATAAGGTCTTATAGTTGAAGTTCTTATCCTAAATTATATAAAGCACGTCGAACCTTTAGGTCTTTTTGTACTTAGAATAGAATAGACATTTATTATGACACTAGCGACCCGCCCCGGCTTCGCATGGGCATAAAAACCTTCCTCTTGAATCACACTATCTATTAAGAAAAAACCGCATCAAAATCCGTTGCGTAGTTTTAAAGATTTAAGCATACAAAGGGACATAGGGACAGAGAAAGCGACTTTGTTTTATACTATGTAGTGATTTGTTATAGCCAAATCTTTCAATAACAGTTGCGGACCCAGTCGTATCGTTCTGCGAGACGGTTGTCGAGACATCATCATTAAAATGTTTCGCGGAGACGCCAAACAAACGGAACAAGCTAACGATGATAGCCGAGCCTCTAGAGAGAGGCCTGGCAGAGGACATAGAGGCCGGGGCAGTCTGCGTCACGTGGGACAGGAAGAGGCTGGGAGAGTTCTTCCAAACTAAGTGAGTTACTGATTTGTTATTTAACTTCTTATGGTGGAGAAGCAAACCTTATACAAACTGTCAATAATAGTCTAGAGGATATAGAGGTAGGGGCAGTCTACGTTACGTGGGAAAGGAAGAGGCTACGAGAGTTCTTCCAGACTAAGCGAGTTAGACATTTATCCTTTAGATTTTCCATAATGTGATCGTAACATCTTAAATGTTATGTAAAGACGTCAAACAAACGGAACAAGCTAACGATGATAGCCGAGCCTCTAGAGAGAGGCCTGGCAGAGGACATAGAGGCCGGGGCAGTCTGCGTCACGTGGGACAGGAAGAGGCTGGGAGAGTTCTTCCAGACCAAGTAAGTTTTACTTTTTATTTTATTAATGTGATTGACATATCACTTAAATGATTTGTGAAGACGTCAAACGGAGTTTTTGGAGGGAAAGTAAACTGTCGCTATGTCCGCGCTGTATTTAATTTCCAAAACTTAGGTTTTTTCGAGTGTTTGTGCATAATATTGGTGGATTATTATTCGCAAAGTGTTCGTGAGCAAGCGTGAGTGTTGGGAAGTGGTACAGTGTCGATTACGTGACTTTTTATCTTTGTCACCAAAATCTCCATGATATAGCTAAGTGGAAATTTTCCACCGCTTCACTTAGCCATCTGACTCAGACTAGACTTACTTACTTGACCGGACTTGACTATTGACTTGAATTTTTGACTCGACTGACTTAAGTCAATAATATATATAATAAATTCAAGAAAGGCCTTAAAGGACTAGATTCCATGGCCGTATAAACTATTAAAAAAAAAAGACGTCAAACAAACGGAACAAGCTAACGATGATAGCTGAAAGGAAAAAATAAGCTATAAATTTGATTGCCATTTCGTGGATTAAAGAAATGAGAAAAAGAAAAATAACATACATTTTTTTTTTAATTACAGATACGACTGGGATCTGCTTGCCGCGCGATCGATATGGGCCTTCGGGCCGGACACCACCGGACCTAATATATTAGTAGACGACACACTGCCCTCTGAGGTGGACAAACATTTGCTCGCCTCCGTCAAGGACAGCATCGTACAAGGTAATTTAATATAGATTTGAGTATTTTTTGAAGGATTTTGCCGCGTTCAGTGGTAATTGAATAACTTTCTGGTCGTAAATATATAAGGTGAATTTAAATCAACTGCAAATATTTTAAGGGCAGATTCAGACCACTAAACTGAACAACTTTCCTAAATAAACTTATGTCGAAATACGAAAAAAATATTTTTTACCTCCCATACAAATTGAGCATCATCTGATCTAGTTTAGTATGAAGAGTGAAAAATAAAATTTCATATTTCTACATAAGTTTATTTGAAAAAGTTGTTCAGTATAGTGGTCTGTATCTCTGCCCTTAAAATATTTGCAGTTGATTTGTGTCCACCTTCTAAAATAATAATAAATTTATTTTATCTTGTGCAGGCTTCCAGTGGGGCACGAGGGAAGGTCCTCTGTGCGAGGAGCCTATAAGGAACGTGAAGTTTAAGATATTGGACGCCGTCATAGCGCAGGAACCACTGCACAGGGGTGGTGGGCAAATCATCCCTACTGCTAGAAGGGTGAGTGTCGATATCCAACTTCCATCCATCTAAGTCATCTAACTTATTAATTTATATTTTACTACCGACCCGCCCCGGCTTCGCATGGGCATAAAATCCTTCCTCTTGAATCACTCTATCTATTAAAAAAAACCGCTTCAAAATCCGTTGCGTAGTATCGAAGATTTAAGCATACATAGGGACAGAAAGCGGAAAGCGACTTTGTTTTACACTATGTAAAGATTAGCCTATCCTACTAATATTATAAATGCGATAGTGAGTTTGTTTGTTTGTCACGCTGTCACGCCGTCTTCTTAACCGATCTTCCTGAAATTTCGCTATATATAAAAGAAAGTCGTGTTAGTTACACAATTTATAACTCAAGAACGGCTGAATGGATTTGTTTGAAATTTGAAATGGAGATTGCTTATACCCTATATGGAACAACACATAGGCTATATTTTATCTATATTTATATTTTTGGTTGAGTATATAACTTTAGCGTTATTTGGAGTAGGTTCCGTTTTTTAGAAAACATATAATATTTGTGAATTATTTTGCTAGGTGGCGTACTCAGCGTTCCTAATGGCCACGCCTCGCCTCATGGAGCCATACTTGTTCGTAGAAGTGCAGGCGCCGGCCGACTGCGTCTCAGCTGTGTACACGGTGCTCGCTAAAAGGAGAGGTATTGTAATCATTAATAAGTGTCATTCCCCCCCCCCCTCCAAACTTACTATACTAGTTACTACTTACAAAAAAAAAAATACAAATAAAATAATGGGTTTTTTGGCAGAAATGTCTTTAGAAATAAATCGCACCCTTGTACTATATTTTCTAATTTTAAGTTTCGTATTTTTAACCCCAGACGCAAAAAGAGGCGTGTTATAAGTTTGACGTGTCTGCCTGTCTCTATCATAGCTCCCGAACGGATGAAGCGAGTTTTATTTTATTAAACGTGACATGTGCAAGTGTTCTTAGACATGTTTGATGAAAATATTTGGTGGCTTGTGTGTAGATGTTTGATGAAAGTCTTTAATTCTGATTTGATCCGTAGGTCACGTGACACAAGACGCGCCTGTCGCAGGCTCTCCACTGTACACGATCAAGGCGTTCGTTCCCTGCATCGATTCCTTCGGCTTCGAGACCGACCTCCGCACGCACACCCAGGGCCAAGCCTTCTGTCTCCAAGTGTTCCACCATTGGCAGATCGTGCCCGGAGATCCGCTTGACAAGAGCATCGTCATTAGGTAAGTGTGTCAGGTACCCTGCGCACCCCTGGTGCCGGAATCTTAGCAGCCCCTCTTAAGGTGATACCTCGGTGAACACTAGCGCCACCATCTTTTAAAAATCATTATTTACTGAAAACACAAGTTATCAAAAATGATGTTTTTAGTTAAGAATAATGATTTTCAAATGATGGTCGCGCTAGTGTTTACCGAGGTACCGTCTTAAGGAGCTGACATCAGCCAACTAGCGGCGCCACCAATCATTTTACTCTAAAATCAGGTCAAATTGAAAAAAATCGAAGACAACAATTCGCTAGTAATAACTTCTAGCATTATTCGTATTACTTTTCCTTATTAAGGTAGTAGTAGATTAGGTAACCCCTCAAGACTTTTTGAACTTAAATCTTAAAGAATGAATATGTTCACAGGCCCCTAGAACCACAGCCAGCGACGCACTTGGCGAGAGAATTCATGATCAAGACTCGGCGTCGGAAGGGTCTCAGTGAGGATGTCTCCATCAACAAGTTCTTCGACGACCCCATGTTGTTGGAGTTGGCGCGGCAGGACGTGCAGTTCAATTAGATTTTATTTTTTAAATATACGTGTTTCGAAATTATTATGCTCTTTTATTTCTTATTTTGATTATTGGCGTTTACCACAGATTTAGATGCTTACCATCAGTTGCTTTGGTATGGAAAGTTGGGAAGCTGACGTTTCCATGCAAATAGAAAGAATAATTCAGTTACTATGATCTGCTATTCGAGATTGCGCAATGTGCGGATTATGGGATTTATGGGGCGCCAACATTATTCGCTTGTTTCGGGCTTGCTTAAGCAGTTCATGGTAACCCCACTAATCGTTTAGGCGTTTTGTAATGACGGGGATTACTATCTTCTTGCATGGTTTTGAGAGACGGTAGTAACCCCCCAGGTGGCCTACCACCATCTCTTGAAACAATACAAGATCCAGTGAGGAAGGGGGATTTCGCATTACATCTTGTATCGCGCTGTCTCGCTTACTCACTGGAACTTGCATGGATTTAAGAGACGGTAGTAACCCCCCTGCAAACTATGTGAAGAAGAAGAGTTGTCAATGTCACTGTCATTCATTGTCATTGCTCTGCTCAAAAAAAGTCAAAACAGAATCGTGCGTTGTTGGTTGTTGCATGGCGAAACTAGTTTCAGTGAAATATTTCAAATAAAGCAGTTGTTTGGATTTATTTGCTATAGTTGTATAATATTACTATTTAATAACTTTCCTGGATTTTTACGTTTCAAGTTAAAATGGCTCGTGGTAAAGACAAAAAGAAGTAAGTAAGGTTATGTTTTGCCGTGTTTTATGTTCATGATTTTTGAACAGTTCTGAGCACACTTGCCTGTTTTAGACGCAAATTGGAGAAAAAGCAAGAAGGCGAGGATGTCCCCAAGAAAGTGCCGCACACTCTGGAGTCGCTCCGAGAGAAAGATGAGACGATGCTGGCCAATGTTGACGCAGAGGAGCATGAAGAGGTTAGAACAGCTGATCAAGGACTCTTTTTATATCTTTATGGTTAAAAGTAAATCATGGCTATAGCCCACATTAATTTTTTATCGAGCTTGGAAAATATTTTTTCTAAACTTAGTCAGTAGATAATGTTTCTTAACACTTCACCCAAGCAAATGTTAAGGGCTCTAGTAGCTGAAGGATGAAGTGGAAAACATCACATATTATAAATCTAAATACTTTCCAGGCACAAAAGGACATGGAATTGGATGAATTGTCTTCATATTATGAGAACTCATATGAACCTAAAGTGTTGATAACTTTCTCAGACAACCCGCACAACAAAACTAGAATATTTGGCAAGGAACTCATGAGGATCATACCTAACTCTATATCTAGGTATAGACAAAGGTCAGTATTGATAAAGTTTGCACTTTTTTAAATGGACATCATCAATAGTAATTTTTTATATGAAAATGAGCTAAGTAAATATTTTGACCTAAGCAAAATGCTATATTTTTTTCCTCTTGGCTGAGTGGTCTAGTAAGTGGCTATAATCCAAATTAGCAGTAAGTTTGTTTCTGGCAGAACTATTCTGTTCCTGGTTTATGGCCACTTAAGAAAGAAAAGGTATTAATGTTTCCGAGCTTTGTGCACAAATATTCTACATAACAATAGTTTTTCTATTTTGCCTGGATACTGTGATAGTTCGTCCTCCACAGAAATGTTCTTAGGTGTTATAAAGTTAATATACAAAAGTGGTCTCTATCAGTGACTAACTGGACTCCATGTTTCAAGGCTAAGACAAAAAGAAGTTGGCAAAGGAAGAGATGGTCGGACGACCTGAGACATGCTGCAGGACCTTTGTGGGCCAGTTTAGCTAGAGATAGGGAAACATGGAAAAATCTTAATAATATATGTATAACAAGTACACACTGGTATCAGCAAATAAGGCTTTGAAATTTGAAATTGGAAAGGGACAAACAGATAAATAACTAATTTTAATACAAATAAAAATTATTTCTATCCTTTTTCTCCAGATCATCAGTAAAAAGGATAGTACAATCAGCAATCCGTGAGGACGTGACAGACGTGATCATTGTAAATGAGAATCAAAAGCAGCCAAATGGTTTCCTACTTATACACTTACCAAACGGACCCACAGCACACTTCCGCCTGTCTAGCTGTAAGATCACCCCTGAACTGAGGAAGGACTGGAAAGAGATCACTACTCATAGGCCAGAGGTAATGAAGAAATAGTTTGTTGTTATTTTAGAATTTATTAACTGGACGAGTGAAGTGAGCGAGAGTCTCCATTACGAGAGTAGCAAATTTTGCTTTCGTTCAAAGTC
The DNA here is from genome assembly GCA_947044815.1 of Apomyelois bistriatella. Taxonomy (NCBI): domain Eukaryota; kingdom Metazoa; phylum Arthropoda; class Insecta; order Lepidoptera; family Pyralidae; genus Apomyelois; species Apomyelois bistriatella. The sequence continues at coordinate 14,746,214 of OX345691.1, forward strand.
TATCTGTTTGTTCCGGGCGTGAGGTCGCATTTCTGAACGGATCCTAATGAAACTTGGCACGAAAAGAAGAGCTTTTTTTTGATTGGAGGGAAAATGGAGCTATATTATATACTAAATTATAAAGATCTCTTTTTTAAATTGATATGCGCTATATTTTTATTTTGTTAAGGTGATTTAATAAAAATATTTATTATTTATTACAAAAGTACAAGGTAGTGTCTGACTCTGAGATGAAGTGAAGACCACACCCGATGTATGACTCCGAGATGTAGACCACACCCAGTGTCAGACTTCGGCATATTGACCACACCCAGTGTCTGACTCCGAGATGTTGACCACACCCAGTGTCTGACTCCGAGATGTTGACCACACCCAGTGTCTGACTCCTAGATGAAGACCACACCCAGTGTCTGAAATCGCGATGTTGACCACACCCAGTGTCTGACATCGCGATGTTGACCACACCCAATGTCTGACTCCGAGATGTTGACCACACCCAGTGTCAGGCTTCGACATGTTGACCACACCCAGTGTCTGACTCCTAGATGAAGACCACACCCAGTGTCTGACTCCGAGATGTTGACCACACCCAGTGTCTGACTCCGAGATGTTGACCACACCCAGTGTCTGACTCCGAGATGTTGACCACACCCAGTGTCAGACTTCGACATGTTGACCACACCCAGTGTCTGACATCGCGATGTTGACCACACCCAGTGTCTGACTCCGAGATGTAGACCACACCCAGTGTCTGACTCCGAGATGTAGACAACACCCTATGTATGACTCCGAGAAGTAGACCACACCCAGTGTCAGACTTCGACATGTCGACCACACCCGGTGTCTGACTCCGGGATGTTGACCACACCCAGTGTCTGACTCCTAGATGAAGACCACACCCAGTGTCTGACATCGCGATGTTGACCACACCCAGTGTCTGACTCCGAGATGTTGACCACACCCAGTGTCTGAACCCGAGATGTTGACCACACCCAGTGTCAGACTTCGACATGTTGACCACACCCAGTGTCTGACTCCTAGATGTTGACCACACCCAGTGTCTGACTCCGAGATGTTGACCACACCCAGTGTCTGACTCCGAGATGTTGACCACACCCAGTGTCACTCTCCTAGATGAAGACCACACCCAGTGTCTGAAATCCGGATGTTGACCACACCCAGTGTCTGACATCGCGATGTTGACCACACCCAGTGTCAGACTTCGACATGTTGACCACACCCAGTGTCAGACTTCAACATGTTGACCACACCCAGTGTCTGACTCCAAGATGTTGACCACACCCAGTGTCAGACTTCGACATGTTGACCACACCCAGTGTCTGACTCCTAGATGAAGACCACACCCAGTGTCTGAAATCGCGATGTTGACCACACCCAGTGTCTGACATCGCGATGTTGACCACACCCAGTGTCTGACTCCGAGATGTTGACCACACCCAGTGTCTGACATCACGATGTTGACCACAACCAGTGTATGACGCTAAGCAACGCTGGCTCCTGCTTGTTTTAGAAGATAAATTAAATCTGGTCCCGATTGTTATTGCAAGTTCACAGATGCCATTAGGCAGCCTGAAAACTGACAGTGTTACCCACTAACACAACCGGATATTATTTATTTATTTATATGGTCGGCCAGCAGTCGCTCCATTGTTATAACCGGGCGTTAGGACCATGATTAAGCGTGCGTTCCCACGTGACGCGGAGTGGACTGTATAGTAGTGAAGTTAGGTAATCATCAGCATTTCGTGTAGTGCCACGATCAATCGACCATGCACACCCGTCAGTTATTCGGAACCGCCTCTCGGCCTCTGGCGTGGTTTCTTTAACGACTACCAAATGGCAGCCGGGACCAACAGCTTAACGTGACTTCTGAAGAACTGAATCATCTCTACTATCAGACAGTCAGGGGATTCACGCCACAAATTAGAAACAATATGTCAAAATTCAAGCCTGCAATATCCAAACTGGATACAACTAAACAAATTATACTTCCCAATAAGTTAGGTAATAAAAACTTGTAAAATGGGCTTGGAGTTGTTGAAAAGTGAATATCTTGCAGGTGATCCTGAACAACTTCAGCACCCGGCTCGGTATGACAGTGGGCCGTATGTTGGGCGCGCTGTTCCACTACGAGCCGCAGTTCCGCGGCCGCCGCGCGGTCACCTTCCACAACCAGCGGGACTACATCTTCTTTAGACATCACCGGTAATACTACTATTAATAAACGCGAAAGTTTGTTACCATGTGGTCCCATTGCCTAAGAAAAACATTTAGTTCCTTTTCCTGCCAAAAGTTGGCGCTACAATGATTGAAAAATATTGAATTTAGTTAAAGCCCCGCTTCTTTTTAGCGAAAAGGAGTGCGTTAACTTTTTTTTATTATTATCGCCATCCTATCACAAACTTATTTAGTGCTTTATTTGATAAGTTATTAGAGTTAGAATCTCAGTTTCTCAAATGATCGATAGATGGAGTCAGTATATCTCGGTATGGGTGACTATTAGTACACTAAAAATCGTCGCAATTGTTTGTACATATGGCGGTTTCAATATCTGTACTAGTATTCTGTATTGTTACTCTTACTACTTACTAGGAAAACGACTGAACCGATTTGGCTGAAATTTGGAATGGAGATCACTTAGACCCTGGAACAACACGTAGGCTATATTTTATCCCGGAATCCGGTGCCCCGGGCAACAGCTAGTATAAACTAATGTATTTGTACCACTTGTACTTGTCGTAAGTGATAAAGTTTTTGTTTGAGGAGCTCGATAGCCCAGCGGGGTATGCGTATTCGTTATGATAGCGCGCGTCAAGCAATGATGAGTACGTGGCCATGGTTGGATTGGTCACCATTGGTGGTATTTCTATCTTGAGCCCGTTCGTGCTTCGGATGGCACGTCGCACAAGAAGGTAGTCGTTAAAGAAACCATGTCAGAGGCCAAAAGGCGATTCCAAAGAACTCTCGACACTAGGATGTGCATGGTCGATTGACCGTGATACCTACACGGAATTCTGATAAGCAAGAGAAAGAGTCGAGACTACATTGTGGTTTTAAAACATTCGACCTGAAGTCTGTTTTAATTTTAACTAGCGACCCGCCCCGGTTTTACATGGGCATAAAAACCTTCCTCTTGAATCACTATCTATTTAAAAAAAACCGCATCAAAATCCGTTGCGTACCTAGTTTAAAGATTTGAGCATACATAGGGAAAGAGAAAGCAACTTTGTTTTATACTATACTAGCTGTTCCCCGCGGCTCCGCCCCGCGTGGGACTCGGTTATATCGCGCCCAAAAGTAGCCTATGTTTGACCTCAGGTCGTTAACTACATCCCTACCAAATTTCATCACAATCGGTCCAGCCGTTTAGCCGTGAAGAGGTGACAGACAGACAGACTTTCGCATTTATAATATTAGTATGGATAGTGTGATTCTTCTTGTTATAGTTACGAGTTTACAAAGGACGGGAAACGCGCGAAACTGTGCGAGCTCGGGCCGCGGTTCACGCTCAAACTCATCTCGCTGCAACAGGGGACCTTCGACTCTAAGAAGGGGGACTACGAGTGGATCATCACTGGCCGTCGGCACCAGCTGGAAACTTCCAGAAGGAAGTTCTTCTTATAGGCTAATAAAGTATTTTGTAACAATTTCGGTTTTTATTTATAACTACCATTCATCAGTTAAATAAATAATATTGTTATAAAAAAAGTAATGTAAAATGTTCTAAAAATAGATATTAATGAAGTCAGATTAAAATATATCAATAAAAAATAAAATTTAGTTTTTTTAACTTTAGAAATAAAGTTATATACCTAGTTAATCATAAGTTTTTATTCCTACTCAGTAAAACTCGCGCAATAAAAAAAATAACGTCATTTTTTTTCAAAGCGATGCAGAACTATTCTACAAAGTGCTTGCTAACATATACATGTCACATATTATATATTTATATACATACGCGATAAATAAATAAATTGAAAAGGGTGAGCGAAGGAGAAGCCGGGACGAGCAGGTAGTTACATTATTTTAATCTTTGAAACACCACGACATTAGTTTGATCGAAATAAAGTAAATATGTTTACAAATAAAATAGAATTTATTAATCGTATCATTTATTGTTTATCACATTTTCTGAGTCTTGTTACATTAGTTTTAGCGTGATCGGTTAGGCAAGACACCAAACGGACTCCACTGTAGCTCAGAAATCCTGCTCGCTCTCCTTCTTGCCTGTGAACAAAATTAATCATTACATCCTTACGGTAAAGAACGAAGAGTTTCCATAAAAACCCGGAAGTTTGGGTCTTTTCAAGGCTAGAGTGAATAGGCTTTTATATAATCTGCATTTAACGTCAGATGGAATCGTGGTAAATCGCTGGACATTGAAAATATAAAAAAAAGTTGTGGGTACGATTCCTAAGGGAAGCATACGTTGTTTAGTTGTCTCCAGTTTGGTTAGTTGGTTCCGGCTGCCAACTGGGCGTCGATTCTGCTAACGTTATGACAAAATCGTATCAAAATAGTGTTTCAATAGTAGTGCTTTTTACACACTATTTACAAGAGTTATGACAGTATGATGTCATGTGAATGTAGTGTGTGGTGTGAACATCAGAAGTGATATAAAAAATATACATTTCTTGTAACTAGTGTGTAAAAAAGCACTACCATTGAAACACTATTTTGACACGATTGTGATTTAACGTTAGCAGAATCGACACCCTGGTCGTTGTAAAGTAACCACGTAAAGGCCGAAAGGCGGTTTTAAGAACTCTGACATCCGGGTGTTCTGGGTCATTAGATTCCACCATCCCTCTCGATGTGACAATGACTATATCTAAAAATATTTATATCCATACTAATATTATAAATGCGAAAGTCTGTCTGTCTGTCACCTCTTCACGGCTAAACTGCTGGATCAATTGTAATGAAATTTGGTAGGGATGTAGTTAACGACCTGAGGTCAAACATAGGCTACTTTTGGGCGCGATATAACCGAGTCCCAAGCGGGGCGAAACCGCGGGGAACAGCTAGTATTTAATAAATAAACAATAAAACCTTTACAGCTTACGTGTTAATGCGATATTATGCGTATGCTAGCTCTTTACAAAATCTGTATATCTCACTAGCTCTCGCCCGCATGTATTTCCCTCGGGAACAGTGATTTTTGGAATAAAAGGTACCCTATGTCCTTCTCAATACTCCTAGCTATGTAGTTATAAGCAAAATTTCAAAAAATTGGTTCTGTAGATAGCGTAAAGAGCTAACAAACAAAACAAATATACAAACTCACTTTCGCATTTATAATATTAGTTGGGATTATTAGTTCTTAAATGTAGTGAGTATATATAACCGAGGCGGCGAGTGGTCGCCGCTCCAGCAGTTTTAACCACGTTGATCTGCGTTTGCGTCACGTAAACAGTGTTTTAGAACAAACACGTCCATAGGCACGCAGACGCCACGCCATCATGAAGATTTTCGCGCATGTATTCTCCGCTAGAGGCGCTAGTGTCACAGTAGGTGTAAAAAATGTTTAATCTCATAAATTTTGAGTGAGAAAAGATAATATCATTTATACATTTGTTAAAATTATGATAGTTTTTTTATTATTATATATAATATAAATATTTACCTTCCATTTTCTGCCGCCGTGCCCGCGTTGGGATCTGCATTAAATAACATTCAAAATAAGTAAAGCCTGATTTTTATAAAATAAACATGTTTTGATCAGATATAATCAGACGTGAAGGTTGGTCAACATGGTTGATTGGGTTCGCTCTGACGAGGGAGACCTGAAGGTCTGGTCATCATTTCATGGTACTTAGTTTTACAGAGAGATATGGAAATAGCTCCACCAACAAGATAAATGTTCTAAGATCTTACTTAAAAATCACTAGATAAACAAACAATGCAATCTGTCAGATGTCAAGACAGATTGCTAGATTAAGGGCACTTCCCCTACTTGCATAGTGTTGCCATAGTAATTAATGCGACTCACAGGCTTCCTAGCTGTCAACTTGCCATTAAGAGGTCCATAAGATCCTTTCTTCATTGAAGAAAATAAAAATTGGAATATCATAGGACATATACTTTTATAAATATTTGATAGCAATTTTTACCTATATATGAAAATTATTAAAAATTTGTTAAGCCCACTATGTTTTTTTTTTATTCATATTAAACGTAAAAGAACCAGCCAAAACATATACATCTTAGTTTAATTTTTATTAAGGTGATACCTCGGTAAACACTAGCGCCACCGTCATTTAAAAATCATTACTCACTGAAAACACAAGTTATCAAAGATCCCTCTGCTGTGATTATGGTTCTGGATCTGAAGTTAATTTTAAACATATTAAATTATAATTCCCTATAGTTACAAATTGCATTATTGCTTAAAACGGCCACTTTTAGCAGTTTTGCAACTTGTAACTATATGGAACTATAATTTAATAATTGAACATGATTAAAATTAACTTCAGATCCAGAACCATAATTACAGCAGAGGGATTTTTGATAACTTGTGTTTTCAGTGAGTAATGATTTTAAAATGACGGTGGCGCTAGCGTTCACCGAGGTATCACCTTAAGAATAATACATTATTAATACGAAACTCAGCTACATACTCTCCAAACGGTTATTAGCTCGTATTGGCTAAGCAACCACATAATTTGTCTTCTCCCCATTACTGCACACATCTGCGCGGCTTCCACCATTGTTTTACCTGAAATAAACATATAAATGAGAATATTTCCCGGCTATATTTTATCTTGATCAATAAAAGTTGATAATTCAGAGGTAGTGACGAATGAGATTTTTAAAATCATATTGATATCATTCACAAGTTTACATCATATAGGGTGAATCCAATTAATATCATAAATGAGAAACTTGAGTTTATTTATTTGTTACGCTTTAACGCTCTATCTAGTGAGCCGATCTTCCTGAAATTTCGCATACACATAGAAGTATTGAGAAGGACATAAGGTACCTTTCATCCATTGAAAAAGCACCGTGACAGTGGGAAAGGAAATTCACGCGGGCGAAGCCGCAGGCTAAAGCAAGTAAAAAAAATGAATGGAAACCTGATAAAAAAAATCTGTTTATATTTCTGGCCATACATTTTTACGACAACCAAATCCTATCGTGGACTTTGAACACTATCAAAAATGTATTTTTTCACTTCACTAGTGTACAAAATTTTTGGATAAAAGTACTTCAAAATTCTACAAATTATATGTGAATCCAGGACAATGACCCCCCCCCCTCCAATTTATAGTATGCATTTATTATAATAATGGTATGTTTTTATACTAACCTTATTTTCAGCCACCGAAGGCTTCTAAATTAAAAACGATAGGATCCAATTTTCTGCTTTTGATTCTGCAATTCTGTAAAAAAATAATTAGATTTAATATTTTGCAAATTAAACAAAATGTTTTTTTTATTTTCAAATATAATCAGACGTAAAGGTTGGTCAACATGGTTGATTGGGTTCTCTCTGACGAGGGAGACCTGAAGGTCTGGTCATCATTTTAACAGTAACCACTGTCTCATTCTAGAGCATATTATAGGACAGACTGGCAAAATCGTTTCCAGAAATCAGTCCAGTCCTCTATCATTTACCTAGCTAGCTCTTCCCCGCAATTTCACTCGCTCGTGCTGTGTCATTACTATAGCTTTATAACCTTCCTCAAGTCAGGCATGTGCAAAAATTATTTTTCAAATACGACCTAGTTCAATAGTTATATGCAATCAAACAAACTAACTTTATATCTTTATTAAATTAGTGTAGATTGCATTTGATGAACTGGTTAACAGTCAACATATTGTACTTACTTATTTCTGCGTTACTGAATCTGCATGCTAGTATCGAATCAGTAATCTACAAAGAAAAAAAAAAAAAGATTTTTTAAAATCAACAACAATAACAGTTTTTCTATAACATTATAAAAAACTAAATAATGTATAATCAGACGTGTAAAGTTGGTCAACATGGTTGATTGGGTTCGCTCTGACGAGGGAGACCTGATGGTCTGGTCATCATTTTAATTTTGATTATAATGGAAGTGTAAAATGAAAAACTAGCTGTTGACCGGGGCTCCGCTCCCGTGGGAATTCCGGGATAAAATATAGCCTATGTGTTGTTCCAGGGTATAAGCAATCTCCATTCCAAATTTCATCAGTTCAGCCGTTTGCCTGTGAAAGAGTAACAAACATCCTTACAAACTTTCGCGTCTAAATATTAGTAGGAAGAACCTTTGGAAAAAATGGGTAAAAAAAAATTGCTACAGATGATTCTAGCCATATCCGAGCACATTAAACTTAACAGAATATATTTACCTTATCTTAGGCTTCGTTCACTGCTCCTGTGCAACCTGTGAATTAAATAAAAAAAAAACTATACTAAAATGGTATCTTAATAATTTATTATAAATGTTATAGTCAAAAGTTAATCAGACGTGAAGGTTGGTCAACATGGTTGATTGGGTTCGCTCTGACGAGGGAGACCTGATGGTCTGGTCATCATTTTGATTATGCCTATCGAGCAACAGAATAACCCTAGTGGCTTACTACCATCTCTTAAAACCATGCAAGAACGATTGAGTAAGGGAGATGTCGCCTTTCATCATGTATGCCTGTCTCGCTTTCTCACTGTTTCTTGCATGGTTTTAAGAAGTAAAACTATAGTAAAAAATGTCCATAATTTTTTTTAAATGTATATTCCTTAAAATAGTTGACTGTTATATTAACTTAATCTGTGTTACTTGATGATTTTAGTCTATAAGGTGCTATAGTAGTTAAACATATACTAACCTCAATTGAAAGAAATTTTCACTCTCTCGTCCATCTTGGTGACGAGCCAGTCCTGAAAATATGGTTCTACTGTACAAATGGAATAAAAGGCTGTTATATATTGACACATCTCATGATATTCAGTGAGGATAGTTATGTTAACAGCATCATGCTCAGATGTCCCTATCTGGAATCATCATTATGCTATTTTAATCTTAATTTTAAACTGATAGAATGATAAAATCTTTTTAAATTAACCCCTTTATGAAAATACATTTGCTAAGCCCATTTTAGTTTTACCAATCGTTTCTTACAACGGGGGTAATTTTACGCCGCGTTATAATTTTTTAATGACAGAGAAAGTCTATACCATCGTGTTAAATGCGTGTATATTGCATCGAAACTAAAGCATATTGCGTGTGTATGTACTATATGAACCCAATATAACACTAATTTTGATGTTTTAAACTTCAATTTCACCAGAATAAATTAATTAAATTCTTAAAAAATTAAATTGAAGGATTTAATCGGTTAAGAAGTTAGGGCGAAAAGAATAGATTTTTTCTAGTAAAAATATATAAATTAATTATTTAAATTAAGTGTCTCCATTTGTTGCGAAAGCCATTTACTAAATAGCCGACTTACCATAATGACTTGTTTAGTATGTTGGTATGCATAGCAGACATGTCTTCCTGAAAAAAAAAGAGCTTTTGTAAAATTTATGTACTGACAAAGATGTAAAAAAATATTGACGTTGAAAAATCAGTGTGGATAGTTATGTTAACAGCATCATGCTCAGATGTCCCTATCTGTTATCATCATATGGTATCTTAGCAAAAATAAATTGCAATATCACGGTTTTGGGTTGTGAAGTCTCATGCCCCATATCCTAACAAACTTCCTTAGGGACAACTGGGATGTAGAAGATAAATAAAAAGGGGACTGTATGTTTAAGACGAGACCTCGGTGAACACTAGCGCCACCATCATTTAAAAATCATTATTCACTGAAAACACAAGTTATGTAATAAAAGTTCTGGATCTGAAGTTAATTTTATTAATAATATTAAATGATAGTACCATATAGTTACAAATTGCAAAACTGCTAAAAGTGGCCGTCTTAAGCAATATTGAAATTTGTAACTATAGCGAACTATAATTTTATATTTTTAAAATTAACTTCAGATACAAAACATTAATTACATAACACGGATTTTTGATAACTTGTGTTTCCAGTGAATTATGATTTTTAAATGATGGTGGCGCTAATGTTCACCGAGGTATCGTCTTAAGGCCAAATGCCAGTAAAATCAAAACAAGTAAGTACAAATAAGGAAACGAACTATGCGTGATTTGGTAAGTGTTGGCGGCGGCGACGGCCGATTATGGTGACATTAACTTTTTTTCTGTGGTCAATCTGTGGATGAGAGAGCAGCCCGCAGTGACTTGGAATAGTTTCATGCTCAAGCTATTAATGGTCTTATGAATATGTAGATAAAGTTAGAATTCTCCTGCTAAGTTAAAATTTAATTTTTTTATTAGGAACTGGCAAGAATTTCAATACTCTTAAATTCAATTGACCTGGGTTTTGGATGTTTATCTATATATGTATTTACTATAAAATATAGTATCGTTGAGTTAGTATCCCATAACACAAGTCTCGAACTTACTTTGGGGCTAGCTCAATCTGTGTGATTTGTCCCTATATATTTATTTTATTTATTTATTTATTCAATGATACTTACAGTTCCATTCCTTCTGTTCTTCCTATAAAAACAGCTTTAGTATATCTGTAACAAACCATAAAATTAATTGGATTTCAAACTTTATGACATACAGAATAAAGCTTATAATGTCAATACTCAGATAGGAGCGAAAGACATAAATAGTGTGTACATCAAAGTGCTCAGCTGAACTATGAAATCATCATTTAAATACATTCTTTTATTTGAACAGCAAGTTTTGATTTTTCAATAGCATTTAATATACCTAATTAAAGACATTTATGAATTACTACAGGCATTTTTTTATCAAAGTGCTCTCTTTAGGGAGTCCTCATAGACGCGGAATAGGCTTCTAAAAACACTATGTCATTGTAATAAGGCTCGGCTCGGACGACGGATAAATGACTTTATTGCGTTGACATAAAGGTTATTACTGAACAGCTGAAGCCTATTCAGCGTCGATAAGTGAGAGTTTCCCTCTCCAAAACTTGAGAGAACATGTCTGGTAGTAATTGTCTTTTTATGAAGTTTTTAATAAATATAATACAAAGTTTTGCCATACCTGTTAATCTCTCTCTCATCAGCTTTTCAAGTAATATAGTCAATATTCTGAAAGGAAATGGCATAGGTTAATTTTTCTGTTATTTTTGACATAACGGTGTAAAGTTTTTTTTTTAAATCAGATAGGAGCGAAAGACATAATAGTGTGTACATCAAGGCAATCAGATGAACTATGGAGTCATCATTTAAAATATTTTTGTAACTTTTTTTTGAAGAGAAAGCAAAATTGAAAAACTAGCTCTTTTGCTGATACTACAATTTAGATAATAAAACTTTGTTTTGTGTTAGCAAAAGTGTAAATGAAACTTAAAATATTTAAGTAACCGTTTAAATAGTGTGATAAACCTACCATTTCTATTAATCAGCTTGTCAGACACAACTGAAAATAAACAAATACATGAATCAATTAAAAGTAAAGACTCCAAAAAAAAAATACATTTTAGAAATGAATTTCAGACAGCTTGTAAAGCTACAAAGCTCATCAGACCTCACAGCAGGAGCCCTATGCTACAATTTTGAAAAAAAAAAAAAAAGAATTATTATTAAGAAATTAATGAATTACCAATTTAGAAACAAGAAGTTAAGAACCAATGCAGCCCTACTCTATGTTTTACCCGCTGTGAGGCAACCAATGGTTTTCTGCTGCACTGCGATTTCATCATTAGAAAATATACAATGTATAAAAAACCCATGCAAAATCCTAACTAATGAGAGTTTGTTTGTTTGCTACGTTTTCACACCCTATCTACTGCACCAATCTTCCTGAAATTTCGCATACACATAGACAGAATTATTGAGAAGGACCTAGGATACCTTTTATCCCGGGAAAAAACCACTGTTCCCGTGGGAAATTTACGCGGGCGAAAGCTAGTGTATTGTAAAAGGTTTTTTTTTGTCTGTCTGTAAGTCTGGAAAGATTTTCTATGATGTATGGAGGCCAAGGGTGTGCTGTGTCAATTCATTTTGTAATCCACACTTGTAACCCTAGTTTAGTAATAGGATATGAATTCTTTTGTATTTCTAGCTGTTGCCTGCGGTTTCACTCACCCATTGTATGTATGTGTTATAGTAAATTACTTTTCCCAAGAACCAGGCTTTCATATTTTATGAAGAAAGATTTTTTAAATACTACCACTAGTTCTAAAGTTATAAGCATTCAACCAAATAAACTCTTCATAATTCTTACCTTTGTTGATGCTCTTGCCAATACTCGGGACATTCTTCAACCTGAGAACAAAGTATGATAATCTTAAAATTCATTTCCTCAACAAAAGATTTAGAAATTATTTTTAAACACAATCAGCTAGAGCTAATATACATGCAAATCACTGTTCACTCAATGGTTAGCATTTTTCATCATAATGAAGGGATTAAAACCTACAGAGTAAAAATGATGGGATCAATGGAATGATGGATGGACCATGGACCGCACAAAATATACCTACAAGCACTTTAAAACTGCATTTTAAACATTTCTACCTATATTTTGACTCAATTATTAATAAATAAATAAAACAAATACTTGTAATGTGCTCGCTAAGACCTTTCTTTTCATACCAAACACGTAATGATAATGTTAGGTTTTTTTGGAGGTTAGAATCTGCTGTTTAGATTCCTAGAAAATCACTAGCCATATTTTTTTATTACTAGAAGGAAGAAAATATTCAAATTTCAATATTTGCTATAATTAACTTACCATCTGTTATAGGCTTCCGATATTTCCCTTGCACAAAGATGCGAGGCACATCTATCCCTTCCTTGAAATTGACAGTGCGGCGTTGAACATAAGTGTTCATGATGACCTCGAAACCAGCTTCAGTGAATAGCTTCGCCAATTCTTCCTCAGTGAAATAGTAACTCCTGAGGAAATAAACAGTATCTTCGTATAATTATTTGCATGACTTGCCAATACAGTATTACTGAAATACAGTCAGATTATAGATAAAGAAACTAATTGGCAATTTGATACAGCCACTTTTAGCATAGCAACAGCGGTTGCAATATTTAATATCTTTCTTTCTTCATCAGTCTCTTGATGCTCAGGATCGTGACCACACATGTGTCTTTCACATATTTTTTAATGTATTATGTGTTTAAAGTCCAAAGGGCCGACCGACAAGAGGTGGCAATAGGGAGTGGCAACTCTTGTCAGAGCTAAGATCCTCTTTGAGTTGTTGAGGAATGAAATGATTTTTGTTTTATTTACATGAAACATGGAACAATATAATGTTACATTGTTAATTTGATACCTGCATGTTTCGCCAATAGTATGGCATGTAAATATTGTTTTAAAATTAAGTGACTGGACTTTCTGATTATTTGGATACAATATTTTTTTTAGGGTCAATGTGAATTAATTGATTATGTCCATATTATATAAATATGTCAATATAAATTATAATTAAATATTAATAATATTATTGCCATTATTGTAAATGTTTGGGCGCTAGGAAAGTTGACTCAGCATGCTGAGAGCCACCATAGGGGCGCACAGTTTAATCTATGCTCAAATAAAGTCATGCTAGTCATAGGGGCTAGCCGACTCGTGCAGAGCAACATATTATTTACTAGCTGTTGCCAAGGGCTCCGCTCCTGTGGGAATTCAGGCATAAAATATCCATCCATACTAATATTATAAATGCGAAAGTCTGTCTGTCACCTCTTCACGGCTAAACTGCTGGACCGATTGTGATGAAATTTGGTAGGGATGTAGTTAACGACTTGAGGTCAAACATAGGCTACTTTTGGGCGCGATATAACTGAGTCCCACGCGGGGCGAAGCCGCGGGGAACAGCTAGTAGCCTATATGTTGATCCAAGGTCTAAGCAATCTCCCTTCTAAATTTCAGCCAAATCAATTCCGCCGTTTTCCTGTGAAAGATTAACAACCATCCATACAAACTTTCGTCTACAGTATTAGTAGGAGGGATTAATATGTACAATATGTAGGTATGTATGTGGATGTAATGCTGGAGTACATATTTTTATAAATTACACTAACCTGGTGCCATCTTGTCTCATGTAGAAATTATCAGCAATTTTATGTCCTGGCTTGAATCTCAGCTGCGCCATGTCGTATCGTCCATAATCCCGAAACAACAGCACGCCGCCAGGCTTCAACGCTCGAAAAGCCACGCGGGCGACCTGCCCCCACGACGCGGGCTGAATAGCTGACAGCACAAATATCAAGCTTGCGATGTCCGCAGAACCTTCCGGAACGTTCTCGAACAAATCATCAGTAGTCAAGTCAGCGCAAAATGCAGTCATCTTATTAGAATCATACAACTTATTCCCCTTTACAAACTCGACAGCACGTGGAGAGAAATCACACGCGTAGAAGTAGAAATTGGAGAATCCCTCTTCAACTAACGGGAATATCATGTTTCCGACCCCGCATCCCAGCTCTAAATACACGATGCGCTGGTCAGCATCGAAATTTATCAACTCTTGAAACTCACGTGTTGTCCAATGCCGGTCTCTGAAGAATTTGGTCTCGTTTCGCTTGTAAAATATGTCCCAGTGGCGTTTCGCTTCTTTCTCCAACTTGGCAGCTTTGGACTCTGGAATCATGCGGTTGTTTTGGCTTTCCAAACGCTGCTTTTCTTCGTCGGTCAATTGTTTCAAACGATGAACGAATACGTCCCCGTTTTCGGCCACTAATTCATCCGTTTCCATCGTGGATATTGTTCAGAATATTCCAAACAAGAGCTTTTACAACGTGTTGTTAAAAAAGAGATGAAGTGATTTCCATTAATATTTTAAATTCAATCAAACCCAAAATTGAAAATTATTGTCACAAAGATGAATCAAGGAAGCAAGGAAGACTCACTCAAGCAAGAAGAGAAAGAAAACGACGAATTGAATGAAATGTCACCTAGAGATGTGCAAATCGGTTCGTAAACTCGGTTCAAACCGAGTCAAGTTAAAGTCGAACCGACCCGGTTTGTTACTCAGTTTCGACTGCAACGGGTTCGGGCTAACCCGAACGAAATCAAACCGTCCTAGTACCTACCGAACCGAGAGCGCGCGACTTAGGGGGCCCGTTCACACGAGATACGTCATTGATGATTCCTCAAAAAAACACGATACGTCATGTGACGGATAGATGTTCACATTGCGTACGGAATCATGTTTTTTTTACGGTTCGTCAAAATATCCGAATTGATGTTTACATTTGTTTCGTGATTGAGTTCATAGAACGTGATTTTAAAAAATCGGTATGATTTTTAAGATGTTTTCGTCATTTTCACGATTCGTGCATCGTATGAACATGGGTACATTTAAAAAGCATCATGGATCCCGGAGACGATCAATGCGACTTGTCAATATCTATATAGATATTGATAAGTCGACTTGATCGTCTTCGGGATTTTCGTCAAAAAAAGAACGAATCGTGAAAACGAAAAGGGAAAAAACACGAATCGTCCTCGTGTGAACGGGCCCTTACACTAGCGGGCCGATCCGATGTGAACGAACGAACCGAATGAATAGACGAGTTAATCCCGAGTTCGACCCGGTTCGTGATTTTTTCGGGTTGGCACATTCGTTTTGATCAACCCGAATTCAAACCGGTTTACTTTGAAAGTCAAATCGTTCGACCCGGTTCGTGATTTTTTCGGATTGGCACATCTCTAATGTCACCCACTGCACCGCACCGCAGCTCAGCTGTGCTGCTGTCAACTGTCATGTCGGGTCGGTCAAAGTTTTTTTACTGACAATGACAATGACAGGTCAGACCTACGTGCGTGACAGAATAAAAATGACGTCGACTGTCGACTACTTACGTACTTTTTTGAATATTTTTTACGGCCATGGAAACTAGTCCTTTTAGGAATTTATTAATTTTCTTCAGGGGGGTTACTAATTCTTTACTACCGTCTTTTAAAACCATGCAAGATCCAGTGAGTAAGCGAGACAGCGCAATACATAATGTAGGGCGACATCTCGCTTACTCACTGGATCTTGCATGGATTTAAGAGACGGTAGTAACCCCCCAGTACAGTAGGTACACGAGACAGTACAATAGAGTATACCTAGGTTAATTTCAGTTGTTTCAATCAATAAAAGAAAAGGCGTGCTGGGGTTCCATATTTCTATTTAAGTACCTACCTACTTATAATGATATACGTAATACTACTAGAATATTGGTTATACTGTGCTACTAGCATATAGCATAGTATTCTGTAATCTGTGCTAATACTGATCTTTCACATATTATGTGCCTTATCTACCTACTTATTTTTGCAGTCTGTGTACCTACATACCATTTAAAAGTGACATAAGTAGTTATAGCTTAGATTAAAAGCATGGATTGGTAAAAGTCAAATTAGTGATTTTATGGCACCGGTAACCCTACACCATGTATCTTTACGTCCATCCTGTCGTCAGGAGCCGCTGACATGTTGTGATTGCCTCCAAACTGGCCTCGTTAACTTTAATTAACGACTTAATTCCGTCCAACATACTTACTGACGTATAACGGAATAGACGACGAAAACATGCATGCGGAAAATAGTCATTTTGTGCAGGTGTCACGGTCAATCGACCACGCACACCCCTGGTTTCAGAGTTCTTCGGAACCGACAACCAGATGGCAGCCGGGACGGGACTAACGGCTTAACATTTCGAAGCACGGAATCATTCTGCCTTCGTGGTCCAGTGGGCGTTTACCTGTAGACCCGGGGTTCGATTCCCATGGGAAGCATACTTTGTTTAGTTGTTTCCAGTTAGGTTAGGACATTGCAGGCTTGAATTACCTGATTGTCTGATAATAAAGAGAGTAGTATCTATTTAATAAAACTCTATTGTTCTAGAACAAAACAAAGAATTGAAGAGCATTCTCTATCAGAGGGGTTAGGTCGTACGCTTAACATCATGTTTATGTATTGAACCATCTCGCTTACTCACTCGTTTTGGGCCTGCTAATTGATAGTAACCTACCCAGTCAACCATTGGGAGAAACAGAGTAGGTATATAGCAAGGATGGACCGACAACAGCTAGACCATCCCTTATA
This sequence comes from Apomyelois bistriatella, assembly GCA_947044815.1. Taxonomy (NCBI): domain Eukaryota; kingdom Metazoa; phylum Arthropoda; class Insecta; order Lepidoptera; family Pyralidae; genus Apomyelois; species Apomyelois bistriatella. The sequence goes on from OX345691.1 coordinate 14,763,322, forward strand.
ACCATGTAAGATCCAGTGAGTAAGGGAGATGTCGCCTTACATCACGTAGCGCGCTATCCCGCTTACTCACTGGATCTTGCATTGTTTTAAGAGACGGTAGTAACCCCCCAGGTAGGTAATGGAGTAGCGACTATGGAAAACCCAAGATGTAGAGGCAATCCTGCATTAAGCTGGGTGGATGACATCAAGCGACATGCAGGGCCTAACTGGATGTATGTGGCTCGGAAGAGACAGAAATCATGGTGGAGGTCTACGTCCTAAAAAGGATATAATAGAGGCTGCTATGGATGGATAATAGTTATTAGAAGCGGAGTTGGTTAGACATTTTCAGATTGTCTATTTAGTGATAGGTCGGTGTCAAAGCAGCAGCCGTACAGCTGACAATCGTCAACGAGCCGACGCCAACCGACGCGGTAATCAACCATTTGATTTGTAATCACATAGTGTTATTTTTATGTTTGTGTTGTCTTGATGTACGTTTAAACACAGTCATTAACTTATTCATTACAAAAGTGTGATGCGATTAAAAACCTTCCTCTTGAATTACTGTCTATTGAAAATCATCACTTTCCGAATCAAAATCCGTTGCGTAGTTTTAAAGATTTAAGCATACAAAGGGATATAGGGACAGAGAAAGCGACTTTGTTTTGTACTAATGTAGTGATTTTTAAGGCATCGTGTGATTCTTATTTCCGGTTTATAAAAATGATCAAGACAAACCTCTATTTCTACATCTATGAGACAAACTGTTGCCTGCGGCTCGCTCGTTATATCGCGCTTAAAAGAAGAAAAGAACCTTGGACCTAATCACGTACAATCTCTCTCTCATCCTAGCGCTTTCCCGGTGGCTTCCTCGGCCAATTGCTTCGGAGCCCAGGGGAACCAGGTGTCATGGTCAATTGACCATGCACACCCTGGTGTCAGTTTTCTTCGGAACCACCTCTCAGCCTCTGACGTGGTTCCTTTAATGACAACCAGATAGCAGCCGGGACCAACGGCTTAACGTGCCTTCCGAAGCACGGAATCATCTTTTTTATTAGACAATCATGTGATTCAAGCCTGCAATGTCCTAACCAAACTGGAAACAATGAAACAAAGTATGCTTTCCGTGGAAATTGAACCCTCAATCCCCGGGTCTACAGGCAAACCTGCCTACGCCTTAACCACTGGACCACGGAGGCAGTTCACATGGCTAGACTCTTGTTCCCAACGTAACTATCGGTAAACAGTTTTTTTTAATCTATGCGTACAATGCTTTCAGACATCATCATTAACATAAATTTAAGAGCTAGGCTCTTGTCGGTGGAGTTCCTTCCATTTTTGTCTATCTTTAGCAAGTTCCCTTATATCTTGATACGACACGATGTTTGTTTTCTCTTTTATTTGTTTTATACAAGGTGGACACAAATCAACTGCAAATATTTTAAGGGCAGATACAGACCACTATACTGAACAACTTTTCCAAATAAACTTACTTACTTATAACGAAATACGAAATTTTATTTTTCACTCTCCATACTAAACTAGATCAGCTGATTCCAGTTGATTTAAATTCACCTTATATAACTATGCCTTGGTCTACCTGGACCCCTTCTTCCTTCTATCTTGTTTCTTCTTCTCTCCTTCAATGATGTTCATCATCAAATCATCGTGTCGTATCAAGTGTCCCAACATGTTTCCTCGTCTGTTAAATCTGCTTTCAGACAGTATTGTATAATTATAATTAATCTCACGAGATGTGCCGGTGTTATATGTCATTCACCTGGCTTACAGCTGATACAGCAACTTGCAATCAGCATGCACCGAGTTCGCCTGCGCCTGCGCAAGCGGTGTTGCTACGTGACGGTAACATAAACACATGTATGTTTACGTTTGCAATTGTTTGCTATTGTTGCAATGATTATACTGTCGATATGTCAGTACCATTATGATTTGTTAGAGCAATATATTGTACTAGCGACCCGCCCCGGCTTCGCATGGTCATAAAAACCTTCCTCTTGAATCACTCTATCTATAAAAAAAACCGCAACAAAATCCATTGCGTAGATTTGAAGATTTAAGCATACTTAGGGATATAGGGACAGAGAAAGCGATTTTGTTTTATACTATGTAGTGATGATAGTGATAATGATTAGGTACTATTACTACAAGAGTACGCTTTAATCATTTAAAATGTATGTTACCTCATATTTCAGTCATTACTAGACCGATAATGAATTTTTTTTGGTCGCAATTTTGTCCCATTGTAATTTAATCAAAATCGGTGCAGTAGTTTGGTTATTAGATTAAAGTAACATTTGAATGCGATTTCAATGCTCATTTTTTTATTTTTTTTTTTCACGGTCGCTTTAAATGGCTGTAATGGTTTATACTTGACGTTCGATTTCCCTTGGTATTAATTCATATCGTGTTGGCTCAGTTGACCCTGCACACTGTGGTGTCAGAGTGGTCAATCAACCCTGTACTCCTTGGTATCATTGTTTCAAAAAAGGGGCGCTACTGCACCAATCCTCCTGAAATATCGCAAACGAAGTACCTATTGAGAAGGACATACATAGGGTACCTACCTTTCATTCTGGGAAAAGCTCTGTTCCCTAGGGAAATGCATGCGGGCGAAAGCTATGTAGTTGTAAATAAAACAAATGACAATTGGTAACTACTTGTAATGTAAACAAAAAACAATATTGCAAATCCTCGTAGACCTAAGTAAAATAAATCAATTTAACCTATTAAGTAAATTGTTTACATAATCAAAAGACCGTAAATGTGTCAATTACAGTAGTCCCATCATAATGTACTCACTAAATCACTCACTAACTCACTGCGCGGTGATAACGTGGCCCCAAGGCCAGTGTCTAGGCGAGGCGGGATCGTAATCAACGGTTTTCATCGCTGTTCACTGATAAACAGTACTCATTGACACAGTTTTTTTTAAATGTATTTGTCAGTGTCACTTGCGCGCTGCCAAGTAGTGGCTTAAGGGCTCCTCTGAAGGTCCTATGTCCGTAAGCCGTTTGCGTAGTCGCGGCGCTCACTCATTTTGTAGATATTAGACATCATATTTGGGAAAATAACACTACAACATCTACTTCAACGATTTTCACTATATAAATACTTTATCTAAAGGCTGGTATAAAAATCTAACTTCCCAAAAGACTAAAAAAACCATAGAATTTCGAAATATTAATTTCTTTGTTCTGTGAAAAAAACCCTCAATGAGATATAGAATCCCCTGATTGTAAAACAAAAAGGTGTTAGTTAGGTGTAGGTTGTGCCGTAGAAAGTCTTTGTGTGCCCCGCTCAAACTGGTCCGTCAAACAAATGGTGTGTGTGCCAGGTAGACAGGCCCGTTTCTCGGAAACCAGCGTGTTTGAACACGACATCCTTGCCAAACAAAAGGTTGGTTTTGGTCACAAGAATTTATAATATTACAGAGAAAAATGTATTCCAATATTCTAATATTTTTGAATTGAATAGCATTGTAAGCAATGCTATTCAATTCAATAATATTTCAGATTTGTAATGACGAATTGATTTGAAGGAATAAGTATGTCGGACATCCACCGACCGTTCAGATGACCTGAAGAAGGTTGCAGGCAGGCGCTGGATGCAGGTCGCTTCCAACCAGTAATTTTGGAAATCCTTGGGGGATGCCTATAACTAGCCGTGGACAGGCTGCGGCTGATATGAATATGATTATTTTGTTATGAAAAACGAGGATCATTTAAAGTAGCTCCAATAGATGATAAACTTAGAGAAAGCCGTACGAATATAATGAGACGCTAAGATACCAACCCTATGAAACAAGCTAATCAAACGAAACAAGTCTTCAATATCCTTGTAAAACCTAATGGTCTAAAACATCTTTTTACTTACATGTTTTTCAAAAACTGGATTTTTTTTAGGGAGTTTATTCCATAATAGCAGTAAAGGTGTCCCGCCTTTACTGCTAATAACTCCCTGCCATGGTTTTCCAAAGTAACTACAACATGGGAATCTTTAAGAAGGACGTGAAAAGATTCCTCCAGCCTTATGCCTGTTTGTATTAACTAAATAGTATAAAAAAACAATGGAAAAAGAGAAACAGAAGAAAAAGCTAGACCAACGGACTACAGTGTAGATATCTCTGGCGCAAATGCACAAGTCGACCGGACCCCAGATGCATGAGCTGGAATAAGGAGTGGAGAAAGAAAGAATTTTAAGAACTTTGTAAGATTTGTCCGTGAACGGCGAAGCGGAAAGGGAGGTTATGATTTTGGCATTTGGTATGTAAGTGGCTATGTCACTGACCTCTTACTATCGATGTCAAATTGAAGTTATTTGATCTCTATGCATTTGATTAACGCCATTTTAGTCCTAATAGCAGTGAACCAAAGAGTATTATAATAACTACGTCAGTGAACTATAAGCATAAAATTACAAACAATCATAGCCACATAAACCGGTCAATATCATAACCCTCCTTTTGGCTTCAGCGTTGTAGGGTAATAAGTTTAGTTTTCGAATCTCTCACGAGATGGCGTTAGTAAGCGCAATATCAAATTGATAAATTACTTTATAGTAGAAAAAATGCTTTCAGAATTTGAATGAACTTTTTACTACTGAAATTAAGGATTTAATATTACTAAATTTCTTATAAAAATTTCGTTTTCTCGCTTTGTAATAATCGAGTAAGTATGGTGATGAAATTTTTATTACTAGTTACGAAATTACTAAGTAGGTTATTGCAATATTTAGTAAATTAAGAATATCTCAATGACAATAACTGAATTATATTCAAATTGCAGGTAATTTGCTAACGTTGGTGATGCGCCAGGTAGGGCAGCCGCCATTTTGTTGTTAGTTTCCCACGTCACAGTATAGATGGCGGTAGTAGTACTACTATAAGTGTAAGAACCTCGTAAGAACAAAGCAATATTTAGTTTTCTTGGCAAAGTTTCATCTTTGTTTAGGAGAAAATAATACAACAGAAGTAAATGTGGCAGTAAATATATTCAGAAAATATCGACTTAATTTCATCGTATAAAAAGTTTAACTTTCGTCACACTTCAGTACAAATTACAATATTGTCTATTGAATTCGAAAATCGTCTCTTACAATTAATAGTTATTGCTTTATACAATATCGTATCGAGTATAACATTCGATAACAAACATAGATAACTACCTATCTAAACTTAGGAATATCAGCCGTCCACTCGATCCCTCTTGTACACGATAAACACTTAATTTAGATTATTTAATAATAATTACATATCACAATCGAGAGACGCCCTTCAACATAACTCATTCGCACACAAATAATACAAAATACAAAATGAAGGCACGAGATCTTACTACAACTACGACTACTAATAAACATGCCCAAAACGAGACGCTAAATGCATCGGCGCCGAAAGCGGCGCATTGTCAGTCAAAGTGTTGCGTTTGGAAGAATTTCATATTCGTAAAACTATAAGCGAAGAACGACGAAGCGGGTTTGGAATACAATGGGACCCGTCGGAGGTCGTTCCCCGCGACGGGCAGCTAATGGAATGTCGTGCCGTTCCCCGTCGTCCGGCGCCGGACCCGGCCCCGGCACGCTTGTTACACATCACTAGGACGGCCAAAGTCTGTATCGGCTCATTTAGAACAAAGAAGCATCGTCTGCCTCTCACCAACCGTTCGTATTTTCACTAAACTTGACTACACACTGCCCTTTCTTTCGAACCGTTGAGCTAAGTCGCCCATTAGCTCCTTGTAGATCAGTGGGTCGATGTTCTTCCCTAGCTGATATAGCACGAACCAGTCGCCGATTTGCAGCATGCGGGCGACGCTCTCGACCTGCTCCTGGGGAGCGAGACGGCTGCGCGCGCGCAGCAGGTATTGCCGCACACGCGGCCCCGCGACCACGGCCATGCGGTAGATCAGAGAAATCCCACTCAGGATTGACAGGATTATGAACCAGAACCAGAGGAACACGTAGATCTTCTCGTTAACTATATTCAGCGGCAGCACACACAGTCCGTCGAAGTTCTGCACGGTTCCCGAAGGACCGTATTTGTGGAATGTACATTTTGTCACTTTTGGAAACACTCTGGCCATCGGGTCCTCTCGCTCTTCCGGTTCCATTTCGGTGAAGCGGACAACGTCAGCTCCGTACGTGGAAAATTCGCCGTCCAGGAAGAAATCCATGAAGAAGATCTGGCCGACAACGTTGATGAAGTTCAGCACTTCACAAATGAAGAACCGGAACGCGTAAAAGTTTTGCGTGTGAAGGTTGGTGTAAAAATAATCCACGAGTAACTTCTTGCGGTCGGCTTTACTGTCCTCTCCGACCACTGGACAGTTGAGATCCAACACTAACATCTTGATGCGGCCGCCTTCCCACGATTTCCACAGGTAACGCGGCACGTAAAACAGGATAGCTTGGAAGAACAATACGAAGCACACCCACTGGTAGTATTTGTGGTACTTAACTTCATCCTGGCCGTCAACGTGCGACGCGACACCGGCCTGAACCACGTCTTTCCCAACGCGGCCGACCAGTCGCTTCGGGATTGTGAAAGTCGAGTAGATCCAGCAGTAAGTGTCCATAACCGGCAGCGGAATTTCGTCGACGATGCAGTCGATCGGGTCGCCGATGTACTGCCTCGAGGTGACGAGCAGCGAGAACGCGATGAGGATGATCACGGTGGCTTTGTAGTGGAGTCGGAATACATTGTTGTCGATGCAGACACTGTCGAGTTTGAGCAGCCCCTTGACGGAGCCGAACACATCAAACATGGCGCTTGTGCTAGCCGCGGCGCGCGGCGCGTCGAATCGCGGTCGTTAGAGGACGGGCGTGCGCTTCGCCCTCGCGTCGAATGAGGAATGCTGGCGAGACGAGCAAGGCGCAAGACAAGTGGGGCGCAGGCCTACGCGGGCTGAGGGCGGGTGAGCGGAGCGAGGGGCGAAGGCCCCCGCCGCGCCACACGCAGTCGCTTGCAGACTCTGTGCTTCGGAGCAGCGACCTTATTTCTACCTATATTCGTGGCGTCATCTGGTAGCGAGCCCGCCAGCTGCCAGCGGCAATGCATCTCGAGACGTTGAAGTAACAAGCGCACTAACGAACGGCATTACGCGTTGCATGTGATCTAATTTACTTAAGCGACTATTGATTGCAACATTTGGAAGCATTCCGGTGATACGAGCGAGTCGAGCGATGATCGCTTGACGTGCACGGATGCACGCAACAAGTATTAGGGGAGCTGTATTGTTACATTTTTTGTGGCAGGCAGGTGTGGCATGGCATCTGATGTAAATAACGAAGTTAGATAATGCGTTTTCGTTAGCTCCAGAATTTCCATTATGAATTGCATTTGCATTTGGTCAGCGATTAGAGTAGTATCATTAGGAAGCAATAACACTAATTAAGATTACGACAGATGGAGCAAATGTTTATAGTCATGTTGAGTATATGACCACAACACATTCGGGTGTTATCGATAACAAGTTGGATGCTCTGACGGTAATGAACAAAGTTCAAGAGTAGTTATTTGAGTAAATAGCTGCTCAGTACTGTATCAATTAGTTATCAGTACGAGAAATTGCGCCTAATAACTCTTTGGAACTCGGTCAACATGTTTGTGAGGACACTTACGGGAATAATAATTTAAATATGCATGAATCATTGTAGTTAAGTAATTTTATAAATACTTTCCTAGTTACTAAAATTAGAAATTGGGCTGAAGATGAATCCAGGAAAATGCTTAGATAAGAAAGACTTGTCTGGTAAGAATACTTATGAAAAAAATATCAAAATACTCATGAGTGAGTTTAAGAAATTTAATAAGATCTAATGTAATCCTTGTATTATGAGTAATGAGAGTTATATGCAATGAAGATTTTTAATTGTATGGTCTTAAGTTTCTAAAATTGATTTAAAATACTGGTACTTATAATATCTTGAGGCAAAAAGACCATGTGGATCGTATTGTAAGATTAAGTGATTCATAGCCCACACACAGTTGATCAATTTCCTTTGTCAATTTTACGAGCTACATTACCTGGTTCTATTGACCTATTCTTGAAAATATGATATTGTATTAAATTCTATTCTTTGTGTGGTTTTTCTCGATTTAGTAAATCTTATTTATATTAATACTAGTGACCTGCCCCGGCTTCGCATAGGCATAAAACCTTCATCTTGAATCACTCTATCTATTAAAAAAACCGCATCAAAATCCGTTAAGTAGTTTTAAAGATTTAAGCATATAAAGGGACATAGGGACAGAGAAAGCGACTTTGTTTTATACTATGTATTGATAGTGATGATAGTGATGGTCATATCCAATATGAGAACGAGTAGGAGAGAGGAGTTTGTTAAAGGAAATTAAGAACAGAAGATGCAAAATGTGGAGACATTCGATACGCTGCAATGACTTCATGAAAACGAAAGGCAAGATAAAGGGATGACAGGGAAATAAAAGACTAAGAAGTTACGTTGAATAAAAATTAAAAAAAAATGAAAAGGCTAGCGGAAGATGATTTGGGAGGACTTTGCTCACAAAGGCGTGATTTAAAAAAAATTGGTTGGTGAAACAATAATTCATGGGGATATATCTAGTGATGGACTTTTTGGTATAGATGATAAAGATGGAATTGCTACTTCAAGAGAAATATAATTCGGCCCTGCATTTTGATGAACTGAACTTAATATGTTTCCTATGTATGTATGTATGTAAGACATTTGCCTAATGATACAAAGGCGAAACAAGCCCTTGTATCATTCGGCAAATGTCTTAAACACTGAAAAAACAAAAGCCAGTTAGGTATAAAATTTAATTTCTTTCCCCTTCACTTTTCTGAGGTCAGTATAGGATCTAGTCTTTCAATTTGTTCCTTATGCGGCCATTTTAATCTTAGTTCAATAACCCTATATCTTGTTCATAAAACCGATCCACATTCTTCCTGCTTCAGTATTTACTCTTTTGTTTAAAATAAGCCTTTTCCCACGGTATTAATTAGCATACAATTATAGTTCTTCCTTGCAGATGCGGCGTGACCCTGATTACATTCCGTGTCCATTAACAAGGCACTTAGAACCATATGGACATCGTTCAGGCACTATTGTTTTGCATGTTTGATATTTAATTTACGCAAGTTAACATTTTATAACTCTTTTATACAAATATTCATTAAATTATTTTATTTGTACAAATGCTTAAAATTGGTCAGATTGGAAATCAATGAGCCTATATGTCTAGCCTTAGATTTCTGCCGGCTGAAAACTAATGATTGGTAAAAGTGTGGTTGTGATCAAAATTTATTGTCATCTTTTACTAAGCTGGCTATTTAGATGACTCTAAAACGTCGTGTAATGTCAATGGTCATAAGAATCAAAATCGTTTATTTATTATGTGTAGGTGTTTAAAATATTTACAAAGTCAGTGTATTCACTCTGCATATTGGACGTGCAGAAATATTATACAAATCCCGAATTATAGTGTTTTATTTAATTATAAGATCATGAATTCACATACCTACCTAGTACTTATTAATAAAACCATAAAACTATATACTTAAAAATTATAATAATAAATAAAAAAATAAAAAAAATAAACTTAAATTGTACAGTCCCGTTAAAGTTAATTATAAAACCTTAATTTGTATATTAAAATACCAATCTCAATTATACTAATTCACAATTCCTTCGTCTGTAATAATTTAAATGAGTTAATGATTCATCATGAATATAATGATCATTACTTGAAATCTCTATTTGATTCTTAACTCCCTGTTCATTACTCAGCCAACCGTGAATCATGATGTGATAATGGAAATTATTGCAAAAATGTTGAACCGAGAACTCAGTGGGAGAAAGTCTTTATTTTTTTTGCATTGACCTTTGTTCTCACTTCATTAGTTTCGTTAGAATCTTTTGTGTCTTTTTGATTATTTGTTCGCTTATATATATTTCTTATTATGTGGTTATTTTAAAATTTACACGACTTTGTTATTAGCTTTTATTATCAGGTATTTATTGTGTAAATCATATTCATCTAATAAATTTAGTCAATCATATGGTTTTTGTCAATCGCTTAGCACTTCAATAAAAAAAAAACGCGTTGTTTTTAGGAAAAAGTTCGTGATTTCTAAGCAAATACGTAAAGAAAATTATGAAGAACATTTGAATGAATGAACAATACAACTATGCTTTTAATTCTAATTCGAAGGATTACGTAATTGTAATTTTACCAAAACACAAATCAGACATCGATATGTCAGACATGCTTGTATTTGAAGGTATCCGGAATGATAAGATTACCGTTTTACGTTAAGTATGATCAGGTGTTGATAAAAACAAGCATATTCAAAATGTACTTATACAAATTTATTTGCAACTAGCGACCTGCCCCGGCTTCGCATGGGTGCAACATTATAAGTTGTACTTACATAAAAACCTTCCTTTTCACTATCTCTATTAAAAAAAACCGCATCAAAATCCGTTGCGTAGTTTCGAAGATTTAAGCATACATAGGGACAGACAACGGAAAGCGACTTTGTTATTAACCCCCGACGCAAAAAGATGAGTGTTATAAGTTTGACGTGTCTGTCTGTCTGTCTCTGGCATCATAGCTTCCGAACGGATGAAGCAATTTCAATTAAGTTTTTTTTTTGGTATTGAAGATGACATACGGGCGAATGTTCTTAGACATGTTTGATGAAAATCGGTTGAGCCGTTTAAAAGTTGTGGGGGATAAAGTGGGGAAGAACAACCGAATTTCTGCAAATATACCGGAGTGGGGTCTCAACTGAAAGCGCAACACGTGCACATTAAAAAACAATATGTTTAATGAAAATCAGTTGAGCTGTTACAAAGCTCTGGGGGTTTAAGTGGGGAAAATACCTAATGTCTGCAAAAAATATGTGGGGGGTAAATTAGTCGACCGTCACCACTAAAAAGAAATGTGTCGTTGGTTTTTTGAAATTTTAAATTTAATGTTATATACTATGTACAGATAAAGAAGTAACCAGAGGTAGACTTGCTATTAGCCTTGCTGGTCACCAATGCTTGGAGACTGGGGATGCTGCTGCTGCTAGATTGAAGAAGTGGAAGGGCTTTTATCCCCACCCACCAGCGGAAAAACTCCCTCCTGCCAGTGACCTTCCCTGGGCAACCTGGAAGTCTCTTAACAGACTCTTAACTGGTTTTGAAAGATGCTGGAGAACCGTGATAGGCGGGGTTTCTCTGACAGCAGCCTGTCTGACTGCGGCGCGGTGCAGTCGGTGGCTCACGTTCTGCCGTGCCCTAGCTGCTCTGTCTCCTGCACAATGGGGGACTTGAACGAGGCAAACGATCGGGCGGTGGAGGTAGCCAAGTACTGGGCAAAGTCAATATGGCTTTTGACTCGAAAAGAAGAGGTAGACTTTTGTTCAAAGTTCATCTGATAGGGTATCTTGCATGCTCCCTCTGTCTGTTTTATTTTTGTTTCTTATACTTTCAGTTCGGGCACCGGAGTTCTTTTTTAGCACACTTCATTCTGACATAGCCAAGCCACGACTGCTATATATACCGAATATCGATTAAAGTCGGGACCTACCTTTCTAAACACAGGAAAGCTCTACTAGATAGAAATGTCACTAACGAACGTGGCGACTAATCCAAGTCAGGCCGCACTCACCGTCACTTGACACGTACGATCGTTACAAACAACGCTAAGCTTCTCATGATAATGATGATTGATATTAAACTTGTTTACATCAAATAAATGGTGCATTACTATGTAATTGAATCATCATTAGCGTAGCGGTCAAACCAAATCACGTAAATCAAAGTAACCTAGGTATAATGAATATTTGTTTTTAAATATTATACCTATACCTAATAGCATATTATTATAAGAGGTAAATAAATTGTATTATCACGCGCACGCACATTATTTCGTGGTATTATTCTATCATCCATACTAATATAATAAATGCGAAAGCCTGTCTGTCTGTTACGCCTTTACAACTAAACCGCTGGATCGAAATTGATGATAAATGGTATGGATTGATGGATGAATGGGCCAGTGCCAATGCTTTTTCTCCTCCACTTCGACTGGTCTTCGGCATCCTTAGTTGTGTGAGACCATTAGCACGCAAATTGTTTATTGCGATGTCGAGTCAACATTATTAGGGCTTCCTCTGCCAGGAGTGTTATTTTTGAAAGACATAGCAAAATCGATGATTCGAATAATAATCGTTCGTTTTCGAATGATTTTCATGCGACAAAATCTGTGACTCGAACGATAACCATTCTACTCACCGATTTTAGGTCAGTCATACATCTCAAAAATTGCAATCACGGCGGTGGCAGAGGTAGACACTTCCCAACGTACTTGCCGATTTCCGTAAAACACGACCGAACCATCATATGCAATACAAATTTATTTATAAAACTAAAATTACCATGACTGGTTCATTCATAACTTTGATCTTCTTTAAGACTAATGCAGTTGAGGGTTATTAAAGTTATTTTTTATATTCCATCTCTTAACAGTATTACAAGCGGAAACCCCCAACTACCCTTAACCCACAAGACCACAGGAAGTTCTTACCGCTTTTTATTACCCTTTTTGGTAAGCTATCAAATCTATATTTCTACACATTCAAAGCGGAATGCACACGTGGTCGGTTTATTATTTATTTCATCTCCATTATGGCCACAGTTTTATCCTACACTAATACGAGTAGCTTAATATTATTTATTTCTATCTCAGTTCTATCAATCTTAAATTTAAGAGCTGTGCTCTTGTCAGTGGAGTCTTTTCCAAGTGGATCTATCTTCCGCTAGCCTTTTCATATCCTGACACGACACGACTCCCACTTTTTTTCTTTATTTGTTCTAGAAAACTCTTTCTTGGTCTACCTCTATCTTGCCCTTCATTTTCCCTCTAATGTTCTCAATTTCCTTTATTAAAATTATTTCTCTCCTACTCATCAAGTTCTAAGTTTGACGTGTCTGTCTGTCTGTCTGTCTCTGGCATCATATAGCTCCCGAACGGATGAAGTGATATCAATTTAGTTTTTTTCGTATTAAAGGTGACTTACGGGCGAGTGTTCTTTGACATGTTTGATGAAAATCGGTTGAGCCGTTTAGAAGTTGTGGGGGTGAAAGTGGTAAAGAACAACCGAATTTCTGCAAATATACTTGAGTGGGGTCTCAAATAAAAACGCATCACGTGCACATTGCAAAATAATATGTTTAATGGAAATCGGTTGAGCTGTTACAAAGCTCTGGGGGTGTAAGTGGGGAAAATACCTAATGTCTGCAAATAATATGTAAATCAGTCGACCGGCACCACTTAAAAGAAAATGTGTCGTGGGGTTTATTTTTTAATTTTAAATTTATTTAATTAAAGACCTGTTTTGACAAATACCGTAAATGCTGATTTTTGCCGACAGCCTATCGACTGGCATCTAAATATAACTGTCGCTGGGACAATGCCTTTCGAAGCACGAGATCAAGATATCCTTCTTGTGGCAACCAATCCAGGTAAGGCAGCGCCCGCCGTCGCTTGACATGCCTATTAATACATTTGGATTGTAAGTTGTATTAATTTTAATAAACGGAAACCCATATTGTATTTTGATATAATGTTGCCATCATAACGAAATGAATACATTCATTTCGAAACTAGTCACATCATAGATGCTTATCTCTTTACTGTCACCTCAATTTGGACATATGATTAATGGGACTATGATATAGATAAGCTTTTAACTTATAAAATAAATGTTTGGAATTTGAAAAAGCCGGACTTACGAGTATATGGCAATATATTCCTCCACGGATCAGAAGTTCTACTAATAAAAACAAGTAGGTACCTATAGTAGATACCAGAGACCAATAATTCTATCAATGTACAACTGTATGTGTTTGTTGTCGATTTGTCCCAAAGTTAGTTCGTCACATTTTTAAAACTCCATATATTGAAAGTTGATTCGTCGTATTTAATAAGCGGAGGACGTAAAAGCCGACGGTCAGATATGCATCCTTTCTTTCATCCAATCGTAATGTGAAATTATTCCTATGGACTTCTAGAAAGAACGAGTGAGTTTGCACCAGCGCAACCGCTTGCTCAGTGAAATCTACTCAGGCACAGAAGACCTCATCAGCGACTGGGTTAGCGATATGACCAGGTGGTTTACCACCATCTCTTAAAACCATGCAAGATCCAGTGAGTAAGGGGGTTGTCGCATTAAATATTGTATCGCGCTGTCTTGCTTACTCACTGGAACTTGCATGGTTTAAAGAGATGATAGTACTGTGCCTAGGCACCGGTGGTACTGCCCTATTTACGGCACTGTGTATGACAAACCTGGGGGGTTACTACCATCTCTTCAAACCAAGTAAGATCCATTGAGTAAGGGAGATGTCGCCTTACATCATGTATTGAACTGTCTCGCTTATTCACTGGAACTTGCATGGCTTTTAGAGATGATAGTAGGCCTCCTGTACCCCTGGCGGATAGAGGCAACTAAGAAATTCCAGACGAAATCCGAACGCAGTCGCTTCGCTAGCGTCTGCGTTTATAAAATCTCATACTAGTGGTACAGTATGAAAAACGAGGAATTATGGTAGACGTCATGAAAGCAGGTAGCCGGTTATTATTATACCATTACCTCAGCTGTTGATAATAAAAATAATAAAATAACAAATACTATATACAACCGGGAGTAGAGATAAGAGAAAAAGACAGTCGTTAATAGATCAATGCGCAATTATGTTTTATCGCATTGCATTTATACTTCCTTCCTGCTGCGAATAAAAAAATACGTTTATGTGCACGTTATAAACGTTCGTTGTCGCGTAGTGCTCAATTAAAATTAATTAATTATGTTTTAATTTATTAATTATTTAATTAGTGATAAACATTTAAAATTTACTACAAAAATAAGCTGATACATGCGGATCCGCGCAGAATAACAGATAATATCGCTTAAAAAATATTCAATTTTGTGATTTAAAAAAAAAACTCGTTTTACTTTTATACATTTTGATATTTTGTAATAAATAGGTTTGAATTAAAATGTCAGACAAGTCGGTATTAAGTAGCATGCATTGGAGGAGAAGTAGGTACGTCCTTCATTGGACGAAAGGCGAAAATAAGCAGCAAAATCAATGAAGAATAATCCATACTTCCATACTAATATCCATACTTCCATACTTATTATTATAAATGCGAAAGTATGTCTGTCTGTCTGTCTGTCTGTCTGTCACCTCTTCACGGCTAAACTACTGGACCGATTGTGATGAAATTTGGTAGGGATGTAGTTAACGACCTGAGGTCAAACATACGCTACTTTTGGGCGCGATATAACCGAGTCCCACGCGGGGCGAAGCCGCGGGTAAAAGCTAGTCTTAAATAAATAAGAAATCGTATCGTTAGCTGGGGATGTTATTGGTAAACACTGCAAAGAAAGTATTTCAGAGGTGCTGGAGTTCCCTAGTTCCGTCTCCAAAAATGACGGAAATCACTTAACACAAAATGTTACGATTTTTAAATATATACTTTTCCCCTTCATTCAAGCGTGTTTCCTAGTTGCATCTTCCACTTACGCTGCTGAGCCCAGAGTACACCACAGACTAGGGAGGGAGGAGATACTATACTAAAATGGGTACATTTTTAATTTGGTGGAACTGTAAAAAAAATAATTATAAATAAATAATATATATTTATATATATTTTTTATTATATATTTAAATTAAGTATTGTTCTGTGTCATTGTGAATGTAAAATTTGCTTTATATGGGTCAAATAGTAACCTGAAATAAATTCATTTTATTTTTTTATTTACATATATGCATATGATATGGAGCAACTGCTTTTACAGGGATAGATTCAATATATACTCTTAATTATAATGTATAACGTTAATTTGTAACGTTTAAGAAAGAATTTTACTTAATAAATAGCGTGGGCGACCATCTCTGCCTCATCAACACTATCCAAACCAGATTATTTAAACCTGGAGCTCTATTATCAAATTCCATACGCATAGAAAAAAATATATATTTGAAACAATGGTACCAAGGCATACAGGGTCGATTGACCACTCTGACACCACAGTGTGCAGTGTCAACTGAGCTTGTTAATACAGAAAACCATTAAAAAAAATCAATTAAAAAAAAATGTGATACCAGACGACTATTCGAAAATGAAACATGTGAAAGTAAAGTGCTTATTAGAAATGCATTAATTGGAATTCAAATATCGAACCCTTGGCCCCAGGTCGTCGTGCCAATTCGTGGGTAACGGGACTCTGGGCACCTCTGGGGACAGGGCATAGATTGTGAAACCATGGGACAAGTTCACAAGTGTCATAGATAAAACAATTCTTTATTGAATGAGTATATTTATTATTTAATTTTAGTTTTGTGTTTGTATAAGTATAGTTGTAGGGAATAATTTTATTGTTAAACGATGACATTATTTTTGTCAAAAATAACTGAGCATATTAATTTTAACCCCGTTATTCATTTAAATTAATGAATGTTTTTCAAGTCCATTTTAACTAAAATATGTTTTGGCGTTTTCTCTCTTATCAAAATTAAAGTAAATAAGACAGAGCCAAAACACATTTTAGTTAAAACGGGCGTAAGTCTATACTTACTTATCTTGTATGTTAAACATTCCCTAATAAAACGATTTTGAAGAGATTTCCTGACAGAAACGTTACTTGGCATAATTTCCTGTAGATATCACGGTCAATTAACCATGCACACCCTGGTGTCAGAGTTCTTTGGAACCGCCTCTCGGCCTCTGTTACCTTCACAGTTCGGTAGGTATACACACATACAACTGATTCATAAGTCATTTCTCGGGGAATTTCATGAAGAAATAATATTGAAAAAATTTGTCATATGTTAAGTTTTATAGTTTTTATTTGTTTTCCTCATAACTAAAGTCTTAAAACCATATTTTTTGCATAATTAGTATGTTCTAGCTTTCGCTCGCGGCTTCACCCACGTGAATTTCGGGAATACTTGGAAAACAGTGCTTTATTCCGTGATGAAAGGTACCCTTTGTCCTTCTAAGTACTCCTATCCTATGTGTATGAGAAGTTTCAAGCATTTTGGTTCAGTAGATAAAGCCTGAAGAGGTAACAAACAAACAAATATACAAACTCACTTTCGCATTTATAATATTAGTTGGGACAAGCTTTTGCCCGCGGCTTCGCCCGCGTGTGACTCTGTTATATCGCGCCTAAAAGTGGCCTACGCTTAAGTCGTAAAAGTGTATACGACAGTCAGGTAGACAGACAG
Source organism: Apomyelois bistriatella (assembly GCA_947044815.1). Classification (NCBI taxonomy): domain Eukaryota; kingdom Metazoa; phylum Arthropoda; class Insecta; order Lepidoptera; family Pyralidae; genus Apomyelois; species Apomyelois bistriatella. The sequence goes on from OX345691.1 coordinate 14,780,596, forward strand.
ACATAGATGATTCTCTAAACTTGTTTAGACACTTATTTATAAAGTTAGTTAAAAGGTCATTTTGTACATTCTAATTCTATAGATCAAGTTTTTAAACTAAAACCGCAGACTACTAACGTAAAAATTCGCATTCGATAAGTATAAATTATTGCATTGGATGTGCATTTATATAATTAAAAAAAAAAATTGACATACAATTATTAAAATATCTGAATAAGGATAGCCCTAGCGGACAAATCAATTACAAGAAAATATTATAAACTAGCTATTTCCCGCGGCTTCGCCCCGCGTGGGACTCGGTTATATCGCGCCCAAAAGTAGCCTATGTTTGACCTCAGGTCGTTAACTACATCCCTACCAAATTTCATCACAATCGGTCCAGCAGTTTAGTCGTGAAGAGGTGACAGACAGACAGACAGACAGACTTTCGCATTTATAATATTAGTATGGAAGTATGGAAGTATGGATGTGAAAGTCTGCCTGTCTTTCTGTCTGTCAGTCGGATAGACCGCTGGTCCGATTTTTATGAAATTTGGTATATATATAGTTAAGGACCACGGGTTAATTATAGGGCTACTATTGGGCGCGATATAACCGAGTCCCACGCAGGCGGAGTCACGGGCAACAGCTAATAGTATGCTTATAACAATGTCTAATTTTGTCAAAATATACTTAGTTATGTCAGATGATCTGAAGAAGGTCGCAGGCAGGCGATCGATGCAGGCCTATTCAACCGGTCATTTTGGAAATCCTTGGGGAGAGGCCTATGTCCTATGATGATGATGACCTAGTTATGTAGTTAACAGATGAACATACTAGTCAAAGTCATAACCCATCTTAAGCTTCACCGTATTTGGTTAAAAAATGTAATCTCCATTTCGCGAAGTACGATATTGCCTTGGTAGCTGATTGTGGGCTAAAAATACATCACTCTAGCCCACAATTGCTGGCTATTATGACCCTTATGTGGCTGTTGTTAACCTTTGGCATCTATCTCTATTGGGGCCACAAAATTACCTAGACATTTTAAGACACTAACGATAGTAAATTTTGGCCTCCTTCGACTTCTTTTCGATTCAAAATAGAATAGACATTTATTAATACACTAGCGATCCGCCCCGGCTTCGCATGGGCATAAAAACTTCCTTCTTGAATCACTCTATCAATTAAAAAAACCGCATCAAAATCAGTTGCGTAGCTTTAAAGATTTAAGCATACAAAGGGTCATAGGGACAGAGAAAGCGACTTTGTTTTATACTATATAGAATAAATGAATGATGAATGAATGAATAAATGATGAATGAATGAATGAATGATACTTTATTGCTTAAAATGTGGTACATAACAATGTTGGAAAATATAATAATAATTTGTTTCACACATTACTCATTTCTGACATGCAATAGACAATAGCATTTTTTTTTTTAAATCTATGGACAATACAATGTCAAATATAGTTATAATGAGTAATGTTGTAGTGATATATCACACATACAAATCAACAAAGGAAAAAGAAAAAAGAATCATACATGACATGTGACAAATATCTCAATAGGTGGCGGCTCAGTATTACACTAGACACGCAGGGATGTCTAACACTGATTTTCTTTTAGCTATGAGTCCAAGGTATGCAGATATATCGGCAGATTCGGCAACGTGACTCCTTGCCGAATCTGTCGATCATCATCATTTCGTGTAGGTGACACGGTCAATCGGCCATGCACACCCTGTTGTAAGATTTATTCCTCTCGGCCTCTGACGTTTCCTTTAACGACTACCAGAGAGCAGCCGGGATCCATTGATCATGGCGAATCTTAACGTGAATTTCGAAGTGCGGAATCATTTTTATTATCAGACAATCAGGTGATTCAATTCTACAATGTCCTATCCAAACTGGAAACAATAGAACTAAACAAAGTATGCTTCCCGTGGACATCGAACCCATGACCCCAGTTCTATAGGCAAACGCCTTAACCACTATGCCTTGAAGGCAGTTAAAGATGGCGAATTACGAAACTAAAAAAATCGTATTTTCTCACACAATTTAAAACTTAGCCAAGCATTAGCATATGGCCCGTTAGGCGGAGTTGTTACTTGTAACTTGCTTTGTAGAATGACAAACATGTTTTCCTTAGCTAGGGTTGTCAACCTATGAGATGAGAATTAGCCCAAGCTCTCGCACTTCTTGTCGAGTCGGAATGGCTTGACATACAATATACTAGCCGTCCACCCCGTCTTCACCCATGGTACATACTTACTATATTCCACACAGGGTGAATGTAGCTATCGAATGATGAAAGATTTTTCGAAATCAGCACAGTTGTTTTCGAGTTTATTCATTACATATATACACACAAAAATACAAATCTTCCCTCTTTATAATATTAGTATAGAAGTATAGACTATGGAATAAGTGGCGATAAATTTAATCCTTTTTTTGACAGCCCTATCGTTATAGGCCGTAGTACGTGGACGGGCGCATGTAATGCACCTATTTTTTGAATTCTCGTGAAATTGTGATTCATTTTGCATACCAACTAATATTTTGTGGTTATTGGGTACATAAACGTCTCAATCCAGCCAGGTTTTACAGACCTGGGTTCCGAAGTCATACGGATTTTGATCATGCATACCTAGGGACATACATATATTTTTCGTAACAGCCTCTTGAACATTCCTGATACCAGCGGGGCATTCGAAGCATGTAATCATCTTTCTGATCAGACAAAGTAAATCAATACAACCTCAAAAATAATATTCTTCCTGTGATACCCGAACCCACGACCTCCCAATCGTAGGACTACGGAGACTATGGAAGCAGACTTTTGATGCAAATGATGGTTTGAGTTTTACATTCTTCCTTACAATTTTTTACTTATTTTGCTGGATCAAATGACCCGAAGACGATCTTGGCCTCCGAAACGAGAGAGCGCCACAGTTTTCTATTAGTTCTGCGCGATGGTTTACCCCACGGGTTCACTCGCCTATGGTGGGCCCAAGAATCAGGCTATCATATAATACTGAGAGACAATATAACATAATGGACTTATTCATTTGTGGCGTTGCGGACACTACCAGCCCCTGCAGCCGGACCACCTCCCCTCACCGCGGCGTCCCCGAGCGCCCTATAAATGGTTCGACTGGTAGTTGTTCGTCCTCTTTCGCTTGACATCTGCCAGTTGAGAACATTACTGCTGATCTTACTTCCGTCACTAACTTTGTGCTTGTACTCCACGACACTAACTTCATTGTTAACTATCGAATTGAATATAAGTGTATATTTCTAATATCATCTTTTATTTATCTAATTCTATTGTATAACAATAACGTTATAAATTGAATTTACATGTATTCGCCAGTTTACAGCGCCCATCTCTCCACTCAACATCTGGGGCCCGTCTTCCTAAATCATAGATAAAATTAATATCAAGTAGGAAGGACAATCGAGTGTATTACAAGTAGAATCTCTTATCAGCATCAGCTCACGTCGCTGGTATCTAGATATTTCTATCATTGAAATCACCCGTATCATCGACTGACCTTCAGCTATTGATTAAAAAAAAATGCCTGGAGTCGCGATTTCATATTCTAAGCCTTCAGCTTACTCTATTACGTATCAATCTACCAAAACACATGCTTATGCGCAGTGGCGCTACTATCTTCATAGCTATATCTTGTAAAAATATCAGCTAAGTACGAGTCAAACTCGCGCCCTGAGGGTTCCTTACCACCACACAATACTAAAAGGTTAATTGTAACTTTTGCTTTCCTTTAATTTGTTTGAATAAAAAAGAATTTTCTGTATTTTTTTTTAATTCAACAACAATTTTAGTTTTTGGTATTATTCCTAAAAGTGTTTACGAAAATTTGCAACATTTACGGTCATATCTTTTGATCGCGTTGACTTGTAATTTTAATTATTTTACAGCCGAAAGAGATCGTAGGTTTGAGTACCTATATGTTATGAATTTAAACTTGATACAATCATGTGTTCCTCAAAAAAAAGTTTTATAGACAGACAGACAAATAGACAGAAAACAAAGTGATCTTATAAGTGTTCCTTTTTGCATTTTGAGGCACGGAACCCTAAAAGCAGCATAGTATATGCTACTTTTTGAAGTTTAAATTTCGAACACCGTAAAAGATAATTTTGTGAAGTTCTGCGTTTATCTCAAAGAAGTTCGAATCGCGCTGTCACTTTTAAGTGACGCAATATTTTTATTTTAATCTATGGTTTATATGTTCTCCGACAATACAGATAAAAGGCATTAAATTGTCAAACGCACCGCGTTTTATAGTTTTATCTCTCACTGCTAGAGCCAGGCGGTCTTTTTTTTTATTTAACTGTCATAACTTTTAACGATGGGTTTGGCAACCGAGTCCCTTCAAGGTTGAACTTATAGGGAGTACTTTATTGCACTTGTGGGTGGTTACTATCGTCTCTTAAAACCATGCAAGATCCAGTGAGTAAGGGAGATGTCGCCTTACATCACGTATTGCGCTGTCACGCTTACTCACTGGATCTTACATGGTTTTGAGGAAGTATGACCCCACTGTGGGTCTAAAAACGCCACTTTGAGCAATTCATCGAATCGAATTCATATTAAGAATTCCTTAGCAATTCTTTAGCAATTCCTAATTCTTTCAATTTTTTTGAAGAGGAATTGCAAAGTTTAGTTGTCCATTTTACAAAAAATAGAGGAATTGCTACAGAATTGCTAAGGAATTCGTAATATGAATCGATTCGATGAATTGCATAGTGGCGTTTTTAGACCCCCTGGCCGTCGACAGGGACATTCTCGTGAAGCCGATAGACTTTTTGGGGGAAAAACTGAGAGTGCAGGGTCAATAGACTTGTCGCCCATAAGATAGGAATGAAACCACCCTTATCATTTCATTCCTATCTGTGTGACTGGAAGAGTGCATTAGCGATAAGTCCTCCTATGTCTAACCTAGTTAAAAGAATGTGTATGTATTTGTTAGTAGTAGTAGTTAGTATAGTGTAGTTAGTTAGTGTTAGTAAAGAGATTTTCTGTTCTATTCTATGGATGGAATCTAATCTCCCTTGTCTTGGAAGATATTATATCCCCCCCCCCCCCCAACCCCAAGATGCTTATAAGAAACCTGTTGTCCTGAACGTGCTGTGTATGTGCTTTTAGCCTATAGCCTTCCCCAAGAAAAAGTTTATCAATTGCAAAAAGAATTTTGTGATCCAAACCAGTAGTTCCAGAATTGAAGCCGATGAAGTTTATTCCTATCATACATGCCTTTCAGCGTACGCGCTAGGATTATGGTATCCATAATGTTTAAAGTTGCAACTCTCATTAACGTCAACATAACACCCCTCGTTTTGTGTCATGAGTTAAAATGCATTTGCTCTGCCGGATTCGAACTAAGAGAAGGCTGGCCGTAACCTTAAAGTTGCAAACCTCATTAACGTCAAACTTACAACACCCCTCGTCTTGTGTCATAACTTCATAAGTTACAAATGCATTTGTTCTGCCGGATTCGAGCTAAGAGTAGGCTGGCCGTAACCTAGGCCGTGTTGCTCACTGGGGCAAAGTGTGACGTCATTGAGAGGCTTGACAGTCGGCGCTCACTCACTGTACCGGTCGACAATGACCTGCTCCACATTTGTACAGATAAATGCTCAAGTTGTAGTGAGAATGTAAATATTATCATCATCCGAGCGTATTTCCATTTTGCAGTTTACGCTTCAGTCTAGGGTTCGCCTTTAATCATGGTTCTAGATTGGCGGGACTGGTATTATAATGATGCGACTTGATTGCCCTCTGAGCACCGTTACCCGTAAGGGAAACCAGAGTCCGAGTGTGTTAGTGGCCGACACTGTCAGATATTTCAGGCTGCTTAAATGAGAAGCTAGAAAACCATAGGTTTGGAAATGTCGTGAGGAGGAAGAAAAGCCTTGTCAAAAAAGGGTAATTATATACGGGAGCTAGGACTAGAGGAAAACCAAAGAAGTTGTGGATGGATTGTGTGAGAGACGATATAACCAGGAGAGGTGTGACACGGGAAATGGCTGGAAATAGATCTAAATGGAAGGAACTTACATACTGTGCCAACCCCACATAGTAAAGTGGGATAAGGTAAAGGAAAAGAAGAATATTGATATTTCCTCCTCCTCCTCCAGTCGTTTGCTCACTACTGAGCGTCGTGATGTGCCCGACCTATCTTCTTTGCGATCTCTTTCCATTTATGGCGATCTTTTGCCCTGTGGATTGCGTTGGAGATCTGGATGTTTAGCTGCTGCTTAATTTGGTCAGACCATCTTATCGGGCTACGTCCTCTGGATCTCCTTCCGTCCATTCTGCCAGTGACCAAAAGCTTTTCCAGGTTGTCGTCTGGTTTTCGGGCTATGTGACCAAAATACTGTATCACTCTTTGAAGACAAGTACTTAATAGCCTTTTTTTCACCTTAAGTTCTTCCAGGATCGCTTACTGGATTGTACCCAAGAACGTGCTTTTGGAGACTCTTTGGTATCAAAAATGCCACTCCATGCACACTGTCAGTGGCGTGTCCTGAGTGATACATGATGTTACCTTTAGATGTAGTGTAGTGGCCAGATCCTTTTATATGTGTTTCGGCAAGCCCCAGTATCTCCAGACGATGTGAAGCCATTTCTTTCTCCACGATGTCGAGCTTCCCGTCCTGCAGTAAACCTCGAACGTTCCACGTCGCAATGCGATGCGGACGGCGGGACGCAAACTCGTTCTTTCGGCCATCAGTATAGCATTTGCTATCATTCGGGCCTGATGCCGAACCCGTACGGAGCCTTCGGTAGCCAATTTCACACTCAGGGACCCGGCTATCCCTGAGCGCCGGTTGTCAGTCGGATCGTCCGACCTCGCATGTCTCTCTGTGTTGCTTGTCATATTGAGGTCGGGGCATTCTCTTGGGAGAACTAGCCGTAGTGGTTTCCCGTTGCCTTCTACGCCAGGATGTTTAAAGGCCTTTTAACTCCTTAAGGCCCCTGTAGCCTGCCCTTTCAGGGGATGTCCCTGTAAAGGATTCGGGTTATCATATCCGCCGCCCGATGCTCGGCGTTGTCAGCTCGTTTAGCACCACCCGGAGGACACGTGCAGGGTTGTGGAAGGTATTTCCTGCGGACGCGAGCGACTCCATCCTCCAATATTGACATTTATTTCAACTTAAATAAAACAAAGGCCGTAGACCGAGGGGCAGACCACGCAAGATATGGCGGGATGACCTGGACAAATTCCAGACTGGATGGCAACAAGCGGCGAGTGGCTGGGACGCGTGGAAGACAAGAGCCTTTGCCCAGAAGTGGGACAATTAAGGCTATTAAAAAAAAAAAACTTAGTTTGTTAAGAATGTGTTTGTGAATGAATAACTTTTGAGTCAGCCTACTAGCTACTCGTGGATTCATTGTTTTATTTTTAAATAGAATTCGCAATATGAGACACTAACAGGTAAATAAGATTAAGTAGTATTGTTTTTGATATCGCGTGTGTAGTGTTTCGATGACGCCGATTATAAGCTTAACGATAATTGCGAATTTATAAGGAAAATTACTGAAAATTGAGGCGTGGAAAGGATTAGGTATAACTAGTTCTCATCATCATCATCATCATTTCAGCCGCAGGTCGTCCACTGCTGGACGTAGGCCTCCCCCAAGGATTTCCAGAACAACCGGTTGGAAGCGGCCTGCATCCAACGTCTGCCTGCGACCTTCTTTAGGTCATTTGACCATCTGGTCGGTGGATGTCCGACGCTGCGCTTGCCGGTGCGTGGTCGCCATTCGAGAACCTTTCTGCCCCATAGGCCATCGGTTCGTCGCGCTATGTGCCCTGCCCACTGCCACTTCAAAGAACTAATCCGCTACTAATAACTACTTCTCTTAAATTTTACATTTAATATATTCAAAACTTAACTAGGTACTATCTACTATACACACTTAATATAAAAAAATATATACAAAAAAGAAAGAACAAAAAACGTACTTATAAAAACACTAAGCGTCGAAATATTGCTCCGCATCACTGTCAACTGGAAATGTTCCCAGAAGGCTGGCAGCATTGTCGCATTCTCTTAGGTTTGCTGGTATTCTTTAGAAATAAGCAGCTCCATTCATATTTCTTTTTATGTAGAATCCTGTTATATTCTGGGTAAAGTCGGGCACATAGAAAAAGTATCTAACTTTACCATTACCTAGGAGGACATACTTGTGCCGTACTTGTCGTAACATTCAACGAATAAAGGTACTTAATGGATATTTAATAGATTTAGGTGTAACTTTGCGGAAGTCAAAGTTACAAGTAAGTATAGTACCTTATGGATGTTTCAGAAATATAAATCGTACAAGTTTACTTCACTACATAGTATAAACAAAGTCGCTTTCTCTGTCCCTATGTCCCTTTGTATGCTTAAACCTTAAAAACTACGCAACGGATTTTGATGCGGTCTTTTTAATAGATAGATTTAAGAGGAAGGTTTTTATGCCCATGCGAAGCCGGGGCGGGTCGCTAGTAGCTTATAATTACAATGTAAGTGCCGAAGCAAAAACGAGACGACTGATTCCATAATTCTTCTTTATGTCCTTGTATATGTTAGTACTATCATCCTATTCTGGGTTCCCAACCAGTAGTCGACTACCTTAATAGCATTGTCCGATCTAGTCCGACCCCTGCATTTATATCCCCAAATGTGAACTGGGGCAGGATGGCAGGATGGACAGTCGATAGGGCTATTGGCTTTTTAACGTGTGTGCCCATCCTACTAATAATTTAAACGCAAAAGTATGTTAGAATGTATGGACTTCACAGGAAAACGGCTGAACCGATTTGGCTGAAACTTGGAATGAAGATTGCTTGGACCAACACATAGGCTATATTTTATAACGGATTCCCACATTAGTTAACAATAAATGCCCATCTCAAAAATATTTTGTGAGATAGTGTACTGACCAGTATTGACACCTGGGCAGGAATACGCGCTTTTACCCTATAATAAATGCATCCTATTAACACCCGACCAATGCATGTTTTCCTATCGTATCTAATCACTATAATTAATAAAGCTTATCACCAGATATATTCGATATCTCAATACAAAGCCATGAGACGCCACACCTATTTTAATTGAAGTCATAAATGTTACTTTTCTTAATCGCAATATGCTTATGTCATAAAATTCAGGAAAATATTGTATTATAGTATACTGATTACATATTTTCTCAGTGTTTCTAAGTATTTGATTCATAAACTATTATGAATGATCGCTCCGTCTGTCTGTACCTAACCTAGGTACTTAAATAGGTTTTTCCTACCTAGGATAAAGGCTCGTTTACGTCAGCATGACCATTTTTTTTTCAACTTTGATTTGGAGGTTCAACGGTGGTATGAGCGTGTTTACTCCTCTCGCCTTGAAATATGAACTACCAGCTTTCGCCCGCGGCTTCAGCCGCGTAAATTTTGGGAACAGTGCTTTTTCCCGAGATCAAAGGTACCCTATGTCCTTCTCAGTACTCCTGACTATGTGTATGCAAAGTTCAAGCAGATTGGTTCAGTAGATAAAACGTGAAGAGGTAACAAACAAACAAACAAATATACAAACTCACTTTCGCATTAAAATAAGTATTAGTTGGGATTGGGATTATTTTCTGATTAAATAAGCCGAGAGTCGGTTCCGAAGAACTCTGACACCAGGCTGGTCGACCTACACCAAATGATGATGATATATTTGTGTTCAAAGAGGCAAGGCGGCCATGTTTGATTCAGCAAACGTCTTCAATTGTTTCATAACTGAATCTCAAATTACGTTATTCACCAAAACAAGTACTGTTTGTGTTCCCAGATGAAATATTACGCTTGTAAGTGCTTGTACTATCTTCTTTTTCACCGACTTCAAATAGGGATGACTACTTTTATGCTTTTATTATAATATTTAAGTAAGGTTTTAATAATTTTAATTTTCATTCCTAAGGCGATAAGGTCTAATCTTGATCCTTTTTTTAATTTTTAAGTTCTATTCTTCTTTATCTTTTCGAGTCGAAATGGCTGTGGTAAATATAAATATATATTTTACATATTAAAGAAAAGCTTAATTAAATTCAAATCTAAATAAAAATACTTATAAACTAAAAATAATCTAAATTAGGACCTCTGAGCAGATTAACCATCACACAGGCAGCATTCCCGATAGCGATGGCTATCCTCTGTGCGAGAAAGCTGCCCGCGCCTTCGTAGCTAGATTTCGTAGCTGGCTTCGAAATGGGATTTTTATTTCCCATTTTGAAGCCAGCTACGAAATCTAAAAATAATTCTCGCCTCTGTGCGAGAAAGCTGCCCGCGCCTTCGTAGCTAGATTTCGTAGCTGGCTTCGAAATGGGAAATAAAAATCCCATTTCGAAGCTGGCTTCGTAATCGCGAGGGTCACCTGTTGCCTCCCTTGATCCTTCTTATTTATCTCTTCCATATCCATTATTCTATAACTATAGTAATATTAAATATGCGAAAGTCTGTTTGTCTATCTGTCTGCTTATCACGTTTTACGCTGGACAAATTTTAATGACCTTTGGTGTGTCTTTTTTAGGCGCTTATCCGATCTCAAAGGTTTAAGACCCGGCTTTTATTAAATTATTAAAAGCTTACTTAACTCTGCCTATGTAGCTTTGCCAAGAAATCTATACAACTATACAAATAAATATAATTGGAGTGCCTGTTTGTTATATTTAATAACACGGTAGGTACATATACCGAATTTTTCAATTTCTGTTGTCTGTCTGTTTGTTCCGGATAATCTCTGAAACGGCTGGACCGATTTTGACCGGATTTTCACTGGTAGATAGCTGATATAATAAGGAGTAATTTAGGCTACTTCAATTTTACAAATTTTTTCGTTAACTGCCAACTGAACAATACTTTTTGTTAAATTCCACGTGGGCGAAGTCGCGGGCACAGCTAGTAGTTAAATAATTAGGTAACACGGCACTGTGTTAGTGGTATTCGGTTTGAATGTCTGTCTATTGTAGTTTGTTATTCAATACATCGCGCCCTCGATGTTTTGACCTCGCAGAGTTCAAGTTAACCGAACACGGGGTTAAAACTAAGCGCATCCTGTTTAGTTAACTAGTTGCCTCAAACTTCTCAAAGGTATATCCTATCCTATACTATTAAAAGAGTAATTATACATTTGTACATATACATATTTATATCACTATTACTACATAGTATAAAACAAAGTCGCTTTCTCTGTCCCTATATAGGGATATACCTAGGGACAGAGAAAGCGCATTTTTTTACAGCATAGCATAGATAGGGATGTATGTTTAAATCTTTAGAACTACGCAACGGATTTTGATGTGGTTTTTTTTTTAATAGATAGAGTGATTCAAGAGGAAGATTTTTATACCCATGCGAAGCTGGGGCCGATCGCTAGTATTATTACATATCGTTGAATTAGTATCTCATAATAACACAAGTTTCAAAACTATGATAACTAGTAACTTATGTAAATTATGCAATAAAGAGTTTTCAATTATATTCTAGTAGTCTCTGAAATATGAAGTATAGATAGGTATACCGCACATTGCCGTTTCAAGCAGCCAAAAGCCGTTTAGCCAGTAACAGTAACTTGCACACCGACTTACGTAACACGGCCATAGTGGTCCAACAATTAAGAAACAACAGAAAAAAAAACATCTAAATTGACGCCCGCTATTTTAATACACATAATTGCTTCTATGAGAGACTGAGACGCTCTCGGTGAAAAAGTAAAGACGCCGAGTCACGAATATTAGCACAAAATAATGCACAAACGCTGTCACAGACTTACAAACACTCCAGACGTAGTCTTATAAACAACACAAGTGAAGTTGCAAGTTATGGACGTTTTGTTTTTTTTTTATTAAATTTGGTAGGCAAACAGTCATATGGCTTTTACTCACAGAAATAAACCAACTAGTGGCACTGGCCCATCACCGCGATACACACATAACACACATATATTCGGCTATTTTAGAGCATCTGTTAATTCGATCTGAAGTTTTTTATGTCTGAGGTGGAACCCTGCTTGATAGGTGGAGCCTTAGCCTTTGGCTCGAAGTTCTTGGTTCAAGGCGGTTTGAAAAACTCTGATACCATGATATGTCGGATGATCGGACAATCGAGGTTGTATTGTAAACCACTCGGTATCAATACATGAAACCTAAATAAAATGAATTAAATAAAATGATCTAGCCAATAAATAAAGGTGTCTTTCATTTAATTGACTAAAAAAATCTCGCCAATTTACACAGATGATTTTGTGGCGAGTTCTTATTTACAACAAGGTGTCTTTATTTTTTGCTAAATACAAGCTGAGACTCGGGTAGCCCGATAGCCTGCGCCGGCGCAGACGTTGGGGCGAAGTGCGGGGCGCGGGGAGAGCGGTGGGTAACACGGAACCTGCCAAACCTGCCACCGCAACCCCCCTCTCCTCTTCACTCGCAAAATGCCTTTACGTCCATCTGCAAATGAATTCAAATCTAAATACCATCACTCGAAGGCCTGTTTTTGTTTAAAATAGGGTAAGAGTTCCGAGATTACCTTTCTATTCCTTTTATGACCGCTTTTCGAATAAAAAGCCTTAAATAATTGTTTCAGTATCGAAACCTCGCTATTGACGTCTTTGATATAAGGCTCTTAATTGTGTGCACTTCATCTGGCTGTCAGAATTTCAATAATCGACTTTATGTTCCACCATTTAAGTGCCATTTCCGATGAAGGAATTAATGTTAATTACATCATTTATGTGACACACATAGTAATGCACAAGACATGTTCGAGTTTGGAGTTTCTTGGAATTGAAAATGCTGTCGTTGGAATGGATGGTTTTAAAGAAAATTAAGTTGTCCGGGCTAGATACACAGGCATAAAAACTAATCGACGTTTATTTGGTTACCTAATGATTCGATATTGCTAGGTTTAGGATATGTAAGATGAGACATGGCAACTGAGAAATAATTCCGTTTTTACATACAAATTTAGAATTCGAATTATATTTTTGCTTTTTTCGCCCAGTGTTTTGATATTGCATGTGCGAATTGGCATAATTTAAAAATAATTGAATTAGCTCGAAGGACCATTTAAGGATAATTGCTTAGAACCAAAAACGTTCCAATTTTGAATGCAAAATTTAACGACTATTCCAAATACGAATGTTTAGTATTTTTTCTCATAGGTATCCTTACTTATATAGATTTCTATTCAAAGTCGAACATAGTTTGCTTATTAGCATTAAAAAGAGAAGGAACAAAGAGGAACAATCAGTTCTCATGGTCTATGTGGCGCAGGAATCAAAATCATTCAGCCAGTGGTGTCGGCGTACGCGCATTGCATTTTTATGGCCGAACTCTGGTCCCACGACCCGTTTTAACAAATGACCACAAAAAATGGTCGTACCAAAACCTGTATGGCTATCCATCCACGTCGGATTAGTAACACGGACTATTATTGGGTTGTTTACCTTATATGCGGCGAGTTTTTTTTATATTTACGAAATGACACCTTTAAATTTTGCGAGATTTCATTTGAAACGCCTAAGTAAAGATTTTTCTGATAATAAGTATCTATTATTTGAATTATATAGTCACTATTTGCAAACAGAGTGTTCACGGTTGGGCTCAAATAGAATCAATTGAAGATTTTTCTTGAGAAAACGTAGAAGTATTTATTACCTATGCATCAAAATCTTGAAACTGTTTGCTTCTGGAATTCGGTAAAAAGTGATTACTTGATTGGGATCGAAGGAAAAAACCACTTATCCGGCTACTATAATGAGTATCTTCATATCTTAAGTACTTCGAAACAAAAAAGTTAAGTATCCTATGAAATTTGGTATTCTTTATGACGAGCTAATAGCTATTTTTACTCGACTTTGTATTGTCGTTTACCTAATAATTTCTTTATTTAAATTGTTAAAAAAAAATATTAGATTTTATTTTTATCTTTTTGATGATTTGATTCTGCCAGGAGTAGTCCAGCTGAACGGAGAAGCATCGACAGTCATTTTTCTCCAAGGAACAAACTGTTTGTCTCTGTTTTCAGTAAAAATTTACGGAACAAGACACTTCCTGAAATTACGGCTATAGACAGGGACTTTCCATGAGACAGGGTCTTGCCACGATTGCAGGAGCTTTGCATTATTATTATTCGTTTTTTTTTTTAATTATTATTTCAGTTGAAACGTGTTTTCAATGGTAAGGATATTCCATTTATCCCTTAAGTTAACACTCTTGCTGACAGTAACGCCTCTCGACGTAGACAACAATTAACTGTTATTGTTCTCTCGTTTACTGTCAGCGAAAGTGTTAAGGGCAACAAAAATCCACAAATAGGACAGTCTCTCGCGCTGTATTCGTGACACCACACATACAGCGGGTTGCACGAAAAATAATTTTTTACGAATTCGTAAAATGTAACAGTATAACGTAAAAAAACTGCCACATTTGTGTTGCTTCAGTCTTTGTATCCATACTTCCATACTAATATTATAAATGGGAAAGTCTGTCTGTCTGTCTGTCTGTCTGTCTGTCTGTCTGTCTGTCTGTCACCTCTTCACGGCTAAACTGCTGGACCGATTGTGATGAAATTTGGTAGGGATGTAGTTAACGGCCTGGGGTCAAACATAGGCTACTTTTGGGCGCGATATAACCGAGTCCCACGGGGGCGGAGCCGCGGGCAACAGCTAGTTACATATAAATACAACAGGTACCTATACTAGGAAAAACACTAGTTGGATCTTATTATTAACTAAACTATTAATATAGTAACACTATTTTTTCTCAAGAATATTATTTCATTGGGTAGCTGTATAAATAACTTTACAGAATGGATTATCTGAATACAAAAGTAAGTATTACGTGGCCAAACTGTACATTCGTGCATAAAATAATACTCGCATGCAATACTGATGACACATTTATAAATGGACTAAATAGTTGTATGTATTAACAAGTTTTGTATTTATTTTTTACTAGCTGTTCCCCGCGGCTTCGCCCCGCGCTGGACTCGGTTATATCGCGCCCAAAAGTAGCCTATGTTTGACCTCAGGTCGTTAACTACATCCCTACCAAATTTCATCACAATCGGTCCAGCAGTTTAGCCGTGAAGAGGTGACAGACAGACAGACAGACTTTCGCATTTATAATATTAGTATGGAAGTATGGATTTATCCTTTTTGCGTCGGAGGTTAAAAACTGTGTTGAGGCATCCCTACCTCCCGGTGTTTCCCGGTGGTCCGACCGGAGGATACTCCGCGAATACCTTATTAATCATAACTGCACGCCGGTGCACTTCGTGTAGCTTGCATTCTCGTTGCATCCATAATGAGAACAATATTACCATTATCAGGCCCCTTACTACCATCTCTAAAAACCATGCAAGATCCAGCGAGACAGCGCAATACATGATGAAGAACACTCGCAGTGTTCTTTGACATGTTTTATGAAAATTGGTTGAAGGTAAAAGTTGTGGGGGGTGAAAGTGGGGACGAATAAAAATATACTCGAGTGGGGCCTTAAATGAAAGCGCATCTCGTACACATTACAAACTAATATGTTCAATGAAAATCCAAAATGTCTTTAAACATATGTGGGGGGAGAAATCTGTCGACCAAATCCGACATATTCCTTTTTTTTATTTATTTTTATGCAAGATTTAAATAAATTATATGCAATACTTAATACAATAATGTAGTTTAAACCATAGATTTGGAATTACTACAACTATAAAAAAAACATTCCGACGAATTGAGAACCTCCTCCTTTTTTTTGAAGTCGATTAAAAAACAAAAAAAAAACAAATAAATCACAGGAGGTAAATCCGTTTGTGTGGTGTGTGGTGAGCGTGATTCAGTCATCAAGTTACTCATTGCCATTGATGCAATGTGTAACTGTGCTGATTGTCAACAGGACAATCCATCCAAAATAATTAGCTTAGTAATATTACACTTCACAACATAGTATAAATTATGTATCCATAAAATTGTATAGTTGTAGTTATAAAAAATAAATGAAAAAAAAAACAAAGTCGCTTTCTCTGTCCCTTTATCTCTATGTATGCTTAAATCTTTAAAACTACGCAACGGATTTTGATGCGGTTTTTTTAATAGACAGAGTGATTTAAGAGGAATGTTAAATCACTCTATTTATAATATCTATATAAATTATATGTTGGACCCCTGGGGGTCTAAAAACGCCACTTTAAGCAATTCATCGAATCGATTCATATTACGAATTCCTTAGCAATTCTGTAGCAATTCCTCTATTTTTTGTAAAATGGCCAACTAAACTGCAATTCCTCTTCAAAAAAATTGAAAGAAATAGGAACTGCTAAGGAATTCGTAATATGAATTCGATTCGATGAATTGCTCAAAGTGGCGTTTTTAGACCCCTAGCTGGTCTTTAATAATATCCATACAAAATTTCATTAAAATCGGATAAGCAGTTTAGCCGTAAAAGCGTAACAGACAAGTAAGTGCAGTGTTGGCCTACACACCGGATTATGTTCCTATCGGCTTAGTGGTACTTTTAATTTAGTTTTTGTACACCACTTAACATATACCATATACCTATATGTTTTACCTGAAATAAATTTATTTTGTAAATTTAATTTTACAAATAAATTATTTGTTTGATTGACTTCCGCAAAGTAATGTCTAAATCTTTTAAATCCATACTTCCATACTAATATTATAAATGCGAAAGTCTGTCTGTCTGTCACCTCTTCACGGCTAAACTGCTGGACCGATTGTGATGAAATTTGGTAGGGATGTAGTTAACGACCTGAGGTCAAACATAGGCTACTTTTGTATAACCGAGTCCCACGCGGGGCGAAGCCGCGGGGAACAGCTAGTATCTTTATATATAAAAGAAAGTCGTGTTAGTTACAACCATTTATAATTCAAGAACAGCTGAACTGATTTGGCTGATAATTGGTGGGGAGGTAGCTTAGAAACAGGAGAAAGACATAGGGTACCTTTCATCCCGGGAAAAAGCACCCGAGGGAAGTTTACGCGGGCGAAGCCGCGGGCAAAAGCTATTTTTCAATAGATTTGATTTACTAGTTTTGATTTTCATCACATTAGAATTTTTTTTCATCACGTTGAACAGGTACAGCCGGCTGCAGAGAAATCTGACCCCCATGCTACAAGTTTCTCTATTGAAAGGTGGTCATATTTCTCTGCAGCCGACTGTACTTGAAATAAAAAATAACCTACTCATGCACCAAAGTACATTTGTTATCAACTGGAAGATGGAATTGTACTTATAAAGATATAAATGTCGTTTACGATTTAAGATAAAGGTTTCGCAAGTAGGTCGCTATCTTGTATGGAGTTAGACATATTTTTAACCGTCTTCAAAAAAGGAGGAGGTTCTCAATTTGTCAATTCTCATGTCAATTCAAATGTCATGTTTTTATTTTGGAGTTAGAGTAGGATCATTCCATACTTACTATTATAATCGATGATAAAGTCTGTCTGTCTCCGCTTTCACAACTAAACGGCTAGACCGATTTTGTTGAAATGTGGTATGAATATAAGATGACCCCGGGTCAAAAATACAAGCCTCAAAGGGTTGCAAAGAGAGGTTAAAGTTTGTATTAAAAACACATTAAGTAAATTTATACGGGAAACAGTTGTTCTTAAAAGTCTGTTTGTATAATTTAGAAGGACTAAAACAATTGCAGTTCTCTACATCATAGCGTTTTGCCGGTTGTTCCTTAGGCTAAATTGCTGACGGACTTCATCATCATCATCATATCAGCCACAGGCTGTCCACTGCTGGACATAAGTAAGCCCCACCAAGGATTTCCAGAACGACCGGTTGGAAGCGGCCTGCATCCAGCGTCTGCCTACGACCTTCTTCAGGTCATCTGACCATTCGGTCGGTGGGTTTCCGACCCTACGCTTGCCGGTGAGTGGTCGCTATTCGAGAACATTTCTGCCCACTGCCACTTCAAAGAGCTAATCCATTGTGCTATGTCGGCAACCCTAATTCTCCTATGGACAAACTTGTGATTACGTAATAGATTTTTTCCTAAAATTTAGACGGTAACGAAGCCCTGGGCATCGGTTAGATATATAAAATATTCTACCTGACGACAATAAGACTATCTTTGGTAGCTGTCCTCGACACCGCTCGCTTTGTTCAGGTCCCGAAAACAAAATATGGAGAACCCAGATATAGCACAATTTTTATTTGCCAAGCAAGTATAGTATACAAAAGGGTGCTTTTTCGAATAAGCAATCTTTACCACGTACTGGCCAGAAAAACAATGAAGATAGTCAATGCTTAGCAGTTATATTTAAGTGACAAACCACACAGATCACACAGATTGAGTTAGCCCCAAAGCCCAAAGTAAGTTAGAGACTTGTGTTATGGGGTACTAACAACGATACTATATTTTGAAAATAAAAAAAATTCGTCGGAAATAAAAACCTTAAACATATTTTTTTTTCATACCTTAATTAAACAGGTGATAAAGAGACAAAATGAGATCTGCATATCTTTCCTCTTTTCGACTGATCGCATTCACCAACAACAGCATTCCTAAGGTCGAAGTCAGGCAGGTAAGCACTTACACTACTGCCAAAGAGCAATGTAATAAAACAAAATGGACGCCAGACGGTTTATTATATGGTAAGAAGATAAAACGAATGACAAACCGTTTATTATTTATTTAACCAGGTTTCAATAATGGGAAGTAGGTAGGTATACCAGTGAGCGTCCATTCTGTAAACTAGATATTTTATGTCGCTGTATCTTATGATTGCCACTTGCCCTCTGCCATCTGGCTCTTAATGGAGATAACTATGTAGAACACGTGAGACTGTTTTCATGATCACTGTACGTTGAGAAGCATTTTTGTGGCATGATTGATGTAATCGATTGTTGCAACATGATCTTATAGGTAATTATCATCTTTATTGTGTACTAGCGACCTGCCCCGGCTTCGCATGGGCATAAAAACCTTCATTTTGAATCACTCTATTTATTAAAAAAAACCGCATCAACATTCGTTGAGTAGTTAAACATACAGAGATATATGGACAGAGAAAGCGACTTTGTTTTATACTATGTAGTGATGGAGAGAGTATAAATGGAGAATCAGAAGGGGCAAGCCCCTTGGTGGTGATGGTCTCACAACTAAAAATGCCGATGACTGGGCGAAGTGCAGGAGAAATAACAGGAAAGCGGACTCTGGACTCTGAAACAGTCAGCTGAGGAAGCAACTGGAAAAGTTCTTAGGTGAGAGAGAGAGAGGGGTATATGCATGGAGAATAGGAAGAAGTCAATCCAGCAGTGATGGCTGTGTCTGTGGCGCGGTGCAAACGATAGACCATTTGCTGTCTTGCCCCGGCTGCCTTTTCCCATGAAAAAAAGGTGATCTGGCTATGGCCACTGACTCCGCCGTAAATGTTGTATCCTTACTTACTGGGATGGCTCAGAGACCCAAAAGGGATCTTGGCCTCCGACACAAGAACTCTCCACGGCTTCCTGCTCAGCGCCTCCTCTTGCCAGTCGGCTTTTTAGAGGGCTTTCAGGTCCTTTCTAACTTCATCACTTCAGTGGTACCTAGCACGACCGACTGGTCGTTTTCCACTTGGTCGTCGTCGAAAAAAAGATCTTTCTTTCTGAAATTCTGGGCCCAGATAGGAAGGAAAATGGTGATTGGAGAATGAGCAAGCATAGGGAAAGGGAAAACCTAGTGCAGGAACCTAATATTATAGGTGAATGTTGCATCCTACTGGTTTTTTATATAGTTTTTAGCCACTGACACGATAGAAGAAAAATATTGAAGGGAACACTTTTCGGCGTGCAGCTCGCGCATGGCCCTATTCACTTCTTTAATCCAGCGATAGCAGGGACTGTCGACCGGACGGTGTCCCATTGGCTTTCCCATATATCCCTCTTTACAGCTCGACCCCCCTACATTCTCTCCAGGTGGCCGAGCCATCGAAGTCTATGTGATTTAATCACGCCGATGATATTTAGCAAGTTCTTCCAGCTTTATTCTTTCTCCGTCCCCATCCTCCATCTTCAGTCGCTACTGGCAACAGAATCTTTCTCCAGATTTTCCTTTCGGCCACCAGGAGTTTGGTATCCTCTTTTAGTGTCCACGTTTCGCAACCGTGCATTGAATTGGTCTTATCCGTATGCCTGATAATTATTGAATTGTACTACGTAAAGAGTGACCTAAATCCTCATGCGTACACTTCTGCCGGCCAACGGTTTGCCATGCGGAACAATTTTTTTTTTTTATTAGTTATGGCGCTGCGGACACTACCAGCCCAGCAGTCGGACCACCTCCCCTCACCGCGGCGTCCCCGAGGGCCCTATAAATGGCTCAACTGGCAGTTGTTACTCTTTCGCTTCACATCTGCCAGTTGAGTACATTACTGCTATTCTTACTTTAGTCACCAACTTTGTTCTGGTACTCCACGACCCTAAATTCATTGTATAACTATCGAATTAAATACTAGTATAAGTATATTTCTAATATCAAATTTTATTTATCTCGTTCTACTGTATAACAATAACGTTATACAGTGTCGATTTAGATGACCTAAATCGATAAGATAGGACTTTATAATTACAGAATTAAAAGTACCAACTTACAAAATATGGAGACCTCAAAGGAATCAGCAATCGCCGCCCGGACGAGTCCAATTTATTTTCATGAAATTATCCGAATTATCTCATTACGCTATTGTCGCTTCGAACTCTCTATTGTGTAGGTAATTCATTTGAATATTCGTGGTCTACTTGTGCAGGCTTTTTCCTTACGATCCGGAGGTTGTGGGTTCGAATCCTCAGCTAGAATGATCTGGTTGTTCGATAAGAAAGAGTATTCGATGATTCGTTAGTGGCCAACTGTCAGATTTTTCAACAATCCATCATACAATCCCGCTTGAAACGAACTCGCGGGATCGATTGACGAAATGCAATATATTTGGGAGCTAGGAAAGACGTGCGCCCATGCTGCAGGCAAAATCTAAAAATTGGATTAAGTACATCACAATTAAGGAGGTTATTTAGGGTCCGATTCCAATATCTATTTTTCAATTTCATTTATTCGCATACATGTAAGTAAGCATAATAGGTAATAAAAAGTGCAGTTATACATGTACCCAGTTTGGGCATAGCGATATTAAGCAATATTTAGCAGTAAGTATACATAATATAATATGAAATTAAATAGAATAAAAAATGTCAGGATTAGAATTACATTTATATTTCAAAAATATCAATAAGTTGCTAATTATTATATACCTAGTCATGTTGAAATATTAAATATTTAATCGAAATTTACATCACACATAGGTACATCTAATAACGCTGATACGTCATTGCACCTGCAACACAGTGATACATTCCAACATCACTACTCATTTCCTACATGGTGATCCAGTGGTGAAGGTCTTAAGATAAGACCCGGGTTCAATTCCTACGAACGGGATTGATACTTTTAGTTGTTTCCATAGTTATGACATTGCAGGCTTGAATCATCTGATTGTCAGACGATTCCTTTGCAAGGCACGTCAAGCCGTTGGTCCCGGCTGTCCGATAGATTTCAGTCGTTAGGCTATCAGACTCACTGTACTCAGGCTTGGGATCCATATAGTTACCCCCGTATTTAGAAACGTTTGTAAAGCCTATTTTAGTTAAAATGAATTTTGACTTGTTCTTTCACGTGAAGTGTCAGGTAAGAGAGAAAGAGCCAAAACATATTTTAGTTAAAATGGGCCTATTAAACGTTTCTTAATACGGGGGTTAAACTTTTAGGTGATGGATGCTAACTAAACCAAACTAGGCTGCGCTAGTCGTCGCTTTACACGCGTTATCGCTACGAACACGCACCTCCACGGGCGCATAAATAGACTTCGATAAAGATTTCGACATTTTTATAACGAAGCCGGGGCGAGACGCTAGTAAATACTAAACAATATTTATTTATTTATTCAACTACTCAGTACACTTACAGTTTCTCAAAACGTGTAGTGAGTTTAGTGATTTAAAAGTTCGTCTGGAAAAATATCACAAGATACACGTAACTAATGAAGAACCGTATTATATATAAATGTCATTGACCTTTATAACTAAATCGCCAAGCACAGGCAATAATAATCACATCACATCCAAATACTCTATAGTTGTTAAGTGAAAAAGGCTAAGACGGAGCGCGGAGTGCTTCAACATCAACTGTGCCACTAGCTTAGTACTTACTTACCACTGCGATGGCTATACCAAGAGGACTACCTATATTGGCGCGTGTGAAATTCGCGACTGCGCGCGAGTTCTGATCCTCCCACAGCAGAATTGAGAATTTTAAATTCTGTGGATTACCTTTTGATTTTTCTCCGAAACAAAGCTCTCCGCCGTTACCTGCTAAGCGCTACTTCGTCAACTACACATACAACCGAACTAACGTAAACGCTTTAGTGATTCGATTATGTCCACGATAGTTCCTATGACTGTTAGTTGGCAGCGGGGACTAACGGCTTAACGTGCCTTCCGAAGCATCTTAATAATGAGACAATTAGGTAATTTCCTATCCAAACTGGAAACAACTAAACAAAGTATACTTCCCGTTGGAAACGAATCCACGACCTCTGGGTCTTCAGGCAAATGCTTTAACCATTGGACAACAGAGGTAATTGCATTTTCTATGATGCAATAAAATGTTTATACTTGCTTAAATATCAAATATTAAGTATGCAGTCTTTTTTTCAATATGCCTAATGCCTGTTTGACATTATCACATCATCACAGCACTCCGACTTTATTTTCAACTCGTTCAAAGAATGGAATCATACGAACTCTTCAATGAAGGAATGTCGTTTCGTTACAACGACCACGGCGGAGCCAGTTCAATTAATTGACCAAATGTGCTGTTAGGTAGTTGTTGCGTAAGGGCTCAATTGACGATTGATTTTTTATACGCATGATATGTACCCATGCTTACTTATTTTTTCGTGGGAAGAATTTGATATTTGGGAGAAGTAAGATAAAACTGCCTGTATCACAGAATAGATGTACTAAAGTAGGTATTGTAATGTATAGAGAAAAGTGTAAACAGGTATTTACCTATTTGTATTTACATGAAACAGGCTTTTCTCGTGTCGTGTGGCATATCAAGTAAGCAAGAAATATAGGAACTCGCTAATCTATCTTCCTTCTATCTATGTTTAGTAATAGGGTCCCGTGCTCTTCTTTTGGAACCACTAGATTCTTCTCTCATGGATGGGGCACCCAGAATCGGCTCCCAACGCGGGAATTCCTCATCGGTCTACTGCCAGGGGCCCAATTCTCACGCAATTGGAGTTCACTTCACCGATTTTCTCCAATTTTTTTCGATGAGTTTTAGCCAATTCATAATCGAAAAGTTTCGATCGATCGAAGCGTTCGATTGAACTTTTTTAATTGTAATTTTTAATTTTTTAAGTGAACTTCGATTGCGCGAGAATCGAGCCCCAAAACATTTGATTTTTGACACGCATTTAGTGCACCAATATCTCCCTTCTTTTTCGTCCAAACGTGTTTTCCAGTTACATCTTCAGAGCCCAGGGTACGCTATTTATCATGGTCATATGGCGGAACTCGTTATTATCATAGACCAATAAATATCTCCCTACCGACCATAAAGCTTGTGCTAAAAATGAAAATTTCGTTAAAAACTTGTTTAGAAAAAATACTGCAGCTCTGATCACGAATAGACCAAGGTCGAATGCAGCTACTCAAGGCCAAGGTCAATCGACCCCACGTGCCTATTTCGAGTCCCAGGAGCGGAACATTATGCCGTCAGAGCAATGCGGAAAAACAGACCACTTTGCCAATCTCCGGCCTATGCAGTACTACTGCAATTTAGTTAGATATGCATACTGTAATTAGGTATATTTTTATATGCCATCATTGTCATATTGAATGGGAAAAATGAGTGACACCAGACACCATAAATAGGAAGAAAACTGTGTGTTGATTCCTTACTAAAGACCAAATAACAAAGAACACGACTCAAGAAGTATTCTTGAGTCTTTGTGACCCGAGTTTTCTTAAGTCGGAAGTTTTCTTGAGTTGAATTAAAAGTCTTCTTGAGTCAGAAATCTTCTTGATTCGTTAGTCTTCATTAGTCGAAAGTCTTTTTGAGAAAAAAAATGTTCTTAGGTTATATTTTCATTATTAATATTATCATATTAATTTTTTCATTATTAATCATGCATCATATTTTAACTGATTTTGGACTTCAATCACTTCAATATGCATGCTAAGTACATGATACCAAGATATTTGATTGGTAAATATTCTCCTTGAGTTATAATTGCAATTACCATGCGATCCTAATTGGTGTCCCGCGGGAAGCGAGCTGAGGGCACTCACAATTGGTACGGCCTTGCCTCCTACAGATTATCTGACTCCTTTGATCTACTGTTACATTCTGAGGTTATGTAAGTCATCATCAAGTGTTTTCTACACTGAAGTTTTAATATATAGCAACAGTTAAATACTAAGTCCTACATATAGATTTACTATTTAGCTGTTGCTTGTGATTGTGACTCCGCCCGCGTGGGACTTGGTTATTTCGCGCCCAAAAGCCTATGTTTGACAGCATAAACTAGACAAAAGTCTAGCTTAGCCAAATTCACAATCCCAAAACATTAACGAAGTACGACAAGAACAAAATGTATGGGATTGACATAAGATTGACCACGTGGTTTTTTTTTTTGAATAGTTTATACGGCCATGGAATCTAGTCCTTTAAGGCCTTTCTTGAATTTATTAATCTTCTTCAGTCCTACTTAAGTCAGTCGAGTCAAAAATTCAAGTCAATAGTCAAGTCCAGTCAAGTAAGTAAGTCTAGTCTGAGTGAGATGGCTAAGTAAAGCGGTGGAAAAATTTCACTTAGCTATATCATGGAGATTTTGGTGACAAAGATAAAAAGTCACGTAATCGACACTGTATCACTTCCCAACACACACGCTTGTTCACGAACACTTTGCGAATAATAAACCACCAATATTATGCACAAACACTCGAAAAAACCTAAGTTTTGGAAATTAAATACAGCGCGGACATAGCGACAGTTTACTTTCCCTCCAAAAACTCCCTTGACCACGTGATTTACCGCAGCTTATTTCAATCCCATTTTTTTTAAAATACTTTTTACGGCCATGGAAACTAGTCCTTTAAGGCCTTTCTTCTTCAGTCCTACTTTAGTCAAGTCAAGTCAAAAAGTAAAGCTAGTAGTCTAGTCAAGTGAGTCAGTCTGATGGCTAAGTGAAGCGGTGGAAAATTTTCACTTAGCTATAACTTGGAGATTTTGGTGACAAAGATAAAAGTCACGTAATCGACACTATACCACTTCCCAACACTCACGCTTGTTCACGAACACTTTGCGAATAATAATCCACCAATATTAGGCACAAATACTCGATAAAACCTAAGTTTTGGAAATTAAATACAGCGCGGACATAGCGACAATTTACTTTCCCTCCAAAAACTCCATTTCAATCCCATACATTTTGTTCTTGTCAACGTTCTTCAACGTTTTGAAATTGTGACTTCGACATAAGTTTATTTGGGAAAGTTGTTCAGTTTAGTAGTCTGAATCTGCCCTTAAAATATTTGCAGTTGATTTAAATTCACCTTATAATATATCCATACCAATTTTTATCAAAATTGGTCCAGCTGTTTAGCCGTAAAAGCGTAACTTCCGCATGATTTTAGTATAATTATGGAAGTATGCATATAGTTAGTATATCTATGATTTCTTAGTACTTAGGTACCTAGCATATTCAGCTTATGCTTCAGAGCCCAGGGTACGCTTTTTATTAATTCTGACTAATGACTATGGAACCACGGCTTTTTGAGTTCTGATCTCCGCAAGCCTTTTTAAAGAGAAACCACAGCCGTATTGGAAAGTGATCCGAGTGTGATAGTGGCTAAAACTGTCAGATTTTTCAGGCACAAGAATTCACAATAAAAAGCCTACATTTGGCCAAACCATAACCGCCAAAAGCGGGTAAGATTCGAATTCCTAATTTAAATAATCTTTTAACTATTTTTTTTAACACCGTGACTAATTGCCTCGCCAGCCTCTGCCATTTGCTATAAATAAATAATGTAACCAAAAAGGCCCAGGTAGACGCTTGATGAATGTCCGATGAGTCATCAACGCGATAGGGCAGGTAGCACGGATGAATCTCACTTGGAAGGGAAGCTAGTTCCACTAGTGATGGGCCGAGGTGCTGTGTCTGTAAGTTATCGATATCGATATTTTTTTTACGGTTATTCTCGAGGATTTTTTTGGAAATTATTTCATATGCTTTTGTGATTGCATCATTGATGAGGTAAGCTGCTCCGTTTGTGCGTTATCGATGTCGATGGTTTTTATGGTTGTGATTTTCTCTAAATTATTTCGTGTGCTACCTTTCTCCAGGTATTCGTCACGTTGGGAGGAGTTCTTACCTATTCAGCCTAGTTTTGTTAAGACAAGCCTTTTTTCGATGTAACATAACAGCGGCAAAGAGCTAGTTTGGAGTGCCATTTGTGATAAAAGATAATGATAAAAATATTTTATTGCATTAATTTGGGACAGAGAGTAACCGATCTTATTTTCACTGTATAATATTTTCAATTATTCATTTATCACTATCACTACATAGTATAAAACAAAGCTCAAGAGGAAGGTTTTTATGCCCATGCGGGTCGCTAGTAACGATATATTTTTGATCGATTTGTATAAAATAGGGACTAAGAAATTAAATATATATTTTTTTAATCTACAAAATATATTAATAATTTTATATTCCAGTCCAAATCAGATGTAACTCAAATACTATTTTCATTTCTTATTTTCTTTATGTTATGCTAAAGAGCGATAATTATTAACATGAACCACTAGGTCAACTTCAATAATACCGTGTTCTAATATTTAAGGCATATATAGGTATTTAGAACAGAAAAGTATCACTAACCAAATAAGTCGCCAACATATTAACTTATTCTTTAGAGAAAAAGAGTACAGAAAAATTAAAATAAAAACTGCATAAGTACACTTTACCATTTATAGAACCGGCCAAGCAAAGCTAGACTATTTATTTATTTAGCCTAGTTTCTTTTGTTATAATAGCTGTACTTATTATGAAGACAAATTATCAACAAGAGAGGTCTATTTTGATTGATATGTGATAATGTTTTTCAAAAAATATATAAAAAACATTTAAACACAGAAATCTGTGCTTAACTGTGCTGATCACAACCACAAAGTTAAGACCAATTTCATCATTCACAAAATAATATAAATATATTATTTTGTGAATGATGATTTAATAAATAATAACTTTTTGGTTGTGAACAGAAGCTAATTGTGCCGTCAGTATCTAAAAACTAAGACAACAGGGTG
This sequence comes from Apomyelois bistriatella, assembly GCA_947044815.1. Classification (NCBI taxonomy): domain Eukaryota; kingdom Metazoa; phylum Arthropoda; class Insecta; order Lepidoptera; family Pyralidae; genus Apomyelois; species Apomyelois bistriatella. The sequence goes on from OX345691.1 coordinate 14,808,022, forward strand.
TGCAGGCCACATTCGCTGACACGCACGATCGTTACACGCAAGCCTCGCCAATGCTATCTATCGATTACATCAATAACAGATTTCTCTCGACATTTTCCCACCACTAATCATGCGTAAAAGTAGTAGTCGATACTACTTTCCTAACGGGTCTATTCCCTTCTCTTTCCCCCAAACCATAACCCATATCACCATCCTATTCTCGCGTAGGTGTAGTCCAAATAACTGGGCAGAAGATTAGTGGAAGGTGGGAAGGCGTTTTGATACCTGCCCGTAATTGTATATTTTCGTAGTGTTCAATAGGTAGTTAGTCGCATTGTCCCTAATGAGGATGAGAAACACTTGGTTTTGGTGGGAATGGAAGGTCAATGGAAGGTGACAGGACTGGTTCTAAAGGAGTTTTTGTTGCATATCTCTGAGACTTGTTCGTCGGCCGTCGATAGCGTGTAATTTTTAAATGATTTTCGATTTTGTGATGTAACAGACGAATTCAAAAACCTAATTCCAAATTCTGATTGGAATTCGAAAGATTGTCTGTGGTATCCATACTTATTTTATAAATGCCAAAGTTTATCTGTCTGTCTGTTGCGCAAAATTCCAATGCGTGATTCATATTTTTGTATACCATTTCATTTTATTTCCAGACACCTGTTTCGCATGGTTACAGCCTTAATGAGTCACATCACTACTCTAAACGTCGTCGCCTACATCATCTCTTTTGGGGTTCCGTACCCGAAGTATAAATCCCGAAGTATTGATTTTTGACTAGTGGTCAAACCAATAATGTCTCTGTGGTTCCACCATGTCTTGTAGTCCCACTAGGTTGGGGTTCCTGGTCCAACTATTAATAAAAAAATTACCACTTCCCACTGTCTTTCAATTGACTCGTACTTTTATGTCTTTACAGAATTATTATTTATTAGCTGTTCCTCGCGGTTTCACTCGCCATTAGTGTGTATGTACTTAGCCTATACCCTTCCCCAAGAATCAGGCTTTCATATACAAAAAGAATTTTGCAAATCCGACCAGTAGTTTCAAGATATAAGCGTTCAAACAAACAAACTTATCAGCTCTATTATATTAGCATAGATTATATAGATTATTACTTACATAATTATATTCCACAGAATTAAGAAACGCAACTTCCTACTTTCAATCAGGCGGGCCGTATGGATGGTTGCTTACCCAAAAGGATAAAAAGGTTCATATAAGCAAAAAGTTATATCCACAAAAAAAAAAACTTTTGTTCTTATTTTGAAATGTAACTCACTCAAAATCGGCGGGTCGAATGAAAAATCCAATCTAATCAATTTTGACTCTATATTCTGTGTCGATCATTGTATTAAAAATAATAGAGCTCCTAATCCATTTCCTTGATCGATGTTTACCTGATTTCGCTTATTATACGAAAACTAAAATTAATTCTTATAGGATTTTTCTAAGTGCACATCTTGTAATTGATAACATTGTATAAATCTCTACAAATAAACGTTAATAAGAGCGTCTTATCTTACTGGTGGTCCCTCCATTTATTATAAGGATAAGACGCGCCATAAAGATATTAGTAAGGTCCTTGACCCTGATCTTTCTCATCTCCTAGCGTTTTTCCGGTTGGACCTCTACTCAAGCCTAGAGCCTCCAAACAACACGTCATATTGTTTCTCTTGTATAAAAATTATATCAATACACTAAAAGTTCACGTTTTCTCTATATAGGATTGAATTTCTGTACTAAAAACTAACGTGGCCTAAGATCTTATATCCCTAGGCTCTGTCTTCCCCGTATGAGATAAAGACGTAATTATAAATGTATGTATACCTATCTGTACTATTATAGTGACTAGTCTGTATACCTATAATGTACCTATATACCTTATATGTTCTTATTCGTCGTATGCGCAGGTCAACTAGAGGTCAACTCTGGTTAGTTGGCTAGATATCCTAGCTCATAAATTAGTGTTAGGTTACGAGTTATAATGATCAATTTTCTTTTGATACCAAGTCGTCCTGAATTGTCTAGTCTATCTAGAACTAAACAAACGAATAACGCATTGTGGTTTCTACCTACCAATTCCTTCTCTTCAGCCAGGTGTGTGGGGGGGGGGGTCTCGGCCTTAGCAACCACAAAAAAATATATAGGATCGACATACGATTGACCACGTGATTTGGCGCGGTTTATCTCAATCCCATAAGTACATATGTTTAAAATTGTGATTTTGGCTAAGCCTCCATTTCCATTTTAGACTTGTAACCCTAGAGATACGTTTGTGAACTTTCGTTCTACCTTATAATGAGCTGAATAGACAACCCCCTCTTTAAAAGTCAACTAAACACTAAGAATAGGGCTAAATTTTCTTCTCTTCTTAACAACTGCTGTCGGATTCCATACGACAGAATTACCAAGTAGAAATGAAGTCAGTCCTATTCATCATCATCACCATTTTGAGTAGGCGTCGCGGTCAATCGACCATGCACACTCTGGTATCAGAGTTCTTCGGAACCGCCTCTCGGCCTCTGACGTGGTTCCTTTAACGACTACCAGATTTGTCAGTCCTATTACAGCGTATATTTGCAGAATCTTCGTATAGAACGTAAAAATGGCTTAATTTTTTTTTTTTTTTTATATTTGGCAATCATTTAGTTGTAGCGTGAATTGGAGTGTTGAAGTCTTCTATAATCCCATCAATCGTACACTTGACATGATTGTGTCAAATGTAGGCCGAAACTAATCTAATCTGATAGTGTGATGGCTAAAATATAGTTGATTACTTATTGAAGGCGATTGAAGTTTCTTTGCGTCATACTAATACAGCAAGATTTTACTTTTCTTGTCTGAAGGCTTAGGCAAAGTTACATCGCTTTTTAGCAAAACGATATCATTTGCCATTTTCTGAAATATTAACTTTATTAATATGAACATACAGTGCAATATTAAACATATTTAGAAACGCCATCGTCGTCGTGAGCATCATGTTATACTTTTAGCCGCCTGCTTAAAAGTTTAAAAGAATACCAATAGCTATTTTTTTGTCGTAATTAATTTGTTTCCAGCCAGCATTAAAGACCAATAAAAATCCTATTTATTGTCCATTACCAGCCAGCATAAAGAATCAATAGACAAAATTAACCTATTTTTCAATCGTTAGCTGCCAGTGTAAAATATCAATAGACAAAAACCTAATTTTTAGCTGTTGCCAGCCAGCTCGCTCGTGAGAAGGAATCGGAATGCAGTCTTTCTGGCTCGACACACACATGCAACAGGAAGACATGTCATGGACAGTGCGCGTGTGTGGTATGGAGCTACCACGCCTACCATTGGTGCTGAACTCACTTGATAGACGATTTAGTATTTTAACCGACTTTCAAAAAAAAGGACTGTCGATGGATCTTAAGAATCTTAGATTATTTATCGGTGACCAAAGATAAATATTACGCTTTACATAGATCATGTACTTATGGTGGAAATATCTAAACTACTTGTACAGGCTTCTATATTCTGTGTTCTAAACCAACTAACAGCATATGACGGGTGTATTTTAAAATCGCGAAGGATGTCTGGGACTGGGACCAAAAACAAACAAAGAATGGATTCATCTTTGTAATCTTTCAAATCAGATGATCGAAATCTATGATTGAACCAAAATAGAGAAGTTTATGTGTTATGGGATTTGAAGCTACAAAACGAAATCTTTCAAGGTTGAACAGGGGGGTTACTACCGTCTCTTAAAACCATGCAAGATCCAGTGAGTAACCGAGACAGCGCATTACATAATGTAAAGCGACATCCCCCTTACGTGTGTACACTACTTTAAAAGTGAATAAATATCTAATAGGTGGGTTTCCGCTAAACAACCGGGCATAACAAGGACGCTGGCGCGAATGAGCGCCGCTAAGAGCATACTTTGGTTCGTTCGCATTTTAAGTCGTATAGCGCTGTGAGCCGCGCACAAGTAAGAGACTGTGGTAAGCCACCAGTCCAAGTATAGTAATGAGTAAGTAACACAACAAAAAGTTACTTATTACGTTTACAGGGGGACGAGGTAAATACTTTTTTTCAAATAGTGGATAGATTAACTACATAATACAAATATCTAATAAAAAAAATCTAATAAAAAAGTTTAATAATAAAATTAAGATGTTTCCTTTTCAACCGCTGAACTAAATTGCGTGAAATTTAGTATAGATATAGTTTAAGTCCCAGAAAAGAACATTCAGTCAGTAGTACCACGCGGGCAGAGCCGCGGGCAACAGCTAGAAATGTTGTAAATACTTAAATATGTATTAGTTATAAAAATAAACCATCAAGTAGTGTGTTACCTGGTGGACTATTGTCCTGACGCATTAGAAGACCCCACTTTGAAACCACTGAAAAAATAAACTTTGTCTTACCGCGAAGTTTTTTTTTTCAGTTTTGTAAGATCTGAATGATCTACACTCAGATTTGTAAATTACTTCATAATCTGTCATATGTATACGAACAGAAATATTCATGTCTGAAAAGCAATCGTGTTTTATTATATACTTAAATAATATTATTCAGGACTGTGCAAAGAGCAGAGGACTCGATTTTCCATCAGGCCTTCCCCCTTTTTCTACACTCACTCCCTATCCATGTAAATCTTTGGCCACTTGTCCATAAAGTTGTTGAGATCGTCACCCACCTCCTCATTTAAGACAAAGAAGAAAAAAAACGCAGAAACGAATTAGGTTCGAGAATCGAGTGAGTTTCGTACACATAGTAGAGTCAGGTCATGCGTGTGTGCCCTAACTGGCTGGACTAACACATCTGCACTTTGAACTGGTTCCGGTTTTCGGAATTAATATTTTAACATTTCGTGATTTCGAGCTATTAGCTAAACGACATCGCGGGTATTATTAGAATTAAATAAGTATGTACTGATAAATTTGGTAGCGATTAATTAAATAATGTTTTTATATTTGTTATATTTGAATTTGAAATAATGTAGTGTAAGCCGGCTCTATATATAGAGATCATGAAATTTTGTCTATGGTTGTTCAAAACCGCAACTAACATCTGAAAAACGTTATTATCTTCTTAGAAAGTCACAAAAGGCGGCTAACTAATATTACCAGCCTTAGGCTATGTCAGATACCTTTAGGCAGCCTGAAAAATCTGGCAGTGTTGATCACTATAACATGGATTATTTCCTTTTGATCTGGTTTCCCTGTAGAAGAGGTTACGGAGGTCAGACGGCAGTCACTATACTGTCATAACCAGTACCGCCCAATTAGGACCATGATTAAAAAGGAACCCTGGGCACTGAAGGGTAAGCTGAAGTTGCAATCAGGAAACACGCTTGGTCTAAGAAGGAACTAGGAAACTATTTACTCATAATATTCATGGACCTGAGCTAAGGACTTATATTTTATTCATATCGTGTAGAAGACACCGTGTCACGGTCAATAGACCATATACACCCTGCATGGTGTCAGAGTTCTTCGAAACCGCCTCTCGGCCTCTGACGTGGTCGATGGTCCATCGGCTTAACGTGCCTTCCGAAGCACGGAATCATCTTTATTGTCAGACAAACAGGTAATTCAAGCTTAAAATATCCTAACCAAACTGGAAACAACTAAAAAAAGTTCCTGTGGGAATCGAAACCATGATTCATGGTCTAAAGGCAAACCTCGGTGAACACTAGCGCCACCGTCACTTAAAAAACATTACTCACTGAAAACACAAGTTATCAAAAATCCCTCTGCTGTTATTATGGTTCTGGATCTGAAGTTAATTTTAATCATATTCAATTATTTAATTATAGTTCCATATAGTTACAAATTGCAAAACTGCTAAAAGTGGCCGTTTTAAGCAATAATGCAATTTGTAAGTATAGGGAATTATAATATAATAATTTAATATGTTTAAAATTAACTTCAGATCCAGAACCTTAATTACAGCAGAGGGATTTTTGATAACTTGTGTTTTCAGGGAGTAATGATTTTTAAATAACGGTGGCGCTAGTGTTCACCGAGGTATCACCTTAACCACAAAGGCAGTTAATTAGAACTTATGACGTATGACGCGAATTTGTAAATCAGCGAGTAAACAACAAACCCAAAACAAACCATTAACTATATAAGTATTTTCAATTCCGTTACGGCTGGCAGACCTCATTATTTCCTTGTGTGTTTGTTTATAAGTATTATCACCTTGACAGTTATACATAGACACACTCATTTAAAAAAAAAAAACAAATAGTATAATCTAGAGACTTGACATAGTTATCTTTAAATTAATTTGACTAACAAAGCTTACTCATTTGTTATCATATTTGTTTGACCGAATTCCTAAATGTAGAGTTCTGAACTCTCTCTTAAACTCCTCCGTGCTTCGGAAGGCAAGGCTATTGGTCCCGGCTCATCATTATCATTTCGTGTAGGTGACAAGCTTAATCGACTATGCACACCCTGGTGTCAGAGTGCTTGGGAACTGCGCCTCTCGGAATCTGACGTGGTTCCTTTAACTACTACCAGAGAGCAGACGGGACCAACGCCTTAACGCGCTTTCCGAAGCACGGAATCAATCAATTATCAGACAGTTAGGTGATTCAAGCCTGCAATGTCCTAACCAAACTGGAAATCCATACTAATATTATAAATGCGAAAGTCTGTCTGTCTGTCTGTCTGTCACCTCTTCACGGCTAAACTGCTGGACCGATTGTGATAAAATTTGGTAGGGATATTGGTAACGACCTGAGGTCAAACATAGGATACTTTTGGGCGCGATATAACCGAGTCCCACGCGGAGCGAAGCCGCGGGGAACAGCTAGTAACTAAATAAAGTATGCTTCCCGTGGGAAAAGAACCCACGACCCCCGGTTACACAGGCAAACGCCTTAAGCACTGGACTACAGAGGCAGTCCCGGCCGTTATCACTATATAGCAATCGTTAGGCCATGTCAGATGCCTTAAGGCAGCCTGAAAAATCTGACAGTGTTCTTACAAGGGTTTCGGAGGTCAGACGGCAGATAATATAACACAGAATTATAAATAGTACTAAAGTAGAAGAGAAAAAGCAGGAAAGCGTAACCTGGGCTCCAAAGCAATCAGCTGAGGTAACAGGGAAAGCGCTCAGATAAAAGAGAGAGAGAGAGAGAGAGAGAGAGAGAGAGAGAGAGAGAGAGAGAGAGAGAGAGAGAGAGATAATAGTACTAACGTAGAACCGGCACTGCCAAATCAGGACCACCAGAATAAAATCGCAGCCTGGGCTATGAAGCGTAAGCTGAAGATGCATGATACTTGTTATATAAAGTTGCAGTCTTTATTTCGACAATAGAAAAAGCAATTTGAAATTGTTAGAAAATTGCATAAAGTAGTATTATTAGGATTAAGTAAAATTAAAGCTAGTTCCTCCTTTCTACTTCGCAGCGCCCAACAGGGTCCTTGAAGGAGTGTAGAATACATTATATCTGTAATATTGTATAAACTGCATGTAATTTAAGGTGCAATAAAGTATTGAGTATTGAAAGCTGAAAAAAAGTTATTCTACAAAAAAAATACAGTCATTGCATTTCACCTAACTCCCAATAAAAATGTTTATTTGACAAGAAATTATCACAGGTATCAGATAACAGGTATTAACTACTGAGAACATGTTACAATAATATACGTGACACATATCATTTGTCAGTTCGTCATTGAACAAATCCCATATTTGATATTCTGCGTTTTCTGTGTTAATCAAATTTATCAGAATAAGGACATTATAAGGCTCTTGAGTTCATATACACCACAGAACTGAGATTATCTAAATAGAAATGTTTTGACGCGGATTTAGTTCCAGGGTCAGTGTGGCTAGCGTATTCTCTCTTCTTATCTTCAGTTCATACATGTAAACCACACCACACCTTATTAGAAATGTATTACGTAGTTTACAACAAAGCCACCTTATATTATCGACCAATAACAGTGGCAAAAATGGGCGGGGAATTTGAATGCGTCATTCAAATTCCCCGCCCAGTGTGAAACCCTGTGAAACGTAGGCTTGCAAGCCAAACGAGTGACACGCTTTTCGTGCGTTACGCCATATTTTTAAATTCTGTGATATACACACTTGTATCATAGTATTACTAATTCTGTGTCATAGTTCCAAAGATTGTCTTTTGTTACTCTTTTATAGGAAAACGGCTGAACCGATTTGGCTGAAATTTGGAATGGAGATTGCTTAGACCCTGGAATAACACAAAGGCTATATTTTATTCCGGAATTCCCACGGAAGCGGAGCTCCGGGCAACAATTAGTTAGACATAAGAATCGTACCAGTCAGATAATTCCTGTGTCTTACCTGTACACTTGTGTAAAATATAGTTAATTAAATGATAACTGATTTCTGGTCTTGGACAGCTTTGATTGATTTATACTGATCGGCCAATCCTACTCGGGATTAAAACATTAGTACTGATTATTATAAATTATCTGATAATTAAATTAGCTAAAATGTGATTTGCCCATAGACATTATTGATCGTTTTAAAATTGTATAAAAACATACAACAAGTTAAATATAATTAAGCCGTAGGCAATCTGTGAATGAATGAATGAATTGAATGAAATTGTTTATTTACATGAAACATAGAACAATAGGATGTAACATATACACGGTCGGACGGTCTAAGTATATCGTAGCCGTAAAAGCGTAACTGATAGACAGATAGACAGACTGACTATCACATTTATATTATTAGTATGCAAATATGGATGATTAAGTACAAAATATTGCCACGGAAAAACAAATTGAGGTTATCGCACCACCGTCTTATCGTGAAGGAAGTCCTCGAGATTATTTCAATTCAACCTCAATTGTTCTTGGAAAATCGAATAATATTATTCGAATAGGTGACTAAAGTGTAGGAAAATGCGATCAATCGCTGGACAATACGGCTGAATCGCAGACCGATTTTGATGAAATTTGGTTAATATGTCATTCTTATATATATTCAAAAAATTTAGACTATAATTTAATAATTTATGATCAATAATATAATACATATTCTATTCTAAAAAATCTAATCCAAGACCCAGGCTAATCAGAAAAATATCATTTTTCATCTTGACCTGACCGGGGATCGAACCCAGGACCTTCAAGCATGTTAACCATTACGCCACAGAGGTCGTCAAATAATAATGATATAATTTATGTATTTAAAGTCTATTTGTTTCAGCCACTGAAGTTTTAATATACCTATAACAATACAGTTCTGTGGTTTTAACTCTTTTTAGGATGATAGTAATAATTCAGACAAACAACAAAACAGACTTCTAATTACCACCACGCCTTTCCAAGTTATGATAATCAGCGTATTCTTCTAAATGACAGCTTTATCTTAAGATATCTTATCAGGCTGATAGCACCTGACATACTGTGTTGCCGGCAGAACGACTGTCTACACGTCTTTACGATTTTTTTTAAGTGTTTCCAATTCTCGTGATTTCAAGTGCAGTGTGTGATAAGTCTTCGGTAAGTTTTATGGCCAGTATACCAGTTAACTGCCCCCGTGGTCCAGTGGTTAAGGTGTTTGCCTGTAGACTGGAGATCGTAGGTGGGCCGCGAATCTCACGGGAAGCATACTTTGTTTAGTTGTTTCCAGTTTGGTTACATTGCAGGCTTGAATCGCTTGATTTTCTGATAATGATGACTATTCCGTGATTCGGAAGGCACATTCAGCCGTTGGTCCCGGCTGCCATGTGATAGATATTAAAAGAACCACGCCAGAGGCTGAGAGGCGGTCCCGAAGAACTTTGATACCAGGGTGTGCATGATCGATTTGCTCGTGTCACCTACCCGAAATGATGATGATTAGGAATATGATTTATTTGTTGAAATTTCAAACATGCCAATTAGTTCATTACATGAACTGCCTATATTGCAATAGTTTGATCATTATAATAACAATAAATCTAATCTATCTACCAACAAAATGATATAAAGGATGACAATGACCTATTAGTTTTCTCTCTCTCTTGAACTATAAAATCTATCTATTTACCAGTGGTGTGCACAGAGTTGGGTAGACAAAGCTGTCTAAACAGCGTGTCTTTACTGACTGCACAGGGAAGGTAGTGTCTAAAGGCAGATATGCATGCATAGCAAGCGCAGCTAAGCTATTCCGTAGAGTACAGACAGAGGTACAGGAAATGTAGTTAGACCTCTATTTTTTTTAATAATGTTTTCGATTGGTTGGCACACGAAATTGTCACAACAATAATTTTATCATTGTGTCTGGAATCTGCGAGCAAACGGGTTAATACAGATGGCGTAATCCAGATGTTAAGAGAAATTGAAGCTAATATAAAAATTCAATTTGTTCCAACACAATTCTTTCAACTTTCAGATGAAGCTAATAAAAAGAAAAAAATAAGAAGAGAAAATAAGGTAAAAAGAAAAAAATAAGAAATTTTGCAACCAGATAAAATAACAACAACCAAAGATGTTGGCGGCGATCACGACGTTGACTCCTCGCATGAGGTTCAACTTCCGCAAACCGAACATAGAGAACTTTGCCTTCAAACTCCATTACAAGTTCACTGTCACCATGCTTCTGGCCTTCGTGATCTTGGTCTGCAGTAGAGAGTACTTCGGAGACCACATCAGGTGCATTTCGGACCAGGGCGTGCCTAACCATGTCATTCAGACGTACTGCTTCTTCATGGCGACTTTTACTATTGTAAGTGTTTTCTTTTCTTTGAATATCATCATCATTTCAGGCCGCGGGCTGTCCACTGCTGGACATAGGTCTACCCCATGGATTTCCAGAACGACCGGTTGGAAAAGGCCAGCGCCTTCCTGTGACCATCTTCAGGTCATCTGACCATCTGGTAGGGGGGAATCCGACGCTGCGCTTGCTGTTCCTACCTATCTGCCCCATCGGCCGTCGGTTCGTCGCACTATGTTCCCTGCCTATTGCCACACAGAGCTAATCCATGGGCTATGTCGGCAACGTTTATTCTGAAGAAGTAAAGAAAAATTTTTTGAAATCAATTTCTTGGTACTGAAATTTGTTAACTACGAACAAGCTCATATCTTTATCTTTATATATACTTATATTTAGTAGTAAGATATTTTTGGTGGGATTACTAATTCTAAAAATGTTTACAGGTGCGTCATTACAACGAGAGTCTTCTCCAAACAGGTTTCCTTCCTCACCCCGGCGTGGGACCCATATCGGATCACGACCAGACGCTTCACCACAAGTATTACCAATGGGTCCCGTTCATACTCTTCATACAGTCCATCTGTTTTTATCTACCGCATTATATCTGGAAGAAAAAAGAAGGTTTGTCATACATTTTCTTGGTTTCATTTGCCACGGCCAATCATAATTTAAAATTTGAGTAGCAAGAAGTTCATTGCTGTTCATAGCCCTCCCCCCCCTCAGATCTAACCCGCGTCTTCCTATGACTATAACTAGACTTTCACGCCATCTATTAAGTGTATTACTAAACATACATTTACGATTACAAAACTATCTATTTGCATCAAAATGTACAAATACGACAATTCATTCATTCATTCAATCCGTGTAGGTGTCATGGTCAATCGACAATGCACACCCTGGTGTCAGAGTTCTTCGGAACCACCTCTCGGCCTCTGATGTGGTTCCTTTAACGAATACCAGATGGCAGCCGGGACCAACGGCTTAACGTGCGTTCCAAAGCACGAAATCATTTTTTTTTTGTCAGACAATCAGGTGATTCAAGCCTGCAATGTAACAAAGTATGCTTTCTATGGGAATTGAACCCTCGACCCCCGGGTCGACAGGCAAACGCCTTAACCACTAAACCACGGAGGCAGTGTACAGTATAATACGTACAATGTAACTCAATGTTCTAGTAATTGATCCGTTTCTTTGTGAATTCAGGTGGCAGAATTAAAGCTCTAGTGGATGGGCTTCAGTTCGCGAGCCTGTCGTTACACAACGATGAATCCACTATCAACTGCAAGAATGTTCCTTCCAAAGCCACCTTGGAGAAGAAAATTGATCTGATCAGGAAGGATATTATTCTCAGGTGGGTTTTCTATATTCTATCATTGGTGTGTTATATTCTAACGTTGCATTTACTCTTGTATAGTTAATGCTCAGTTTTCCGTAAAACAATTCCTCTTTGCCATTAAAAGAGACTATCCCTGAAACCTCTTGGTCTACTCCTACTCTACTTACACTGCGATAGGTCCATTTCACTAGGTCTGTTATAAGCCTGTTTGCTCACTTGATACAGAAGTAAAATAACATCGAAAAAGCACCTTTATATTGGAACTGATCTTAAAGATGCATTTGATTTAGTTTATCTCATTTAGTCAAAGACACAGGATTCCACTTAAGAAAAAACATCAGTCAGAAAGAAAATTCTTGCTTATTCTTTTTATTTATTGTATTAAGTATAAATTATTTTGTGGTTTGGTTTCATATTGATGAAAGATTTATTGTAAGTATGCATAAGCGAGATTGTTTATCAACAATAGAATTGTATTTTTGATATATCTGTGTAAACCTTTTTTGGCCTTAGTTAATTCTGCTAATTTCTTAAGAAATCTTTTCCAACCTTTAAACAGTACCTTTAGTTTTGTTCTCAAATTTGCTTTATAGATTGCGGATATCCCGAACGTGGTCGACGTGGTTGATCGCGATGGAAGTGGTGAACCTCTTGCACGTGATGTTCCAAATCTGGTTGATCAACATATTCCTGAACGGAAACTTCATCGGTCTGGGCAGCAGAGTAATCAACTTTAGAAATTGGGAGGGCATCGCTGACCCACTGGAAACTGTGTTTCCTAAGGTTTGTAGTTCATTCGTCATTCATTTCGTGTAGGTGTCACACCCTGGTTTGTAGTATAATCAAGACTTTGATTGAATTATAATTAATTTTAGTACGTCAAGTTCTTCTTACTGATGACCCTTAGTCCCATTTCGTAGCCAGATTTCGTTTTGTATGTTATTAAATAAATCAATACACTCATGTTTTTTGTAAACACGTAAGAATATGATGACGTATTTGAAATTGCTTTGCTGTTTTCAAAATCAGGACATCTGCAGGGAGAGGAAGTTGTCTGTGTTTGAGTTACGCGGCCGCTAAATTATCTTCAGCTTACGTTTCAGAGCCCAGGATACGCTATTAATCGTGGTCCTGATTTGACGGAGCTGGTTATTACAATGGAGCGACTACCATTTGACCTCCGTAACCCTTTTTACAGGGAAACCAGACCAACAGGAACATGACTCTGGTGTGTTATTGGCCAACACTGTCAGTTTTTCAGACTGACTAAAGGCCGCTAAATTTTTGTTTGTTTTTAAAATTGCTGAAGATGAAATTAATATACCAATAGATTTAGGCTATATTCAAAACTATTTGTTTGTCCATAGGTAACAAAGTGCCTGTTCCATAAGTACGGTCCCAGCGGTACTATTCAGCAGCATGACGCGCTTTGCGTCATGGCTCTCAACATCATTCATGAGAAGATCTACACAATCCTCTGGTTCTGGTTCCTAATCCTCTTCATTGTGTCCTTGATTGGTGAGTTCATATTTTTCTTTCTCTTTTACAACTGCTACATTATGTGTTGATTGTTTCATCATCATCAGCGTTGGTTGGCTAAGTATGAAATACTAACGAGTCGATTCTGGTGTATAAATTATATTTGTAAGTGGCAATAGCCTTTGGTATTTCCGTAGCTTCTTTTCTCTTCAAAACATTCCCTCAACTACCAGAGGGGACAATATAACCTATAAAGTTACTTGGACACTAGTTTTTGTTTCAGAACAGAGTAGAAATCGCAATATCTATTAGCGCAATTTTATTGACAGGAAATCGGTTAAGAATCCATACTAATATTATAAATGCGAAAGTCTGTCTGTCTGTCTGTCTGTCACCTCTTCACGGCTAAACTACTGGACCGATTGTGATGAAATTTGGTAGGGATGTAGTTAAATACCTGAGGTCAAACATAGGCTACTTTTGGGCGCGATATAACCAAGTCCCACGCGGGGCGAAGCCGCGGGGAACAGCTAGTAGTATAAATAAATAAAATAAAATACATTTAATTCACATTTACATCCATTATGTTGTTAGTATGAAATTGAAAAAACTTATAAACATTATCGTAATTATCTCTTTTTTTTCTTTAGCTTTTTTATTTTTATTCTCTTTTTCTTTTATAAGGATCATGTCAATAAATAATATCAATTGTCTTACAGCTGTCATCTGGCGCATCACCTCCTTCTTCCTATACCGTCGCTCGCTCAAGTTCAACGACTTGGTCTTCAAGCAGGTCACCAATAGCAAGTTCAACCCTTACAACGTGATCAGGGTCGTCAACGGCTGCGAGTTCGCTGATTGGCTCTTCCTTTACTATCTGGCTAAGAATATGCAGGGGATGATATTTGAGTGAGTAGCAAAAATATTCCTGGCACATTAACTTCTTTTGTTTATTACTAGCAACCCGCCCCAGCTTCGCATGGGCATAAAAACCTCCCTCTTGAATCACTCTATTTATTAAAAAAAAAACCGCATCAAAATCCGTTGCGTAGTTTTAAAGATTTAAGCATACATAGGGACATAGGACACATTTGTTTTATAGTAGGTAGTGATTATTTGTATCTCCTTTGAGGATCACGGCTCTTTGCACCCTGGACTTTTGAGCGGCCAGCGCGGAGCTATTAATCCAACGATTAGAGGCCCTTTGGAGAAGTTGATGTTATGTGGTGTTCCTGCCAAAACCCGTTCCTTACTATATTAATAGTTCATATACCCATGAACAAACACAGTACAAGATATTAAGGTATGAGTTAAACCATTTCTTTTTTAAATTAACAGGGAGCTGTTTCGAACCTTGGCTGAGGAGTTGGAGAAACGTGAGTTGCCGATAGAACAAGAAGGTCACGAGGAGAAGGGTTCGGAACCTGTTCTCTTATCGAAAACTGAATACGAGTATGACGACGAAACTCTACCATTAAGGAGTGAAAAGAAATCTTCGTAATAAACCAAGAATAAATTTTTTGGACTCTGTATATTTTGAAACGAAGCACACGTAGATAAAATTGATTATGAAGCAAAAAAATATCGACGTGATGATAACAAGTGCCATTTTGCCGTCTTACCCAATCATATCCAATCTATTGATACTAGTCCAATCAATGAAGCGTTTTTGAAGTGGGTGTGCGTTTGTAGTGGTGTGCGTAGTTAGTACGCTGCATTTGGATAATGTTTAGTCTTATAGTACAAGATCCCACTAATCGACTCTACAGGTATTTGATTTTTTTGATACAACCAATTTTAAATGAATGTTAAGGAACTATGCAATGGATGAATGCCTTTAAAAATTAGCCACAATTGACTGTAATTAATTTTTTGTATAATAAATTTCGCTAATATAACTTGCAGCTATATGTTTTTTAATGAATTTCGCGACATTAGAAAGATAATAAAACAGATCAATCAGTGGGATCTTAGACTATTATATGTCAATTGATGATATTGTCAATTCCAGTCGAAAATTATTGGATAATAGTGTTTTAAGGCTGTGATCATCAAGGTATACCGACTGATTTTAAAACATCTAAAAGTATTTGTTTAAATGCTCACTTTTTCATTATCTTTGGAGGAATCCATGTCCAGCTGTGGACTTGCTTGGTGATGATGTCTGAATAAATTCTGTTTATATAATACTTAGTCATTTGAATCTTTTATTACTTATGTAATATATAGTACTCGTTTCTTGTTATGAAAAAATTTCAAACATACCTAATATTAGTTTATAAAATTTTCTAAATTTATTGAAAGACTTTTTAGATATACTGCAAGGGTTTATGTCGACCTTTTGTAGAATTGATGATGCAATAAAATTTTAAATATATATTGTGAATATATAAGTCGGAAGAATTATATAAGGCCAAAGGATTTGGAAATCGCGCGCTGTATGACACAAGGCAATTTTTTTCAAACTATTTATAAGGTCATATTAGTAAGCGAAAAAGTTTATTGGCAGCGAATCAGTGCCTCTGAATTAAAATTTTCTTACTGCGAAATACATATAATATTATATTTAAATATATTTTTTATGTATTATAATTAAAAAACAAACAGATTATGAACAAAGTGAAATTCATGCAAGAAAAAATTTACCCTGCACACCTAGGTATCTGAGTTATTCTAAGTTGTCGAAGATCAAGTTCGATTCCCGTTGTCGCCTACTTTATTTATTAACAGGCCCCAGTTAACAATGGAAGTCGGTTTTTGTTTTTAACCTCCGTTGCAAAAAGAGGGGTGTTATAAATTTGACGTGTCTGTCTGTCTCTGGCGTCATAGCTCCCGAAAGGATGAAGCAGTTTTTTTTTTAATTTTAAATTTAATGTTATTTTGAAACTGAAATTTCGAACGCAGTTACTTAGCGACAGCTTTAGGGTATGAAAATTCTTACTTAAACCATTTTTTGCCACGGTTTGTCAGTTATTTTTGTATAAAAATTTGCTAACACCTTCGCTAGAAATTGACTGTGATTGCAAAAACTGGTGGTAAGAGATATTAATGTAAGTAAAAACATTTGGCTCAACTATTTTAAGATTCATTATCACATTTAAGTAATTATACTTTATTACGACTATAATATTGATGTTTTATTAATTTTAATTTATTTTTGTAATATCGAATAAAAATTCAACTTTTAATTAAGTGTGGACTGTTTATTTTTATATTTAATAAATTATAAAATTAGTTAGTTATCCAGTGTTTTTTGTTAAACCCAAATACAAAGTAGGTATTTGTTATTTCTTGACTTCTATAATTAAAACTACCAAGCTTATACCGAATGAAAAAAAATTTGGTCATGGTTTGATCGATAACAGACATTGCCTAAATTTAAGGGGAAAAACACTAACATTATTTTTATTTATTTAACTTTATTGCAAAAATACAATAGGCGGACTTAATGCTAAAAGCATTATTTAAAAGTCAACCTTTGGGTCAAGCAGAGAACAGTTTGTGGTTTGTACATTAGGTACTTATAGGATAACTGAAAAATTTTAACTGCTCCTGTGGTCCAGTGGCGTTTGCCTGTAGACTTGGAGGTTGGGGTTCGATTCCCACGGAAGGCATACTTTGTTTAGTTGTTTCCAGTTTGGTAAGGGCATTGCAGGTTTAAATCTGCTTGTCTATATATATAAAAATGAAACCCGTTTTCCGTTGTCACGACATAGCATGAAAACGGCTTGACCGATTTGGCTGATTTTTTTTTTGTAGTTTTCTAATACTCTGTACAAGGTTCTTACGTGACCATGTGATTTTGCGCAACATTCGTTAACGTTTTGAAATTGTGACTTCTAAGTAAGTAACTAAGAGCAAGCTGCTTATTTGTGAGAAATCTCTACCAGCAGGCCCAAGAGAGGAAACGAGAAGAAATTGAGTAGATATGGCGAATATTGATCTATTGACCTAAACCTACTGACGTTTAACTGTTAGTTAACAGTATATGCAAACAAACAGACAAATAAGACAAGTATACTGAAATAAAGACGTTGTGGTGATTTAATTAGCACGCGCCAAATGTTGTAGTCTAGGAGACAGACAGGAAAAAAAATATCTGAAATATATTCAGGAGATATTAAAAATGACTCTCACTGAAAAAAAAACTTACTTATACACAACCAAACTTTCGTCAGTCAATCTATAGCACAAAAAAGTGACTACATAACTCTTTGCAATATAAAATCACTTTTGTATCTTGCCAAACATTGGTTATTTTCAAATAGCCGAAATAGTGAGATATTGTTTTCAGTGCACGCTTCAGTAAGGTTTTAAAAAAATATTAGCGTGTAGTCTTCGTTTTTTTCCGCGTACAACTATTTTTTATTTTATATTTGCTATTATAAGTAAAGACAAATATTTACTTTAAAAAAATCTTAATCTAATGTTGGGTTGTTGACTTCGTTGGGTCTAATGTCTATATATAAATGTCTGACAACTTTTTACCATTTGATATTTCTTAGTTTTTGGTTTCCTTTGCTCTTCTGATGCATACTAGTCATTTCAGTGTCCAGATTTTCTTTTTCATATTGAGCCTGCTATTTTAACTTCAAGTTATCTTCATTTGTTAAACATTTCTTTATCATTACTTTGGGGAAATCAAAACAGATAGAATTCAGAACTTACACTTAATTAAACAAAGCATCCTTGTTACTAGTTACTACTTTTCTTTAAGTCACAATATTTATTAGGTTTTCAATGCATTTAGTTAAAATGCATATAAAATGAATAAAAGTCACACTCTCCTAGACTACTTAGGTCAGTTTGTTAATTGAGTCTGTAGGTGGGTGTGTCCTACTTTCCTTCATTCAGAATATAATAGCTTCATCATCAGTACCAGGGCCAGGCTGTCAGGACAATTCTGTGTGATCCTTGTAAGGGTTCCTAAGTGTTCTGGTGGCTTACCACCATCTCTTAAAACTATGCAATATCCAGTGAGTAAGCGAGACAGCGCAATACATGATGTAAGGCGTCATCCCCCTCACTCAATCGTTCTTTGATGGTTTTAAGAGATGGTGGTGGATGGTGGCCACTTGTCCTGTCTGTCTGTTCCTCTAACCTCTAATATACCAGATTTCGAAAATGATAAAGCCACTCGTGATCTGTTAAGTGACCAGCAATGGATCATCATCACTTCTTGTACGTAATACGGTCAATCGACCATGCCCACACATGCCTTCCGAAGCACGAAATCATCTTTATTATCAGACAATCAGGTGATTCACGCCTGCATTGTCCTAACCAAACTGAAAATCCTAAACAGAGTATGCTTCCCGTGGGAATCGAACCCACAACCCCGGGTCTTCAGACAGCCCTAACCACTGGACCACGGAAGCAGTTGAGTATGTACGTGATACGTAATTCATAATATCATAATTCTGTAGGCATTATCCAATGTGCAACGATGAGATGTGACCTCAGAGTATTGACCGGCGGGAATGCTTCGGGACGTCGCTCGTCGCGCGTCGTGTCGTGGCTACCTAAGTCTCCTTGTGACACCACACGACACGACACGACGTTTCAAAGCTGATAGATGGGGTAAGTTCTTTTAGAAGTAATACCATGGGTAATGGGTACATGCTCTATATACTTACTGCTCTACATAAATTTAAAAAAATCCTGGTAGAGACCATGCGCGATTTTATACTTCTACGCTGCTCTACAACATAATGTATAACATGTTTTTGTATAACATTAACTAGACGAACAGGCACACAGCCCACCTGTTAATATTATGGTATTAACATATATATATCTACTTATATATACAGCTGTGGTTGTCATTAGACCACTCTGCATTACCGTGGATGTCATGGATTACGTAAAGTGCGGCGTACAACAGCATTCATGTTTAATTAATACAAATGGATTTATATTTCCAGGCAGAAGAGTAACACAAAACCGGAGTGTGGCACTACGTCAAGAAATAAGTTGCAAAAGAAAAAAGATTGTAGCTTTGGTTTGTAGCTTCCCAAATCGGGAAGCTACAAACCAAACATCCATTTATCCACACATCATGGTACCAACTTATTTAAAAGAATATTGAGTGCTGTAAAATTCAGATAACAAAAGGCTCTGTTATTCGAAATGAGGACGGTAACTGTATTATTTGTAACTGTAACTACAGAAAGAAAAGTCTTGATTGCATAGTCTAAGCTGATTGATGTTTACGAATATTAAAATCCATATTACTTACGGTAATGACATTGTTAATGTGGAAAATTAATAAATACATTCAATAACTTTTATATTACGCCTAAACTAAATAATCTATTGCACAAAGATAGATTGGAAAAGGATACTCGTTTTATAAGAGGCGAATAAGAGGGTAATGAATCCTGAAGTTGAATTGACCTCGGGTGATCATAAAAGTAATACCAAGTCTTTAATTAAATAGATAATAGTACTAACGGAAGTTCTGATTGTAAATGTACCTATTTACTGCATTATAGGGGACAGGATATGATGAAGATTTCCACATTTACATTACATTTCATCCTCCCCTTTACTCCCGAAAAATATAAAGCACTTCGTCATATTTTACTTACTCGGTCACTTTTTTAAGGTCGAATCGAAAAAGTTTCGGGTAAATATTAGTTAGTAAAGTATACTGTAATCTGTGGTAATTAATAGTTATCAGTACTTACCTATGATCAAAACAAAGCATTTGATAATCATCGAAAAATAGCAAACGGCGAGCAAGTAGGCAGTAGAGATGGCCGAAAGTAGGTCAAAGTCAATATAGAGTCCAAAAAGCCATTCCAACGACTTAGAATATAAAAAAAAAATAGTTTCAAATAAAGATTTTGATTTTCCACTATCGTTTTAAATCTATGGTTTCATATCTACCATGGAATCGGAGCCACGGTACAGCAGTGTCCCGAAGGATTCCTCTTTCTCGGAATTTTGGTCGCACAGGTAGCGTGCCAACTGGTTTATGAATCTCTAGAGAGTAGTACCCCCTAGTATGAGATTTTATAAACGCAGACGCTAGCGACTGCGTTAGCGTTTTTGTATGACAAACTCGTACAGCGCCCCTGGCGGATAGTAAGGCAACTGAGAAATTCCATACAAAATCCTAACGCAGTCGCTGCGTCTGCGTTTATATAAATCTCATACTAGGGGTACAGACAAGCCCCCCCTATAATTGTCGGGCGGCGTCTTCATCCGCTACCCTTTGTTTAACTATGTGTTGTATTGGTGGCATTATGTGATTTATTTATTTCTCGCTTACATGTACATATAATATGAAGTAGGTGGAATTACATAATTTGGTAAGTATGATAAACCCAGGCTGGGTGTTGCGAAGACTTGGTACTAAAATTAAAATTTATACATTACAGTTAATTAATATCGAAAAATAAAATAAAATATAAATAATGATACTAAAATAAGTAAGTATGTGAACAATGTTTAAATGAATAAGTCATCTAGTATAAAATAACAATGAAAGCTAAGTCATGATACGATAGCCTAATAAGGCACGCATGTTCGTTACGATCGTGCGTGTCAAGCGACAGCGAGTGCGGCCTAGTTTGGATTGGTCGCCACTATTGGCATTTCTGTCTTGAGCTCATCAGTCCGGCTTTTATCGCTATGAATAGAAACAGGTAAGTGTGTTAGTCACAGTGTGGTCACTAACAGACCTACATGTTCCTATTCGTTTTCATCATTTTCAGTCATTGGACCAACGCTTATACAAAAAGTTTTTGTAAACCTCTTAAGACCCACATAATATATCGATTTTTTTTCCAAACTTTGAAGTCTATTTAGATAACGAGAGATAATGTTATGGAAATGGCAATAAAGTTATATCAAAACATTTGCGTTGGTAGATAAATGTCTCAACTTAAATTCATCAAACGTGAACTTTGAAATATACTCGGAATCATATTCGGCAGCAAGTTCACTTCGGAAAGAATAATTTTTTAACACAGTATTCAAAGAGTGTGTAAGAAAAAGTTATTCAACTAAAATATTATTAATTCAACTTTTTAATATTATATATAATAAACAAATACATAAGTATATTATGATTTTAAAAGAAATAATTATTTTGTGAACTAAGTGCTTCATTTTATTATGTTGAATGGAACTTACTTACTTCATATTTATTTGTAAGGGCAACATTCAGATAAAATGGCGTCCATCAACGCGCCAACAACTGTCATTTTCAATTTGTAGACTGACAGATGTTTATCTCTTTCTCGCATCAGAGAATCCCATTGTTGTTTTAGCTATCTCTTTTCGGCCTCACTACTTGAACAAAATCTGCGGTGCAGTGCACGCAAGTAAAATTATTGTGGAGAGGCGAATCAGCCGTGTGAGCGACTGTCACTGATTTTCTTTTCTTTGAAGACGTATTTCAGTGTTTTACTAAGTTTTGCGATATTGTTTGTGGGTTTTACGGACATTTAGACCTCGTGAAAACAGAAAAGTTAATGTTCATTAAGAAAACTCTTTAGGCATAAACATTAAAGTGCATAGTGCCAGAAAGTAACGTGAAAAACATTTTCAATTTATAAAATTACTAAACAATTGTTTAGGAGAGAGTAACAACGACCAAGTAAGTACCAAACAATGTCTTTATCTAGGTCATGTATTAGAATTTGATAAACAATCAACAGCTGACTATTATTAATTTTGGACAAGGATTTTTAAAATACTCTCTTATTATTAACCTTCTAATTAATTCCTGTAAATGATACCTAATATCCACATAAATAATTCAATAAATATAGGAAATCTCATACAGAGAATAGCAAATGAGAAAAATCCCTTTGGATTTCATAAACTTACATTGATTATACCCATAAGAGCATTTATAGGTCAACAAATTTCCATTTGATAACCTGTAGTTAAGGAGATTAATAGTCCAACATTGGATATTTATATCTAACAAACCAGTCATTTCTGTAACATATATTTGTATACTTATAAGTAAACAAAACAGGCTTTAATCCTGTAATTTCCAAAAAAGCAGTCATTGAATGTTCGCTACACCTGAACTGTCACATGTGCATAACTGACCCTTAAGAAATCTTTCATCTTTTATGATCCTTATTATATTATTATAGTGACATTGAATTCATTGCTTAGTTTTTCCATAATCCAGAATAAAAAAGGGAAAATCAATGTATGTATCATATATTAGGTTCTGGAGTAATTCTTTGTGGACAACGATAAACAGTGTGAAAGTTCAAAGTAGCTGTTATCAATTTGCCCAACAATTCCTCTTCGCACCACTCAAATATATGGAACATCCATAGATTTTACCTCTCACATTTTGCTCGAAAACACGAACCATGGGATTGTTGAAAATTTGCTAATATACCTACTTTAATACCAACTTGTACCACAGTTGACAAAAATAAATGAATCATGAATGTCTGTTTTTATAAAGTCATGGTATGTATCGGTTCACTATCTACAACTTCAATTTATACTTTGTACTAGCTGTTGCCAGCCGCTCCGCCCACATAGGACAAGGTTATATTGCATCTAAAAGTAGCCTATGTTCGACCCCTGGTACTCAACTATATCTATACCAAATTTCATCAAAATCTTCAGTTCCAGCAGCTTAGCCTTGAAAGCTTTACAGACAAATAGACAGACAGACTTTTGCATTTAATATTTAAATGGATGTGGAATGATTATTCTTCACAGAATTTGGAATCACTTGATCAGTATTACAGTTGGCCACATAGAAGTATGTACCACATTACATTTGCGTTTTAGGCGGTATGTTTTTTTGTATGGTCCACTGTACTTAATTTAAAACTAGAATATAGAAACAGCTTAGCAGTGTGTGACAGTGATAGACAATGGTAGCGGTGAAAGTTTCAAAAGTAATTAAAAATGGTCTACTTACTAAATGGAATTGCATGAATGCATTTTTTATTTTAATATGTCCTTCATGACTTTGGAGCTCAGGGTCCGCTTATAGCCTTTTTTTAAATTTTACTGTTAGGCATGGAAGGCATAAATTACTTGCCTGGTGTCCACGTCAGCTTTCTTTGGGAATGCTGTAGCTGGTGGAATCCGCCATCAAAAAAGTTGGACAGACGTACAAGCAAATTGAGACCTATCTAATGCTATTATCTTACGTCACCCATGGGACAAGAGTGGGTCCGTGATCTATTCTTATGCAGTCAATCTTGATCATCATATTGATCAAGATTTGCCCTTATTCTTTTCCTCTGGGTTTGATGACGGGCAGCAGCGTCGAAGCGACAAGTTACACAACTGCGCTCGCCAACACGTTTCATTTAATCATAAACCATTGGTATTAGTGTTTAGATAATTTGATCAATCTATCAATTGTAGAATTAAAATAATGAAATCACAAGCGCATGTAGTTAACTTTTTACGTCGTCCGCGCCAAAACTTAGAGTACCTACGTTTTCTTCTCAAAATATTATCTACATGCGACTCATCTAACTCGTTTCTGTAGGCTTAAAACAAATAGATACATTTTCGTATTTATTGTACTTATTAGTAAGTATGTATTTTTATACAAGTACAAAGTAGAATAATCTGTATTCGTGTTATTTAGTATAAGTAGTGCTTCGCCACATGGTCCACGCACGTGTTCCGAACTCGAGAGCCGCTGGTACAGCCAAAGGCATAGTTCGGCTTACATCTCACCGTACTAGGTGTATGTTAGGATGTACACCTAACTGTATAGGTGTGTGTACATCTGGTTGTAGTATAATGACCGCACCACATTTTTGTGTCTGCCCAAACCGCGGACAGACCGTATAATTTGGGCCATCCTGGCTAGTTGGCTCGCGCACTTTAATCACCTTTAATGGTAGTCTGACGAGGGGGGGAACAGTGATTTATAGCTGGTCTAGCTCCCAGAAACCAAACTTACGTGACTTTCCAAACGCGTAATGCTTCATTCAAGTTTAGAAGTTTTCGGAGGTCAGAAAGAATTGGTCCGTTCTAAAATATTCTTCGATTGAATTTGGAACTATTTAAATGCTAGTATTGGATACACGTGTTGCTGGCTGGATATTAACAGTGCTTATCTATTCGAAAATAAAAATGCAATGTTTCTCTTTCTTTATGAATCACATACCTGAGACTATGAGATGATCTATGATTAGTCTTGTGATTTAATGTTACGCCATTTTTTTTAATTACTGTATTTTACGACAGTAATTAATTACGTTAACATAACTTTGTAAAAAATATCCAAACATCTGGTTACTTATTTCGTGGTTTTTGTTTGTCCTAACGGCTAACATTGGTGTCATAGTTTGAAGTTGCCTAAAGGTGTCTAGTAAGTGGTACGTGGGTACTGTTATTAGCATATTCTGAGCTGGTACCAACGTGCCTTCTGAAACACGAAGCTCATATAGTAGCTCGAGACCTATCATTAAACTGTCTCGCTCACCCTTCAAACAATTCTCTATGGGGGCAGAAATATGCAGATGACGGTTTTGCTAAGGGTTTTTCGTGTCGGAGACCATGATCCAGCTTCCTTACTACCATCTCTAAAAACCATGCAAGAACGAGTGAGTAAGCGGGACACCGCAATACATGATGTAAGGTTACAGATGTTGAGGAAGATTCCTTCGAAGACTCAATCGTTCTTGCATGGATTTTAGAGATGGTAGGAGGTCTCCAGTTCGTGTTAGATGAACCAACAAGGGATTTAATCAAATTCTTCTCCTTCTGTCGTTTGCTCACCGCTGGGTATGATAGACATCTTACTATCTCTTTCTTTATCTCAATTATTTGACATTTGTGTATAGGTATATGTGTCTATATCTCTATGGAGAGATTTTAGTGGCCTTGGAATTATTTACTAAGGTCTTGTGAAGCCAATGACCGCACATTAAAATTGTGAATTACTTATTATTGCTAGTTACTAATTTGTTTTATATCTGATCAACAATTTAATCAATAGTTACAGTAAATAAAATGTTTTATTATCGTATTAAATTTATTAGTGTTTTTCCAGTGGGTAACAGTAAATGTTACCCACTGGAAAAACACTACTATAATATTTATTTTATTAATGATTAAAATATTAAGAATGAGGTTTCAATTACTATGCACACCCTAGTGTCAGAGTTCCTTTCACCACTACCAGATGGCAGCCAGGACGGAATCGGTTTTGCATTTTTCTTAAAACCTTAAAAAATCTAGCATTTGAGCCCATCATCTACCCATCTCTTTCTATCATCAATATATCTATAAACCAGGGTCTAGAACGTCTGGTGTAGGTCAAGGCAAGCATGCCCTATGTAAGGTGCCTACCGCCTATCGTATTGCACTTATGCATTAAGAAGTAACCAGAATACCTTACTCCATTTCACGTAATACCTTGTTCGTGGAAACTAGTTCTCAGTCGACTGCTATTCTATACTTACTGCGATCGTTCAGCGACCCAAAAAGGATCTTGGCCTTCGACACCAGAGCTCTCTACGGCTCCCCGCTCAGCGCCTCCTCTTGCCAGTCGGCTTTTTGGAAGGCTTTCAGTTCAGGTCCTCTCTAACTTCATCACTCCAGCGGTACCTAGGACGACCGACTGAAACGTAGTCTAGTCCTGGATCTTTTACAGAAGTTCAGATTTGGGATGCTCCAGAGCCAAGGTATCATGCTTGCCAGGTTTTGATCGTCATAATAAGGTCATAATCATTGAACGAGTAGGTACGGTACGCAACACTACGTTGCGTTTCATCATACTAAATTACTAATGGAGACATACAAACAAACAGTCACCTATTAAACTTCAAGCTAGTATTTTCCACTTGCGCATAATTGTGTTCAACTAAGAAACAAATTACTATTAAATTTTATCTTTACTCATATTAGAAAGAGAAAAGATTTGATTATTTGTTTGGTTGTTTGCATCGAATAGGCTCCGAAATTACTGGACCGATTTGAAAAATCCTTTCACCGTTGTAAAGCTACGCTAACCCCGAGTGACATAAGCTATGTGTACCACGGGCGAAGCCGGGGTGGACTGCTAGTATTACACGAAATCTTAAGAAAGTAGATCAGTGCCTAACTATTGGCACGAAAACGAAATGTTTTATAACCTAACAATTATCCTAGATATTAAAGATTTAACATTTGATTATCACATAATATAACTAGCGACCCGCCCCAGCTTCGCATGAGCATAAAAACCTTCCTCTTGAATCACTCTATTTAAAAAAAAACCGCATCAAAATCCATTGCGTAGTTTTAAAGATTGAAGCATACATAGGGACAGGGAAAGCGACTATGTTTTATACTATGTAGTGATAGTGATAGCGTGGTTACAGTAATGACGACATACCAGTGTCATCCTCAGTATAAACCCATATACTTACATACATATTATATTAAAAAAAAAGTGATTAAATACACATATTATATCTATTTTCTAAAAAATAATAATTAAAAACTAACCTAAATTAAATTTTATGCTAAAAACAAACTATATATACAAGGTGTACACAAATCAACTGCAAATTTTTTAAGGGTACATACAGACCACTATACTGAACAACTTTTCCAAATAAACTTATATCGAAATATAAAATTTTATTTATCACTCTCCATACTAAACTAGATCAGCTGATTCTCAATTTGTATGGGAGGTCAAAAATTTATTTTCGTATTTCGACATAAGTTTATTTAGGAAAGTTGTTCAGTTTAGTGGTCTGAATCTGCCCTTAAAATATTTGCAGTTGATTTAAATTCACCTTATACATGTAGGGTACATATATGTATATGTATAAATATAAATAATTAAAATATATTATTAAAAGGAGTCCCTGTAGGCAAGGTTCCGAAGATACTGGCAGCATTCCCCCTTTGAATGGCTAAACTAATTCTTTGTCCGAGGAAGCTGCCAGCTCTAAAAGTTATATTGCATAGAAATTCAGTCGATACAATGAGGATAATGTGGTGAAGATAAACTGGAATTATGACTGGATGACCTTTGCATCTGTCTATCTGTGACATCAGCACGTATGGCCATATTACCGTTTAGTACGTGTGGTAACGCAATTTGGTCTAAATTTGAATAAAGCTGTAAATGTGTTTGTATAATAAATTATTAGTATAAGAAATAAATTAGCTACTAATAAAACAAGACCTTACGTCAGTCTCGTAAAATAGCATAGAAGATGCAAGTTTTTAGAAGTTAAGCTACTTAACATTTAATTTGAACAAAAATTTTAAAGGTTGAGTGGCTAGATTTACTAGATGAGGTGTCTATTTGGATGATTAGACCTCACACAACTAACAAACTAAAAAACTCTTTTTTTAATTCGATTATAATGATAGTCATTAAATTTAACATAATTGTACCACAAGTAAAACAAACATAATGCTTAAAGCAATAAATTATCCTACTAGCAGTTCGCCCGAGTGACATAGCCTATGTCACTACGTAATGTTTTGTCTTGCTGTGACCACGGAGGTAATATAGAGGCTGTGACGCACTGCACAGTCACGGTGTCGGGTAACCTCCCGCGGTAGCGCCGGAAACACAACGACACCCTTCGGCCAAAAATCTTCCTGAGTAAAAGTCGCCAGGTTTGAAGTAGGCACACGCACAACAAATGAATTAAAATTGACGTTGTGACGCGATTCCAGCTTGACGACCCTCAAGACGAAGTCTTCACCTTCATGTATTCCACCAGTTTATTGGTTAACTAGCAATGGATGAAAATCATGACTTGGAACATGTTTTTTCGCAAGAACGTGGGATGTGTGGTAGTTAACCTTAGAACTTTTGACTTCTGACACAGAGATAGTATTATCGCACTTTTGAGGTCAAATCTCAAAATACCTCTGTAGCAAACATGTGCATTTTTATTTTCGTTTGCTTATTGTTTTGTTGCCTAAATCACATCCAAGATCCAGGAACTAAATCCGCGTCAAAAAATTTCTATTCTGATAATTTCTCTGTTCTGTGGTGCACACCAATGGTGCATACGGTACGACGGTATTATATGGCTTGGCGGTTTACTTAACAATGAAGTACTTGAACTTGAAGTATGTAGTAGATACTAAATCAAATATTTATGTTAACAGTTTATCACTAAAAGCCCGTCCAGTAAATTCAATATCAAACGTTGGCGATTAGTCTTCTGTAGCCGATTATAATATCAACAAGTGCGTATAGTGTTTAGTAAATAATGATACTCGTGTTCTATTGAAGGCATTGTTTGTTCTGGATGTCTGTTTGTCTTTTAGTTGACGAGTCTAATTTCAATAGCACATTGTTGACAATATAATGAGTGGAATTTATATATAAAACTTCTTTATTTGACAGGTGTCATCTAACATAAAATGAAGAATAAGAATTAATTAAAATGAAAATATATTCAAGTCAATTTATTGTATCATTATACATTTAATCGTGGAAAGATCAACCAGTCTTGATTACTGACCTACCGTTTTTGCATACGCCTTATATGAATTTGCCAGTGCCGACTCGCTAGAAGAAGTTTCAGTAGTTTTGGTTGATTTTTATATTTCATTCGTAAATTTAAATGATACGAGTAATTTAGAAAGCATAGTTGACATATTGACTCTCGTTGTAATCCAAGAATCTGATACTGGCTTACTATATTACCTTGGTATTATAATATTATGTTTACTTCTATAAGATTATAGTCTGTGATATTGTATCTTATTAAGTGGATTGAATAGACATAACGTTTAAGGTAATAAACGTTAAGTCATCAACAGCACTACAATTGGGCAAATGTTTCTCATCATACTCACCTTTAAAGTCTGTTTTGTCGGGATTTGTCACTCATAGTTGGCTACACATAGTCTATAGGGTCCATATTACTTCTTCTTTTGCTTTACCTTATCCCACTTTCATATGTGGGGTCGGCACAGTATGTTGTTCCATTTAGATCTGTTTCCATCCATTTCCCGCGTCACACTTCTCCTGGTTATATCCTCCCTCACACAAGTCCATATTACATGCCTTTGTATAAATTCCCCATCTTACCTTCTTTTTTGATTGCTTACTCTTAATTGGCTGCACATAGTAGGGTCCATAGTACATGCCTTTGTAAACACGAGTCTGTTCGATCATGTCAATTGGCAGTGACATCGGCAATTGACCAATTTGGGCCGGCTGCAGGAACGCTTCACAATAAACGGTTGCGAAGATTGATGCTCTTAGAATAAGATACCCGTTCAGTGTTCGATTTGTAGATTCTGATGGTACTTCGTGAGGCGAACTTGAATTTATTTTAGTTTCGGGATCCTTATTAGTTGAAATTATGATGCTATTAAAAGTTATTGGTAATCGTGGAACTGATGGTTTGTTATTTGGTATCAATTAAAATTAAAATTGTCTTTTTGATTAGACCTTAAGATTCTTTCTAAATATTCGATTCTTTTTTTATAAGTAGTTAAGTGGATAGATTACCTTCGCTTTTTCTATACAAACGTAAGCGCACTGAAATTCTTGTAGGTACCTAGTTGAAAAAGTTTTGTATGAGTTATAAATTATAAACTGGAATTACTCCCGACTTTAGAGAAGAAAAAAAAGTAAAATAAAGTAAAAGTAACTCTCGTTTGGAAGAGGATAAAGACCCTTGATGTGCTTAGCAGCATTTTGTATCAATATTGGACAAAACTCGCAGATTCAACTCCACTTTCCCTAACTGAGGATCGAGGCCAGAACCTCAAGACGCGTTACACGGCGGTTGCCTCTCTCTGCAATTGCTTACCATGAAAAGGATGGCGTCAATTAATACCGCGAATTGTCCATAATTATAATTATTCGCTCATTATAGCAGTTGCAGTGAGTCTGGACTGGCCAAATCTGTCTCATTGCTAATTATCACTACATAGTATAAAATAAAGGCGCTTTCTCTGTCCCTGTGTCCGTTTGTATGCTTAATTTTAAAAAAATAAGCAACGGATTTGGTTTTTTTTTTAATAGATAGAGTAATTCAAGAGGACGGTTTTTATGGCCCATGCGAAGCTGGGGGGGGGGGGGGGGGGGTCTAGTATTGAGTAATAATCATAACAGGTAACAATGAATTTATTGAATGACTAATACTAGAAGAATACGTTTTCCCTATATCTCCATTATTATTGAATTTAATATTTTATGTGTTCTTAGTCAGCAGACCTTTTGTTATCTGTAACATGACCAACAGCTTCCCCGATCTAAAGACTTGCAGTTTGTGGTGCTACAAATCCAGGATAACGCTACTTGGGATAATAAGTCTTCCGAAGTTAAATTACACCTAGATAGAAAAATAATTGCAAAAGGAATGATAGAATTAGTAGTATTGTTCTTGCACCAGTACCGGATATTGTTAACAAAGTCTTATATCATTTACCTGATAGTTGGCTGGTACAAAAAGCCCAAGGCAATAAGTCCGCCATTTACAAGATTTAGTACAATAAATAAATAAAGGATTTAAGATATATTCTTTAATCGTTTTTATGTTTCTTGTTATTGTATATCATCATATCATATTTTATATATTTTTTTCAAAACATATACATCCAAACTAGATAACATAGTTTCATGACAATTCACCCCTTAGTTTACATGTCATGAAGCACAATAGAGTATTTTCGCTTTCATCTTAACATTTTCGCTTACAGTAACTCATGTCTACATAGATAACAATTTAACTGCTATTGTGGTCTTGTTGATTGTCAGTTAAACTGTAAATTTTCATACCTCTAAACACTGCATAGCTGCTTTTTGGAAGGCCAAAAGCACGTCAAAGTCCATTTATACATTTTCTCTATATGAATTAATATGAACTCTGTGGGCGAAGTCCATTATTTCCTGAGTCATGTCACTGCGTCTAATGTGCAATACCTTGTGGTATTTGATTCTTTTGTCACAGATGGTGGCAAGATTTGTAATGTCCAGTAATATAACTGATTCAGTTTAAGGATTAACTATTATATTGATTAGAAATATAAGGATCATCGTCATCATATATCACTGTAATAAAGTACAAAAACTTACTTTTAATCATATTGTTAGATACCACTTATGTTCGCTGTTTGTTATTTAAGCAGTTTTCTATTTGTGAGGACCTTTTATTGGCATTCAGTAGCCTTTTTAAATTAACATTGTGTATATATCTGCTGTTGGTCTTCCTTTTAAATAAATAAATAAATCATTATCATCAACTTTCTACGACTTACTGCTGGGCATAAGTCTATCTACGCTAACAAGAAGTGGCATAGCGCACGAAAAACGTATCACTAGTTTGGCTTGCAAACCAACGTTTAACACAGAAAAATGGGCGGGAATTTGATTGCGTCATTTATTACCACTGTTATTGGTCGATTCTTTGTTGTAAACTACGTAATACATTTCTAGTAAGGTGTGGTATGGTTTACAATTTACATGTATTAATTAAAGATAAAAAGAGAGAATACGCTGCCACTGATCCTGGAACTAAATCAGAGTCAAAACATTTCTATTCGGATAATTTCTCTGTTTTATTTTTATATGGTATTATTCTATTCACATAATATCAACAGAAAAGTAAAGTTCCGCTGTGTCAGTAATATTACTCACATTATAATTATCGAACATGACACGTGCAGTCTGTGCAATAATAAAGTGCAATTGATTAACTATAATAAATAGTCTTGGTAAACCGGATTGAAATAATGTTACATTTGTAAATACGCAAAGCGGTGTGTGCGTCATAAAAATAGTTTTATAAAAAAATGTGTTTTATATTTTTTTTATATACTATTAAGTAGGCAAACAGGCGTACGGCCCACCTGATGGGAAGCGGTGACCGCAGTCTATGAGACGCCTGCAATACCAGGAGCATTGCGAGCGCGTTGTCGACCCTGGAGGAATCTTATGTTATACCTAAATAATGTAAATCCGTGACAACCAATCAGTGTTTTTTTTTAAGGAACTATTGTAAAATGCTTACGAGCTGTGTATTTTGTGATAATAAATTAAACAAAAAATAAATAATACTAAAAATTCTATCGATGCTATTTATTTTTGCATTCTATATCAATAAAATTGTTGATGCTCTCGTAAGACTCGGTTATATCGCACCCAAAAGTTGTAATGTTTGACCCCTGGTCTTTAACTTTATTTATACCGTATTTCATCAAAATCGGTCTAGCGGTTTAGTCTTGAAAGCCTAACAGATAGACAGACTATTTGTGGGTGAAAGTTTTAAATAAAACATCGAAAAAGAGCCTAATAATGGGCTTGCAGGGTTACTAGTTTATTTAAAAAAAAATTAAAACAATGCTTCTTTTACTATTTCAGTATAGCAAATTATTGTAAAAATAATTCTATAAGTTATAAGTACTCGTAATTAATAAAAATCCTAGTTATTATATTAGTGGTCCCCTGACTACCGTTCTCTTCTCTAAATTAGTGATTTATTCTAATCTATTAATATATATTATTTAAATGCATGTGATGAGTGTGGAGGAAGCGAGGGAGGTATGTAAGGATCGTAGCCAATGGACATCTCTAGATTCTGTCTACAGAGAGACAGGCGTGAAGATATGTATATGTATATATGCACCTCACACTAAATATAAAATAGATGTAATGAATCATAAATCACTAGGTAGTACTATTAATGATAGTTGAACAATACACTTCCATTAATATTCTGTGGTCAGCACGTTAATTGTACTCTATTATGTAGTACATAGAACAGAGAAATTTTCCGAATAGAAATGTTTTGACGCAGATATAGTTCCAGGATTAGTGTGGCAGCGTATTCTCACTTCTCACCTTCAATTTATACCTGTAAACCACACCTTATTAGAAATGTATTACGTAGTTTACAACAAAGCCACCGACCAATAACAGTGGCAATAAATGAAGCAATCAAATTCTCCGCCCATTTTTTTCGTGTGGAACTTTGGCTTCCAAGCCAAACCTGTGACACGCTTTTCGTGCGCTACGCCACTTACTGTTAATATTTTAAAATTCTGTGATGTAGTATTTTACATTGACTACTATTGTATCTTATGTGATACACTTCATTCATATTGTGGTTTAGATTAGTTACAGTTTTCCTCCTCATTCATTTACGGAATCCGTGGCGTAATGGTTTACATGATAGTCCGCTACTTAGGAGGTCCTGGGTTCGATCCCCGGTCAGGCGGAATAGCGCGCTACGTTATGTAAGGCGGACATCCCCCTTACTCACTGGATCTTGCATGGTTTTAAGAGATGGTAGTAGCCATCCAGGTCAAAATGATATTTTCTGATTGGCCTCGGTCTTGGATGTTTATCTATATATGTATTTGTGGCGTAATGGTTTACATAATAGTCCGCTACTTAGGAGGTCCTGGGTTCGATCCCCGGTCAGGCGGAATAGCGCGCTACGTGATGTAAGGCGGACATCCCCCTTACTCACTGGATCTTGCATGGTTTTAAGAGATGGTAGTAGCCATCCAGGTCAAAATGATATTTTCTGATTGGCCTCGGTCTTGGATGTTTATCTATATATGTATTTGTTATTGTAATAAAATATAGTATCGTTGAGTTAGTATCTCATAACACAAGTCTCGAACTTATTTTGGGGCTAACTTAATCTGTGTAATTTGTCAGTATATATTTATTTATTTTATCTTATTTTATTCAATTTTTTTTTGTTTTTCCTTGTTGTATGTGGGACACTGCTGGGCAAAAGTCTCCCCTCTTTTCTTCCATGCATCCCTGTCCTGTGCTACTTCTTTCCAATCTTTTTCGAAGAGCCTTAAGTCATCTGACCATCTTTTTCTTGGCCTTGGCCTCATTAAATATAGCAAAATTATTTTTTTATATAATAAAAATATTCGAAAAGAAGAAAGAAGCGGCACAGGACAGGGACGCATGGAAGAAAAGAGGGGAGGCCTTTGCCTAGCAGTGGGACACATACAGCTAAGAAAAAAATAGGGATGTTATACATCAATGTACATTATAATATTTTTGATACATACATATAATCATGTCTTTATCCCATGCGGGGTAGACAGAGCCTAGGGTCATAAGATCTTAGATATAATATATAGATATTTTTGATATAAAAGTAATACTATTCTGAGGTTCCTCAGGGTTGTTGTCTAGGGCCATTAATGAAGTAAACCACTGTTTCTTGCAAAAAAGTGTTAATTAATCTTCTTCTGCATGTCAATATTTATGTCTCTTGACTTTTCTTATGTGTATTTCATATTAAATAGAAGAAAGGTAATAATAGTAAATATACTACTTATATTGCAAAATATAATTGGTTTGTGGAGTAGTTAGACTAGCTAGTAACAAACTTCCAAATCAAATAACATCTCGTAACAGGAAATTATTGGACTTAATTAACATAATATTAGAACAAGTTCAATACAATTCATTTGAAGTTTGTTACGACAGGGAAGTTGCGAAATCTATTCGTTTTATTTCCAAGTAACAATTACTTTTCTGTTTTATTTGTTGTCGATATAATTAAAGATAGCCTTTCACTTCTAGATATGTACTGTCGCCTTTTAATTTAATTGTTTTTATAGGCTCGTCACCAAAATATAAGGTCGAATTGAGGAACCTCCTTTAATTTAAAGTGTAGTATATGTATTGTCTATTGTCATATTTGATATTATTATGTATTATTCATAAGTAGTATATTGATAAAGTTCCTAAATATAATATAATTTGGTTGTTGTTATGCCCCATTATCATAATTAATTCAAAATTTTGCACTACCCCCTACCTTTCTCTGCATCACTCATTTGGTTGACTGGTAGATAAAGCCTCAGGCTTTAAGTCCGCCGTTTACAATTGTGTAATAAAGTTAAATAAATAAATAAATAAATAAAGTCGGTTAAGAAATAACAAATTAGGACCACTTGACCAGTGTTTTTGTCAGGTTCTTGATTTCACCTTAAAATTTCAACAAAAGAGGGAGAGAGAGATATTTCTCTTTTTAGGTTTATTTATTCACTAATTTATTTATTGTGATAAAAACGATTATTCACTCATTAGAATTATC
The DNA here is from genome assembly GCA_947044815.1 of Apomyelois bistriatella. Classification (NCBI taxonomy): domain Eukaryota; kingdom Metazoa; phylum Arthropoda; class Insecta; order Lepidoptera; family Pyralidae; genus Apomyelois; species Apomyelois bistriatella. The sequence goes on from OX345691.1 coordinate 14,843,521, forward strand.
ACATTAAGCAATGTTAATTTCATAATTCATTTCACAATTACAAGACAATTTTCGAATTCCAATAAATCACTACTTTGTATAAAACAAAGTCGCTTTCTCTGTCCCTATATCCCCCCTTTGGATTTTGATGCGGTTTTTTAATAGATAGAGTGATTTAAGGGGAAGGTTTTTATGCCCATGCGAAACTTATTAGTATGAAAAATCCCCGCATTGCCCGCAGACAAATTGCGTTTCGTAAATACGATAAACTAATGACATATTGATAGTTCACGGTCCGAGATAAATATATTAAGATACACAGTTTAATTGAATATTGCTCAAGTATCAACACTGAGGCACAATTATAATTTGCATTCGTACATTTTGCAATTAATTGTCATAATTTCTGACTCCTGTCCCTTCCTGAACAAGTAGGGTCAAAACTCAAATCAGAATTTCTTATAACCCTGACGGATCCATCGACTAACTAGTATATGATTAACAGCCTTGCCTTATTTTGGTTGGTTTCTTAAATCAAATATTTCACTCAAATCTCCAATTAATGTAGACCAGTGGCCCACTCTGTAGCTGCTCTTCTAATATACGGTTTATTTTATTAATGCTCTTTGCTTTGCGTATCGTTCAGGAATAGCCCGTTCGCTTTTTAGTTTTTGCTCTGTATCTCCACGGTCCACCGTCCTAGAACTTTTTGCTCAAATTCCAAGCATTTGAAACACTGAGTAATCCGTGCGTTTTAGAAAGTGTCGCTAAACGTTCAATCACGTATCCGTTGACGATCTTTTCTGATTTGGTGACATTTTCTCTTAAATTTAAACGCAATTATTCGGTATTTGCTCTAGCCGTTTGAAGAATTATCAGCCGGTGACAATTTCTCCTATTAGGAGTAACATTTAGAAGGTTTCTTCTAAATATGGCCAGAGAATGCTCTTTCAAATTATATGTTTGCTAGACTGATTTCCAATGGCAACATGTTTAGGTGTTAAAAGCGCTTTTGAATGAGCTATAAACCTACTCGGCCTAACATGATTTTCACCTAATTTAGTTACTGTGTCAGTAGTTCTAGTAATTTTACTGTGGGTGGACTTACAAAAGTCGTTTGTACTTTCCTTCTTTAAGGAGTATTGTTAATGGATTATAGTGATGTTTGTTAGTAAAAAAACACGTATAATTAGAAAAAAAAATAACTTTGCCATCCTTGTAAAATTAATGGAGGAAGAAAAGACTGCTAATGATAATCCTTTTTTCAATCCTGCAGTTACTGCGATAGTTCAAATAATGTCATATCAACTGCGCGTTCCACTACCTAGTTCATTAAATATGCTGAGGAAAATGTTGATTAGCCTTTCAGGTGTGAAATTCAAACTCAGGTGCACTGTTACAACAAGTGCAGCGATAACAGTGGTCAATGACTCCACTGATTACACAATACGGTTAACGAAAATCGTTAAATTCAATTGTTCTAGTTGTTTGCACACCTGTTAATTTTACAGTTTATAAACTTAGTTGTATTACGTATTACATTGCTATTTTGCGAGACTAACGACCCTGATATAGTACGAGTTTACTAAGCTACAAACTATATTGTAGATATTGATTTTTCTTTTGTAAATCATCATCTTCATCTCATCTCACACTATCATTCTAAATTAAAGCATTTATACGAATCGCCATGCTGGTAAATTTTGCCTTATAATCTTTCATCTCTTTGTCTTTGTTTTATAAAGTAGGCATATCATCCCATGTCAACATTTTTGGAATCATTCTTACTAGTTCCATTGGCAAATAGTTCCATTGTACCCGTCTCTTTGAACTTTTATCTCCTAAGGATTGTAACTAGACCACTCAGGTTATTAAGATAAATACACAACTGTCACCGTCACGCGATCCTTCTGTTATTAAGGTGGTCGTCACAGATAGCGTGTGCCATGACTTGTGATATAATGGCATAATCATTATCGTCTGGCGTACCTTAAGGTTTACATCTCGTCTTTCTCGGACAATGCAGAGTATCATTGACTTACATTGTGACAAGATCATTTAGAAATATTTTTTTTATGTTAACATTTATTACTGTGGATAAAAGAAACATTAGTCTCTTTCTTATTTTGTTCTAAATCAAATGCTTTGATAATATCGACTTATACCACGTGTTTGCTTATAAAATAGGTCGCAAAGAATGTGGATGAGCGTGTAAATAGCTCATCCTTGTGTGAGCATAGCTCGTGCAAAACACCTATTAGATATCCACGCGTATGAATGAATCAATTTCAAATAAATCTTTGCCGACCAACTGCACCGTTCAATAATCAAAAAGACAACTGACCTGCCTTCCGGAGAGCAGCTTACTCCGAGGAGACCGACTGAGGTGTCTTCAGATAATATTGACTTCTTATTTAGCGCCTGTCTTCTCAGCACAGATATTTCACACAGATATATTATAAGAGTTCGCACAGTAGGAAAATAGTATCACAATTAATACTAAAGTAAAATTTAAATAAACCGACAGTAGGTTCTTGTTTGAAGAATATTTTCCATAAGATGGAATATTATATCTTCAGCAAAGTTATGTCAAGAAGAAAAAAGGGGCTGACGGCGATCCGAAGCTGTCAGCCTCAACAGATTCACTGTCTCTTTCCAGCAAACCAAGTTGCCTTTAAATGAGAAGAGAACAGCGATATGGTCCATCAATTTATTTTGAAATTGAATATTATTTTTTTGTGACATTCCACATAGATATCAAAATAGGTGTTCTTGAAAGGAGGCCTAAATTAACTAAACCGCCCAACCATACTCCCCGGCTTGGAAGTTCAAAGAACTTTCAAAGAGTTTAAAAATATAGTTAAGTTTCTATTACTAAAGGCTTTAAATATTAACAAAACTAAATCAGAGAAGAATGAATAAACTAAGTCAACAGAAATGATTGAGTTAGTAAAAGATGAAGCTTAACCACCGTACATTTGAATAGACCGAATTTAGTCTTCACAAATTGTAATACATAAATTGTAACATGTAAATTATTCCCAGTTAAAACACGACTAACTAAATCATCTTCCAATCTACGATGGGTGTTAAGTAAACCTTGAGAAAAAACAGGATCATTTTTGTTCCATTTAACAAGATTAAAAGATCCAGATTTAAAAACATTAACTAATTGCTTAGACCAAGAAATGGCGTCAAGGGACTCATGATATATATCTCCAGTCATTTGCTTTTTAGTCATCATATCTAATTTAAATTTAAAACATAAAGGTAACCAGTTTAAATAAAATGCAAGCATTATCTCGTTCTTATTGAATCGAAACAAAATTAATAGATATATCCGATCATTTTTGTGATCATCAATACGGAAATACATATGTTTTATATAAGCAGTCATAGTGACTGAAAACAATTTAGAATCGCGTAACGGCAAAATAAAATCAGCCTGTAGACAAGGTTCTGCATGTGACTCATCATTCAAAGGCGAGACAGTATGAGTCTTCGAATAATCGCCTAGAGATATAAAAGGAAGAGGCTTATCTGGCTTTTCAATTCCGAGGTTAGTTATATAATAATCCTTAAAATCAACATTTGAATAAGAAATCTTGTATAAATAATCACTCTTATAATCTTCATGTATATAATTATAACATTTCTCCTCCAAATTACCAGAATATTTAAATGGATGCAAAAGATAAGCCCTATAACTATCTAATTCGGGAGATGAACGACCAAATGGCAAAAGAACTGAATAATTATTGTAGATATCACTTAACACCACCAATGTGTTTGAATTTTCAAATTTGGTCTCTATTAAGCTTAAATCTTGAATTTGAGGTAACTCCTCTAATTCCCTAAATTTCTGCTCTACGTTATTAAGAGCAAACCCAGAAAACGAAAATACAGAAGAAGTGTTAGGCACATCACCCATTAAAATATAGCCAAACACCGTTGACAAAGCGGGCGGGGCACTATTAACTGACTCAATTTTATTTCCTAAATAAACATAAGGAAACAGCTGAGCGCCGAGAATCAAATCTATATTCCCGGGAATATTCCAAGTAAGATCAGCCATAAAAAGTTTATTAATGTGAGTAAATTCACTCTTATTAATATAACATGACGGCAATTCGTCAGTTAAACAGTCGACAACTAAAGCAACAATCTTAAATGTCTGTTTAGAATCTAAACGAGATTCTATTTCTAAGTTAGCGTAACCATAGATTGGACGCGATGACATACCAATTCCTTTGACGAAAGAATTACTCAATGGAATTATAGGTATATTTAACAATTTACAAGTGGCAGTACTAATCAGATGATTTTGAGAACCGCTATCCAATAATACGCGAATAAGTTTTTTATTATTTTTGACATCCCTAACCTTAGCAAATACTTGAGCCGTTCCTAGTAATATAGCGCTAGACTTCACCTTTGCATTGAGAGAGAAAGAACTATTATCGCCATGTAATGGCGTATTAGTCGACGAATCAGACGTGTAGTACGCTGACTCTCTCTCCGCGGCATACGTGTGTGAGCGCAGTGTAGAGTTCACTGGAACGAGGTGTTGCGATTGTACGACCGTCTCAGTAGATGAAGGCACAGAGCAGATCTCACCAACTAGTACATGCGCAGTCTGTGTAAGTGTTTTATTTTCAGAAGTGCTTTGTTTGCAATCAGATTCTATATCAAAATGTAGAAGAGTGTGATGTCGCTTACTACACAACTCGCAAACAGCTGACGATTTACATTTCGTAAGAGTGTGCGATAAGCCACAGCAATTAACACAACCATTTTTAGACTTAATAAAATCAAACCTATCTTTTGGAGACTTCAAGTTTAGAAAATCTGAACAATTATAAAGCGCATGAAAAGAAATCTTACAGTAGGAACATTTACCATCACTCTGTATTGCTAATGTATTACTGTTATAAGTATTTGTATTTTTATTATAGGAATTAGTAGATGATGTTCTTGGCGACTTATTTGCATTGGATACATAGCTTTGTTTTCCACTCGAAAAACCATAATAATTATTCGAACGCTGTAATATTTTAACCTGATCCTGGATAAATGAAATTAAATCCTGGGAAGACGGTATATCTTTATCACGCACAGATAATTCAAACGCTTGTACCGATTGTGTATCTAATTTTCGTAAAGCACAATTGAGAAAAATAAAATCTGAAAGTTCCTCAATATTCAATTGTTTTAAAGCGGATATAGAAGCAGAGTATTTCACAATGAATATCTCTAAGCTTTGAGCAGAATAATTTGTATTTTTCAAATCAAAAATATTGTGTAAATAATGCGTACCTAAATTACGTACATCCTGGTATTTCTTGACTAGACTTTCCCAAATTATATTATAAGTCTCACCATTAGGAACAATACCAGCCATTACCTTTGTAGCGTTGTGTGTGAGTTTGCCTATCAAATACTGAACACGATGGGAATCAGTCAATTGAGGATTATTATGCACATTTGCTTTAAACGACTCATAAAAAATAGGCCAATTCTCAGTTTTTCCGTCAAAAGAAGGTATTTCTATTGCAGGCAATTTAATGAAACCCTTAGTTTTAGATGTAGAAGGTTCATTGACCTTTGAATCATTTATGACATTATTACGAACGCGTTTAACCCGACTATACATATCGTCAAAGGAGCATAACTCTTGATAATTAGGAGTAAATTTCGGATTGTCTTCTAACATTAGTTTGTTGAGTTGATCAATTATTCCCTCAAATTTAACTCGCAAATCCTCAATCGTCTCTGACGTAGCCATAAAATTCTCACAAGATCTTAAAGAATAATCAGTAATTTTCTTTGAAAGTTCGTACACATTATTCATCCGCGAAAATATCATCTCTTTTTTCGCATTTAATAGACACACTTCTGGATCGACATCCATATTATCAGAAGGAGCCATCTTAGTTTATTAAAATATTTAATTTAAATATATTGAATGGAACAACAAAGAAATTTCAGTTATTATTAATAAACAACTGAGATCTTTATTTATTAAAAGAAAAATAGCGACAGGTTAATAGCCTTATACGAATTTACGCACCAATAATTACGTGCTATATTTCTCAAAGAACTAACCAAGCCAATTAAATTATTTACTGTTAAGATAAATAGGATGTGAAAAATATGCTAAAATTATGCAATTTTCCGAAAATAAAATGGCGGTCAACACTTTTGAATTTACGTGCCAATTATAGTTACGCACTATATTTCGCAAGCCCGACCGTATGCCAATTCTATCCGGCTCGAAGGACCAAAAATATGGATGAGCGTGTAAATAGCTCATCCTTGTGTGAGCATAGCTCGTGCAAAACACCTATTAGATATCCACGCGTATGAATGAATCAATTTCAAATAAATCTTTGCCGACCAACTGCACCGTTCAATAATCAAAAAGACAACTGACCTGCCTTCCGGAGAGCAGCTTACTCCGAGGAGACCGACTGAGGTGTCTTCAGATAATATTGACTTCTTATTTAGCGCCTGTCTTCTCAGCACAGATATTTCACACAGATATATTATAAGAGTTCGCACAGTAGGAAAATAGTATCACAATTAATACTAAAGTAAAATTTAAATAAACCGACAGTAGGTTCTTGTTTGAAGAATATTTTCCATAAGATGGAATATTATATCTTCAGCAAAGTTATGTCAAGAAGAAAAAAGGGGCTGACGGCGATCCGAAGCTGTCAGCCTCAACAGATTCACTGTCTCTTTCCAGCAAACCAAGTTGCCTTTAAATGAGAAGAGAACAGCGATATGGTCCATCAATTTATTTTGAAATTGAATATTATTTTTTTGTGACATTCCACATAGATATCAAAATAGGTGTTCTTGAAAGGAGGCCTAAATTAACTAAACCGCCCAACCAGAATGAATAACCTTTTTGCCATTCTTATCCATCCCTGGTTCTCTTAAACCTTGTTTGATAAAACAATAAAGATGATTAAATTAAGATCATAATTTTAAACGTAGGTAGATATTACAATACAACACACATAACTCTTTTTTGCACATATCCGTATTAATATCCTAGTAGCTATTTTGGCGACCGAGGTTCGCTCTTTTTATGCAGAAAATCCTTTTGTGTGAAAATATGGGTACAACGAAATTTTCCCAGACATTTATCTGTTTGACTATGTAAGAACTTATGTTTAAAATTTCAAAGAAATCGTTAGAACCGTTTTAGAAAACGCGAGTACCAATAAATATAAATACAAATATTGCTCGTTTAATAGTATAGGGTTCAAGTTTCTCTTTCATTACATCAGCTTCTCAATACGAATTTAATTTTAGTTTACCATTCCATTTTACGATAAAATCTTGATTTTCAATCATGGATGGAGTCGCTGAATAAACGATACCTCTAGTTTATATCACTTTGACTGCTACTTTCAAAGGTTTACGATGTTCTAATCAACGATAAATGTTTATTGCTATTTCTGTTATGGGCTTTGGACATATGGTGAAATAGTGAACCAACATCCTGTTGGAAAGTTTACGTGTATAAGAAATTGTTTGGATAATATCTATAAGACAAGACAATGGTGATGACGAAATTAGTGCATAATTTCGTAGGACTTAAGTCGATGACCGTGTCACACACGAAATGAATGGGTGGTCTTAAAGCTTCTGTGACAGTAAGTTTAAATAATGATTTTTCTACAGGAAGAAAAAACAATCAAAACAACAAAAAAAATATGATGACGACTGTCCAATAACTAACACATATATTGAAAAGACGACACAATTTAAATTTTTTTCTTCTCTGGACTAAAGATTTCTTAAGGAATTATTATTACAAATGTCATGTCTTTCAGGTTTGATAATCAAATATCCAACAATAACATTTTCTTTGTAAATACAAAACTATCGTAATAAATCGTGAAACCAATTGTTCTATAGAATTTCAACCTCTTTATTTTATATCAAATACAATGATGAGACCCAAAACGTTCTCATGATCAAATTTGTTTCAGAATCTCAACATTCCCGTGGAATCTCGCCAGAAGACTGATAGAATAAGCATTCCTGATGTATAAATGAATAAAAGAACACAAGCAAAATGTTTAAGCTTCTCGGAGGATTGAGCGTGTACTTCAAGTACCAGCCTATCAGGACAGACAATGCAGTGTTCAGACTCCACAATGTGTTCACGACAGTACTGTTACTCACGTGTTCGATGATCATTACGGCTACTCAGTATGTTGGACAGCCTATACAGTGCATCGTCAGCGGATTGCCGGTGCATGTGGTTAACACTTTCTGTTGGATCACGTCGACTTTCGCCATGCCAGATGCCTTTGCCAGAGAGGTGAGTTCGTTATACATATTCCATAATAACTTCGGGATAAGTAGATAACTAATACCTTATTCTTTCTTGACCAATTTCATAAAGGACTTTCAAAGAGGACTTATACTTTGCTGCATTTTGTTTAGTTGCATCCTCAGCTGTGTTGTCTAGGAACCCCTAGGGTTCGCTGAATTCGGTGGTCTTGTGTATTGCCAGTAAAAACTTATTTGTGAATTGGACATTTTTAAATTGTGACCTTTTTCGAATTTTCAAATTTAGTTCTATGGTGAATCAAGAGCATTATCGAGACATTTGTAGATTGTTGGAATTTGATGAGTGGACCAGTCCCTACCTTCCCGCCCTTGGCTTTAAATACGGGTCACCTAAAGCTCACATTCTTCCTTGTATCCCTGTCCGATTAGTGGCACATTCCACCAACATCATTCCCAAAAAGAGGCTAGCTGGTCATAAAAATAATGCAAAATAATTCATGCAAATATAAATTCGTCTGTTTTAACTGATATTTTGTAAATTTAAGTTTTTGGAAAAAGTGCTTCAGATGTCAGATGGAATGGTTGAGATCCAGACAGGCAAACCGTGAAGCATAAAAGCTATATTTATGAACAGTGGGCCAAATAGAAAAGTATATCTTTCTCTGTAGCTTGCTGTACTCTAAAATCGTCTGACGATAAAATACACCTTCGACTTGTACAGCTCCTAAGAGCCAATTCAGGCCAATTGACCCAGAATATTGCCCAGCAATGATAGGTAATTTGCGAACTCCCGTACAATAAAGTCGGCAAGCTAACAGGATAGTTCCTGGCATGTGTTGACCTCCGTTACCATTTTGATCTCTATTGGTCTTAGTTTGGAATATGACCATTTAAGCGCTTGTTTTTATATCAACCATCTATTGACCGTGGTTTGGTGGAAATTTAGTATCATTTGGCATAAATTTAGCTGAGATAGATATACGAGAGTGAGGGGTTTCTTATACATTTTGAGGAATCTCTACGAAAATAAAACATCGTCCATGTAATGACAATTTCTTTTTCCGATTAATAAACACTTAGCTTTTTATTATTTCTCATAACTTACAGGCTAATTACAATATTGTTTTTGCCAAACTGCATAATAGTTTAACGGCAAAATGACAAGATCCTATTTAATTATTTTGCCTATTTTTGATAACTTTGATTAGATTAGTCTGTATTGTGAGCATGACACTGGCTGTATAGAAAAAGCAGTTGTTTTTTTCTTCTGTAATTTACTTAATATTTGGAAATCGCATGCGGTTTGACGCCAGGCAATTTTTTTAAAATCTTTGGTTCTATGCGTCGTGCATGGTAAATCTCAAGAGATTATGATTGCATCGTAAAATTAATCAAAATTGTAATTTTATTTGTATTTTATGTGTATGTGTGTAGAAATGAACTAAACCTTAGTATGCAAAAACAGAAACTGTTTATCCCAAAGGTTTGGTCAAAAAGTCTCATAGATTCAATGGCGCTTTAAGAAAATCAGCGGGTAACATCGCGGAGTGCAGCTAGTATAATATTATCTATTCTCTGGTGTTGCGACAGTTTTATGTTGCTACATCATAACAATGCGTCTATAAATAAAATGCAAGGCAAACACATTACTGTTAATTCATTAAATTACAAATTACTAGACACTTGTACGATTTTGACCCAGAAAATTGACATTTTGACATTATACAATAAAGTATAGTTGTTCAAAGGTAGAGCTCAGCTATTTCTGCCGCTAAATAGCGTGCTCTTTATATTTTCATCCCAGCGTTTCTCTGTCTGACTTTAACCCACCTTGAAAAATGTAGGTAGAATCCATCAGCAGTCGGACGGAGGTATAAGGAAATAAAATTCTAGCTATCCATTTTTTTTTGTTCTGTTATGAATTTACGGAGTGAACAAAGCTGCGGGCAAAAGCTCGCATAATGATAAAAGTGTTAGTAAATCCTTCTGACAATTTTCAGGTCGGCAAAGAGGTGGCGCATCCTGGCATCGCGAACGAGTTTGACAGTACACAGGAGAAGAAATACTATACCTACTATCAGTGGGTGTGCTTCGTGCTGTTCTTCCAGGTAGGTTTGCTTAGTCATTTCTTCATCTTAGCGCCTATAGAGCCCGCGAGAATAGAACGAAAAGTCTTATTCAGCAGTGATGCCTCCGTGGTCAAGTGGTTGAGGCGTTTGCCTGTAGATCGTGGGTCATGGGTTTGATTCCCACGGGAAGCATACTTTGCTTGATTGTTTCTGTCTGATAATAAAGACGATTCAATCCACGGAAAGCACGTTAAACCGTTGATCCTGGCTGTCATCTGGTAGTCGTCAATGGTACCACGTCAGAAGCCGAGAGGTGCGAGAACCAGGGTGTGCATGGTCGATGGATGTGTCACCTATACGAAATGATGATGATATAAGCAGTGATGGCTGTTTCTGTGGCGCGGTGCAAACGATAGACCATCTGATGCCGGCTGCCCTGTGGCCTCTTGACTCGGCGGTGAATGTTGCATTCTACTGGGACAAATTTATATAGTTTTTAGCCATAGGCACTATAGAAGAAGCGCTTTTTCACTTGCATTCTTAGCTGGTTTCGAGCCCAGAGTCCGCTTTCCTACTATTTTTCTCCACTTCGTCCGGTTTTCGACATCCTTGGTTGATGGTGCGTTAATTCATTAATCTTAAGGAGGTGCTGATCTGCTACAAGTAGCAGAACATACGGAAAACTCCAACATTTGAGGCGTTGTTAGTGCTGGCTCTCAAATTCAATTATTCTTTATTGTCGAACATATGTCTTCATAGTTCGTATTACATATTCATATACTTCCTCTGCACTGACAATGTATTTCACATGAATGTAACATACTCACAACATATTATATTTTGCGTAACTTCCCAGCCTTGGACTGTGTTTTGTTTTTTCAAATTATTTTTTTTTTTTATCGCCAAAATATATGCGGATAATATTTGCAAAATATTTTAGACTCTATTGTATTGTAGTAAATTTAATTATTGGATAGCTAAGGTGTTCTAAATTTATTATTGCTAAAACTAAACGACATTAGTATGCAAGCAAAGATGTATTTATTGCTTAATTCAAGATATGTACCGTCCAAGTTTGTGCTGGTGGCCGCATTTTGAACTTTATTAATGAGGTGATAAGTAAGACCGGCGGAATAACCTGGTATTAGCCAAAATACCCGTTTCACAAGACAGTATACCGTTACTTGCCCTATCATGTTGAAATGTCAATGAACAGTAAACATACCTGGCAATTTGCGTACACGCTACCAGTTACATAATACGTAGTTACTTATAATTATGGAGTACACATCATGTCATTTTTTTTACAAAACGATAAACAGTAGCTTGCTATCTTTAAAGCCTATCTATTCGACTTAAAACAGCAGCTTAGGCATAAAAATGGATCATGATTAAAACTGGGCTCAAAAGCGTAAGCTAAGAAGCAACTCCGAAACACGTTCGGATGATGGAAATTATAACGATATTATTTTGTAATAGCAATAAACGCTATCTTATTTCGGATCTTCAATCGCGATGTCAACGTTTGGTCCCCAATTGGGTCGAGTGTCGAGTATAACGGTACTTACCTGACGTAGGTGCAGTGGCCCAGTTATAGTCAGACAAGTCTACGGATTTTTCGGTAACTGGTTGCTTATTGACAGAGTTAGTATTGTTTTTGGAGTGCGCGTATAGCCTCTTTTTAGGTCGCAGTGGACAACGCAGTAAGATGAAAAAGGCTCATTTGCTTAAAATTTAATTGAATTTACATTTGACTACTAGGGAATTATCGAATAATAGCGGCATAATTGCTGCGACTCTGACATCATTTCGTGTAGGTGATACGATCAATCGACCATGCACATGCACACACATTGGTGTCATAGTTCTTCGGAACCGCCTCTTGGCCTCTGACATGGTTCCTTAAACGACTACCAGATGGCAGCCGGGACAGCCAGCTTAACGTGCATTCCGAAGCACAGCGAGAACAACTTACACATAATGACTTTTTTGAACATCACATAAATTTTTACAGTGTGTTTAGTGCGTCGAAGTTTACTTCTTTCTATAAATGTGTTGTGTAAAAAGTAGTGATCAGCTGACAGGATTTTGTATGGATGAAAATTGTTAGGCTTCTTTCTGACTTGTTTTAACGATTTCTTCTATCGAGTAACCATAATAAGTAAGAAAGTAAAAAAATCAAATTGCACCAAAAATAATACATTGTGATATGAATGAAGAACCCTCAAATTCGGTGTAACATATTCAAGCCACTAGTTTCGCCAAGTCGCCGAACTATTCTGGGACGTAATTCTCCTATTAATAAAATGTGTCAATTGTATAATGCGGTAAGCAGACATTGCGATGTTCATCACGATTCAATGGCAAGCTTTTGTAAAGCTATTGGTGGTGTCCTGTAAGACCAGAGCCTTATTTAAACTTAGTATAATTACATAATTTGTTTTGTATTGTGAACTCTTTGTATAAAGATAATTGCATGTGGTGTTTACCTTAAAAGATTTGCACATTAAGCTTAAGAAAATTGTAATTTTAAAGTGTCGTACTGATGTAGCAATCACTGGTGAACCAAATAAATAAAAATAAAATAAAATAAATAAAAATAAATTTCAACTGATAGTATTTCTGCAGGCGATAATGTGCTACACACCGAAGTTCCTATGGGATGCGTTCGAAGGTGGTCTACTACGGACCATCGTGATGGGGCTCAACGTAGGCGTGTGCCATCAAGAGGAGAAAGAGAAAAAGAAGGACGTCCTCATAGGATACCTGATGCGGTACGAACGGGTGAGTTGTCTAAACTTCTTTATCAACCGAGCTTGTTTTCACAATTGTATAACGTTATTGTTATACAGTGTGCAAGGAAGGAGCCTCCCCGAGTGACGTTAAGCTGATCATACCCTAGATCCGAAACGTCCGGCGCACCCTGGACAACTAGTTCCCGGTAACGCAGAGACTAGTTGACTAATCCTTCCACCACGATTTCCTATACAGTAGAACGAGATAAATAAGAGATGATATTAGATATATACGGTGGTATTTTTTTCGAGTTATACAATGAAAGTTAGGGTCGTGTAGTACAAGCACAAAGTTGGTGACGGAAGTAAGAGAAGCAGTAATGTACTCAACTGGCAGATGTCAAGCGAAAGAGGAGCCCTCGGGGACGAGAGGTGAGGGGAGGTGGTCCGACTGCAGGGGCTGGTAGTGGCAGCAGCGCCACAATTGTTATGAACTGCATTTTGTGTCCAATTAATAGCAAATTTCGCGGGAAATGGCTGGAAATAGATCTAAATGAAAGGAACATACATACTGTGCCGACCTTACATAGGAAAGTGGGATACGGTAAAGGAAAAGATGAAGAAATAGCAAATTTTTAAAACATCCAGACGAGTTTTAGGCTACCTGTAGCACAGGTTCCAACGGGAACCTATTTCAGGAACTAGTCTCCTACCTAACAAGGGTGAATCAGTTACAAATCACTAAAATGTACACATTTGTTAGAACCTTACCTTATAAGAATCACCTTTATAAAGCTCTGCTGTCTTCTTCGGAGCCGGGGGTCCATTACACCTTACCCCAACGGCTTATTAACGCGGACATTTTTTTTTACCCATTAAATGTTTGATATTTAATGTTTAATTTAATATTTCCGTGCTGGTATTAAAAGAGCCTAAAATGAGATTATTATTAAAAGGGATATTATTAATTGCACATCAAATAAATAATCACCCATCAATTTCTGTATATCTAATAAATTATTTTACTTTAAATTAAATTAAAAACTTGGTGACAGAAGCAACTAACGGTCAAAAGACGACTTTGTGACAGAAGGTAGGTTAGGTTATGGTTATACAGTGACCTTAACAGTGAGCGAGCGAGCGAAGCGAGCGAGTGTCAGACTTGGTGACAGAAGCAAAACAAATTTTGCTGTGCAATCAGTAATTTTGATATGTATTTAGGTTATTTTTGCATACAAAAATTGTTTTTATTGATTTGCGTTTAAATACTACCCTTATTAAAAAACTTATTTTCATATTTTAATTTAAACCATATGAAGAAAAAAATGAGAAGACACATTTGAATTCTGAGTCAAAACAATAGTTCCTTGACATCCAAAAGTGTGATATAAGGTACTGTTTTATGTGTCACGCACGTGTACTTGACATATGCAATGGAAATATTGAAAAGCTTAAAAACCGTGACAATCATGAACCACGCGCCACAAACATCATAAACGTTTTATCTAACGCCACACACAGGCTTATGTCACACACACAGGCTTATGTCAAACACATGCTTAGGATACTTGGTAAAAATACACACACAGCTAATTTTTTTGCATGTATAGGTGTTCTTACAGTGGCCTTTATCCTTACGGTTTTATTATTATTTATTATTTACTCAAAAATAATATTGATCTCCATTTATTAGCCTTATAACTTATTTTTAAGTGTTAAGAGAACTGTATCCCTAGTTTGAGATTTTAAAAACGCAGACGCCAGCCTATTCTTTTTCGATTTTGTATGACATTCCAATACAGCGCCCCTGCCGGATTGTAAGGAACTAAGAAATTTCATACAAAATCTTAACGCAGTCGCTAGCGTCTGCGTTTACAAAAAAACTCATACTTTCACACTGCTTTTCATGCTTACAAACATCCATACGCACAGACAGCATATCATTGAATGGCACTTAAATATGTGCATATACTTTAAAATCACATACCTTTCGCCTATTTGGTATTCTGCCGACGCGAATGTCCTATTTGAACCTGTGGGAATCGGCTTCCTTGTCAGCGTCGTGCCTGGTTTTTATATTGGGTTTTAATTTCGTCAGTTTCTTAAATGTGCCAAGTACAGGTACAGCTTACCTTTGCTTCCCTAATTTTGAGAGGAGATTATCAATTTCAGCTTGTTTTTAAAAGTCTGCCTTTAATATAGAAACATGATCCAGGTGTACTAAGACTACACTATCACATTTTCAGGCTGCTTAAAGGCATCGCAGCTTATAGACTGCCTTTTTATTAGTTTGTAACAAACTTATATCGTAACTAAGTAATTAAAAATACCACTGGTATTTTTAACTACTTAGTCAGTTTTGATGTTCAATTTGTGTTAAGGATTTTGTCTCTTTTGATTTTACTGGTTTACATTTGTAATATTGGACGTTAAAATCGTCCTACTTTTCTTACATCTACAGCTGTTTCACTAAACACATTGTAACAATCACGATCGATGACTTTGATGTCAATACTCACGCGACATAGCTGAAACGAAACGGAACGACACAGAAAAAGTTGTTTGGTAAAACTACGTTTGTAGTTATACCTATATTCTGTGGTAAAACTGTGGTCACGAATCACACACAAGCGATGTTCGGGCGAATCGTGTACGTGACAGGAGTCACGGCTCGAAGGACCAACACATTTTTTTGGGAGGGTTGTTTGTAATGGATATTGTAAAGGCACGCATTATGACATTTTTTTTTATAATGGTTGTATTTTTTTTGCTAAGTAGCCTTATGATGGTTGCTGTAGCAAACATGGATGCAAATTGTGGCCAAAGATTATGTATGAGACTGATCGAAATGAATGGGTTAGGTGTTAAAGCCGGTTTAGGGATTCGAAGCAACACAACGATGCCAAATTCTGATATAATAAATAAGTGTTTATCACTATACAATACTAGCATTTATCCTCAATAATAAGTTGGGATACTACTTGATGAGGACTGTAGTAAATGAAGGCGCAGATTTTCACGAAGCACTGATTTATTTTCACTGATTTTTACAGCATTATTTTCTCACTGGTTTTTACAGAATTATTTTCCCACTGTTGAGCACCATAGTTTCCTGGTGATTCTTCCTAGTGATTCTTCTTGCTAGTACTGGAACTGACGAATTACTGAATGCTCCATACAAAATCATGCTCAATTTTATGCAAGTTTTTCGTCATACTAACTATACAAGCATTGACGAGTATACTAAAAAATAGTGGGGGAATTTACATACAAAAGTTAAAGTTTACAAAATTTCTAGAACATTCTATACATCTATCCTTGTCTAACTAATGGGTGTGAACAGGCAACTGTATGTACCTAGGTATATAATCAAACTTAACAAATCATATATCAAAGTTATCTAAAGGAACATATCAAACATATCAGACTTTAAATCAGACTTATTAATCTAACTTATCCTATTTATTAAGACGTAGGTTCGCTGTCCGCTTCATCCTCCCCCCGGCGAAGACTCTGCGTAGCCTCTTCTTTGGTGAGGACAGCGAGTTTCGATGTCGGTCTTCTGAATACTCCTCCTCTGGTTCGGACGTCTGCAGATCGTACGCCGCCGTCTGGTCCCGGGAAGACACGCTCGACGACACCGCGAGGCCACGTGTTGCGGGGTAGCGTTGGGTCCACCACGATGACTAAGTCTCCCGGCTGCAACGGTCGTCGGCCAGCGTCTCTGGACTCGCCTCGAGCTGCTAGTGTGGGCAGGTACTCCTTGACCCACCGCCGCCAGAACTCGTCAGCGAGCGCTTGACAAGCTCGCCACGTCCGCCGGTCCGCCACGTCGCAAGGCCCAGTGTGTGGTAGGCCTGATGATGACCCCAACAGGAAATGATTAGGGGTGAGGGTCTCTGGGTCTTCTGGCTCCACGGAGACGTGCGTGAGAGGTCGAGCATTGATGCTGTGCTCTGCCTCTGCCAGCACTGTCTGCAGTACTTCTTCTTTTGGTGTCTTCTCGTGCAGGACTGCTTGCAAGGCCACCTTCACTGATCGAACCAGGCGTTCCCAGGCTCCGCCTTGATTTGGAGCCCCGGGAGGAATGTAGTTCCACTCCATGTTGTATTTGTGTCCGTAGTCTCGTAGTGCAGGCATCCACTCGGCGTAGGCAGCTCGCAGCTCCACGTCAGCTCCTCTGAAGTTGGTGGCGTTGTCGCTGTACATCACTGATGGCCACCCTCGTCGCGCCGCCATTCTTCTTAACGCCATTATAGCAGAGTCGGTGGTGAGACTTCCAACCAACTCCAGATGAACTGCCCTTGTAGTTAGACATGTGAACAGGGCTCCCCAGCGCTTCTCTCTTCGTCTGCCGATGGTCACGAGCATTGGGCCAAAATAATCAACGCCGCAATTGGTAAACGGGCGGTGATAGTAGTCGAGGCGCGCCGCAGGCAGGTTTCCGCAGATAGGCACGCAGGGCTTGGCTCTCCTGACTCGGCACGTCATGCATGAACGTGCCACTGTTCGAACTGTCGGTCGTAGCTGCAGTATCCAAAATCTCTGGCGTAGTTCATTCACCACTCGTTCTCGTCCTGCATGTCCTGCTTTAACATGTTCTTGCAGGATAATTAACTTTGTTAATTTATGTCTTCCGTCCAAAATTATGGGATTTTTTGTTTGCGTTGGTAATCTGGCTGCGTTTATTCTGCCTCTTAAGCGCAGCAATCCATCTTCTCCTAATTCTGGATCTAACTTGTTCAGTCGACTTGTTTTTGATATCGGCTTCCCCTTCTTCAGCAGATGTACCTCTTCTGGAAAGCTGTCTTCTTGGGCTTTCTTCAATAAAAGCTCTTCTGCCTTGTTCAAATGGGTTGTCGTCATTTTTGTTCCTCGACGTCTGCACTTGTCTATGAATAGAAGAACTGTGGCAGTCGCTCTCAACATTCGCTTGTACGAGGAGAATCTGTCGATCTCGGGTAACGGTAGCTTCTGGCATTCTGTATTTATATGATGGACTACCTCCGTCTCTTCGTCTTCAACTGAAGGTGCTTCTTCTGGCCAGTGCTCTTCTGATTGTCTAAGGAAGGCAGGGCCGGAAAACCACCAGTCGTCCTTGTTTGCAGGCGCGTAACCAGCTCTGGTGGCCACATCAGCGACATTCATATTCGTAGGCGCCCATCTCCATTGATTTGCGTTTGTTCTTTCTGCTATTTCTCCCAGGCGATGAGCGACGAAAGGAGTATAGCGTCTGGCGTCCTTTCGAATCCAATGCAGTACTGTTTTTGAGTCTGTCCAGAAGATGACTTCACTCGATGCCCATCTATGTTCCCGTTGAATGGTGTCAGCCAATCTTGTTCCGATGAGCGCTGCTTGTAACTCTAGTCGTGGAATGCTTTGAGTCTTAATTGGTGCCACCTTAGACTTGGCAGCGGCGAGCACGACGTGGACTGACCCGTCTTCTTTCTTCAGTAGCCAATAGGCTGCTGCAGCATATGCATCCTGGCTGGCGTCGCAGAAGACGTGAAGCTGTGTCTTTTCCACTGCATCTTCAGACCCGTAGCATCGCGCTAACTTGAGTGTTGCTATTTGCTCAAGCTGCTCAAGCCAAGTCGTGAGACCTTCAGCGTGATCTTCTGGTATTGGCTCATCCCATCCAATGTGAAGTCTCCACAGGCTCTGCAGGAATATTTTCGCGCTGATGGTGAAGCAACTCAACAGTCCCAATGGGTCGTAGACTGACATCACGGCGCTTAATGCTTCTCTCTTTGTTGGCGCTCGTTGTCGGCTGCGCACTTCTTCTGGAACCCTTGGCATTGTTGTGTTGAACCCCAGTGTGTCTTCATGTGGATTCCATATAAGTCCCAATGTCTTGTCGCTGTGACCTAATTGTGTGCTGGACTTCGCACGCAGTTCCGCTGGCACGTTGACAAGAGCCTCTTGTTTATTAGAGTTCCAACTTCGTAGCTTGAAGCCTGCCTTAGCGTGTACCTCTATGACTTCCTTGATTGTCTGTACTGCTTCTTCCGTAGACTCGTAGCTAACCACGTAATCATCCATGTAGTGGTTTTCTGTAATTGCCTTTAGTGCCTTAGGATGTGAGCTCGCGTGCACATGCGCATTGTGATTGCGTACGCTGTGCGCGATGAAAGGAGAACACGATGCCCCGAAGATCATTGAGGTCATTTTCATTTGTTGCGGTGGTTGACTTCGTTCATTGCCACGCCACAGGAACATTTGAGCTGCTTGATCTTCCTCCCGAATCTTCACCCTTAGAAACATTTCTTCGATGTCGGCGGTAAGGGCTACTGGGTATTCTCTGAATTTAAAAAGAATTCCCAATAGCGAGCGCAGCATGTCGGGTCCCTCCAGCAACATGTCATTGAGGCTTGTCCCGTTGGCAACTGCAGCAGCATCGAAGACAAGGCGTATCTTCCCAGGTTTGTTCGGGTTTGTTACAGCGAAGTGTGGAAGAAACCAGCTATGAGGCAGCTTCTCTTCTCCTCCTTTGCATTCTTCGGCGTATCCTTTTGCGACCAGATTATCCACCTGGGCGCTGTATTGTTTCGCGAAGTCTGAGTCTTGATTCATTTTCTTCTCGATTGTTTTCAGTCTTCGTAGCGCTTGGTCATGGCTTGAAGGCATCTTCGGATTGTCTTCTTTCCACGTGAGCCCAACTTCGTAATGTCCATTCTTCCATGTGACTGTCTTTTGGAAGATGTCCATTGCCCTCTGATTTGCAGGTGACACTTTGACTGCTGATGTCACCCCTAGTGAGTCGATGCGGAAGTGCTCTTCAATCTGTTCATGAAGCTTCTGATCTTCTTCACTCTTCGTATGCAGGTGCAAAATTGAGGCTTCAGTTTTATGTTGATGTCTTGTCGCAACACCATGAACCACCCAGCCCAATCGAGTCTTCGAAGCAGCAGGTTCATTCTTCTTGCCTGTCCTCAGTTCTCTCGTGATGATCAGGTCCCAATTGTCTGCTCCAATCAGTAGGCGTGGTGTCGCTGAGCTGTAGCTAAGCTTCTCCGCTGGCAGATCTTTAAGATGTGCACATTGTAGCAGGTGTGCAGGAATTGATTGTTTCGTGAGTGTCAATCCCTCCACTGTACGCGCTGTGATATCATAGTCGTGATCTTCATTCTTGATTTTGATCTTGACTCGATGACTTTCTTGTTCTTGGCGCGTCGAGTTCACCCCATGAATATGAAGTGGAGATGCAGGCCCGCGAGCGTCGATCTTGCGCGCCAGGTCTGCGTCGATTAGTGTCGCCGTTGACCCTTCATCCAGCAGAGCATAGGTGTCTTCTATACCCCCAGGGCCTATCACGGTGACTGGACATATCTTCAATAGCACCGTTCGCTGGGTCGTGCTTGTCCGTACTGATAGCACGGTATCTTCCTTGGTTGGCGTAGTAGTATCACTCTGAGCGGTATCAGGAGTGGCAGGTGCTGCTGCGTGAAGTAGCGAGTGATGCGGTCGTCGACAACCATTGACCCCACACGGCTTGGCTCGACAGTTGACTCGTCGATGCGTGTTGCTGATGCACTTGAAGCATACCTTCTTCTCTTTCACCCATTGCCATCTTTGATCCGTAGACAGTGCGCGGAATTTGTCGCACTGGGGAACCTTGTGTTGCTCTCCACAGTGTAAGCATTGCACGTCGACGCTGTCCTTGTTTTCAGTGGCTGCTGTGTATGTAACTGCCTTGCGATTCGCTTCTTGCCGCCGCGTTGCAGGTTGATTATTAGTTGTCTTCGTACTTCGCGATGGCGCAGCGATGCTAGGTGCATATGAGTGTTTCAATGCACGATCAGCCTCGTTCATCAGGAATCGTGAGAGTATCACGAGCTGTGGTTCATCTTGATTGCAGTAATTCTCAGCGTAATCACACCATTTTGATCGAAGATGTGGACTTAGCTTCTCAATTATTTCTCTTGTCAGCATAGGATTGTACAGGTAGCCCTTCTGGTTCAGGCTATTGAGTACTTGCACTATATTCTGTAGCTTCACTGCTAGGTTGTTCAGTTCTGTTGCACTAGCCCCTGGTCTTGGTAGTTTCTTGATATCTTCTAGCGCTTGATCGACGATAATCTCTGGCCGGCCGAAACATTGTTCCAAAGTCTTCATTATAGCCTCTGGATCCCTTGATGTATGCAGTAGTGCTCGAACGGCTTCTCTGGCTTCGCCCTTCAAGCTGTTCCGTAGTCTCGCCATGTTCTCGACGTCGGAGAAGTTGTATATTGCAGCAGAATCCCTCATCGCAGCCTTGAAAGGAAGCCACTCTCCAGGGGCGCCCGTGAATGTAGGTAGATCGGTGACTTGTCTCGGAGGTATCCTGGTGCGAGCCATTTTCGTTATTGCATCGGCGAGTTGTTCTATTCCTCTTCCGTTGCTTCTGTTTCTATGCGGCGTCGGTGAGCGCTGACGTTCCATTGTTCGTCGTGGCCTTGGTGTGTTCCAATCGCAGACCTCAGGTTGCTCCCCCCGTATTGGATATGCGTGAGCACGGGGTAGGGGCACCAGCTGTTCCATAGTAGGGGTAGCAGCTGCGTGGGCGGCGACGGCGGGAGGCGCGACATCGACGGCGGGTTGGATGATAGACGGCTCTTCAGTATATGTAGGCTCTTGATCTGTAGGTACTTGCTCTTGTTGATTCAGCCATTGATTCACCCTGTCGAGATTTTGTTCATGGACGCTGACTGCTTCACATTCTTCATCTTGGATTGTTGCAATTTCAAAGGCGAGTTTCTTCTGAACGATATCCGCTTCTAAACGTAGCTCACGTCTTTTTATCTCGGCGAGCCTCTCGACGGCGGCTAGTTCAGCTTGCTTGATGCGTACTGAAGCGCTGATGGACGATCTTCGTGAATGAACCGAGCGCACTGACCGGTCAGGCGAGTGAGTACGCGGTACTGCACCAGTATAGGGCGCAGCAGTGGGGCGCGGCGCGGTTGAATACGCGGTCGACGGGTATGCTGCGGGGGTGGCGGACGCGGAGGCGGGGGGTGCGGGCGGCGCACTACGGACCCCCGCCGTCACGACGACGTCCGCAACGGCGGTGCGCTGAGCGGCGGCTGCAGCCACAGTAGTCGGGATACGACGCCCAGTAGCGCTTGGATCGGTAGCGCTCGGCGACCTGGGCGGATCGTCGAAAACTCGGCCACGTGCTTCCTCTCCGCTTTGGCTTCTTGTTACCACCATTTTAATCTTGATAGCGGCGTCCCGACGGCGATAGCTTCGTGCTGGCCTTGCTGTTTCTTGAATATCCGACGCTCTGAAGGACCAGCTGATGAGGACTGTAGTAAATGAAGGCGCAGATTTTCACGAAGCACTGATTTATTTTCACTGATTTTTACAGCATTATTTTCTCACTGATTTTTACAGAATTATTTTCCCACTGTTGAGCACCATAGTTTCCTGGTGATTCTTCCTAGTGATTTTTCTTGCTAGTACTGGAACTGACGAATTACTGAATGCTCCATACAAAATCTTTTTCAGATTTTTGCTCATATAAAATGTATCTTTATGCCTTAATAAAAATATTTGTATAGTACTAAATTGAGTTTTTATAAAAATATTAATAAGAACATAGTATCGGTATGGTATTAGGTACAGAGGCGAAGTTATCGTTAAAAGCTTTACTTTTTATTCTAGCTAGGTTCCATAAAAATAAATAGATTCCGTGGCGGCTAACTTTTTTCTAACGAGGTTAAGCGAAGCGAGATTAAATACCCGCAGTACTGAATACCTTCACAATCTTATGCAATTAACCCATCCACATTCAGTGTGACATATTTCCAAGTACACAGATTATCATAATTAGCTGCCACATTATAACAGCTAGCGCGATTGTCACCTTCGGCGTTGCAGTGTTATGTCTAAGTAACGACCCGACCTGGGTTCGCACATTTATTATTTATTTATTGAATAAAGGCACTGATATCCTTACAGTTTCCCAACGCATGCTATAAGCTAGGGCAATTTACACAGGTTTATGAGACATATACATTATACTTGAAAAAATAAAGGCCCTTCGTCGCTGAATATCATATTCTCAAAAGACCACATTCGTAAAATACCACATTCGCAAAACATCATTATTATAACATCATTTTCTCAAAGTATCATGATATGTGGGCGCATATCGCGCGGTATCGGTATCACATCTAAAATCTATTGTATATAAAAGAAAGTCGTGTTAGTTACACTAAGTATTTATAATTCTAGAACGGCTTAACTTAGCTGATTTGGTTGCTTAGAACCAGGAGAAGCACATAGGGTACAGTTCGTCCCGGGAAAAAGCACTCTTACCGAAGGAAGTTTCACTGGGTATTAAAACCTTCCCGAAGAACTGTAATAAAAAAAAACAAAAGTGGTGACGATGATGACATTCACGTCATCACTGATGACATATTTTTTTTTATATCATTACATTGTATAAAACAATGTCGCTTTCTGCTGTCTCTCCCTATGTAAGCTTAGATCTGTAAAACTACGCAACGGATTTTGAAGCGGTTTTTTAGATAGTGATTCAAGAAGGTTTCAATACCGGTGCGAAGCCGGGGCGGGTCGCTAGTCATATATAATGATTAGGTAATTGGGATGTATGACGACAATAAAAAAATCAGCGTCTCTTAAATGATGCGCGTTGATATCTTTTGTTTGAAACTTCAAGATTCTACTAAAGTCTACTAAAGTCTGATTTCCTTGTGAAGAGGGTACGGTCAGACGGCAATCACCATTGCAATATCCATTGCTGCCTTTTTAAGACCATGATAAAAGTCTACCCTGTGCTTGAGGCGTAAGCTGAGGCACGTATGCGCTACAAATTTGGACACAATGAAAAAAATAACTAATAGGGTGTACGAATTTTTCTAATTTGGCGAAGTACAAGTTTGCCCCAGTAAACAAATAGAAGTCTGTTTTTGTTTTTTATCCGACTTCTAAAAAAAGAGGACGTTCTCAATTCAACCTAGGTGTCTGAGTTATTCTAATTTGTCGAAGTTCAAGTTGGCCCCAGTAATCAAATGGAAGTCGGTTTTTGTTTTTTGGGAAAAAAGTTATTGAGAAAAAAGATTATTATAAAGTTACAAAAAAAGATTATCATAGCGTCAAATCACTGTTTCTTTGCTCAGATCAGAGAGAGAGAGAGAGACAGTGAGTGCGTGAGTGAGAAAATAATGTTATTTTTAAACAGTTGTTTGAATATTTAATTAGAGCAGTGTGTGGCGGCCATTATCGTCTGGACTACGAAATCGCCATTTTAGCCACTCGATCACTCATTGTAACTTGCCATAGGGCTCTAGTGTCAAGCTTTACGATTTATCCATACGACTCTTTGGAATTCGATGTGTTTTTGTACTCCAGATAAAAAAAAATATTGGTTATAAGTTCGACGTGTTTATGTCTGTCTGTGTCATCATAGCTTCTTTATACTACTGATTAACAGACTGATGAAGAGTGGTTACCGTAGCCTATGGATGCCTGCTACACTGGAGTGTTACCACTTACCATAGCTCAAATCCGGACCCTGGACCGTTTTTTTTTTTTATTGAGAGAGCGGATTAAATCGAGGTAGTTGTTACCTTTATCACTACATAGTATAAAACAAAGTGGCTTTCTCTGTCCATATGTCCCTTTGTATGCTTAAATCTTTAAAACTACGCAACGGATTTTGACGCGGTTTTTTTTTAATAAAGTGATTGAAGAAGGTTTTTATGCCCATGCGAAGCCGGGGCGGGTCGCTAGTTTCTAGTATTAAAACCCATAGTTTAGGTAAATTTCCAATGAGATTTTTATCCCCTCCACTATACCAACCCAGCGATAAATATTTCTCAATCGTTATGGTTGAACTTTTTCTCACAAATCCCATTTTTTTTTATTGACGTGAAATTGCTGTTTCGTTCCAATTTGTAGGCCGTTTCTCTCTTCACGGTTGCAATGAACGGCAATAAACCATGAAAAAATGACAAACCCATAGATCGTGACCCTATCGGGTCCATAGCG
The DNA here is from genome assembly GCA_947044815.1 of Apomyelois bistriatella. Lineage (NCBI taxonomy): Eukaryota > Metazoa > Arthropoda > Insecta > Lepidoptera > Pyralidae > Apomyelois > Apomyelois bistriatella. The sequence continues at coordinate 14,868,611 of OX345691.1, forward strand.
ACATCGGATTTTTTACCAGGGTCAATGTCCAATAAGCGTTCATTGCTCGCCACTAGTCAAGTTACGCAATACCTTCGCCATGGTTCCTCGTACAGTCGGTGACAAAAGTCGTGTTGGGTCTTGAAGGATTTTAAAAATGAAATTATTTACACTTCGTCCAGTTTGGTAACTGAATTTATTTCACCAGTTACAAAAGATTATTTACATGAAACATGGAACATAAGGATGTTACAGAGTTAATTTGATGCCTGCATGTTTCGCCATATTCGCATGTTTTTATAAACGTTGGGTCGTTTTTAAAAAAAAAAAAACTTTTCTTATCTTTTTTTATAATTTAACCTAAATAGGTTTTGTAAATGATCGTTAAATTTTGAGAAATAAAAGAGTTGTTTTAAGCTCGTTTATTATTTCAATTTATCGACTTCGTTATAATTTTATATTGCTATTTTTAGTTACCTTACTATTTGCCAGGAGAGCTTACGGAGCTCTCTACAGGTTCCATAAAAAAGCAGACTGCAAAGATTATTTTAATTTGTGTATTCATCTACATAAATAGTCTATGGCCCAAGAAAACATGATTTGATAAATTAGCGTTACACTAACACTAATTTATCAAATTGTTACACTAACATTAATTTATCAAATAACGCGTGAAGTTGGCACAGGATATGGAAGATCTTCTTTTTTTCTTATTTTTTTTTTTAATACCCTTTAGTAGGCAAACATTTTTATGTCTGGTGTTGGAGATATTGTAGGTTGAGATGATAAAAAATTGCAACTAAAAATTTTTGCCGCGACTGTACCCATTCGCCTATAGTTATCACGATAAGACTACTATGGGCCCAGGCGCATTGATACAGTTTTTACGTTAGGCAACTTCTTAGTTACTATACCGGTTTCAGAAGTACTTGTTATGGTGTTGCTTCGATTCGTACTGAGGTTTTTGTTGGTATGGTGCTTCTATCGGATTTATTTCTTGCACTGGTCTGGTGGGATTGATAATTTGTTATTCCCAGTTTGGTTAGGACATTGAAGGATTGAATCACCCGATTGTCTGATAGTAAAGATAATTCCGTGCCTCAGAAGGCACTTGAAGCTGAATGGTATCTGCTACTTTATATAATATTCTTTCCTGACAATGTCGTAGTCATGATACAACTATTTTACTTACTTTACCTAATATATTTATATTACTTGTACCACAGATTACAGAATACTATGCTAGTACAGACATTCAACCGCCATACAAAGAAGAGCGCCTATTTTTAGTGTACCAATGTAGTCTCTCCATACTGAGGCTTACTAACACCATCTATCGATCACTTAGGAAACTGCGATTCTAACTGCGATAACTTAATAAATAAAGCACTAATCAGTTTTCGCTAAACATCACAATTGTGAAATCTAATAAATGGTGGTTTTTAGCCCATAACTCAAGGTTATTTCGCATTATGTCATAAACTGTTATTGTATATTATAATAAAGCAACAAATTGAGCAGATTGCGTTATTTTCCGTGAAAATGTTTCTCAAAACGTTGTCGAAAGTCCGCTACCGGTTGAAGTCGGATTCTGGGAACTTGATGTACTAACTGTTTTTGTGCGAAAATTGGTTAACTTGATGTGGAGAGAGTTACTGTGTGCCTCCTTGGTCCTTTATTTAAAGGTTTGAGTCATATATATATTAAAAGAAAGTCGTGTTAGTTACACTGTTTATAACTCGAGAACGGCTGAACTAATTTGGCTGAAAATTGGAGGGGAGGTAGCTTAGAACTAGGAGAAGGACTTCATCCCGGGAAAAAGCACTGTTCCCGAGGGGAGTTCACCGAGGCGAAGCCGCGGGCAAAAGCTAGTATTTTATAATTTTATCTATAAAGTGTATCGTTCGGGTATGTTTTAAAACATTTTTTTGTCATTACAGTGATTTAAGTTTTAAATAACTTTGCGAGGCTTTTGTCCAGCAGTGGGACATAAATAGGTTAAAAATACTTAATACTTATTAAGTCTACCTTCCTCTCGGTTTTTTAGGGACAACTCCGAATATCTTAACGACGTTTTCAAAGGGGGCCTGGAGTGCTATTTTTGAAATGTATGACATAGCAAAATCGTTGAGTCGAATGATAATCGTGCATTTCCGAATGATTTTCATGCGACATAACCGGTGACTCGAACGATAATCACTCGACTCACCGGTTTTGGGTGAGTCATAAATCTAAAAAAATAGCACTCCTGAACCCAGATAGAAGAGAATAAAATAGTGATATCTTGTTGTTTTTTATAAAAGCTACAGAAATAAAATCTGATGAATTTTGTGTGCAGCTTACGATTGACTTTAACTATATTATTTTGATTATATCCCTACTATTTGAATATATCCCTATCTCCCTCTGTGGCGGAGGACATTCACATTGAATTTTTACGACGATTCCTATTTTAATTCACAATAATTATTCAATATCCTGCTGACAGACGGACATACAAAACCGCACCGCAAGCTTTGACCAATAGAGTCCAAATCTGCATGACTGACCCACCCTTTTTCCAGAGTCTCTAAGGAAAAGTATGAAATAATTGCAATGCAATACACTTATCTATACTAATATAATCTTTACTAATAAAATAAAGCTGAAGAGTTTGTTTGAACGCTTATAACTTCAAAACTACTGGTCGGATTTGCAAAATTATTTTTGTATATGAAAGCCTGATTCTTGGCGAAGGTTATAGGCTATATAGTACATACACACAAATGGCGAGTGAAACCGCGGGGAACAGCTAGTGGCAATATAAAACTTTATAAAGTTCCGATGAGAATGACTCATTTGTTCCTCGAATCAAAAGGTTTCCTCCACTTTTGGGGGTGGCCAGTCGCCGGCTTCTTGGTATTATGTGATGTGAATGCGAAATAACCTTCTTGAGTCATTTATTACATTATTAAACACAAGGATAGCTATAAATATATTCAATAAATTGTGGTTAATTAACATAATTGTTTCTTGTACAGTGGCCTGCAGAGAAATCTGACCCCCATGCCACAAGTATCGCTATTGAAAGGGGGTTAGATTTCTCTGCAACCCACTGTACTATGCATATAGCTGAAGACTTTGGTGGACTTTGAATTCTGAGATGCTTTCGTGCAGTGCAATGCATTTTGTGGCGAAAGGATCAGCCAATTTGTGGTACCGATAATATATTGCTACTAGCTTTCGCCCGCGGCTTCGCCTGCGTTAATTCCCCACGGGAACAGTGCTTTTTCCTGGGATGAAAGGTATCTCAATACTTCTGTGTTTGCAAAATTTCAGGAAGATTGATGAAGTAGATAGGGCTTAAAAGCGTAACAAACAAACAAACTCACTTTCGCATTTATAATATTAGTTAGGAAGTTAGGATAGTATGGTGTGAGCGGCGCGACGCGCGTGTACGTAACGATAGTGCGCGCGGCTATGTTTGAATTGGTCACCATTAGCGGTATTTCTATTTTGACCTCCTCCGTGCTTCGGAAGGCACGTTAAGCCGTTAGTCCCGGCTGTTATCGGTTGATACCAGTCGTGAGGCTGTGTCACATGCCTTAAGGCGGCCTGAAAAAACTGACAATGCTGGCCACTAACACCCGAATCATATTACTATTGGTCTGGTGTCCCTGTATAAAAGGGTTGCGGAAGTCAGATGGCAGGCACTTTATTGTAATAACCAGTACCGCCAAAGACCATGATTAATAGCGTACCCTGGGCTCTGAACGTAAGCTGTAGATGCAACCGGGAAATACGCTCGGACGAAGAAGAGTAGTGTGAGCGGAAGTACGTAGTACACTTTTTAATACGATCTAAGGTATCGTGACATCTCGTTGTTGTTGTCAAACCCTTGCTCGCAATTATTACGTCAATCGAAAAGTACATAAACAAATTTATTCCAATAAGTATCAGTGCTTCCAATAGTTCTCATGCTGGCTGTATCTATAGTCAAGTCTCGACTTCCTGTCATCTGGCGGACGCTCCCGCAGGTGCCCATATATCGATTGTGTAAATACAGGGTGGCCATGTTTTATGTGTGTGTTTTTTTTTTCGCCATTTTTTGTTTAATGTAAATGTCATGTCGGTGTGGTGAACTGGTCTGGTGCATTTAGAAATGTGTGTTTGGTTTGTTGTTTTGGGTTCCATCCCCAGCCAGGGGAAATTAGAAAAAATGTCTTGTGTTACCTATATGCGTTTAGTTGGTACCCTTTGAGTTAGCATCCTAAGATACAAATTTTTAGGTTTATCTCAATCAGTGCGTTTTGTTTTTTTTGGTTCAATAAAGTAGATAGGTGTCAATCGACAATACTCACCGTAATGTTAAGTAAGAGAGTAAGAGCTCTTTGAAATCGCCTCTCGGCCTCTGACGTGTTTCCTTTTAAGAATAAAATATAGTGAATAGAATAGAATGCCAACGCACATGCCTTCCGGAGCAGGAATTCAAGCCTGCAATGTCCTAACACAAATTGGAAACAACTGAACAAATTATGCTTCCCGTGGGAATTGAACCCACGACAAGTCCCCGGGTCTACAAGCAACCGCCTTAATCACTGGGCCTTGGAGGCAGTTAATGTTTTTACTTACTTTCTTACTTACTTCTAACTTGTTTTTATTTATACGATTAAGTTATAGATGTCAGTTAAAAATCATAGATAATAAAAACGCGGGCGATTTTCTAATTCTATTCGTCAAATAATGTTGCTTTTAAAAAAAAGAAATAAAGTCAAGGATTTTTCACAGCTACTGACTACATCTCAGTGGTTTACTGATTCATATCTAAAAAAGGTATGCACCTGTTTCTAAGTCATTCAACATGGACTACACACGGCCACTTGAAGTTTTTGCCTTGCACAAGTTACCAATTAAAAGTGCACTTTGTGACAAGTGGCTACAGTTAACCTGATAAGGATACCTGCTACTCATTTTTTATTTGAGTTGTCAAGTACTTGATTGATATCAGATTTGTATACTAATGCTATATGTGAATCCAATATTCTAATACATAATTTATTTTGAAAATAGGTAAATAAATTATATTGTTCTTTACTTTAAGTATAACTTAAAACAACTTAATTGTATTTACCCATGTTTTATAAATAAACTGTTTGATTTATAAGTTTTCTTCTAAATTTTTCTCGTAACAAAAGTTGCGTCCAAATCTTTTATACTCATAATACTCATTTATTCATAATATTTTTTACACGTCAATACAATAGATAATTACGTTAGTTTATACTATTAGGTATTCTGTGCTTTTATTACACTACTGTAATTATTGTATGGAAATCTCTGTCTACCCCTGCGGGAGACAGGCCTGATTATATGTATGTATGTAATTATTTCCTCTCATCCGATTGTAGCCAGCTAACCGTAATAATATCTCATTATTGTCTCGCCTTGAGGTCATTCAAGTCATATTATTAGATTTGGCATTATTTTAATGTGCGACCGTCTGCCTCCTCCTTGCTCCTTGAAGAAATGTACTGTAGAGAGAGACTATCTAATAAGCTGCATTTTTTGTCTGTCTGGCCCGTAATGATATACCAATTGTAACATACATTTATTAAAAAAAGACTAGATCTAAACCAGTTTTTTATTATATACTAGCTGTTCCTCGCGGCTTCGCCCCCGTGGGACTCAGTTATATCGCGCCCAAAAGTAGCCTATGTTTGACCTCAGGTCGTTAACTACATCCCTACCAAATTTCATCACAATCGGTCCAGCAGTTTAGCCGTGAAGAGGTGACAGACAGACAGACATTCGCATTTTTAATATTAGCATGGACTAGTTGTTGCCCGCGGCTCCGCCCGCGTGCGCCTCGGTTATATCGCGCCCGAAAGTAGGATATGTTTGACTACTAGTGCATAACTATATCCATACCAAATTTCATCACAATCGGTCCAACAGTTTAGCCGTGAAGAGGTGACAGACAGACAGACAGACTTTCGCATTTATAATATTAGTATTGAATAACTATATCCATACCAAATTTCATCACAATCGGTCCAGCAGTTTAGCCCTGAAGAGCTGACAGACAGACAGACTTTCGCATTTATAATATTAGTATGGACTAGTATGGATATGGAAGTATGGATGTTTGATCAGGTAATTGGCCCAGATACGAACGGAATAGTAAATTAGATCAAATAGAGTTCTATTAGCAGATAAATTGTAAGTTTTGTCACGTTCAAAAGGACATGTTAAAGTTTAACGGCATTTGGATGCCGTAATAGTTTACGGTAATCGCATGCCGCGTTAAAATCAAACCGTAAACATTGATCTGGCATAGAAATTGCTTAGTTCTTTTTTTTTTTAATTAGATGTTGCGATTCATATTAAAAGAGGCCAATATTGATAATAAAGAAAACGTTTAAACCCTCAATATTTCTTTTATGAGATTTTTGCCATCCATTGGAATCGCTTTCTTTCGGAAAGTATCCGGAAACGTTTTAGCGCAATTTAAACCATGATTGTGCAATAATAGAATTCGTCATTTAACGCACAAGATTTTTATTATTTGCTATTCACTATACTTAATGAAATATACAATTATTTGATCCTAATTCATCGTCTAGACTAGTCTGTTTGTCACCAACATGAGGACCTAACAGGACTCTAAGTTGATTCACTTCTTGAGATTTGTTTCCTTATTACGGTCCACTGGCTGTGATTCTTCGAAATGTGTCGACGTCACCGAGAGGTTGTTTACATCATCAGGTGGGAGTGTTGAAGTGAATGCCCTCATTGTTAATCTTGATGCAATGGTCTATAGGATTGTTAAATCTGTGGAGTATGCAAGTTTACAGGCCATGTACGGGAATTCCGGAATTGATGTCATTAAATTTAGCGATAGCAAGAAACTTATACGGGAACCCCCTTATTGATATTGATTTTTATTTCTTTGGATACCTCAACGTTAACCTTGCGTTAGTCATAGAAATTAGTCGCGTGGTTTGTTAACATTATACAAAGTACAAAAAGACCTTTAGGTTCGACCTTAAATTTAGGACCCCATAGATAAGATGTCGCTATTTGTACCCTCGGATGTTATTTTTTTACAGGGAATGATAATCCTGATTTAGAATATGGACTTATGTTTTAAGTTAGAGTTAGAATAATCTAGATGATAATTATATTGTTAAGACCGTTCTTCTTCCAATGTTTTTTTTACATTAACACGTGTTAAATTATCTACCTCCATAATGAAAGCTGCTAATTTAGCTGAACAAACATGATTACGCTGGTGTCAGATTTTTCTGCGTTTTACAAGTCACTGTGGCCTATTATTGCATTGGAATGTATTTTGCTTTTGTCCGATTTTTTTAAATATCATGGCTACCTTACCCGGAAGCGTATTCATATTGTACGAATAAACTGATTGTCAGTGATTATGTATTCAAGGATACGCGGGATGTACTTGATCATACGAATTTGCGTATCAAGTACTATTGCTCTTTTTACGTATGTGTTACTTCATACTGACACTTATTTCAATGGCAGACTATACTAATGCCTAATTGGGATCCTTATAATTTTTTTTTGTTTATCAATTTTTTTATTGTAGTAACATAATTAAGTGATACCAACTCTAAAAATGGAATGGACGGCCATTATGATGCCCTTTTTTGAAGCACATTAGTTCAAGTGTATCCACTCGAGCGTAGTGTTAATGTCGATTAGGTTGTGTATTTTGTAAGCCATTCATGTTTTTTTTTTCGAAAATTTGTAGAATATTGCACCAGTCAATGAAATCAGTCATTTTTTATGCTTCTGATGCTGGCCGTTAACGTTATTGCTTTTTTGTGCTAGACTGAAATATCCTATTACAGTATCACTTTATTTATTTTCTTTGGTTGTGTTTACATTACATTTAATATACTATTTCTAGCTATATTCTATTGCTTTAAATTTTTTATATTATACCTAAGTAAATGATTTGAATTCCCACAAAAATATGCATTATTTCGACTGACTGATAAAACTTGCAAATATGACTGATATATGAAAATAGGGAGTTGTGTATGAATTTACCTTATCATACATACATGTTCAGAGTTTACTTTTGATATTGATATTTGCAAAATATGCTTGGATAGTGGGATTTAAAAACGAAGTCTTCCTGGTATTACTATGTTATTTTTGTTATTCTCTATTGATATTTTTATAATTTTTCTACCAAATACAAATAAATATCTTCAACTTTCAATGTTAATTTATTACGTATAGGAAGCTTAACTTGCAAAAAATTATTAATTGTCTAGCCTACATAACTAGGCGCTTTACGCGACGATTGGCAACATTTGCATAACTTGTATGCAACCTGTTGCAGTTGCAAGTAGTCCCAAGGTCCCCACGTGTTCACCTTGACACACAGCGTGTTTATTGTGCCAGGATTGGCTGGGTGTGGTTAGGGACAACGTCCTTGATGTTTTGTTTGAGATCAAAGACCGTGACTCATTACAATAGATATTTGAAATTGGAATCATCGACACGGAAAATGTTAAGAAAGTGAAACGGATCGGAGTTATTAGAAGTATGGACTTTCCAAATTTTTTGTAGGTATTGCAAGTTTTAGGGTGTTATAGTGCATTCTCTTTCGAAGTTCATAGATCCAAGTTCACCAACTTATGTTTAAATTTAAGAGAAAATGATGACATTTTTCAATCTTAACGATATTCTGGTTCAGGGTGCTCGTCGTTTTTTTGAATTTATGAATTTCTAATAAATATTTTGTTGACTAAAGTCTCTTATTAATTATATTTTTTTTATTTCTGTGTCTTTTATTTTTCGCCTTTTTATCATTATTAGTTCTTTCAAATTTACCTTATATATTTCCTCCTACCTTTATACTATTTTTTTTTCGGTTTTCTTTCAAGTAACGGCGTTAGTTGCTAGGCAAGAGAGTTTGCTGCAATTAAATTCAATTAAACTATTCTTTATTTTTCGATCGGCATGTCTTGGTCACATTTATGGCAAGCATCAGATTACCGTTTACAAACTCGAATCTCAGTCATTGTATCGATTACGATTGGCGTTCAGAGAAATTCATTGTTTGTCTACCATCGTCAATGAAGTTGAAATTCACACCGTGTTACGAAACAATTACATTTTTTTTAAGAAGGTAAATGCTGCAGTTTTTATAAAGATGATGATAGCTAGGTTCCTCAGTTTTTCTTTCTGCGATAGAAAATTTGTCATTCATATTGAAAAAAGCTATACATATTTAATATTTCCGTAATTTTTTTATTTTAATAAAAATATGATAAAGTAATATATTGACCGAACGATTTACAAATTTACAAATCTACATTCATGATTAATCCGCTGTGTTAGTTTCTCTTTTAAATGTCATTAGGGTATTACAGTAAATTATACTAATTATTTAATTCTTAGAAACTTACTTGTCATTCTAAGTTAATACTCGTATTAGTAATAGAAGAAGCGGTGCCAATACAAAGAATTTATGGATATTCAAAGGCTTACAGAAAGTTGGTTGTGTAATTGCAATATCAAACTTGAAGTATCTGATACGAACTGTCCTGAATATCCATCAGAAGAAGGCAGTCTTTATTGCTTAGAATACAGAAGGGATCAATCGATTGACAGTCGATATAATGGATACTATTGATAAGACCTTATGCTCGTCCAAGCCAGTACTATAGACTGATTCTGTAATTGATATGGTATTTAAAACTAATTAACAAGACATGTGTCAGAAAGATATTACACATGTAATAAATAATATTGAAGTATTTTCTTTAAGCTAGTCAAAACAGCTGCTTACAATAGTTCTTCGAGTCCGTGCCTTAGTAATGTCAAAACGAAAATTTGTCTAATGCCTATTGCATTTGATAGTGTCATTATTTTTAACGGACTTCAAAAAAGAAGGTTTCTCAAATAGGCCGTATATATTTTTGTAAAACGAATAAAAGTTGTGAGTGTTTTAGCGATACTCATTAATTTTCAGAAAATGTGTTAATAACTTCAATACGTAGGGATCACGAGTTCCATATAAACCATCTGGTATTTACGTCGTACTGTAGTCCCTTAATTTGAGGGGTTGCATGAATAGGCTGGGGCGTCACCGACGCAATTTTATTGGATAGCTTTAGTTTATTGACCAATACAGTCTATTATTGCTTGCAGTTGTTTCAGCTTCTGATATTGCGTCATAAAATCTTTGAATTGCATTTTGTTTGTACTATGTTCTATTGATGTTTTAGTATTATCAACAATATTTACATCTTTATTACCATAGTTGAGGGTTTAAAATTCATTTAAATTTAAGGTAATTATGATCTCTGCAAAAACTTTGACAAAAACATGTGGCCACCATAAGTAAGTCTTCGGACAAATTCTTGGAACAAGGCGTTATAATTTTGACTCGAGCAAGTCCTGTCCAGTTGTTTGTGTTTTATTTTTTGTGGATCCTTAATTGTGATGTTTGTTGTAATTATTGTTTTTCATGATTTTTTTAATTATGTAGTACTAGCTTTTCCCCGCGGCTCCGCCCCGCGTGGGACTCGGTTATATCGCGCCCAAAAGTAGCCTATGCACCCTCATGTCGTTAACTACATCCCTACCAAATTTCATCACAATCGTTCCAGCAGTTTAGCCGTGAAGAGGTGACAGACAGACAGACTTTCGCATTTATAATATTAGTATGGATTAGTATGGATTTGTCATGCGTAGAAACTTCGTTGATCTTAACCTAGAAGCTGTCGTTGTGTGAGATGGTCACCAAGTTATATTATCATATTTGATCGACTTTCAAACTTAATGTTATTTCCTTGAGCCATACGTATTGTTAGCACCTATCTATCAAAAATTTAAGAGCTGTGCTCGTGTGTGTAGCTTTTCTTCTTTTTCTTGTCGAGTCAAAATGGCTTGGACTCTTATATTATTTTTGACCAGTTTGTGGCTACGTTGATTGCTCTATCGTTGGCCGCTCCCAGATCCTCAACTGTACAAGAGTCATGGCAGTTAGGACATATCATAAGATGATGCATAGATTGCACAGCCCCGCAATAACAAAGGTTATTAGACGAAAATTCCCACTTTACCCTGTTCCCCTGGCATCTCTCAACCATAGTTGGAGTAGCTATTGATCATATTAGTATAAAATAAATAAGTTACAATATTCTGTTCAAACTTTTGTAAAATTGAAATTTCACCTTCGTTCACAAGTAGTTGATTTTATTCTTTTCAATATAAAATTATTCTCACGCGGTTCTTTGAAACCTGCGTTCATTTATAATTTATGATTCGTCTCAGTACTAATGTTACATAATTTTTCATACATACCTTCTGTAATGTATGGTTGGTTGGAGACCCGCATTGTCTTGCAGGATGCACTGCCCGGTGCATAATGATACGTCGACGACATGATTGCAGACTTGATGTGTGTCACTTGCAACAATGGTACACTCTGCGATAGATTTTGTCATTAGATCTCTATTGGGATCTGATATGACACTAAGAATATCACCGGTAAATGCTAAAATGAGAGAGACAAAGTTCGCTCTCTGTAGGTTGTGACTATATTCCTATTTTAAAACTTCTTTGAACAGTGACGAAACAAAGAGTTGGCGACATAAATGGGTGTGATGAAACTACACTTTACGTACAAAGCTACCATCTCTCAAATTGGCCGCATTTAGTTTTTATCAACCATGCCGACGATTTTGTGCAAAGTACTATCATTGGTGCTCTTTAAAAAGGTTATTGTGTCATTCTATGCGTGTTTGACTGTACTGTATCGGCATTTCATTGCGTAGCTATTATTTCATATTCACATTCTGTCATTGTTGCCTTGCCATATCTTTATATTAGTATCTCAGCTATTCTATTTCTTTGTGGTCAAAAACAAGCTTTACTACAAAGATAATAGCCGAGATCCATAGAATAGTTATTTAATATTTAAAACTGTCTATCCAATTTTTGTTTCCTTTATTAGTCATGCATGTTCAGGGAATCATATCTCTGTCAGCTGATATTACACCAAACGACGTTTTCAATGTGATATCACCGTTGTCAGATATAGAAAAAAAAGCTGAGCACTTTGCCATCAGTAGGATTATCGCAACCTACAAAACCATTGCAACACCCCATTATTACACGCACGTTGCAAGTTTACTAGGGTGGACAGCCAGGGCCAGGTGTGCGCAGAAGCACATCTGCCGATAAATCGACAATAGACCACGCCTGATCCTGGAAAAGAGTTATAATACTAAATGTAGAAACTTCAACAATCAACCAAATATAGTGTTGATAGTTCCACCGTTTTTTTGTCAATATAACTCGTGGATTTAAACTTATACTTCTTAAACTTGATTAGATAATTGATTATATGTATGAACTATTACTCTGTCTATAAGTACTACTCTTTGGGATGATTTGAATTTGATCAACTTCACGATCTTTATTAATTTATTCAAACTTTCTTGATTATAGTTGTATAGCACAATAGGCGAACTTAACGCTAAAAGCAATTACTAATAGTCAATAATAATCACTATCACTACATAGTATAAAACAAAGTCGCTTTCTCTGTCTCAATCTTTAAAACTACGCAACGGATTTAGGTGTGGTTTTTTTTAATAGATAGAGTGATTCAAGAGGAAGGTTTTTTATACCTATGCGCCCATGCGAAGCCGGGGAGGGTCGCTAGTAAATAATAATTAATCTTTGTATCATAACAAGCGAATAAGAATATTGTTAAAACTACGAATATCTTTATCATCTAGTGTTTTACCGGGTTTTCTGCTCTGCATAATTCTTTGAAGTTGAGATCTTTTTCGAAAAAATATGTCTGAATATGCAATGCAACATAATATTCATCAGATATCTAATTAAGTCATATTATGAATACAAAAGTAAATCACACAGATTGAGTTAGCCTCAAAGTAAGTTCGCGACTTGTGTTATGTGATACCAACGATAATATACTACACTAGCTGTTTCCCACAGCTCCATCTGCGACTAAAAGTAACTTATGTTCGACCCCGGGTCTTCAACTAAATCCATACCAAATTTCATCAAAATCCGTCCAGCCGTTTGGCTATGAAAGAGCAACAGACAGACAGCGAGACTTTCGCATTTATAATATTAATATGGATGCATACCATAACTACCGAGCAGAGCTCGGTCGCCCAGGTACTATATTTAAAATATGCATCTAACTTATGGAAAATAACACAAAGATTTACCTATTTTCAAACTACTATTCGGAATCCGGATTCCGGAATCCGGAAAAATACTTTTCAAACTTAAATTAAACGAATCAATGAGTGGTCGAAAACGCAGACATTAAACTACATACATACATTATAATGCCGCAATTACCACTCCATACTCCAAACAATTCCATTTTAATTTTATTAAAAATATTTAGCAGGTACCAAATCGTCTAAACACACAATCAAATCGTTAGAAAAGCAAAAAAAAATTGATTTATTTATTATTAATTTTGAAATTTCAATTACATACTACACATGATGATTAAATGCGAACGACAAACCATATCGACTTTTAAAATGTATGGTGGCGCCATCTATTGACACATTACTGAACTCATAATATTAACAAATAAATAAAACCTTTGCACTCTATCTTCTATTATGTATTGTATCCTTTTGCAATATGTTGTGTACATACAATACAATTCAATACAAAATATTATACCAAAAGACATTTTCAATTTTAATTCCATGTATCTCACTTCAAAAATGACAAAGTTTCATACAAACTGGCAGCCCCTATTTCACCCCTATCGGGATGTAATTTTCAAAATCAAATTGATGCATTATTATTTTTTACCAATTACAAATTCAAATTAAAAATTTCATGTGTCTCACTTCAATAATGACAAAGTTTCATACAAAATAGCAACCCCTATTTCACCCCTTTAGGGATGTAATTTTCAAAATCTGATTGGTGCATTATTATTTTTTACCAACTTCAAATATAAATTAATAATTTCATGTATCTCACTTCAAAAATAACAAAGTTTCATACAAACTGGCAACCCCTATTTCACCCCTATCGGGATGTAATTTTCAAAATCAGATTGATGCATTATTATTTTTTACCAATTACAAATTCAAATTAAAAATTTTATGTGTCTCACTTCAATAATGACAAAGTTTCATACAAAATGGCAACCCCTATTTCACCCCTTTAGGGATGTAATTTTTAAAATCTGATTGGTGCATTATTATTTTTTACCAACTTCAAATGTAAATTAATAATTTCATGTATCTCACTTCAAAAATGACGAAGTTTCATACAAACTGGCAACCCCTTTTTCACCCCTTTAGGGATAAAATTCCCAAAAGTCCTTTCTTAGCGGACGTCTCTTAGTCACAATCTACCTTCCTGCCAAATTTCATCTTCATCGGCTCAGCAGTTTTGGAGATTTCGTGATGAGTGAGTGAGTGTTTTTCGCTTTTATATATATAGAAGATAGAAGATAGAAGATAGAAGATAACAAATAGATAAACTTCCTAGTCCCAGGCAAATCAGAAAAATATCATTTTTCATCTTGAACTGACCGGGGATTGAACCCAGGACCTCCTGTGTAGCGGGCAAGCATGTTAACCATAACGCCAGCGAGGTCATCATAATATTACGATAACAGCTCAGCTGGCTTCGTCAAAACACTGACACCGCGTCTCGAATGGAGATATCGGATCTCTTTGTCATCAGTTTCAGTAAAGTTATGATGTAATTATCATTAGTTTTTGCTTATGATACAAACATTGGCTATCTGATCTTTAAAACCTTGGGGTATTATGCTACTACCACACTTGGCTATTCGCGTATTTGCCAAAATATTTGACAAATAGGCAAAGTAGGCAAATAACGCAAAAGTTTTGGCAAATATACCGTCCACGCATGGTCAAATAGGCAAATATTCGTATTCAATTAGCCAAGTGTGGTGGTAGCATTAGACGAAGCGCGAAGTATGGTTTGTTTTTTCATGTGTCATTACAGTAATGGTACTTATTGGGTTTTGTTTCCTATGTTACAATATAAATAAATTTAAATGTGTTCTCTAATTCATTACTTTTTGCGACGACTACTAATTGTTTTTAGATTCTCTCTATCACATAAACCCTGATTACGTCTTTGGCTAATTGATTCGGTTCGGAGTTTAAAGGACAGCTTACGTAATTATTTTTCTATTCACTTTAATTAGGTATTCTATCACAGAACATACTAAAAGGCTTTCATACAAATCATAAAGCTGCATCACAATCGATAATGACATAATGGAGGCATTATGCATTGAATATGAGAGCAGAATCCAGAGCGGTTCATTTACCCAGGTCACAGGGGCAAAGGCCAGGCCAATTGACCGCATTAGTCCAACAGTGATAGTGGATGCTTATGTTGATGGCTCTTGCAGTTGATTACATGCCATAAGGAATTTCCATTTTTTATTTAAGCCGTTTTAAGATAAAATTTTATTACGTTCTTAAAGCATTTAGGAGACGATTAAACTTGAAATAGTTTTTTAAATATCTCAGAAGTAGTTATCGTTGGCGTATTGAACATTAATTTTGTATGTATACACTTAAGGTGACTGATCTCTCTCTCTCTCTCTCTCTCTCTCTCTCTCTCATCTTAGCGTAGTCCTGGTTCTATCCTTATCATATTACTAGGAGCTAGCTAGGGTTCCGCTTTCTGGCTTCTGCTGTGCTTGTTTATCGACATCTAGGTACTTGTGTCTTTTAAAAAGTCGACATATACTAATAGATTTTTGGCATTAACAATTTTATATCCAGGTACTCAACTAAGCTCGTGGTTGTTTGGAAATATCATCAGAAAGATTCTGCTTTAGCTTGGAAAAAAATCAAACATGCTATACCATTCAAAGATGAAATTCATTCTACATGCTTGCAGCTATGTTTCCGACTGATTACTAAACCACACATTAACAAAATAACCTTGAACTAAAGAAAAAACAAACTGTCTGCCGAAAAAAGTCAAAACTCAAGAGGTTCCCATTCATGTGTGAATGAAAGACAACCTTCATTACATGCCCGAGCCTGCGGCGGCGTGTGGTCTCGTCTGAATGTTAGGTCGTTTGTGTTATCGTATCATATGTATGAATGCTCAATATGCTCATTTGTCTGGCGGTCTTTGTTTATGCTGTTGCTAGGTTCAAGTGTTTTAAATAAAGAATCCCAATCACTTTTTTGAATGTGTTATGACAAAAATTAAATGATTGTTCTCTGGACCACGGGTGGAGGGAACTTAAAATTATTATCGAATCTTTAGAAAGATTATGAGTTTGAAAATATACCTCCATACTAGGAACTGGTGATAATAGTCTCAGATTGCTAAATTATCGTCGGGTGTAGAGAACAGAAAAGACCGCGAAAGAATTGTAAGAAAAGTGTAGTGTTTGATATGGAAGTGACTGATAAAAAAAGGATGGAGTTGATATACAAAGCCAAATAGGTTAAAAAACGGGATATTATTAATTGCACATCAAATAAATAATCACCCATCAATTTCTGTATATCAAATAAATTATTTTACTTTAAATTAAATTAAAAACTTGGTGACAGAAGCAACTAATGGTCAAAAGACGACTTTGTGACAGAAGGTAGGTTAGGTTATGGTTATACAGTGACCTTAACAGTGAGCGAGCGAGCGAAGCGAGCGAGTGTCAGACTTGGTGACAGAAGCAAAACAAATTTTGCTGTGCAATCAGTAATTTTGATATGTATTTAGGTTATTTTTGCATACAAAAATTGTTTTTATTGATTTGCGTTTAAATACTACCCTTAAAAAACTAAATAGGTAAAAAAAAGCCAAATGTTAAAGAAAATGATTGACAAATTTGACCAGAAAATTTTCTTTGCCAGAAGGCTCCGAAAATTCTTGAATGGACAGTTTTATATTAGGACATTATTTGTTCGGCCGTGTCTCAATTTGTACCGGCCATATTCAGCTTATATAAACATATCTAATTAGGATGTGTCGTCCCGACGTCAACAATATTAGGTAGCAGTACTAGCAATTCAACTTCCTGTTTTGTCCTGTCTGAAAGGTCACCAGATCCTTAATTTGGTCTTCTGATATCATTCTTTAGCATCATGACAATGTGTCACGTGTTTACAGACTCAGTCATTCTGTCATCGAAAGTTCGCTTAAAGTACCTAGCATTATTAATTCATATATCGTCGTGTACAACGTCAATTGAGTAATTCTAATTAAATTTAATATTCTTCTGCCATGGTTTCTTTTACGATCACTAGACGGCAGCCGGGACCAACGGCTTAACTTGCCTTTTAAATCACGCAATCATCAGGCATACATCAGGTGACTCAGACTGCAATCATAACCTAACTGGAAACAACAAAATCATTGAGGCAGTTTGTCTGTAGTATATCTATCTAAAATTTAAGAGCTCTTGTTGGTGGAGTCTATTCCAGGTGTTTCTATCTTCCGCTAGCTTTGGTATCATTATTTTTTGTGGGTAGTAGCATAAAAAAAGAATTTACAACTTTATGTCCCTCTTTATTAGCGTTTATTTCCTGATAGCGATTGCTTGCTCAGTCTATTAAAGAATTGTAATACACTGCCTAACGTATTTTTTTTCTTTATTTTCAGAGACATAAATTATACGCATTCCGATATTGGGGTTGCGAGCTACTCTGCCTCATTAACATCAGCTTACAGTTGTGGATGATGGATAGCTTCTTCGACGGAGAGTTCCTCTCGTACGGCACCAGGGTCCTGGGGTACAGCGACGTGCCTCAAGAAGAGAGGTGAGTTGATTTTATTGTTGAATTTAATACTAACACCCTTAAATGTTGGGTACATGTCTGACATAAAATAAATGAATTATGAATTATGAAATTGATGTTAAATTTATTGTCAGGCTTATTCTTGGCTCTGATATAAAATTCTGTTTAAATAATTTTATCCCAACTTAATATTATAAATGCGAAAGTGAGTTTGTGTATTTGTTTGTTTGTTACCTCTTCACACTTTATGTACAGAACCAATCTGCTTGAAACTTCGCGTACACATAGTTAGAAGTACTGAGAAAGACATAGGGTACCTTTCATCCCGGGAAAAAGCACTGTTCCCGAAACTCACGCGTGTGAAGCCGCGGGCGAATGCTAGTTATCTATACAGTTGAAATTTAGCAGGTAGCTAGATGTACTGTATCTATGCAGTTTGGAGATGTGATTTTTATTAAGTAATAAGATAGATAAAAAGGTATTTTGAATACAACATACTTATTTCTGTTTATACAACTAGCTGCACACCGCTGTGTTACCTGTGGTTAAACATACGCAACGCGCCATTGACTATGACACTTTTTGACCAAAACTACGGGAATCGTGTTATTTTCGGGATTAAAACTACGCTGTGTTAATCCAAGGTATCAGCTACCTCCATACCAAATTTTATTAAAATTGGCCCAGCCATTTGAGCTTGAAGAAGTAACAAACATACAGACTTTCTTCTTTATAATATTAGTGAGATTTTTTTACCAATGATTATAGAAAATTATATATCAATACCACTTAAGTAAATTCCGGTCATTTCGCCTTTCAGATACGACCCAATGATCTACGTATTCCCACGCATAACGAAATGCACATTCCACAAGTTTGGTGCGTCCGGCACTATCCAGACGCACGACAGCTTATGTATACTGCCGTTGAACATGGTCAACGAGAAGACCTACATCTTTATATGGTTCTGGTACATCATCCTGCTGGTCGTGTTGATACTACTAGTTCTTTACAGGTAAGTTTACTCGTTTTGGCTCACTGGTAACTTTTTTTTAGAGTGGGCCGAGATTGCTTCCTTGAGGTACACCTTGCCTTATTTAAAGTATGATGTCTTAATAGCGTGACTAATCAACGCTGTCCAGACTCATGATAGCTTAAGAATACTGACGTTGAACATGGTCAACGAGAAATTTATATCGTCATTTGGTTTTGGTACATCATTCTGCTGGTCGTGTTGATACTACAAGTTCTTTAGGGGTAAGTTTACTCGTTTTGGCTCACTGGTAACTTTTTTTTAGAGTGGGCTGAGATTGCTTCCTTGAGGAACACCTTGCCTTATTTAAAGTATGATGTCTCAATAGCGTGACTAATCAATGCTGTCCAGACTCATGATAGCTTAAGAATACTGACGTTGAACATGGTCAACGAGAAACTTATATCTTCATTTGGTTTTGGTACATCATTCTGCTGGTCGTGTTGATACTACAAGTTCTTTAGGGGTAAGTTTACTCGTTTTGGCTCACTGGTAACTTTTTTTTTTAGAGTGGGCTGAGATTGCTTCCTTGAGGAACACCTTGCCTTGTTTAAAGTATAATGTCTCAATAGCGTGCCTAATCACTGCTGTCTGGATAGCATTGTTGTTCTTGTATTTTCTTCAGTTGACCGAGATTGCTTCCTTGAGATATACCCATACAAAAAACACGATATATCATGAGCATGACTATCAGATAAGTCGCTGCTAACAAAATTCATGATAACTTATGTATACTGTCGCTGAAGATGGTCAACGAGGTCTGTGCAAGTCACTGATACTGAATTTGTATATGAATTTATATTTAAACACATATAATATCTACTACAGATTAGTGATAATCTTCGTGCCGTCGGTGAGGCCACGGCTGCTTCACGCGAGGTCCCGGACCATCCCGATGGAGACGGCGGTGGTGCTGTCCAGACGGACCGACCTCGGGGACTGGTGGCTGCTGTACATGCTGGCCAGGAACATGGATCCGCTTATATTCAGGTATTTAAATTTAGAATATCCGTGCTGGTCTGAGAGAAAAAAAATCATAGAATGTTTCATCTGTTTCTCTTCCCGCGCAAAAGTCGAGGGCATCGGCTTATGAAGGAATCATTACAGGCAATGCGGCTAGCAACCCATCACTTTATTTCGATTCGATTTTCTTTAACTGCCGTCATGCCAAATCTGGCCTCAGGTCTCATGGCCCTTTACTCTGTCTACCCCGTAGGAATAAAGACGGGATAGTATGAACGCATGAATTTTTTTTTCTTCTTTTAATGTGTGCTAGTAAAAGGCCAGTAATCAATGGAGAGAGCGATAGTGGGACTGATGGCTAAAGGGCTTTTAACTTTAGTTGAATGTTCCTGTCGAAGCACGAATAAACTTCATACTACAATATGCTATTAATTTGTTCACAGCGAACTGCTATCAGAGCTAGCAAAACGCATGGGAGAGAAGCCGACGGCGCGCGCGTGACGTCACACCCCGCGACCCCCTCCCCCGCCACCGCCCCCGCACACCACCATCGCAGTGCTCAGCGAATGACCACCGCCGATTCATGATGCCCTGGTAACTTGTACACACTTACCTGTTTAATTAGAGAACTGTTTCTTGTAAAATTGACAACTGTTTTGTATAGTGGATTGTAAAGGTCTATCGACTACACACCTTGGTGTTTGCGTAAAGCGCATTTTTTGAAAATGTTTTTTTCGAATTTAAGCCTTATTGTCATTTGAAGTAGTGTTTAAAGTTAGACTGATATTCCCCTCGAATGACCAACGGCGATTCATGATGCCTTGGTAATTTATACAGACTAAATGACTGTTATTATCAAAATTGAACTTTGAACTGCCTAAGAAAATGGCCTGGAAGACATCTCGGTGTTTGTCGAATTTAGGCTCTATTGTCATGAAATATTCTTTCGAATTTAGGCTCTATTGTCATTAAAAATAAAGTGTTATTATGTGATATCACTTGTGGAAAGGTAGACTGATATTAAAAGTTTTGATAGAAACGCTGACTGTATCTTTGTGTCACAAACTTTACATGTTTTAAGGGAATGACCACTGGTGGTTCATGAAGCCCTGGTAACTTATACATACACACTTACCCATATAATCAAGACTGTCAGTCTTTTAATACGGTCTTAGAAAATGGATTGATCAATTAATAAATAGGTATAGTTCGCGGCATATAAGTTGGCAATAAACTGAAGTGACCTTAAATGCGCAGTGGCCGATTTTCATACAATTTTTAACGTGCGCAGCCGTCCCGTTTGTGGCCAACTATGTGCCGGGTATTATTATACCTTATTAGTAGTTCTTAAAGCGCGATTTTGAAAAGCACATTTTTTTATGTTTTTGACGTGACAACGTCTTAAATTAGGTTGCGGCTGGGAGTCACTTATGAAAAAGTGTAACGCTCGGTAACGTTACGATGAGTCACCGAACGAGAGAGAGGCCCGCCGAATGCCTTGCGTCTCTCTCCCACTCAACTATGATCGGTCTGCCGCGCGCGGCAGACCGCGCGCGGCAGATTATATTCATATCAATAAATATTCTACCGAGAAAAAGACGTTGTCACGTAAAATCTTCGCCCGTAAAACCGACTTTACAGGCAACCATTTTTTTTTTCGTATTGGATCTGCATTGGACTCGAATATTTACAATGTTATTCGAATTTGGTATGTATTATAATAGCAATAAAGTATGTGATATCTCTTTAGAGGTGAACTGATGTTGAAAGAAGCCTATTACTTCTTTTAGGCCAAATGACGAACGTATTTTTCCTTAAGGCAGACAAAAATCGCATGTGTTTTTAGTTATTACCTTTTGCATTAAGTAAGAAAGGAAAATATTGTAATAGATCGTCACTGGTTTGGTAACTGGAATATATTCAGGCTTTGTTGAATGTTTTTTTATTGACTTTGTACTGGCAACATTTTGCCTAAACGCGCGTTATGATTCCATAATTTGTATTATAAAAGGCATATTTGAATTAGTATACTTTAAAATGGGAATCAAATTATCATGACAAGAGTATAACATTTTATCGAATAGACTGCTTTAAAATTTCACAATGATGAAGTTTTTAATCGATTTTAGTCTTTCCTTTTGTGAATCTGTGGGAATAATTTCGTAAAAGAGAAACAGAAGACCAATGAGCCCGCGCTATTTGAATTAACCAATGAACGCGCGCGATTTAAATTGAGCAATAAGCGCCCGCGGTGAAAAATATTAAATAGGTATATGCGACTACTGTAAGACTCGCTAGTTTATCGTCACACATCTACGCTCAAATCATGGTAGGTACTGTAGCTATTTTCAAAATCTTTGCAGATGAAAGAAGAACAAACATATTCCTTACTTTGTTAGTTCCTGCTTTACCAGTTGTATAGTCTTAAAATTTCATTTCACAAAATGGTGCTAAGGCTTAGATCTTAGGCCACAAGTTGGCAGCGTGCGAGCTTCATCCTCAAGGTGTTGCCAGCATATTATATGTTACCCAGATAATTCTACTATTATATTAAAATCATTGATTAAATGTGATAATATATCTATTAAATATTATTACATTTAGTTTAAGCTGATAATATCAGATACTTTATCTACAACTGGCAAGCAGTTAGTTTCTTTAACTATTTCTCAAATGTTTTAGTACAAATTTCTTCACTTTTAGCTCTACTATTAAAACTATGTTTCAATATCTGTCTTTATTGACGATACACCTGTCTCGAATATATTGTATATCTCATAATTTTTATAGCATTTAAGTATGAAAATGAACTCCGCTCATATTGTTTAGATATATTGAAGCTTTGATATTGGGAATCACATTACGTAAAAGGTGATTTTAAACGTAAAAATAACATTTGTAGTCATTTTTTCTGAAAAAAGTCGGGTAGTTGGATTATAAATTCGAAAGACATCAATCAGTCGAGCAACTAGTCTAGCAACTTGTATGTCTCACAAAACAGTTTTTTTAATGTATGTTAAAATCTACAAAGTTAATAAGTGGCCAGGACTTTGGACTTTGAATTAAGATGTTTATTTATTTATTTTTATTTGATGTCAAGATAAAACCAGTTTTCTTAATTGTTTAAAAAATATATTTTTCTAGTTGGCGTAGAAAGTTAATAAAAAAATGTCATCATCATGTTGTGTGGGTAAAAAGGTCAATTGATCCTACACACTCTCTCTCATTCAACTCACATCATTATAACTAGATGTTGCCCGGGCTCCGCTTAGAAATTCCGGGATAAAATATAGCCTATGTGTTCTTCCAGGGTCTAAGCAATCTCCATTCCAAATTTCAGCCAAATCGGTTCAGCCGTTTTCCTGTGAAAGAGGTTTATAAAGTTTGTAGAAAATAGGGTTTTCTAAGTGATCTTACCTTTAAATACGGTCCTGTCACTTATTGATTTTCTAGGCTGTATATTTTTTTTTAATGTGATTTCCAATTTTCATGCTTACTTCTTTTGTGTATACACTGCCATTATGTCAGTTAGTTTGTAGTTTTTTCTCATAAACACTGCGTTGTAATTAAAGGTTGTACGTATACTTGTTACAAATTGTTAGTTTCATTCTTATATTTATATATTTAAATTTTAATATAGCAATTTTTAACGCGTACTTTTTATACTCTAAGTGTTGCCAGATTTAAGAATAGATCGACTGCATGTGTCCCAACAAATGATAATTATATTTTATTTCACGATGAAGCTAATTTGGATTAAATAAGTCTTATATTTTAAAATATACATAAATAATTATTCTAAATTCTAGGTTGGTAACGACATTTTAGAGTTCCACATTAGGAATTTGAATTTGGCAACGCAAAAGGTTATTTGGATTTTTTTTTATTGACATATTTGGAAGTGCCAAGATGTAAGTTTTTCTGATTAATATTTTAGGGTAATATTAAACCATATCATACATTCACATTTGTTGTATGACTAAGCACAAATAATTACTACCATTTGGTAGTTTTTAATATGAACGTTTTGAAATTAAAATGTATTGCCTTATTGTTGTATTGATCGACTTTGGATGTTCGTACGAGTCATTTAATAAAACATGTATGTGTGTGCTAATTTAAGCATTTTAAGGCGAAACTAAAAAATACCAGTTTTCTAACAAGATGTTTTTATTCTTATGGACTTATGTGATATGTTAGTTTAGATTTTAGGTACATCGGTATTTGATCTTATTTGATATAGAGTTTTACATTCTCAACGAAAAACAAGATAAAGAAAAGCGCGGGTTATGAAATTTTGGAATATTAAATGGCATATTTATTTAATTTCTTGTGTTTTTTTTGGTTAGGCGAATCAAAAACTAATTTTAAACTTCGAATCAATTAAACATAAGTCATCCGACTTTGCCTTGATTTTTACTATTAAGAAAAATGTGACCAATTTGTAGACTGTACTGTGCAGTGTTCATTTTTATTAGTATCGGCCTCCTTTTGAGGTGTTTTGAATATTATACAATCTTTTTCAAGTTGCAAAAATTTTGTATGTTAGTATTAGGTCACATTTGTTAAAAATCACGTTGTTTATGTAAGTAAAAAATGTTATAAATGTCATGAATTTATAGCAACACACTAGAGTGGAAAACTAGAGCGTTGGTAGAGGGTTTTTAAAATAAAGGTTATGATTGGTCACCGATGAATTGTAAGTCTCTGTGATTGGCTTAGAAACGCTCAGTGTTGCCAGTTAAATGAAAACACATATACACCCTTACGTTTACATTTATCTATATCTGGTTACTGGTTATCAATTACATTTTTTTTTGTTTTTCATATAAAAAATCACATAGTATGTAAATATGCATGTTTTTGTACTCTTTCATAAGTGCTTTAGTAGGCGCCATTTTTTTTATGACAAATTAGATAATGCACTTCTTTTTCTTATTGTCTTTTACCATTTTCGCTGTTTTTGTTCATTCCATATTTAAATCTTAAAAAGATTATAAAGTGCCAGTTGTATTTTTTTTATAATTAGAACTTTATTGGTTCCAATCTCATTTTAAAAATCTAAATAAATCTTTTTTCACATTCACATTTGTAAAATAAATACATACGATTTCCCATTTTGCGAATAAGTACGTTTGTTCCGAATAGATTAAAAAAAAATATTGTTTAAGTATTTATGTATATGTTAGAAGTTTGTGAACTAAATTAGTTCAACTACAAATCAATTTCCATTACCGTCTTATGTATTTATAAAAATTACAAGTACGCTGAAACCTTGAATGCGCCATCTCTTTTACCTTTTTAATAATTATAAGTCATTATAATTAGTGATGTGCCGGGTCCAAAAAATGTGGAAATATGTATATTTCCAGTTCGTTAGTAACTTTTGGAAATATTTCCGTAAATTTACGATGGAAAATTTCCGTACTTAATTCATTCATATCTTTATCACGTCTTTATCACATTGGTTGACAGAGTCTAGGGCTATAAGACCTTAGGCCACGTTTAGAATGATGGTAGTTGAAACAGGAAATCAATAGTGACGGTTTGCTAGCCGCATCGCCTATGTCGTGATCCCCATTTGCCGATTCCCTCAGTCGACTAAAAACCTACGCGGGAAGGGAAGCAGCTGGTACAGTGGGCTGCAGTGAAATCTGACCCACTTTCAATAGCGATACTTGTGGCATGGGGGTCATATTTCTCTGCAGCCCTTTGTACACATGTTTTTCTTCCATAATAGTAAATTCCCGTGAACTTTGTAAAACAGTGCTACATCACTAATTATAACATGCCCCGGGGTTTGGATCGCACTTGTAAGTTTTTATAATAAGACATACAGACTTTTATTGTAGATAAAAAGTTACTAACATTAACAGACCGATTTTTATGTACATAATATGTAGAATAAATGTTCCTAATTCGATATTAATTTAAGTTCCAATATTTGCATAAAAGACAAGTACTGTGCTCTTTATACAAAGATTAAATCACTATGTTAAAAAAAAAAAAATTTTTTTTTTTCATTTAAAGTTTCAAAATAAAATCTCTACCGAACAACTGTTCCAAATAAACATATCAAAATACGAAAAAATATGTTTGACCTCCAATAGAAATTGAGAATCTGATCTAGTTTAGTATGAAAAGTAAAAGACAAAAAAATCGTATTACGATATAAGTTTATTTGGAAAAGTTATTCAGTATAGTGATCTGAATCTGCCATTAAAATATTTGCAAGTAATTTGTGTTCACCTTATTATTTAAATTCAAAAGTGGCTGCTATATCATAATTTTTTTAGATAAAACATATGATTTAGTAATGATTAAAAGCACAGTCCACTAGTAATAGTTTAAGAGATAGTATACACGTAAGAGATTGCATTTATTTTAGCATAAAGTTATGTTAAAACGCCCTTGTTGGCGTATGTTGATTTTCCAGACATATTGTATGTTATTATTATTAAGACAGAGGAACAAAAATCACCTCTATTATTAGTTCCATAAGGGTTATATTAGGAGTGATATTCAGACAGTTCATTCATGCCTGTTTTCAATCACAAGTAAGAATTTCATGTTTCAATGATAAGTAGAAGTATCAACAAATTAAAAGGTTCCCACACACTGTGCCGGCAAGATTGCCTGTAACTTGCCTGCCGGCAATTTTATAACTGAATCGCAGGCACGCAGATTGTGTACAGGCAGATTAACACTCTGTTAAGTATTAAGTGGAGGTGAAAGTTAATATTTGGAACTTAACTCCGTTCAACTTGTATCAGTGTGACTGTTGTTTTTACTGCACACCGTAGTGTTAACAAAAGATCTGCGTATTAATGTTTGGCAACAGGAATCTTTCTAAGTAATATGTTTATATGCAATCTCTTTTCATGTTTGTTTTTCTTATAATTACCACATCGCACAAAAAACATGATTTTCTAATATCTGACCGGAAAAGAATGCTTTAGGCATTATGTTTATGAATGTACAAATATTCGAATTATATATTTTTAATTGTGGGATATGAAAGTTTAATAAATTAGTGACATAAGCTGCCAGCATAGTGTGTAGACCTCTAAAAGATATTTTTTAGCGAGGTTAAATTACGTGTTCGATACGCCTGCCCGTAATCTTTCTCTCTATCGGCTGATTTACATTTTACTAAGTGTAGGTGTGAAGTGATTACTTAACAGTTATAATAGGTAGCTATTTTACATCTGACTTAACACTTACCGTTCACATGTCATTTCTACTTAACACTTCACACCTGTACTTGCAATTCGAATTGTTAGTTAATATAATGTGAATCAGCCTTTAGGCGTATCGTGTACGAAATTATCAGTAGTCGCTAAAACAGACCTTTAGTAGGCGATAGTGAATTTTTTAATTTTTTTTTATTATTTATTGCAAAGCCATCTGTACGTTGTAGGTACGTGACAAATTTCGTGTAACTAAGTATCATTAAGTTGAGAAATATATACGATTTTGATTTTTGTACGAACGCCTTTTAATTTTTTTTTCCTTCCATACGCATATCCCGCACCTCGACGACAAGCCTGCACGGTTTGGGTTTGCCCCTTCTACCAGGTGGCTTACTACCATCTCTTAAAACCATGCAAGAACGATTAAATAAAGGAGATGTCGCCATACATCATGTATTGCGCTGTCTCGCTTACTCACTCGATCTTGTATAGTTTTAAGAGATTGTAGTAAGCCACCAGTCCCAGAGAAGGCGGCATTGCCAGACACTTGTTCCCAACATGTCGTTTTGCGCAAGACGTGACCGTACCATCTCTGACGATTCTCCTTAAGCTTGTCCGTTATGAAGTTTGGTCAAAATTTGATTTAATTTTACTGTACTATATGACACGGATATGAAGGCTGCCCTGTGCCCCTAGTATGAGTTTTTCTTAACGCAGACGCTAGTGGCTGCGTTAGGATTTTTTATGGAATTTCTTAGTTGCCTTACTATCCGCCAGAGGCGCTGTACAGGTTTGCCAAACTAAATCGCTAACGCAGTCGCTAGCGTCTGCGTTAAGAACAACTCATACTAGGGGCACTGAACGCGGTCTTTCCGTAATACTCCACACATCCAGTATCTACAGCATTTTAATGATCCCATTCGGTTTCAAATGAGCTAAATTATAGTTCAATCCGGACTTCATAATAATAAATCACTGTATTTTAACGAGCTCGCATCTGCACCGTGTAGCCTAATTTTTTTTATAGCAAGGTCAGTTTATGGAGTGATTAATGTCTAAGGAAATTATTTGTTTATTGTGTCCTAATTATGGGGGTCGTTATGAACATTTCATGCATATTTTATCATTTTGGAGATTTAGACTTCAATTTAAATATACTCTAGACATATTTTTATGGTTCCATACTTCTTCATCGGTCCCTCAAAGCTGAGAATCGTGACCACATATGTGTTTCCAAAGTGCGCGATCGGCAGTACTTCCGTACTTAGATACTAAACTGTAAAAACGTTACCGCTGTTCGTTCGTATCGTGTGGGTTATAATTCCTACGACCCTGCACTCCCTGGTGTCAGAGTATTTTAAACCGCCTGTCGGCCTGTGACGTGATGTGACTCCTTTTATCTTTTTACAGGGAAATCAGATCAATACGATGATCCAGATTCGATAGGCCAACACTCAGATTTTATTATATAAAAGCTTTGTCTATTTATTATAGCTATAACAGATGGGGCTAACGGCTTCAGAAGCACAGAGCTCAAGTTAGATATGCCATTTCTGGAGACCACATTCAACGTTCGTGTTGCTTAACACGCTTAATCGTTCCAAAAACCTATACCCTGATGGGCTATCGATCTCTTAATTGCTCCCATTAACAACTTAATATATATGCCAGCTATAGCTAGCGGTTAGCTCGGTTATATCGCACTAAAAAGAAGCCTATGTTTGACCATGTATCTATCCATACCAAATTTCAACAAATCGTCCAACGCTTTACCCCGAAAGCGTAACAGACATAGATTTTCGCATTTATAATATTACTAGTGACCCACACCGGGTTCGCATGGGCATAAATACCTTCCTCTTGAATCACTCTATCTATTAAAAAAACCGCATCAAAATCCGTTTCGTAGTTTTAAAGATTGAAGCATACAAAGGGAGATAAGGACAGAGAAAACGACTTTGTTTTATACTATGTAGTGAAAACTAAGGATGTCTATGGATTGTTCTATTACATATCCTATCTCTGCCACCGCAAAGACTATAATCCTATTTGCATTCAACGAAATAGTAATGGATAATGCCCCTGGGCCTGAATCAGACAGAAATGAAATTCGTGCTATTTTCATACCATTTATTCGATGTTTCCCTCGGTAACTTGCTCATTTTGCGTAATTCTCACTAGAGTATTATTTTTGGCACAATATTTGGCATTTAAAATGTCTACAATAAGATTATTGCATATAAATTGGTCTACACGAAACTTATGGTTGCATGTTATAACTATTTAAGAGTTGAATATATACATTGCTTGCTGTTTACTGAAAAACAATATCTTTAAACAGTAGTTTCGCGCAATGGATGAAACTAAGTTACAAGATTCGTGTAGACAAGGATACTGTAAGTGTGAGTAGGTAGGTATAGTCAACGAATAAGTTTTCAATATTTGACAGGTTTTAATTAGTCTAATAACTAGAAGTATCGGACCATTTTGATCAATTTATTATGTTCGAGCCTGTCTCTGGATTCCAGGAAGACGCGGGCGAAGCCGCGGGCGGAGATATAGTTTGTGATAAATATCCAGGACACAATCATTCATTATCATAACCCATATAAGATCTTACTGAGATTCGAATCTTGAACCTTAAAGCTCAGTATAGAAAATGAAACCACTGCTCCACATATACCACTAAAACATTCTTCGTTGACTATACCATCAGGGAATAGTGAGTAATCGTGTTAAATTACAATTTATCGAGAATTTTAGGAACATTGCAAATCAATTTCATACGTTGACAATGATTTAGTAAACTTATCAACATATCAAACTGTTATTTTACGCGTTACGATCAAACTTTACATTGATAATGTTCTTCTAAACCAAAAGAGCCTTCACCTACTTCAAAATAAAATAATAATGGCAGTAAATTAAATACACTTACAGTGTATTGTGCATCTGATACATATAATCATCGATTTGGTAGGTTTAAAACCTACCAGGCTATCTGTGATGTCAAAGACATCGACAATTTAGTAGTAAAGCCTTTTGGTTTAGTAGCACCTTTAATCCTACAAAATTTTAATATTCGTACGAACACAACATTTTCAACAAATTCATATTCGTCTAGCACGAGGTATTATTGAATTAGGCACAACTAATTTTTTTGATACGATTCGACCTACTTATTTAGAATCAAGCTCTTCTCCCGAATCGGGAACATAATTTAAAGAACGATCAATAAATAGGCAAGATAATATTAAAACAAATAAAATATTTTATAGTTTCAGTTGTAACTCAGCAGCGAATTTGTCTATAACTTTTAATGTTAGATGAATTATTAAATCCATTTCCAAACGATATACATAACTATGGATTTAATCCCAGAGTAAAATTTGACAAAATCAACTCGAAATACTTTGCAATAAAATATGTCTTTTGGCACTCAAAAGTTCTTACGAGGACCGTGACCTATTCGGTGATACATGAGTCACCCACGGTCATCTTTTTAATGATAGTCCCTAATCCCACTTATCATTTTAATAAGATATAACTACTCTACAATTCTTATAGTATTTTTAGTTATTGCCTTATTATTTGGTCTGACAAATCTTTGGCAAGTGAGAAATGTGTAAAAAAGATAAAGTTGTGTGCTTTTATTCATGTGCTTAATTCGATTATATTAGCTAGAATAGAAAAAAAGAAGCGGATTCGATCGATCAATCACTACGAGCAGCGAAACTATGAGTAAAATACTTCTAAAAGTTGAACACTATAGTTAACTAACCGGATAGCCGTCATTGCTGACAATTAAAAGGCCTTCGATAGGATTCATCCTGAGATCACGTTCTTAAAGATTAAGTACAAACTATTATTGCGTGTTTAGAATTGCACTGGTACGATCCTTAGCGTTTGCAGAAGTATCTGTTAAGAAGTCTTTGATACACTCCGCTGTATTGTCCAGGTGAGGCTAGGCGTGCCTCAGGGCAGCCAACTTGGCCCGATTGTGTTTTCGAATGTCCAAAGAGAGGATTCACTTTCCCTTTGATTTCATTAAACACTCGCTTGAAGAAGTGTGACGCAACTCAAACGGGCGGGTCCATGTCGCGCTGCAAAGACGTCAGTCACGTGTGGAACACCCACCCGGGAATCGGAGGTCACGCGTCCGGAACACCGTGGATGTGATGCTGGTAGTTGTGGTTCAACCTGTTGGCGAATTCGTTCATGATGTCCCTGAATATCACGGAATCGAGGTTTTCCCCGAGTATGTACAGTAGATACCAGTCGCCCATCTTGCTTCTCCGTACTATAGTGTCGACATTGTCGCGTCGGACAAGCCTGAACCTCATTCGCATCATATAGACGCGCATGCGCGGTGAGAAGATGATGACGAGCCGGTACAGAAGCGTGATGAAGGTGAGGAAGCCGAGGATCACGAACCAGAACCAGAGGAACACATAGATCTTCTCGTTGACCACGTTCAGCGGGAGTATACATAGAGCGTCGTGCCGCTCCACTTCGCCTGACGAACCGAACTTGTTGAATAGTGTGCATTTCACCATTCTGAAAAATACATACATATCAATTATAAAAAAGCATCGGTAAGATTCTCGAATGGCGACCACGCAACGGTAAGCGCAGCATCGGACACCCACCGACCAGATGGTCAGATGGTCGCAGGCAGGCGCTGGATGCAGGCCCCTTCCAACCGGTCATTTTGGAAATCCTTGGGGGAGGCCTATGTCCAGCAGTGGAAAGCCTGCGGCTGAAATGATGATGATGATGATTATTTGAATGAATAAATTCTAAATAATTTTGAATTAAAATTTGATAAATTGGAACATTTAATATAGTAGCAGCTGAGCCTATTTCTTTAGAATTTACAGGCATAAAGGTATCTGACACAATCTAACGACTGCAATTTAACGATAGCGATAAGGCACGTTCAGCCTTCGAAGCACAGAAAAGAAAAGTGGCGACTAATCCAAGTAAACCCAAGCTCGGCGTCACTTAACGATATTTACGAACACACATGCCATGTTATCGAGCTCCTCCGTACTGTGGATTGCCAAAAAGTAAAATGAGAGAATACCTTGGGAATATGTATATCATGGGGTCGACGCGGTCTTCCTGGTCCGACTCCATGTAGGCAATGACGTCCAGCCCGAACGTGAGGAACTCTCCGTCGAAGAACCGATTCATGAGGAACATTTGCCCTGCAAAAAAATAAGCGAAGATCATTGTAAATGTAATTTAAATTAGGACGTATCACAGATTCTTCGAGCAACACGGCCTCCGTACCGAAAAACGCCAGATCTATTGGAATAGTAAAATATCGCTAAGGCTACTTTCGGAACGAAAGTGCACAGATTGGGCTAGCATAAAGGAAAGGTTATACTTTTTTTGAGCTCCGAATTGTTTTCCGAATTACCCAACTCCGAATGTATGGTTCCCCGCTCTTTTGTAAAAAAAAACATATGTGTAAGTACCTTAGTGACTTGTTTTTACGCCAAAATCCCCAAAAACGAATATATTCCCGTAAAATGTCCTCGGCAGCAGATTTGTCTGTTTTTATGTACGTTTTAATTCGAGTTTGATTTATAATCGACCGCTAGTTGGCGATTCTGGGCAGGCCGGCGGCAGATGGCCCGCGCTTTTGGTATAAGACATGTTTAGGGTTTTGTGTGGCCACGAAGCTTACTTACGGTTCTATAAAACGCTACTCCAGGACTAGGTATGTAATGCACGTGTAATAATAATAAAATAACATGAATAATGGTAAACGAAAAAAGGATCTAGTTAGTTAGTAGTTACAGGCGGTTGTATGCTGTGATAATCGCTTTCCATTACGGACCGTTCACGACTAGCGAGCGGTGAGCGGGAGCGGTGGGCTAAGTTAACAAATGTACCAGCGACTGAGCGCGACACCACGACCGAGAAAACAGCGCGCGTTTTAGTCCAGAGTGGCAACTTGTGGCGTGCTTTTAAGGCGCACCCTAGACTCTTATTCATGCATGATGCTTTTCCATACAAAGGGATGGAACTCGAAAGGTGAATTTAATCGACTGATTTCCAAACAAACCATCTTAATTTTTTTTTATTTAAATCAAGAATTATACGATGATTTGTTTGGAAATTAGACGATTCAATTGTTCCATCGTAAATCATCACAAATCTTGATATAAATTAAAAAAATTAAGATGATGTGTTTGGAAATCAGTCGATTCAATTCACCTTTTGAGTTCCATCCCTTTGTTTGATGGAAAACCATCATGCATGAATAAGTGTCTAATGTGCGCCTAATGTTTTAGTACTTTTGTTCACTTAGCCCATCGCACCCGCGCCGCGCTCCCAGCTCACCGCTCGCAAGTCGTGAACGGGCCGTTAGAGCTGTGCTTGTCCACTCGGATAAATATAAGGATATAGCCTTTTATCGGACCCCGTACTCCGAATTCACATGGCTTGGGATACACAGCAAGCGTAATTATACCTTTGTCCCAGGTACAATTACACAAACATCAGTTTTTTAAAACGTTTGCATTTTATATGGAGATTCTTAGTATACGGGTGGTACTTTACATGCAAAATTGATAACGCAGTCGCTAGCTAGCAAACTAACTGCACTTGCGAACCATTGTAGTCATAGTGACGGTAATTCATTATTTTTTTTATATCTTAACCAAAGAAAATAAAAATGCGAGAAATAATCCAAGTGATCGCTTGTTTCATAGCCCCACTCTGTAAGGGCAGCGTACACATCAATTTCGGTATCCTTATTGAAAACGGGGTGCTCCCATGCAAGGCAATACAATGCTAAGCTCAGCTCCTGATCAGCTGTCGTTTATGGCTAGAAAGACACATTGTTATTAGTAGCTTAGGGTTTCCCGTAGGACTTTCGGGAATTACGTCATCAGGTTATTCTTCTATCGACGTTCGCCTTAAATACACTTGGATGCCCAAAAATGGGCGAATCATACAGCGATTTAAAAGTATTCCTTGCCAGAAACCTCCAGAAACGGATTAGATGTGTTGTTCCTTTTTTTTTTTTAATTTGACAGTTTTCTCACTCACACTTTTGATGAAGAGATAGGTACCGAAGTTTTTGGGAAATATTACTTTTTAATAAAGTAAAGTTAAGGATAATTTAGATTGTTTATTTATTAAGTGATTCCATGTAAACCTACATAGAAATAATACTCTAAAAAATAATAACTCCCTGACAAAAAAAAAGACATTTTTCCGACACATCTCTATCCATTAGTCAGAATAGGATAGGATGCCTAAGCTGTCTACGAAACATACACATTTCCCAGCCTCGTCTATTTGGATATCAAATTGAAATACCCCGAGGCACGGCGCGGGCAACGTATTGTTAAATTTAAAATAATACACAACGAATTGTTTGAATGTCAGGAATTTATACATTTTGTTGGGTTGTTTCTATATTTCTCTCTCATCTTAGCGATTTGCCGGTTGTTTCGGGGTCCAGGCAGGTAACGATAGGTATTTGTTCGGAATAGAAAAGAATTAAAAATTAAAAGTAATACTAGCGGTATTCGTTCGTGGTATTGGATCGGAATAAATCGTAATCTAGGGTAGGTTTAAGAAAGAATACAATTGAACTGCTTACCTATAACATTTACAAGAGCAAGCCCCTCGCACAGATAGTATCTGTAGGCCCACCAGTTGTGGTACCTCAGGTTCTCCCACAGGTAGTCCAGGATCAACTTCTTCTTCGTCTTCTTTTCTATCTCCGTGCAGACCCCGACGTCGAGGTCCATCATCAGAGCCCTGATCTTCCCGCCTTCCCAGGATTTCCACAACCATCGCGGCGCGTAGAATAGCATTGCCTGTAACAAGAGATATTGTGTTTTTTATTTCATCATCATTCATTTGGTGAAGAACTCTAACACCAGGGTGTGTATAGTCAATTGACTGTGTCACCTACACGAAATGATTATGATGATTTTGATCATCATTGAAATTCATAGCTAGATTATTCAGTCTATGGCCCACCCATTGATGTGTCCTAATTGCTTAGTCTCCTGCATAGTTAAGGGTTTGGAGAATACTTAGTTTAATAATAAAAAAAGCGTTTTGTATGTTAGGCCGAGCGAAATGTGGCGATAGCGATACAAGTAGCCATTACGAGAGGAGAGAATCGAGATAGGCGGTCGACCTACTGGTAATAGAAACACATTTCTTCAAATACTCAGCTGTTTCGTCTCGAAAAGGAGAAGAAGCAATAATGCTTATAGATAGGATTGCCATACGTCCGGGGTTTCCCCGGATTAACCCTAGTTTAGAGGGAGTTCAGGGCGGACTACGGAAAAATCTCACTGACTTTGTTTTGACATGTTCTGGTTCTGGGCTATAAAATCAATTGCCAAAGTTTAGAGATGGCAACCCTAGTCTTGTAGTACTGGTTATTGCAATGAAGGTACTACGTCTATCTCGTAACATTTTGTACAGGAAACCAGACCAATAGGAACATGATCAGCGTATGCTAGTGGCCAACACTGTCAGTTTTTTTTTAGGCTATCTAAAGGCATAGATCTGACAGCAGCCATCTAGAAATAACAGTCGGAAACAACGAGTTAACGCGACTTCTGAAGCACGAATAAACTCAAGATAGAGATAACACTAGTTACTATAAAACCTAGTGTTGTCTACAAAATCAAAATACACAAGCACCAATAAATCAGGTAGTGGCTAGCTTTTACTTGGTCAATAAAATTGACAATAACCGCCACTAAAACCACCGTACAAATATACTTATCACCGAAATCCGCAACCTGCGTCGATTACACCATTTCCACAAGCAAAAACTGCATCTAAGAGGTCGCCATAAAGTCTCAAACGCAAGTGCATAGCAATCAGACACCAATAATTTCATCTGGCTAGACAGTATCATAAAGCTAAGCTTTATGGATATAAACTATTATGGCTTCTTTCATCGTGGCAGTTAAGGAATACATTTGGCCGATATGAAATCAAATCGTCGACAGATGATTGAGATAGTATTTTTACCCGAGTACGTGAATTATAGTCCCTAGCATCTGTACCTAGTATGAGATTTTATAAGCGCAGACGCTAGCGACTGCGTTAGGATTTTGTGTGGAATTTAGTTGCCCTATTATACTTCGGGGCGCTGTATAGATTTGTCATGAAAAATCAATTATAGTCTGCGTTTATAAAATCTCGTACTAGGGGTACAGATGCTAATTCAAGTACTCAGGTAAAAATACTATTTTCTTGAAATTTTGCATAGGTACACATAGTTAAAAGTATTGAGAAGGACATAAATGAATAAATAAAAATAAAATAAAATTATGCTATTTGTCTATTCAAAAAAAATAAACTATATAATATAAAAACTAAATAATTATATTAAACTAAATAAAATATAGAGCCCAAATTGCTGTCGGCGCAAGAAGGTAAAGTGCTTGGACACTTGTTTCATAAAAATAAATAAATAAATAGGGTACCTTTAATCCCGGGAAATAGAATTTGGAAATAGCGCGGCAATTTTTTTAAATCTGTGGTTTAGGGATTTTTTATTTGAATTTATTCTTGTTATCAACGACAGTTGACAGCGAGCTATATTCATAAACGAAGTATCCAATGATAAACAAGAGACCTGCTGACATGGCCCGCCCGGTACCGTCTGAACACATCTATTAATATTTAAAAACCAAGACAACATCAAATTTGTCTTTGTTTTGTAGTTTTCCGTAACTTCTTATTTAAGATTCTCACCTTCATTTTTATAGCTTTCGACTAGCTGTTCCCCGTGGTTTTATCATCGCCATTAGTGTGTATGTACTATAATCTTCCCCAAGAATCAAGCTATCAAATACATACAAAAATAATTTTGCAGATCCGAGCAGTGGTTTTCAAGTTAAAAGCGTTCAAACAAACAAACAAACTCTTAAGCTTTATTATATTAGTATAGATTCTCACCTATACCTTCCATAAATATTTCAAGACCAAAATAAACTAAATCGGTCAAACCAATCATGAGTTTTAACGAGACTTACGAACAGCAATTGATTTTATATAACTATAGATATAGACAGAAGATATGCCAAAACCCAACAGCATATAAAAGTTTAAACACATCGTTAGTATATGACATATGTGCTGTCACACGCCTTGCGCGATGCCAAGACTCGTAAACGATATCATATTGAGTCGGAGGTGCAACAAGTAGGTATTTGCTACAGATTTAGATTTACCCCGTATTATAATATATAGCCATAAGCCCATTTTAACTAAAATATGTTTTGACTCTTTCTCTCTTACCCGACACGTCACGTGACAGAACGAGACGAACCAGGGCTCGGAACCGGTATTTCAAAGACCCAAAAATAACCTGGTAAATAATTGTAGCGGTCGATTTTAGGGTTCTAAATACCTGGATAAGACCGTTATTTTTGGGGAAATACCGGTTAAGCGGAACCGTAATGCTAGCGGTCGCTGTAAAAATGTATGGGAAGAAAAACGAGCTGGTTTTTTATTCTAACCAGGTTTCCGAGCCCTGGAGGCCACATCCCACTCTTTGACATTTCCCTCGGGAACAGTGCTTTTCCCTGGATAAAAGGTATTTACTACTCAATACTTCTATGTATACTTATGCGAAATTTCAGGAAGATTAGTTCAGTAGATGTGTGAAAGTGAAAAATACCAACAAACAAACTCAATTTCGCATTTATAATATTAGTTGGGATGGACTTGGGATAGGTAGTAAGGATGGAATTTACTTACTATAAGTTCATGTACAAAATATTCGTTAATACAGAATTTTCTATTAAAGATAAAATAAGTACATCTCTTTCAGAAGATTCATGAGACGATACGAGAAGGGTACTTATCTGGCGTTTATTTGTGCTTTATTTTCGAAATAAATATAGGTAAGTACATATACTTTCTAACAAGTTTGTGCATGTACAGTCGGCTGCAGAGAAATCTGACCCCCATGCCACAAGTATCACTATTGAAAGGGGGTAAGATTTCTGTGCAGCCCAATGTAAACAGATAACAAACATTACAGTTTATGTACCTATGTACAGTCGGCTGCAGAGAAATCTGACCCCCATGCCACAAGTATCACTATTGAAAGGGGGTCAAATTTATCTGCAGCTGACTGTACAACTAAGCTACAAAAGCTGAGTTTTGAGATAAAAGCTATACGGCGGTGCATTCGAGTGTTAACTGATATTGCACTTGTTGCACTCGCTGCATCTTCTCGATTTATGTCTTGGCACGACATATTCGTATCATAATATCTGATATTTGGCCTCTACAAATATATATTTATGTATGACGAGAGTGATGAGTGTGGAGAATGCGAGAGATGTCAATATCGTCACAAGAGGAAATCTTTAATCTCTGCTTACTACCGGGCAAAAAGGCGTGATGATAAGTATGTATGTTACA